>OY997264.1:440104641-441304641 GCA_963921465.1 Triticum timopheevii | reverse complement strand
ACTGTAGCCTTACCGCGCCTCATCTGCTTAATAGCGCGCCCGCCCCGAGGGGGGAGCAAGCCGGCTATAGGAAGCCGGCCCGGCCTTAGGCCGGCTGGGGGAGGTTGGGCTGCCTTCGGATGTCTCTCTGACCGAAGGGGCCCGCTGCCTGCGGGCCATACTGGCAACCCGTCGTGGATGGCGTCATGATCCGCATGGCAACAGTGCCACGCCGAACGGGGGACGGCCGCCCCGTACGGCGTACTATAGCCATGCATACACCGGGATTCGGGGGTGGCAGGGTTCGCTGTAGCCACGCCTCGTCCCGTCACCGTTATGGGTGATGGTCTTTAGGATGCGGCGTTCGGCCGCTTGCTTCTTGGAGTCGGCCCTTCGTGGGCCGCCTTCTGGGAGTCGGTCCTTCATGGGCCGGCTTCTTGGAGTCGGCCCGATCGTGGCGTCCTCCAAAGGTTGTTTTATGGCCGGGCCGCCTTCCACCAGCCGGCCTAGGTGATAGCCGGTCGGAGGAAGGCGGCCCCGCGTCTCAGGTGCTTCGAGGTCCGATTGGCCCATTGTTTTTTCTGAGGGCCTAAGGGAGCCGGTTAGGCTACCCGTGGTCATTTACTCCGACACCTAGCCAATTAGGATGGCATGAGTCGAATTAATCACTGAGATCTTTGATCTCAGTCTAAAGAGTCACAGGTTCTTTAGTAGACATGTTGATAAAATTTCTCTTCAGAAAGTGCTCCTTCTTGTATTGAGCTTTCTTCACTGACCTGGCCTTATCAAATTTCCATTTTTCTTCAGCGATAAAGGCAGTCAACATGTGACTTTCTCCAGGTGAGAGGTTCAGATCAGGCAGAGCTGTGTTGGGATCTTTGTGCCATAGATATATGAAATCAAGGATCTTCTTCGGATCCAGCAGAAGTGCCACAACACTGCCTTTGGCACTTGCGGCCCGGTGTTGGCGGTCTCTGATGATTTCCGCAAGTTCATCATCATCAGCTTCATCATCAGTTGACGGAATTTCAAAAGCAACCTGCTTCTTGTGAGGACTTGGGCTCGTGCTGCATCCGGCAGCAGCCTTTTTCTTCAACAACTGAGGCTGAGCTGAGGAACTAGCTGAAGCTCCTGAATCAATAGAGATGCCAGCGGTCCTTTGGCACGTGGCAAGATGCACTGGTGCTGAGGACTTTGCAGGTGCAGCTGAGGATTTTGCTTGAGCAGGTGCCACTTGATGGTGTTGCTTGAGCACATGGCCGTGATGGCTTTAATGAGCTGGGCCATGAGGGCATTGCAGAAGAAGGTGGCTTCACAGCAGATTTCTTCCGCATAACCTTCTTGGGCTTGCTAGCAGAGGCCTCAGCAGCAGCAGCAGAGTCTTCATTGAGTTTCTTCACTGCTTCCTTTGCTACCTTGGCCAATTTACTTTGGCACTTGGCCCACTCCTTGGGAAATTCCTCACCTCTTCTGATACTAGTGGGATCAGCTTCTTGGCCTGGAGCCAATGGAGGTCTTGGGCATGGAGGATTGATAGCGAATTTCTTCATATATTTTGGAGTGACATACCGATATTATCTCCATTCTCTTGCCCATCTATGTTTGATCCTCTGAATGCGCACCTCGCGCTGATTTTTGTTCTCCTTGCCATGCGTGGCTTCATCAGGAGTACAATATTCTTCATATATTTCTTCAAGGATTTCGAAGACAGTGTTTGTTTCAGGCCTTTTTCCTCCCTTCCGAGGTCGCTTTCCATCATCCATATTCTTCACCTGAGGAATCTGAACAAAAGAAGTCTCTGATGAGAACCTAGTGATTCAGCAGCAGACATGTGTACATATGAACAGAGTATAGGTGCAAAGAATTTGGAGATGTCATATGCATTCTCAGAATTTGTTTTTAAAAGGAATCAAGTTTGAGGAATTTGACCAGAGGAATCTTGAGGAATTTCATTATGAGTTCTTGTCTTAGGTTCCAGAGTTGTATAGATTAAAAATCCACACAATTTAGGAATCTTGAAGAAAACCACATCTTAGAGAAATAGATCAAGAACAGAAGCAACTGTGGTATTTAAGGATATGAAAGTTGAAGAATAAACACCTTTTGAAGATTTTGTGTAAATCATCAGAATCAACAAGTTAAAGTGAATCTTATTTACCCTTGAAGAAGAACACGACGAACTAAGAGGTGAACAGTGCAAGTTCGTCCGTTCAGATCTTCCACACCCTAGCTTGGCAGAGGAATACAACTACGGCAGCAGCAGAGGTGAAGATTTCTGCGGCCGGTGTGAGTACGACGGCGACGAGGTCGAGGCAGCGAAGCTCTTCCTCACCGGCGATGATGGAATGTAGCGGCGGCACTAGGTCAGAGAGAGAGATAGAGAGAGAGAGAGATAGATAGAGAGAGAGAGGAGTAAATGAGCTCAGAGGAAGGGGAGGGGTATTTATAACCGAGGTGAAAAACCGCTCGTCTGAGGAAATTGGACGAACGTGCCCTTGACCCTTGCTATCCTAGCGACATGTGTCACCCACGTACTGAGAGGTGGAGATCGTGGGTGAATAGTTTAATCCTGTCGTGGGATGCGGAAGGATTTGAGTGGCAAAAGCCAAAAAAATTAGAATTGGAAATTTTAATGTTTTGTTCGCAAATTATTCAGCAGTCAAGGACACAATGAAGATTTTGAACGGGTTTCAAATAGAACGCACCATGAAGAATTTGTGAACAGACTGGGTTGAGTTAACATAGAGTGGGAACGGGTCCGTTCACATTCACTTAGATGAAAAAACAACTTGAAGAATTAGCTATAAGTGAATGTTGTAGAGGACATGAAAAACTCAAATATATATAGTCGGAAAGACTGAGGAAATTGCAAAGTTGAAGAATTTGAAAATTGAAGAAATTGCAAAAACTCAAATTGAATATTTTCAACTTTGGTTGGTGGCGTAACCCACCATATAAGAATGATGATTTCAGACACTGTGTACAATTGTCGTAGGGTTCTGAGAATCAAATTGTTCATTAATTTCTTCACACTTAGAGGGTTAGTCTTCATTGATTGAAGAAAAATGTTACCTTGTGTGTTGCACATCTAAGCCATCAATTTTGCAGAAGTGTTGGGATGTGTGTCCTTTTCAAAGAACATTCGAAGATTCTAAGATATTTATCTCAAACCGCAACTTGCTAAATCTCTTCTCATCCAAGGGCTTTGTGAAGATATCTGTCAGCTGATCTTCAGTATTCACGTGGTCGATGGAGATGTCACCCTTCAACACATGGTCATAAAGAAAATGATGACGAATCTGGATGTGCATTGTCTTCGAGTGCTGAACGGGGTTGTGAGCAATCTCGATAGCACTCTCATTATCATAGTAGAGTGGCACATTCTTCATATTTATGCCATAGTCCTTGAGGGTTTGCTTCATCCATAGCAATTGAGCATAGCAAGATCCAGCAGCAATGTACTCGTCTTCAACAGTAGAGAGTGATACACAATTCTACTTCTTCGAGGACCAACATACCAAGGATCATCCGAGGAAATGACATGTGCCGGATGTTGACTTGTGATCCACCCGATCACCAGCATAGTCAGAGTCAGAATATCCAATGAGATCAAAAGCCGATCCCTTGGGATACCATAATTCAAGTGTTGGAGTGTGAGCTAGATATCGAAGAATATGCTTCACAACCTTATGGTGTGATTCCTTCTGTGTAGCTTGAAATCGGGCACACATGCAAACACTAAGCATAATATCCGGCCTAGATGCACATAGATACAATAAAGAGCCAATCATGGAGCGGTATACCTTTTGATTGAAGTCTTTACCATTTTCATTGGTGCATAGATGGCCATTTGTGGGCATAGGGATTTTGACGCCTTTGCAATCTGGCATGCCGAATTTCCTCAACACATCCTTGAGGTATTTCTCCTGGGATATGAATATGCCATTGTGTTGTTGACGAATTTGAAGACCTAAGAAGAATTTCAACTCTCCCATCATAGACATTTGATATTCCTCACTCATCATATAGGAAAATTCATCACTATAACATTGGTTAGTACAACCAAAGAAAATATCATCAACATATATTTAGCACACAAATAATTCATCATCATATGCTTTGGTGAAAAGAGTTGGGTCAAGTGAACTGGGTTTGAAGCCTTTCTTCATGAGGAATTTCTTCAATGTAACATACCACGCCCGAGGAGATTGCTTAAGGCCATAGAGGGCCTTGTTGAGTCCGACGACATGGTCTGGAAGTTTTGGATCCTCAAAACCTGGTGGTTGAGCAACATATACTTTTTCCTCAAGATTACCATTGAGGAATGCACTTTTCACATCCATTTGATGTAAGATGATATTATGACGATTAGCATAAGCAAGCAATATGAGAATAGCCTCAAGTCTAGCAACAGGTGCAAAGTTTCATCGAAATCAATTCCTTCAACCTGTGTGTAGCCTTGAGCTACAAGACGAGCCTTATTCCTCACCACAAGGCCATTTTCATCTTGCTTGTTGCGGTAGATCTATTTGGCGCTTGACAAGCTCCCACACATTGTTGAGCTCGAATTGATGTAATTCATCTTGCATAGCTTGAATCCACGTAGGCTCCAGAAATGCTTCATCAACTTTGGTGGGCTCTGTGATAGAGACAAACACAAAATGCCCACAAAAGTTAGATAAATTTGAAGCTTTTGAGCGCATGAGAGGACCTGGTCGTTGATGTCATTGATGATTCTCTCAATCTGCACTTCATTTGCAACACGAGGATGAGCATGTTGACGACTTTGATTTGGCACATCATTTTCTTCAGGGCCATTTTCTTCAGTAGCACCAGCATGATTTTCTTCATGTTCTAGAATGACTTCTTCAGCAGATTCTTCGGTAGGCATGACTTCTTCAGCAGATTCTTTGATAGGGATGACATCCTCAGGAGCTTTGAACTTGATGGATTCCTCAGGTGTCAATTCATCTAGCACCGGAGGTAGGTGCTCTCTTTGCGAGCCATTAGTTTCATCGAACCACACATCTACAGTTTCAACAACCTTGTGATGATAGGTGTTGAAGACTCTGTAGGTTTGCAAGTCCTTTCCGTAACCAAGCTGTGGCACCCCGGCTCAGAGAAACCGAAATGCCCTGTATTCCAGCCTAGAGATCGAGGAGAAGTCTTCTGGAATACGGCACTTCTTAGCATAGAACAAACCAGCTTTCTATTATTACATGAATATGAATACAAGGTCTCCGATATTACAATGAGTAACATCGGTACGGCGACACTATGCCATCTTTAGTTGCTCTATGCAAGCAGCAGAACAACTCAAAGCAGCGGAATAATTCTAGCAGCGGAACAACGACAACGGTGGTGAACTCCACTCCGCAGGGACTCTGGCTGGAACGCTTATCCTAGCTCGCATGAACGGAAACCACGACAAGCAAGCGATTAAATCCGGCATGACCTGCAAACTGGCATGACACGCCAGGTCAGTACATTGAATGTACTTGCAAGCTCACAATAATCCAGAAGCATTCAAGACAAACAACAACATGGCAATTACAGGTTAAACAGGAATTAACATGAGATCATCAGCATAGTATGGCATGACCAACATAAAAATGATACAGCTAACACCACATGAACATTTTAATCCGACAATACTAGCATGCAACATGATGACACCATATGCACCACTTATACTGCTCGGGTTACCTCGTAACCAACACATGCATCACTTACCAACCTCGGACATCACACGATCATCTCAGGATCAAATCAAGCTTGGTATGAACAATACCGTAGTAATCAGTAAATGATCACAAGGAGCTTGATCTTTACCCACAACTCTCTTACAACATCACGAATATACAACAACCCGGTATCCTCGATACCATCATGATCCTTACGGCAATCACTACCACGACCAACACTTAGTCCCAAACCGTGATCCTTACGGCAATCACAACCCGACCACTAAATGGCCCGTGATCCGTACGGCGATCACAACCCGACCACTAAATGGCCCGTGATCCTTACGGCGATCACAACCAACTTATCTCAATGTTATTAAACATATTATTCTCATTACTATTGACTCATGGTGTGACCTACTTTCGACCTGGGCCCTTATCCACGGGCGCGACTATCGATAGATTTAATATACACTCTGCAGAGGTTAGTACACTGTACCCACACTACAGAACCCATGGACCCGCACTCCCATTAGGGTGGACCAACGGCGTTCCGACAAAACCATCCTACTGCCATGACACTCTCCTGGCCACTCCGACTCACTCCCCACTAGTCTAAGTCATGGGTGGCCCCGTGTCTACCTCCAGACACAACGACCACCACCGTGGCCCGTCCCACATGGGGACACGGATCCAAAAACTTAAACAACTCAACAACAGGCACACAAGGTCATGTCTGCTTACTGGGCCAGGGTACAACACGCCCATAACCTTCCCTCGTTGGAGGCACCGGCGAGAGGCACGACAATAGACCCAGTTAGGACCGTTCCATACAGGTAAGCGTGGCTGCACTGGTCAGCATCGATTCAGTGGCACCATGACTCAGCCAACAATTGTTCAAGTTCAATTTAATCCGGTTAAACTTGAATGCAAATATGCTGAGCCATGATAAAATACATGAACATGATATCAACATAACCATGAGGGTATCACATAACTATCCACCATATCAACAATAAATCATATCCATTGAGCATGTCATACTGACTAGCATGACCATCACCAACATCAACATGTACTACTAGCAAGCATAAACATATAAAAGGAAATACTAGCAGGTATATCATGATAACAGAGTACAAGATAACATAGCACAAAAGTGAACATGCAAATCTGAACATCGCCGGAACAACGATAACCATCTTTTCAACAAGCAAACATTTAATAAAGATTCAAGTTGAAAACCATGGCTACTTCCTGACTATCATGCAAGTGGGTATTGTGGCTTGCCTGGGGTGGAAGAAATCACCGGGGAGAAGTGCGAGAAACTCGCGGAACGAATCGCCGGAAAACGTTCTCTCTCGAAGGGGGCTGAATAAGGGCAAGGGCATAAAGGTCATTTTCACAATGTCAAACCATAGTGAAAGTATGACCAACAGAACGGGCTCGACGAAACGAAGAAGTGAGCGTTGGTTTCACCTGATTTGGAGTTACGGTTAAAAAGTTATGGACGTTTTTCTACCAGGGACCCATCTGCAATGAAAATCTTTTCAACCAGGGGCCTGAACAGAAAAAGTGAAAACACATTTGGCGAAATACGTCTTCACTTAAGTGACGTGGCAAGGCGGGTCCGGGGCTGGTCAACGCCTGAGGTGCCGACAGGTGGGCCCCGCAGCGCTCTCTCTCTCCTCCAACGACTCCTTTGTTCTCCTCCAGCGCCCGATGAAGACAGAGGCGGGGCGAGGCCGTGACGCGCCGGCAATGAGCCCCGACGACTCCGGGAGTCTCCGACCAAACCGGAAGCACCGGCGGCCTCGGGACGGAGGGCCGCACCCGCCTGGTGCAGCAGCCGCGCAGGGTAAAGGGCAGGGCGGCCATGCCCGCGGCAACAGGGAGAAGGGGAGGCGGTGGCCGATCTAGGGAACGACGGCCTGAAGCACTCCGGCGAAGAATGGAGGGATTGGGGAGGGTCATCGGAGCACGGGGAATATGTGGGTGAGGTCAGGGAGTGGAGGGGTGGCTCGGGTCGACCAAATTTGAGCGGAGCACCGCGGCGAGGCTTCGGCCATGGGAGGGCAAGGAGAGCTTCTCGAGCTCGGGCTAGTGGCTAGGCAGGGTACTGGGAGGTGGGTGAGGCGAGTGGGGTGCTCGAACGGCCTCGGGGGTGGCTTAAATAGCCGCGGGGCGAGGTGGCCGTGCTGGCACCGCCGCGGACGCGTGCTCGCACGCATGAACTCGGGGGCAAACGACATAGGAGGAGCAGTGGGGGCTCTCACGGGGTAGAGGAGGCCAAGGGGGCGCAGGGAGGAAGAGGACGGCGACGAATGGATCCAGAATGCTATTGTACGCTCATGTTCACGCGTCGGTGAGCAAGCGGACGGAGGGGGAGAGGGGTCCAAGAGAACGCCGACGACGATAGGAAGACAATTGACAGGCTCACGAGCGCGAAAATGACGAGACGGGGAGGGGCCCGAGCAAGAAGACGCTCTGGGCGCGGCCATTGCACGCCAAAACGGTGGTCACCGCGTGCACTGGTGCACACAGTGCCACAAGTGGTGCCAAACCATGTCTGTGGGTTAGTCCCTCCTGGGTAAGTTGTATCTACGGTGGTAACTAGGTGAAATAGGCCCTAGTTAAATAGTTAGTGAGCTCTGAAGTTTACTGCAGTAAATGTTACCAGCTTAATGTGATCAACAGGGAATTGCTTGAAGTCAAACAAGTTGTCTGGGGTGTTTAGGATAGGAAGGACTACAGTCCTGGGGAGTTTGGGAAGAAATGGACCAGGATAAATCATAGTTTCTTCACAACTGTATATTTGGTCCAGAAATGAAGATCAGCATGATGCACTCTCATGGAGTGTCCACTTGAGCTCAAATTGGGAAAAGCTTGATAATTTGGACATATGAAGATGTTTTAAAAAGATCATGCCAAATGGACAAGACAAAATGGCACTTGCTTCACAAACATCCTTTCTGTCCAGAAACTTGGAATAATTATGGTGATCAAATGAATCAATGAAATGATGCCAAATTGCGTGGAGAGATGTTTTATGGGTATAATAATGATCTGCTAATTTATCAGGATTTTTTAAGCAATATAAAATACACTTGCTTCACAACCTGAAAATATTGCTAGAAACAAAGATTTTCTCCTGTGCTCACATAGATGATTGGATGGGGCTGCATATGGGTGGAAGGGGTTAATATGAGCACATTAAGAAGTGTGCAAAAGTTCAACTCATTTGGGTACTCCTTGCTAGTACTTCCTTCACAAAGCCTTCTGTCTAACAGAAACTTTGAAAATTCACTGATGAAGATTGGCTAGGCAAATAAATTTGAACTTGTGCATGAGGCAATTATTTGGACATATAAACATGCCCGAAAAGGTTGGGAGTCACTAGGAGAAATATAAATGACACTTCCTTCACAAAGTGCCATTCAGGGCAAAATAGAAAAAAGGAATATTGGGGAATTATTTTTGAACATGGCAATGAAAAGTTTTGCCATATTTGATCAAGATATGACCCAAAAAAATTATTAGAATTATTTGGAAATTTTAGGAGTGAGGGAAATATAGGTTGCTTCACAACCTAGTACAATTTGAGTTATTCCTTTAATAGAAAAGGTATATTCCCAATAAAAAGAATATTGGGATTTGGGCTAGGATGGAAATGTCAGGGTCTAGGGAAGGATTTGGGAATGATAAGCCACTCTGGAAGCAAAGAAGAGGGCATCTTCTTCAGTTTCCAGACCACAAACCACGGAAAAAGAAAACTCAGGCAAAAACCTCGAAAAAACAAAAGAAAAAGAAAGGGCCAAAAGTCAGGCTGTCACAAAACCTTACCCCCTTAAAGAAATCTCGTCCTCGAGATTTGGTTACTCAGGGAACTAGTATGAATATTCTGACTTAAGGAAACCGTTTCCAACTCGGGTATCCTTTTTCCTTTATTGTTGTTCCCATTAAATCTTTATCTGACTGGCCCTGGGGTAGTTTTATTTATTGTATCCACCTTCAGACAGATCTTGCCTTGCTTGTTCATGCTTATATAGGCTCCAATTTCTTTTTAGATCTGCTGACTAGCTGAGTGTGATTTGATTATCACGACTGAAGTATATGTTCGTCTCACAAATCCAAAAGTGATTTCCGTTGGGTGTGCCACCCGGCACTGATAACCTTTCATGTAATGATGATCAGAATTTTCTGATGAAAACTCAAGCTCAGACTCATTTCATTGGTTTCTCCACTAAATGCAGGTCCTTTGGGTTCCAAATAGTGAGTTAAAACATAACCGTTTCCTGACAGATTCTAACTCATCGCAGAAGTTTCTGAATCATCTTAACTAGTTCCATTGTCGTGAGCTTCAGATCCGTTCCAAATATTTGATTGTCTCCTGTCGCGGTCATCATAAAGGGTTTGGCCTGTATGATAATATCTGCAGACTTGACTGACGGTGGTTCTGACGGAAAAATTTTGTTCACGACAGGCTATCCATGGTGATTCATATAAGTGAGGACTCAGGCTTCCAGATTGTTATTCCTCATGCCGATTACTCATGTTGTAGGCATATCCATGTGGATCAATACTGACTTAGACTGTCCGGGGGATCTGCACCATGGGGGTCGTGTACAATTTTCATACCTGCCTCACTGGTCTTGCTTCTTCATTATTGTTTTCTTGGTCTGGATCCTTGGCTGAAAGGGCTGGGCCATATTGTTTCTTCGTATGACCATAGGTACTATTGGTGCAATTTTTCGGCAATTGTAGTTTATCCTCATTCTTCTGATAGGGTAACCTATAAAATGGCAGGTTCAACACCTCTCAAATTCTGATCGCTCGGAAATGATCATCTGAAACCTTTGCAAGAAATTGGCAAATAAATCAGTAGCCACCAGAACGGTCTTTACAACTCAGATCTGGGACATTACTGAAATAACTCAACCACGACTCAGGACGAAAAAGTGGCTCAGAGCATGAGACATGGTCGATAATAAGAAGGTGGCAGCTCCCTAAAATAGCCAAAAAGCAGCTATAGGGATACTGTCACAAAAGAAACTCAACAGCTGTACGAGACGGCCGAAAAGCAGCTCAGACTCGTGACAGTTGTTGAAGAGAGAAACAAAAATAGGCATCCATCCCGGATATCTAGAAACAGCTCAGATCATAGGCGTGGTGCCGTCATTGGAGAAAAAGGGGACAAGGGCTCATCAGGATCATTTTCAAGGTTCACGGGTACTTGCATGGAGCTCATTGATGTCGTCAATCCTCATAATCCTTTGTCACACTGCGGTGTATACTGGCTTTCTTCTCTTAATCATCCTCACATGGTTATCAGATCCTCATCCGAGTGACCTGTAAGATCTTGATGGTATGCTCATTGCATATATATGAGGACCTGATTCCGAGACAGTCGTGTATTCTGACTGATTCTGACCAAAATGTTGTGAATCTGATTCTTGGGATTCACTGCCATATGCTGTCAATTCACAGCGTACTACCTTGTACCAATGTCTTACTGAGGAATATTTGCTGGCTTGTGCTCGAAACTTTCATCGGACAGCTTGCTGAAGAAGAATGGGTATCGTGCTTCAGAAGCTTACCCCCTTAAAGACTTTGCTGGGGAAAGGCTCGGTACCTTATGCCAGAAGCTTTTGTGGTTGCGTACTGAAGAAGACATGGTACCTTGCACGGGAAATCATCCATGTATCATACTGAGGAAGATAGATGAATCTTGCCTTGGACGCTTCGCTGGTATCTTGCGAGGGAAAAGTGGGTTGCTTACACCAGAAGCTTCTTATTGAGATATGCGGACCGATTTCCACATGTATAACCCTCTGAATATTTTTGCTATTGATTTCTTGCATGAAACGGGGTTTTGCAGGACTATCCTCCTTTCTGAGTATATGCCATTTTGCTTGCTTCCAGGTACATCGAGTTCCAAAATCATCCTCAAAAAAAAATTAAACTTGTATCTGAGCCATACCTTTGATAATATTCCGTCAACCTTGCACACAATTTATCTTCTTGCTGATTTAATCATTTTGTTGTGATGAGTGCACGCTAATGCAAACTTGATACTGACGGTCCATCCAGGATTTCTTTTGCATCCAGACAAGATATTCCAATTTCACTGCAGTCAGCTGATAATTCCATTTTGTTAGCTTAATTTCCAAATATATGCATTTCTTGCTGACTCTTCGGGTCCGGTGTCGACTGACGAGCAACTTTAATAGGGGGAAAATTTGTAACACTGAAGGCCCAAAGAAAGGAACAACAGAAACGACTAAAACAACATCACACAAGCATTCTACTAATATAATTATTCAAGCAATCATCACATATTTCTGCTACTCACACAATAATATGCATGCCTACTTAAGCACACAAATCTCGAGGAAACTCCGGTATTGCGGTCTAATATGCTATGGTGGTGTGCACGAAAATTATATCCATGTGTGGAAGAATTGGTGTAAACAGCGCTACACCAAGTGCTAGCTTAGCCAGGTGGCAACCTGAACTAGCTCGGAGGTAAGGACGTACTTGGTAATCATGCAGTAGGACACGAAGGTCGCAAGCACATCATTGTCAAGCGGACGGAAAAAGGTCCGTACTCGTCCAAGAAATAGGATTGCGGGGAAAAACTGTTGGAAATATGCCCTAGAGGCAATAATAAATTAGTTATTATTATTATATTTCCTTGTTCATGATAATTGTTTATTATCCATGCTATAATTGTATTGATAGGAAACTCAGATACATGTGTGGATACATAGAGAACACCATGTCCCTAGTAAGCCTCTAGTTGACTAGCTCGTTGATCAACAGATGGTTACGATTTCCTGACCATGGACATTAGATGTCATTGATAACGGGATCACATCATTAGCAGAATGATGTGATGGACAAGACCCAATCCTAAGCCTAGCACAAAGATCGTAGTTCGTATGCTAAAGCTTTTTCTAATGTCAAGTATCATTTCCTTAGACCATGAGATTGTGCAACTCCCAGATACCGTAGGAATTCTTTGGGTGTACCAAACGTCACAACGTAACTGGGTGGCTATAAAGGTGCACTACAGGTATCTCCGAAAGTGTCTGTTGGGTTGGCACGAATCGAGACTGGGATTTGTCACTCCGGTAAACGGAGAGGTATCTCTGGGCCCACTCGGTAGGACATCATCATAATGTGCAAAATGTGACCAAGGGGTTGATCACAGGATGATGTGTTACGGAACGAGTAAAGAGACTTGCCGGTAACGATGTTGAACAAGGTATCGGTATACCGATGATCGAATCTCGGGCAAGTACTATACCGCTAGACAAAGGGAATTGTATACGGGATCGATTGAGTCCTTGACATCGTGGTTCATCCGATGAGATCATCGTGGAACATGTGGGATCCAACATGGCTATCCAGATCCCGCTGTTGGTTATTGGCCGGAGAACGTCTCGGTCATGTCTGCATGGTTCCCGAACCCGTAGGGTCTACACACTTAAGGTTCGATGACGCTAGGGTTATAAAGGAAGTTTGTATGTGGTTACCGAATGTTTTTCGGAGTCTCGGATGAGAACCCGGATGTCACGAGGAGTTCCGGAATGGTCCGGAGGTAAAGATTTATATATGGAAAGTTGTTGTTCGGGTTTTTCCGGTATTGTACCGGGAAGCTTCCAGAAGGTTCCGGAGGATTCCGGAGGGGTCCGGAGGTCCGGAAATGGTTCCACCACGTCCAATACAGTAGCATGGGCTGTAAGGGGGAGCCCTAGCCTTAATGGGCCAGGGGCACCAGCCCCCCAAAGCCCATGCGCATGGGAGGGGGGAAACCCTAAAGGGGAGGGCCTCCACTTGACTTGGGAGGCACTCCTCCCCCCTTGGCCGCCGCCCCCAACCCTAGATGGTATCTAGGGGGGCCGGCCCCCTCTTCCCCCCACCTATAAATAGTGGAGGGGTGAGAGGGCAGCCGCACCCCAAGTTCTGGCGCAGCCCTCCCCCTCTCCCAAGTACTCCTCCTCTCTCGCGGTGCTTGGCGAAGTCCTGCAGGATTGCCACACTCCTCCACCACCACCATGCCGTTGTGCTGCTGCTGGATGGAGTCTTCCTCAACCTCTCCCTCTCTCCTTGCTGGATCAAGGCATGGGAGACATCACCGGGCTGTACGTGTGTTGAACGCGGAGGTGCCGTCCGTTCGGCACTAGGATCTCCGGTGATTTGGATCACGACGAGTACGACTCCTTCAACCCCATTCTCTTGAACGCTTCCGCTTAGTGATCTACAAGGGTATGTAGATGCACTCTCCTTCCCCTCGTTGCTGGTTTCTCCATAGATAGATCTTGGTGATACGTAGGAAAATTTTGAATTTCTGCTACGTTCCCCAACAGTGGCATCATGAGCTAGGTCTATTGCGTAGATTCTTTGCACGAGTAGAACACAAAGTAGTTGTGGGCATTGATTTTGTTCAATATGCTTACCGTTACTAGTCCAATCTTGATTCGGCGGCATTGTGGGATGAAGCGGCCCGGACCGACCTTACACGTACACTTACGTGAGACAGGTTCCACCGACTGACATGCACTAGTTCCATAAGGTGGCTAGCGGGTGCCAGTCTCTCCCACTTTAGTTGGATCGGATTCGATGAAAAGGGTCCTTATGAAGGGTAAATAGCAATTGACATATCACGTTGTGGTTTTTGCGTAGGTAAGAAACGTTCTTGCTAGAAACCCATAGCAGCCACGTAAAACATGCAAACAACAATTAGAGGATGTCTAACTTGTTTTTGCAGGGTATGCTATGTGATGTGATATGGCCAAGAAGAATGTGATGAATGATATGTGATGTATGAGATTGATCATGTTCTTGTAATAGGAATCACGACTTGCATGTCGATGAGTATGACAACCGGCAGGAGCCATAGGAGTTGTCTTTATTTATTGTATGACCTGCGTGTCATTTAACAACGCCATGTAATTACTTTACTTTATTGCTAACCGGTAGCCATAGTAGTAGAAGTAATAAGTTGGCGAGACAACTTCATGGAGACACGATGATGGAGATCATGATGATGGAGATCATGGTGTCATGCCGGTGACGATGATGATCATGGAGCCCCGAAGATGGAGATCAAAAGGAGCAAAATGATATTGGCCATATCATGTCACTTTTTGATTGCATGTGATGTTTATCATGTCTATGCATCTTATTTGCTTAGAACGACGGTAGTAAATAAGATGATCCCTCATTAAAATTTCAAGAAATTGTCCCCCCTAACTGTGCACCGTTGCGAAAGTTCGTCGTTTCGAAGCACCACGTGATGATCGCGTGTGATAGATTCTTACGTTTACATACAACGGGTGTAAGCCAGATTTACACACGCGAAACACTTAGATTGACTTGACGAGCCTAGCATGTACAGACATGGCCTCGGAACACAAGAGACCGAAAGGTCGAGCATGAGTCGTATAGTAGATACGATCAACATGAAGATGTTCACCGATGATGACTAGTCCGTCTCACGTGATGATCGGACACGGCCTAGTTGACTCGGATCATGTAATCACTTAGATGACTAGAGGGATGTCTATCTGAGTGGGAGTTCATAAGATGAACTTAATTATCCTGAACATAGTCAAAAGATCTTTGCAAATTATGTCGTAAGCTCGCGCTTTAGTTCCACTGTTTAGATATGTTCCTAGAGAAAATATAGTTGAAAGTTGACAGTAGAGATTATGCGGACAATAGAAAGCTTATGTCCTTAATGCACCGCTTAGTGTGTTGAACCCCAAACGTCGTCTGTGGATGTTGTGAACATCGGACATACACGTTTTTATAACTACATGATAGTTCAGTTAAACGGTTTAGAGTTGAGGCACCAAAGACGTTTTCGAAACGTCGCGGAACATATGAGATGTTTCGAGGGCTGAAATTGGGATTTCAGTCTCGTGCCCACGTCAAGAGGTATGAGACCTCCGACGATTTTCTTAGCCTGCAAACTAAGGGAGAAAAGCTCAATCGTTGAGCTTGTGCTCAGATTGTCTGAGTGCAACAATCACTTGAATCAAGTGGGAGTTGATCTTCCATATGAGATAGTGATGTTTCCCCAAAGTCATTACCACCAATCTGTTAGAGCTTCGTGATGAACTATAACATATCAAGGATAGAGATGATGATCCTTGAGGTATTCGCGTTGTTTGACACCGCAAAAGTAGAAATAAAGAAGGATCATCAATTGTTGATGGTTGGTGAGACCACTAGTTTCAAGAAGGGCAAGGGCAAGAAGGGATACTTCATGAAATGGCAAATCAGCTGCTGCTCTAGTGAAGAAACCCAAGGTTGAACCCAAACCCGAGACTAAGTGCTTCTGTGATAAGGGGAACAATCACTAGAGCGGCATTACCCTAGATACTTGGTAGATGGGAAGGCTGGCAAGGTCGATAGAAGTATATTGGATATACATTATGTTAATGTGTACTTTACTAGTACTCCTAGTAGCACCAGGGTATTAAGATACCGGTTCGGTTGCTAAGTGTTAGTAACTCGAAATAAAAGGCTACGGAATAAACGGAGACTAGCTAAAGGTGAGCTGACGATATGTGTTGGAAGTGTTTCCAAGTTTGATGTGATCAAACATCACACACTCCCTCTACCATCAAGATTAGTATTAAACCTGAATAATTGTCATTTGGTGTTTGCATTGAGCATAGACATGATTGGATTATGTCTATCGCAATACGGTTATTCATCTAAGGAGAATAATGGTTACTCTATTTATTTGAATAATACCTTCAATGGTCTTGCACCTAAAGGAATGGTTTATTGAATCTCGATCGTAGTGATACACATTTTCATGCCAAGAGATATAAGATAGTAATGATAGTACCACTTACTTGTGGAACTGCCATGTAAGTCATGTTGGTGTAAAACGCATGAAGAAGCTCCATGTTGATGGATCTTTGGACTCACTCGTTTTGAAAAGTTTCAGACATGCGAACCATGTCTATTGGTGTATACGCATGAAGAAACTCCATGCAGATGGATCGTTTGGACTCACTTGATTTTGAATCACTTGAGATATGCAAATCATACCACATGGGCAAGATGACTAAAAAGCCTCGTTTTTCAGTAAAATGGAACAAGATAGTAACTTGTTGGAAGTAACACATTTTGATGTGTGCAGTCCAATGAGTGCTGAGGCATGCAGTGAATATCGTTATGTTCTTACTTCACATATGATTCGAGTAGATGTTGAGTATATTTACTTGATGAAACACAAGTCTGAATTATTGAATGGTTCAAGTAATTTCAGAGTGAAGTTGAAGATCGTCGTGACAAGAGGATAAAATGTCTATGATATGATCATAGAGATGAGTATCTGAGTTACGAGCTTTGGCACACAATTAAGACATTGTGGAAATTGTTTCACAATTAATACCGCCTGGAACACCATAGTGTGATGGTGTGTCCGAACATCATAGTTGCACCCTATTGGATATGGAGCGTACCGTGATATCTCTTATCAAATTACCACTGTCGTTCATGGGTTAGGCATTAGAGACAACCGCACTCACTTTAATAGGGCACCACGTAATTCCGTTGAGACGACACCGTTTGAACTATGGTTGTCGTTTCTTAAAAGTTTGGGGCTACGACGCTTATGTGAAAAAGTTTCAGGTTGATAAGCTCGAACCCAAAGCGGATAAAATGCATCTTCATAGGACACCCAAAACAGTTGGGTATACCTCCTAATTCAGATCCTAAAGCAATAGGGATTGTTTCTTGAATCGAGTCCTTTCTCGAGGAAAAGTTTGTCTCGGAAAGTTGAGTGGGAGGATGGTGGAGACTTGATGAGGTTATTGAACCGTCACTTCAACTAGTGTGTAGCAGGGCACACGAAGTTGTTCCTGCGGCACCTACACCAATTGAAGTAGAAGCTTGTGATAGTGATCATGAAGTTTCGGATCAAGTCACTACTGTACCTCGTAGGGTGACAAGGATGCGTACTACTTCAGAGTGGTACAGTAATCCTGTCTTGAAGGTCATGTTGCTAGACAACAATGAACCTACGAGCTATGGAGAAGTGATGGTGGGCCCATATTCTGACAAATGGTTAGAAACCATGAAATCCGAGATAGGATCCATGTATCAGAACAAAGCATGGACTTTGGTGGACTTGCCCGATGATCGGCAAGCCATTGAGATAAATGGATCTTTAAGAAGAAGCCGGACGTGGACAGTAATGTCACCGTCTATGAAGCTCGACTTGTGGCAAAGAGTTTTTCACAAGTTCAAAGAGTTGACTATGATGAGATTTTCTCATCCGTAGCGATGCTTAAGTCCGTCGGAATCATGTTAGCATTAGTTGCATTTATGAAATCTGGCAGATGGATGTCAAAACGAGTTTCCTTACCAGTTTTCGTAAGGAAAGGTTGTATGTGATACAATCAGAAAGCTTTTGTCGATCCTAAAAGATGCTAACAAGTATGCAAAGCTCCAACAATCCTTCTAAGGACTGGAGTAAGCATCTCGGAGCTGGAATGTACGCTTTGATGAGACGATCAAAGATTTTGAGTTTATACAAAGTTTATGAGAAATTTGTATCTCCAAAGAAGTGAGTGGGAGCACTATAGAATTTCTGATGAGTATATGTTATTGACATATTGTTGATCAGAAATGATGTAGAATTTCTGGAAAGCATATAGGGTTATTTGAAAAGTGTTTTTCAATTGAAAACCTGGATTAAGCTACTTGAACATTGAACATCAAGATC
Organism: Triticum timopheevii; assembly: GCA_963921465.1. NCBI lineage: Eukaryota > Viridiplantae > Streptophyta > Magnoliopsida > Poales > Poaceae > Triticum > Triticum timopheevii. The sequence goes on along the minus strand of OY997264.1, from coordinate 441,286,224 downwards.
TATAATGATAGATCAAAAACGCTTAATGGTACTTTCAAAATGAGCACATACCTTGACATGATCTTGATGGTGTTCAAGATGGATCAGTCAAAGAAGGAGTTCTTGCCTAAGTTGTTAGGTATGAAGTTAAGACTTAAAGCTCGACCACGGCAAAAAAGAGAGAAAGGACAAAGGTCATCCCCTATGCTTTAGACGTAGGCTCTACAGTATGCTATGCTGTGTACCGCACCTGATGTGTGCCTTGCTACATATTTGGCAAGAGGGTACAACGGTGATCAAGGAGTGGATCACCAGATAGCGGTCAAAATTATCCTTAGAGGAATAAGGATATATTTCTCGATTATGGAGGTGATAAAGAGTTCGACGTAAAGGGTTACATCGATGCAAGCTTTAACACCTATCCGAATGACTCTGAGTAGCAAACCGGATACGTATAGTGGAGCAACCATTTGGAATAGCTCCAAGTGGAGCGTGGAAGCAGCATTTACAGAATGACCTAGAGATTTGCAAAGTACATACGGATCTGAAAGTTGCAGACCCATTGACTAAAACCTCTCTCACAAGCAAAACATGATCAAACCCCAGAACTCATTGAGTCTTAATCACATGATGATGTGAACTAGTTTAATGACACTAGTAAACTCTTTGGATGTTGGTCACATAGCGATGTGACGTGTGAATGTTAATCACATGACGATGTGAACTAGATTATTGACTCTAGTGCAAGTGGGAGACTATTGGAAATATGCCCTAGAGGCAATAATAAATTAGTTATTATTATTATATTTCCTTGTTCATGATAATCGTTTATTATCCATGCTATAATTGTATTGATAGGAAACTCAGATACATGTGTGGATACATAGACAACACCATGTCCCTAGTAAGCCTCTAGTTGACTAGCTCGTTGATCAACAGATGGTTACGGTTTCCTGACCATGGACATTAGATGTCGTTGATAACGGGATCACATCATTAGTAGAATGATGTGATGGACAAGACCCAATCCTAAGCCTAGCACAAAGATCGTAGTTCGTATGCTAAAGCTTTTTCTAATGTCAAGTATCATTTCCTTAGACCATGAGATTGTGCAACTCCCGGATACCGTAGGAATGCTTTGGGTGTACCAAACGTCACAACGTAACTGGGTGGCTATAAAGGTGCACTACGGGTATCTCCGAAAGTGTCTGTTGGGTTGGCACGAATCGAGATTGGGATTTGTCACTCCGGTAAACGGAGAGGTATCTCTGGGCCCACTCGGTAGGACATCATCATAATGTGCACAATGTGACCAAGGGGTTGATCACGGGATGATGTGTTACGGAACGAGTAAAGAGACTTGCCGGTAACGAGATTGAATAAGGTATCAGTATACCGACGATCGAATCTCGGGCAAGTACTATACCGCTAGACAAAGGGAATTGTATACGGGATCGATTGAGTCCTCGACATCGTGGTTCATCCGATGAGATCATTGTGGAACATGTGGGATCCAACATGGGTATCCAGATTCCGCTGTTGGTTATTGGCCGGAGAACGTCTCGGTCATGTCTGCAAGGTTCCCGAACCTGTAGGGTCTACACACTTAAGGTTCGATGACGCTAGGGTTATAAAGGAAGTTTGTATGTGGTTACCGAATGTTGTTCGGAGTCCCGGATGAGCTGGACGTCACGAGGAGTTCCGGAATGGTCCGGAGGTAAAGATTTATATATGGAAAGTTGTTGTTCGGGTTTCGGGAAAAGTTCGGTTTTTTCCGGTATTGTACCGGGAAGCTTCCAGAAGGTTCTGGAGGATTCCGGAGGGGTCTGGAGGTCCGGAAATTGTTCCACCACGTCCAATACAGCAGCATGGGCTGTAAGGGGGCGCCCTAGCCTTAATGGGCCAGGGGCACCAGCCCCCCAAAGCCCATGCGCATGGGAGGGGGGAAACCCTAAAGGGGAGGGCCTCCACTTGACTTGGGAGGCACTCCTCCCCCCTTGGCCGCCGCCCCCAACCCTAGATGGGATATAGGGGGTCCGGCCCCCTATTCCCCCACCTATAAATAGTGGAGGGGTGGGAGGGTAGCCGCACCCCAAGTTCTGGCGTAGCCCTCCCCCTCCCCCAAGTACTCCTCTCTCGCGGTGCTTGGAGTAGCCCTGTAGGATTGCCACGCTCCTCCACCACCACCACGCCATTGTGCTGCTGCTGGATGGAGTATTCCTCAACCTCTCCCTCTCTCCTTGCTGGATCAAGGCATGGGAGACGTCACCGGGCTGTACGTGTGTTGAACGCGGAGGTGCCGTCCATTCGGCACTAGGATCTCCGGTGATTTGGATCACGACGAGTACGACTCCTTCAACCCCGTTCTCTTGAACGCTTCCGCTTAGCGATCTACAAGGGTATGTAGATGCACTCTCCTTCCCCTCGTTACTGGTTTCTCCATAGATAGATCTTGGTGACACGTAGGAAAATTTTGAATTTTTGCTATGTTCCCCAACAAAAACTGAGGCTGCTGACATTGCCCTTTCTTGATAGCTAAGATCATTAAGGGTTGCCAACACGACGAAATAAAAGAACGATCTGGGATAGAAGCATGTCCATCACCGAAATGATAGGCAGGACTGAAGGAAAGACATCCGCGTGATACCTGAGCACCATTTTTGCAAACAGTGTCGGGATCACATGGCATCACTCTGCTAGGACAGAAATGACACCAATCATCGAAAGAAAAAGGAACTGGAGAAATGCAAAGGTTGAGCTGTAGTGGATCCGAACCGATGCCAGCTACACTCACCAGATAACCGTTAGCGACTAAATAAAAAGTTATATGCATGCTATGCGACAAACAAATGCAGCAATCAAGTGCAACAAACCAATTGGGGTCTATACTACCGCTTTCTGATGTTCGCGCCGTCTAAGGCATCCTACAGCCAGACCTGCTATGATACCAAGAACTGTGGCACCCCGGCTCAGAGAAACCGGAACGCCTCGTATTCCAGCCCAGAGATCGAGGAGAAGTCTTCTGGAATACGGCACTGCTTAGCATAGAACAAACCAGCTTTCTATTATTACATGAATATGAATACAAGGTCTCCGATATTACAATGAATAACATTGGTACAGCAACACTACGCCATCCTCAGTTGCTCTATGCAAGCAGCAGAACAACTCAAAGCAGCGGAATAATTCTAGCAGCGGAACAACGATGACGGTGGTGAACTCCACTCCGCAGGGACTCTGGCTGGAACGCTTATCCTAGCTCGCACGAATGGAAACCACGACAAGCAAGCTATCAAATCCGGCATGACCTGCAAACTGGCATGACACACCAGGTCAGTACACTGAATGTACTTGCAAGCTCACAATAATCCAGAAGCATTCAAGACAAACAACAACATGTCAATTACAGGTTAAATAGGAATTAACATGAGATCATCAGCATAGCATGGCATGACCAACATAAACATGATACAGCTAACACCACATGAACATTTTAATCCGACAATACTAGCATGCAACTTGATAACACCGTATGCACCACTTATACTGCTTGGGTTACCTCGTAACCAACACATGCATCACTTACCAACCTCGGACATCACACGATCATCTCAGGATCAAATCAAGCTTGGTATGAACAATACCGTAGTAATCAGTAAATGACCACAAGGAGCTTGATCTTTACCCACAACTCTTGTACAACATCATGAATATACAACAACTTGATATCCTCGATACCATCGTGATCCTTACGGCGATCACTACCACGACCAACACTTAGTCCCAAACCGTGATCCTTACGGCGATCACAACCCGACCACTAAATGGCCCGTGATCCTTACGGCGATCACAACCAACTTATATTATTGTTATTAAACATATTATTCTCATTACTGTTGACTCATGGTGTGACCTACTTTCGACCTGGGCCCTTATCCGCGGGCGCGGATATTGATAGATTTAATATACACTCTGTAGAGGTTAGTACACTGTACCCACACTACGGAACCCATGGCCTCGCACTCCCATTCGGGTGGACCAACGGCGTTCCGACAAAACCGTCCTACTGCCATGACACTCTGCCGGCCACTCCGACTCACTCCCCACTAGTCTAAGTCATGGGTGGCCCCGTGTCTACCTCCAGACACAATGACCACCGCCGTGGCCCGTCCCACACGGGGACACGGATCCAAAAACTCAAACAACTCAACAACGGCCACACAAGGTTATGCCTGCTTACCGGGCCAGGGTACAACACGCCCATAACCTTCCCTCGTTGGAGGCACCGGCGAGAGGCATGACAATAGACCCAGTTAGGACCGTCTCATACCGGTAAGCGTGGTTGCACTGGTCAGCTTCAGCGGCACCATAACTCAGCCAACAGTTGTTCCAATTCAATTTAATCTGGTTAAACTTGAATGCAAATATGCTGAGCCATGATAAAATACATGAACATGATATCAACATAACCATGAGGGTATCACATAACTATCCACCATATCAACAATAAATCATATCCACTGAGCATGTCATAATGACTAGCATGACCATCACCAACATCAACATGTACTACTAGCAAGCATAAACATATGAAAGGAAATACTAGCAGGTATATCATGATAACAGAGTACAAGACAACATAGCACAAAAGTGAACATGCAAATCTGCACATCGCCAGAACAACGATAACCATCTTTTCAACAAGCAAACATTTAATAAAGATTCAAGTTGAAAACCATGGCTACTGCATGAATATCATGCAAGTGGTATTGTGGCTTGCCTGGGGTGGAAGAAATCACCGGGGAGAAGTGCGAGAAACTCGTGGAACGAATCACCGGAAAACATTCTCTCTCAGAGGGGGCTGAATAAGGGCAAGGGCATAAAGGTCATTTTCATAGTGTTAAACCATAGTGAAAGCCTGACCAACAGAACGGGCTCGACGAAATGAAGAAGTGAGCGTTGGTTTCACCTGATTTGGAGTACGGTTAAAAAGTTATGGACGTTTTTCTGCCAGCGACCCATCTGTAATGAAAATCTTTTCAACCAGGGGCCTGAACAGAAAAAGTGAAAACGCATTTGGCGAAACACGTCTTCACTTAAGTGACGTGGCAAGGCAGGGTCGGGGCTGGTCAACGCCTGAAGTGCCGACAGGTGGGCCCCGCAGTGCTCTCTCTCTCCTCCCACGACACCTTCGTTCTCCTCCAGCGCCTGATGAAGACAGAGGCGGGGCGAGGCCGAGACGCGATGGTGATGAGCCCCGACGACTCCGGGCGTCTCTGGCCGAACCCGAAGCACCGGCGGCCTCGGGGCGGAGGGCCGCACTCGCCTGGTGCAGCAGCCGCGCAGGGTAAAGGGCAGGGCGGCCATGCCCGCGGCAACAGGAAGAAGGGGAGGCGGCGACCGATCTTGGGAACGGCGGACTGAAGCACTCCGGCGAAGAATGGAGGGATTGGGGAGGGTCGCCGGAGCACGGGGAAGATGTGGGTGAGGTCTGGAAGTTTAGGGGTGGCTCAGGTCGACCGAATTTGAGGGGAGCACCACGGCGAGGCTTCGGCCATGGGAGGGCAAGAAGATCTTATCCGGCTCGGGCTAGTGGCTAGGCAGGGTACTGGGAGGTGGGTGAGGTCAGTGGGGTGCTCGGACAGCCTCGGGGGTGGCTTAAATAGCCGCGGGGTGAGGAGGCAGTGCTGGCTCTGCCGCAGATGCGTGTCCGGCGCCGCGGACGCGTGCTCGCACGCATGAACTCGGGGGCAAACGACATAGGAGGAGCAGTGGGGCTCTCACGGGGTAGAGGAGGCCAAGGGGGTGCAGGGAGGAAGAGGACGGCGATGAATGGATCCAGAACGCTACTGTACGCTCGTGTTCACGCGTCGGTGAGCAAGCGGACGAAGGGGGAGAGGGGTCCAGGAGAACGGCGACGACGAGAGGAAGACAATGGACAGGCTCACGAGCGCGAAAACGGCGAGAGGGGGAGGGGCTCGAGCAAGAAGACGCTCTGGGCGCGGCCATTGCACGCCAAAATGGTGGTCACCGCGTGCACTGGTGCACACAGTGCCACAAGTGGTGCCAAACCATGTCTGTGGGTTAGTCCCTCCTGGGTAAGTTGTAACTACGGTGGTAACTAGGTGAAAGAGGCCTTGGTTAAATAGTTAGTGAGCTCTAAAGTTTACTGCAGTAAAAGTTACCAGCTTAATGTGATCAACAGGGAATTGCTTGAAGTCAAACAAGTTGTGTGGGGTGTTTAGGATAGGAAGGACTACAATCCTGGGGTGTTTGGGAAGAAATGGACCTGGATAAATCATAGTTGCTTCACAACTGTATATTTGGTCCAAAAATGAAGATCAGCAAGATGCACTCTCATGGAGTGTCCACTTGAGCTCAAATTGGGCAAAGCTTGATAATTTGGACATATGAAGATGTTGTAAAAAGATCATGCCAAATGGACAAGCCAAAATGGCACTTGCTTCACAAACATCCTTTATGTCCAGAAACTTGGAATAATTATGGTGATCAAATGGATCAATTAAATGATGCCAAATTGCGTGGAGAGATGTTTTATGGGTATAATAATGATCTGGTAATTTATCAGGATTTTTTAGGCAATATAAAATACATTTGCTTCACAACCTGAAAATATTGCCAGAAACAAAGATTTGCTCTTGTGCTCACATAGATGATTGGATGGGGCTGCAAATGGGTGGAAGGGGTTAATATGAGCACATTAAGGAGTGTGCAAAAGTTCAACTCATTTGGGTACTCGTAGCTAGTACTTCCTTCACAAATCCTTCTGTGTGACAGAAACTTTGAAAATTCACTGAGGAAGATTGGCTAGGCAAATAAATTTGAACTTGTGCATGAGGCAATTATTTGGACATATAAACATGCCCAAACAGGTTGGGAGTCACTAGGAGAAATATAAATGACACTTCCTTCACAAAGTGCCATTCAGGGCAGAATAGAAAAAGGAATATTGGGGAATTATTTTTGAACATGGCAATGAAAAGTTTCGCCATATTTGATCAAGATATGACCCAAACAATTTATGAGAATTATTTGGGAATTTTAGGAGTGATGGAAATATAGGTTGCTTCACAACCTAGGGCAATTTGAGTTATTACTTTAATAGAAAAGGAATATTCCCAATAAAAAGAATATTGGGATTTGGGCTAAGATGGAAATGACAGGGTCTAGGGAAGGATTTGGGAATGACAAGCCACTCTGGAAGCAAAGAAGAGGGCATCTTCTTCAGTTTCCAGACGACAAAGCCACGGAAAAAGAAAACTCGGGCAAAAACCTCGGAAAACAAAAGAAAAAGAAAGGGCCAAAAATCAGGCTGTCACACAAGCATAAAACCATCATGTGCTTTTGGTGCAAATTTAGAATTGTGGTGAGGATCTCTAATCCAGCATTTAGCACCGAAGACTTTGAAATAACTTACATTGGGTTTCTTGTGAGTGAGGAGTTCATATGAGGTCTTTTTGAAGAATTTGTGGAGATATACCATGTTGATGATGTGGCATGCAGTATCAATAGCATCAGGCTAGAAACAAGGTGGAGGTGGAGTCTTGTATTCATCAAGCATAGTGCGAGCCATCTCAACAAGAGTCATGTTCTTGCGCTCCACGACGCCATTCTGCTGAGGAGTATAAGGGGCAGATAACTCATGAGTAATACTAAGTTCATCAAGATAGTCATCAAGACCAGTATTCTTGAACTCAATCCCATTATCACTCCTGATATGCTTAATCTTCACACCGAAGTTCATAGATGCTCTTGAGGAAAATCGTTTAAAGACTTCCTGCACTTCATTTTTGTAGGTGATGATATGCACCCATGTGTAACGAGAATAATCATAAACAATGACAAAGCCATACAATGATGCATGATTAGTGAATGTGGCATAATGAGTAGGGCCAACGAGATCAATGTGAAGTAATTCAAAGGGACGAGAAGTGGTCATGATAGTCTTCGAGGGATGCTTGGCTCTAGTGATCTTTCCAGCCTCACAAGCCCCACAAAGATGATCTTTGAGGAATTTGACACCCTCGATGCCAATGACATGCTTCTTCTTCGCGAGTGTACGCAAGTTCCTCATCCCAGCATGACCAAGTCATCGATGCCATAACCAGCCTTCTGAAGCTTTTGCAAGTAGACATGTGGCAGGTTGTGGTCCTACAGAGAAATCAACAATATACAAGTCTCCTCTCCTAAAGCCTTCAAAGACTTTGGAATTGTCAGATTCCATTAGCACAATGCAATGATATTTGCCAAAGATGACAACCATATCAAGATCATAAAGCATTGAGACAGATATGAGGTTGAATTCTAAGGACTCGACAAGCATGACTTTGTCCATGTGTCTATCCTTTGACATTGCAACCCTACCTAGACCCAATACCTTGCTTTTGCATTTGTCAGCGTAGGTGATATGCTTCAGATGAGATGGAGATAAAGCAGTGTCCATCAAAAAGTTCCTGTCACGGGTCACGTGATTTGTACATCCACTGTCGAGGACCCACTCAGTAGCTTTGGGTTGTTCATCTTGCAGATTAATCTGTGCAACTTATGAACCCATATACTTCATCAGTGAAGAATATGATATCAATTTCATCAGAATGAATTTCATCAACAGTATAACAGATATAGCAATATGAGGACTTGAGAAATGAATAATTCATTTCTTCATGATTAGCTTGCGTCCATTCAAGCATATTCAGGTCTCCAGCAAATTCTTCAGACGATTAAGTTCGTCCGGAGACCTGACCCTGCATAAGAGATTAGTTCTTTTTCTTCACCACCCACACCTGGAGGGGTGGCAAAGAGTTCATCATTCTGCGAGCTCCATAAGAGAAAGATGGCATACAAGCCAGCGCACTTCGTCTCATAGAAGATTGTCGGTGTACAAAAGTAGGGGCCTAGCTTTTAACCCCTTTACTTATGCACGGGCAGTCAGAGCCGCCTGCCACGGCCGCACATGAGCAAGGCAAGGGAGGGAAGCCAGAGAAGCAAGGCCACAGGGACAAGCAAAGCCAAAAAACAAAGTACCAAGACCACAAGGGTTGCACGGGCAATACAGGTTGCCCCGGCAAGGACCCTTGCCGAGGGCAGCCCCAGCAGCCCCGGCAAGATCCTTGCCGGGGTAGCTCATCCACACCCACTGAGCGAGCCACCTTCGAGCCCACCAATGCTGAGCAGTCGCGTCGGGACAGGGTTCGGGAGGCACCTCCGTGGTGGCATGCAGATCTTTGTGAAGACATAGAACAATCAAGATCAAATGGGGATAGGAAGGCGGCCATCCCCACCGAAGAAAGCCACAGGATCCCCCGGCATGATCCTTGCCGGGGAAACTGGCGCGCGGCGGCAAGACCCTTGCCGGGCCACCCAGCAAGACCGTCGCCAAGCATCCCGGCAAGGCCACCGCCAGGCCCGCACCAGCCAGGTTCCTACTACCGTTCGTGCGCAGCCGCCAACCCAACCAGCTGGGCAGGCACCTGCGTGGCAGCATGCAGACCTTCGTGGAGGCTCCACCACCGCGCCACCTCAGCCGCCTGCCTGCCTATGTGGCGCTGCATGTGTTGCTGGCTAGGGCGCGTGTCGAAGCCAGGAGGGGCGGCGACGGATGAGAGAGTCCTGGATAAGGGGGTATCCGGACAGCCGGACTGTGTACAACGTCCGGACTATTGAAGCGTGAAGATACAAGACTCAAGACTTTGGCCCGTGTCCGGATGGGACTCTCCTTGGCGTGGAAGGCAAGCTTGGCGATCGGGATATTATGTTTCCTTCCTTGTAACCGACTCCATGTAAACCCTAGCCGTCTCCGGTGTCTATATAAACCGGAGAGGTTGGTCCTTAGAAGGCCGATCGCAATTACAATCATACCATCATAGGCTAGCTCTTAGGGTTTAGCCTCTACGATCTCGTGGTAGATCTACTCTTGTACTACCCATATCATCAATATTAATCAAGCAGGAAGTAGGGTTTTACCTGCATCGAGAGGGCCCGAACCTAGGTAAACATCTGTGTCCCTTGCTTCCTGTTACCATCAGCCTTGACGCACAGATCGAGACCCCCTACCCGAGATCCGCCGGTTTTGACACCGACATTGGTGCTTTCATTGAGAGTTCCTATGTGTCGTCGCTATCGGGCTCGATGGCTCCTTCAATCATCATCAATGACGCGGTCCTGGGCGAGATTTTCCTCCCTGGACAGATCTTCGTGTTCGGCGGCTTCGCATTGCGGGCCAATTCGCTTGGCCATCTGGAGCAGATCGACAGCTACGCCCCTGGCCATCAAATCAGGTTCAGAAACCTGAACTACACGGCGGATATCCACGGAGACTTGATCTTCGATGAATTCGGGCCAGCGCCAGGAGCACCGGACAGTCACGACGAGCATGGCCTGAACCAGCTGTCGGACAACACTCTGGATATGACCCCTGCAGTAGCCCTGGGCTCGAATCCGGAGCAGACTGCGTTGCCTGGAGACGAAGGGATGGACCCTGCCCTGCAGGCCGTACCCTCGTCGGCGGTAGAGCTGAACACAGGCCTCCCTTCTGAGGAAGCCTGTGTCTCCGAACCCCCAGATTCATATCCGAATGTAGGTTCCAGTCCGCGCGTTCCCGGGCCCGCCGAGCCTGGTTTGGCTCCGGTAATGGAGTTCACCGCAGCGGACGTCTTTCAGCACTCGCCCTTTGGCGACATGCTAAACTTATTGAAGTCTCTCTCTTTGTCAGGGGACTCTGGGCCGAACTATGTCCGACTTGAGTGGGAAGCGGACGACGATGGAATTCGTTGCCCACCCACCACCCACTTCATTGCCATTATCGATGATTTAACTGACGTGCTTGACTTCGATTCTGAAGACATCGATGGTATGGACGACGATGCAGGAGAATTATAGGAGCCACCACTCACAGGGCGGTGGACAACCACCTCCTCATATGATATATATATATGGTGGACACTCCGAAGGAAACTAATGGCGACGAGGCAACGGAGGATAACCCCTTAGGAAGAAAAGCAAAGCATGAGCGTTGTCGGTGCCGCTCCAAGCCCCGCCACAGCAATACCGCCCCCGAAGATGAAAATAATCCGGATGGCGCCGAAGAAGAATATGACCCTGACCAGCCCGCCTTCGAGCAGGCCGAACAGGAAGATGAGCAGGTCAGCCCAGAAGAACAGGCGACGGACGGATACCCGGAGGAGGACAACTACATGCCCCCTCCGAAGACGAGATTAGCCTCGGTGACGACAAATTCGGCGTACCTAAGGATCCCGTGGAGCAGGAGCGCTTCAAGCGTAGACTTATAGCCACCACGAGAAGCCTGAAGAAGAAGCAGCAGCAACTCCAAGCTGGTCAAGACCTGCTCACAGATAGATGGACTGAAGTCCTGGCAGTCGAGGAATATGGACTCGAGCGCCAAACGGCTGACCAGCCACCCCGTGGCCGGGATAAAACAGGATATCAGCCCGAATACCAGCCTGCACCCCCACGCTGATATACTACGGCCCAGGGTAACAGGCAAGACCTGCAAGATATTCTGGAAAACAAAGCAGGACAGCCAAGATTGATCTACAGATCGCGGGGGCGCGCCCCAGCACACGATGGTGATCGTCGCGCCGGATACATCATCAACAAGTCCGGCCGGGCCGAACACAGCAACTCAGACCAATCCGAGCTGCGTAGCCACATAGCCCGGCACAGAGGCGCCGCACACCCCCTCTGCTTCACTGACGAAGTAATGGATCGTGAATTCCTAGAAGGGTTCAAACCCGTAAACATCAAATCATACGATGGCACAACAGACCCCGCAGTATGGATCGAAGATTTCCTTCTCCACATTCACATGGCCCGTGGAGATGATCTACACGCCATCAAATATCTTCCCCTTAAGCTCAAAGGACCAGCCCGGCACTGGTTAAACAGCCTGCCAGCAAATTCCATTGGTAGTTGGGAAAACATGGAAGACGCATTCCTTGATAACTTCTAGGGCACATATGTGCGACCACCAGACGCTGATGACTTGAGCCACATTACTCAACAGCCCGGAGAGTCAGCCCGGAAATTCTGGACTCGGTTCCTAACTAAAAAGAACCAAATAGTCGACTGTCCAGACGCCGAAGCCCTGGCGGCTTTCAAGCATAATATCCGTGACGAGTGGCTCACTCGACACCTCGGCCAGGAAAAACCCAAGTCCATGGAAGCTCTCACAACACTAATGACTCGCTTTTGTGCGGGTGAGGACGGCTGGCTGGCTCGTAGCGGCACCACACCACATTCCGGCACTTCGGACGGCCGCGATACTAATGGCAAGCCACGACGCAACAGACATAAGAGACGGAACAACGGTGACAACACTGAAGACACGACAGTCAACGCCGGATTCAGCGGATCTAAGTCCGGTCAGCGAAAAAGCCATTCAAAATAATAATAATCAGGGACCATCCAGTCTGGACCGTATACTGGAGCGCTCGTGCCAAATTCATGGCACACCGGACAAACCAGCCCACCACACCAATAGAGACTGCTGGGTGTTCAAACAGGCCGGCAAAATAAACGCTGAAAACAAGGACAAGGGGCTACTCAACAACGATGACGAAGATCCCCGACGTCCAAACACGGGGGGACAAAAGAAATTTCCCCCAGGTGAAAACGGTCAACATGATCTACGCCACCCACATCCCCAAGCGGGAACGGAAGAGGGCACTACGGGACATCTATGCGATGGAGCCAGTCTCCCCCAAGTTCAACCCATGTTCAGCTTGTCCGATCACCTTTGACCGTAGGGATCACCCTACCAGCATCTGTCACGGCGGCTCAGCCGCATTGGTCTTAGACCCAATCATTGACAGATTCCACCTCACGCATGTCCTTAGGGACGGCGACAGCAACCTGAACCAGCTTTATCTGGGCACAGTGCGCAAGATGGGCATTGACCATTCAAGGATCAAGCTCGCCAAAACTACCTTTAAAGGTGTAATTCCTAGAGTAGAGGCCCGCTGTACGGGCTCTATAACATTGGAAGTGGTCTTTGGATCCCCGGACAACTTCCGGAGCAAAGAGTTAATCTTCGATATCGTCCCTTTTCGTAGTGGTTACCACGCACTGCTCGGACAAACCGCATTCGCTAGATTCAATGCGGTACCACATTACACATACCTCAAGCTCAAGATGCCAGGACCACGCGGGGTCATTACTGTCAATGGAAATATGGACCGCTCCCTTCAAGCAGAAGAACATACGGCAGCCCTCGCGGCAGAAGTACAATGCGGCCTACTCCAACAAACCAATCCGGCGACAACTTCGAGCACCGTCAAGCGAGTCCGGAGCACCCTGCAACAGGATCATCAGGAACGCCAAGAGCGTGATTAGCAATCCGGCCTCCGCTCAAGCCCCTTCAAAGCAGCATTCGTGCCACGCGTACACAATTATGCACTCAAGATACCATGGGCATAGGCGGAGGCGCATCAACGACTCAGTCAATAGTGCGGGTAACCGCCCAATACCTTCATAATCTTTCCCTCTTACCTTTTAGGACACCGCGTTAGTGCAGCATCCTCAGAAGAGTCGAATTGCCGGACTCACATGGGAGAGACATCCAAGGAGGCCACAAACATTGTGCGCAGAAGGAAATACCCAAGTGGAATCTATTCACGATCGTTATACCTGCTTTATCTATCTGTACACAGCCTGCCCCTGGATAGGACATGTCAAATAGTCCTATTTATCTCCGCTTAATGCATCCATTGTAGACATACGCTTAAACGTATTATTAGTCAATGGGAGATCATATATAGCGTCGGCTTATTATTCTTATTTGAGCATTTTTTTCTCTTATAAATGTTTATTTGATATTGCATCCGTACACCTTGGTACGGTCAGTTTGCCAGGGGATTCTCAGGGCGCCCCGTAATATGGCAAGTCAAGTCCGAACACTTTCAACAGTGCGACACCCCAAACTTATAGCACTATATGCATCAGCTCCGAATCATGTCTTGGGTCTACAGTTGGGATAGCCCGGCTCCCTTGTTTTGGTGCCTTACGTTCCGTTATATCGGCTAAGGTAGCGCAGGGAGAACTACTGCGATTGTGTCCCGGTTCTTCCGGACGAGCACCTTAGTAGAGAAAGCCGAAAACTGACCGGCATGATGTGGCGAGAGCTGGTCGCTGTTCGAGTGGTCCTAAAATCCTTAAAGGTTTTCCGCTTTAGGCGATGAATCAGCTTCGTCCGATCCAGGCGTATATAGCGCCCCAATTCGGCCTTCCGGATTCTAGGGGCTTCGCCAAAATTTAAAATTGTAGACTTCTATGGCTAAGTGAAGGTTATAAAGCCGCATAGTCCGATTGCCTTGTTCGCTGCGCCGGACACCTCCTTAATGGACCAAACATTTGGATAAAGAGTGTCCGGTTTTTCCACGAACTCCCCGGTACTAGTTACGTGGGGGCGGAAGCCGACGACTGGCCTACTTTCAAAATTTTATAAACAACCGCACCGAAGGTAATATTTTAAATAAACAAAAGCGCTACATAGCGCAAGTAACTTCGTCTCTAAATTACAAACATGACAGAAGTGAATTCATTCTAAAATGGTCTCTTTGGTACACTCATCAGCCATGAGGCGAGCACCCTTCATAACGCCATCATAGTACATCTCGGGATGGCGATGCGCCTTGCCCTCTGGCGGCCCGTCCTTGACCAGCTTCTCCGCATCCAGCTTGCCCCAATGCACCTTGACGCGGGCAAAGGCCTGGCGGGCACCCTTGATGCAAACGGATCGCTCGATCACTTCAAGCCGCGGACAGACATCCACCATCCGCTTGATCAAGCCAAAGTAGCTAGTGGGCAGGAGCTCATCAGGCCACATCCAGACTATGAAACCTTTCATATCCAGTTCGGCCGCCCTGTGGAGTTTGACCAACTGCTTCAGTTGGTCACTCAGAGGCATCGGATGTTCGGCCCCGGCATACTGGGACCAGAACAGCTTCTCCGTTGAGCTCCCCTCCTGGGCACGGTAGAACTCCGCAGCGTCTGATACGCTGCGTGGCAGATCTACGAATGCCCCTAGAGAGCTCCGAATTCGAGTAAGTAAAAGAAACGCCTCCTCCACATGTTTGCTTTGCATAAAGAACTTCTTACCCGCTGCTATCTTTTTGGCCTCCTGGATCTCCTACTGTGCTTTTTCGTCTTCAGCTTTGGCGTCTTTCAAATTCACAAGGGCCATCGCAAGCTTGGCCTCTTTCGCCTTCAGATCATGCTCCACGGACTCGCACTTCTTGCCGAGGTCCCGGAGCTCTTGCTGTACCTCACCTACCCTAGCACTTTGCTTTTCGCGCTCCTTACATTCTGAGGCCGCCTTGTCTTCAGCCTCGGACAGCGCCTTTTTCAGGGACGCCACTTCGGCGGTGGCCCCTGTTACACAGTCATGACACTTAGGTGTTAGACTCACTAATTCTGCCTATCCTTAAATGCATAAGAGCGGGAATCACTTACCCTTGTTCTCTTCGAGTTGCCTCTTCGTGAGGTCTAGCTCTCCCTGCGCCTGCTCCAGGTCCCGCTTTAGTTCGGCAACCTCGGCAGTATGGGCAGCAGCAGCAAGCAGCACAGCCTGCTTATTCATAACAATACTTATTATTAGACTCCTGCGGATTATAATTGACCCTCCGTTTGGCTTTTCTTTCCGAACACCAAACAGAGTATCAGGGGCTACTACCTATCGGGTGGTAATTTGGCACATATTTATTACTTACCTAAAAGCCTGTCAAGAGGCTGGTGCAAGCTTCGGTTAGTCCGCTTTTGGCGGACGAAACCTTCCGAATCACCATACTCATAAGAGTACGGTGCTCTTCATCCATGGAAGCGCCGCGAAGCGCTTCCAGCAGACAATCCGGCGCCTCATGCGCAACGGAAGTCCTCGACGCATACGGCTCGCCCTCCCTAACGAGGGGCCGCCCGCCTGAGTCCGGAACCATCGAAGATTCCGGAATTGTGTTCGGCTGAGAGCCCGGCTGGCCATGGCTCTCATCGACACGATCCGCGGGGATCTTGAACCCCGCGTGTCCGACATCAGGAATCCCGCCTTGGGGCATCCCCAGAGTCACCTCCCCCTGCTCTGGGAGCCTCCGGGACAACACCTCTGTGTCATACGCGGGTTGAGGAGTAGTGGCCGTCGGAAGTGAATTTATCGCTGAATCGCTCAGGGACCCGGAGGAAGATACCTCGGGGTGAGCCCTGGCCGGACTGCATATATGTTCGGCATTATAAATACAAAAACTATAAAGTGAAATCATGATAGAATGCGGACACTTAAGATCGCGCTGGGGGCTTCCCCCTGGGCAGCCACCCCTCCTCGATGTGAGCGGCCGTGGCGAAATAGTCCGGAAGGGATGCCTTTCCCTTCTTGGACGCCCCAGCCTCCCCTTCCGGGGCATCTTTTCTCTTTCTCTCCTCCCCAGTGCGGGGAGGTAGAGTTTCTTCTTGGTTCCTCCCGCCTCCGTGGGAAGAATCTGTCTCATCGTCATCAGACGACGGGGGTATGATGGCCTTACGCCGAGGGCCTTTTCCGGCCCCTTGGTCCGCTTCCCCGGGCCCCTCATCCTTTCCAGATGGGGCGTCTTCTTCTTCTTCTTCCTCCTCCCCCTCATGGGAGGAGTGCGCCTCATCGTCCTCGGACGAGGCTTCTGGCACAACCTTACGATGGAGACCATTTCAGGTCCCCGGGGCCTTCTTCTCGGCCTTCTTCTCTGGCACCTTGTACGGTGCCGGGACCAGCATCTCCGTTAGGAGAGCATCAGCTGGGCCTTCTGGCAGCGGAGCCGGACAGTAGACCTGCTCCACTGTCTCCACATAGTCCTGAAGCAAATATGCATAACTACTTAAAGCACTCCTATGAATATATTGGGAAGAACCGAATCCGGTGGTAGTTTGAGAACTCACCGGACTAGGAGCCAACGCGACGTGAAGCCCGCGGTCCTCGGATGTGGGAGGAGGTACTTTGGAGGCCTTGAACAACACCGTCCATGCGCCTTTGTGCATCATGTCATAGAGCTTCCTAAGCGTCTGGTGTTCGGCCGGGACGTACTCCCACAGATTGAATGCCCGCCTTTGGCATGGCAGAATCCGACACACGAGCATGACCTGGATCACGTTGACAAGCTTGATGTTCTTGTCCCTCATGCTTTTGATGCAGGTCTGGAGTACGGTCAGCTCCGTATATTCGCCCCAGGACAGGCCCTTCTTTTCCCAGGAAGTAAGCCGCATGGGGGCTCCGGATCGGAACTCGGGGCCGCCGCCCAGTTGGCATCGTGCGGCTGGGTGAGTAAAACCACCCCGATTGCCACCCTTTACGGTCTCCACAAAGGAACCGCTGAGCCATGTGACATTAGGCATTCTGCCCACCATGGCCCCTCTGCACTCCGCTTGTTGGCCACTCACAACCTTCGGCTTCACGCAGAAGGTTTGCATCCATAGGCCAAAGTGAGGCCGGATGCGGAGGAAGGCCTCGCATACGATGATGAATGCCGAGATGTTGAGGATGAAATTCGGGGCTAGATCATGGAAATCTAGCCCGTAGTAGACATGAGCCCGCGGACGAAGGGGTGAAGTGGGAACCCCAGTCCACGGACGAAGTGAGCGACGAACACGACCCTCTCGTGGGGTCCTTGGGTCGGGATGACCTGCCTAGCGTCAAGTAGCCGGTGTGCAATGTCTGTGGCCAAGTATTCGGCCGCCCGAAGATTTGTGACATGCTTCTCCTTGACGGTGGAAGCCACCCATTTGCCTCCTGTTCCGGACATGTTTAGTTGTGCGGAGAAGACTTGGGCTTGGGCGCTGGAGCTCGCGGGGGCAAGAGTGGGCAAGGAAGAAGGAAGGCGTGGGTAAAAATGTGGAAATCTTATCCCTTTATATAGGCGACGAAAGCGGTGCGCCTCCCCACTTGCCCGTTGGGAATCGCTAGCTTCCCAAGCGCCACGATTGATGGCGTGGTGGGATTACCCATACCCGTATTGATGAGAATCCCGCGATAAGGGAACACGATCTCTGCTTTGATAAGATGGGTCACAGAAACCGCCTCGTAATATGCGCTGTAGCTGGTTGTGGGGAAGCGGTTCAAGTAATGATCCGACCGTAATAACATGTCACGTCATCAAGTTGTCAGCAGATTGCATTTGTGAAAATATCATTCTCTCTATAGCAGTGTGTAAAGATCATCTTGCAGATTCGGACACGGTCTACGTGTTTGATAACCACTTTGGAGTATTCGAAGAAGGAACCCGCCTTGCAATGCCGAAGACAATACTGCGTGCCGGACTCATCGTCATTGAAGCCTGGTTCAGGGGCTACTGAGGGAGTCCTGGATTAGGGGGTATCCGGACAGCCGGACTGTGTACAACGTCCGGACTATTGAAGCGTGAAGATACAAGACTCAAGACTTTGGCCCGTGTCCGGATGGGACTCTCCTTGGCATGGAAGGCAAGCTTGGCGATCCGGATATTATGTTTCCTTCCTTGTAACCAACTCCATGTAAACCCTAGCCCTCTCCGGTGTCTATATAAACAGGAGAGGTTGGTCCTTAGAAGGCCGATCACAATTACAATCATACCATCATAGGCTAGCTCTTAGGGTTTAGCCTCTACGATCTCGTGGTAGATCTACTCTTGTACTACCCATATCATCAACATTAATCAAGCAGGAAGTAGGGTTTTACCTCCATCGAGAGGGCTCGAACCTGGGTAAACATCTGTGTCCCTTGCTTCCTGTTACCATCAGCCTTGACGCACAGATCGGGACCCCCTACCCGAGATCCGCCGGTTTTGACACTGACAACGGACGGGACGGGCCTCATCCCTGTCCCCCAATAAAGTGACGGACACCTAAGCCCCGCATTTAATGCATCTTGTCCTGTAATATTGGTGATAACCTCGCAACGCTGTAGCACTTTCCACCTCCTGTGTGCCACTGTGGCGGCCCCTTTCGCCTATAAAAGGATGCCCATGGCATACTAAGAAGGGATTCGGCTCTTTTGAACCTCGCAGCACCCAGAGCTAGTTCGAGAGCTCAAGAACACTAATACAACCACCAAAGCAGGATCGTAGGGTTTTACGCATCTTTGTGGCCCAAACCTGGGTAAATCCTCTGTGAGCCATCCCCTAGTCCCGCTCTTCTCACGATTCTGCGCCCCGCAACCACAGAAGGGATTCCAGTGATCCCATAGGTGTCGTTTCCCACCGACATCTTTGGCGCGCCAGGTAGGGGAGCAGCGCTATTGCGAGAATCTGCCCTAGCGGTTGGCCTAGCTGTTCTTCATCGCCATGGCTCCTAAGAAGAAGACGACCACGGCGATCGGTTCATCTGGGACCAAGTTGCCGGCACCGGTGCGAGCCAGCAGCAGGCCAGTCGCGGAGAGAACCCGTGGCACGGCCCGCAAACGTCCACATTACCCTGGCGGTTCAGGCATGGCGAGCGGCGCCGTTCGTGCACCAGGCGATGAGCCACCGATCGCGGGCTCCAGATACGGAGTCGGGCCCCCCGCAGGCGGCGCGGGGACCTTCAGGGGTGCCGCCGTCCCGCCAGGCGGTGGCACGGCGACCTCCAAGACACCAATACCGGCGCCCATGGTGCGCTCCTCTTAGGTTGTGCGTGACGAGCAGCGTCACCCTGTCGGAGATCCTGCGCGCCGGCCTGGGAAGAGTCCCATGCGCCCACCACATGAAGACGAGGGCCAGCATGCGCACCGGGGTGCTAACGGAGGTGGCGAACGACCGCGGAATCGCGACGCAGCTCCTTCTAACATGGTTAGGAATCGAGGCGCATCGCGGTCCACCCAGCTTTCGCCGCCACCCACGCCAGCGGAAGCCCTAGCGCGCGCACAGCTGCTCCTCGATTTTCCTCCTGCCATGGAGAAGCTTGACGAATGGAGGGCCACCGTTTGGAGCCTCGTCGGCATCGCCAACAATGACGGGCCGCGGCCGGCGGAACCCGTCGGTCGTCGCTCCGCCGGGCTGCCACGTGCTAGCAGAGACCACGCTGGAGGCGACGCGGACACGGTGTATTCCCCGCCTCCAGCCCAACCGCCCCGGGCGTCGGCCCGCCGCGGCGACGCTCGTGATGATATCTTCATCATGTCGTCCGACCCGTGAACCAACCGCGATCAGCGCTAGGTCCTCCAGGAGCGGGCTCATGAGGACGCTCGAACTACGATCGAGTGCCGACGCGACACGCGCCACCAGTCGAACAGGCGGGCTGGACCCGCTGCGGACCACCCAGCGCCGGGAGGCTACGATGGCGTACCTTACGAGGTGGGTTATCCGGCCTTCACCCGTGAGCTGCGGCAGTTCTAGTGGCCATCCCACCATACGTTCAAACTTGACGTTGGCGAGAAGTACAATGGCAAGACACACCCGTCAGAGTTCCTCATCATCTACACCATCGCGATGCAAGCTACCGGGGCCCGTGATGATAAGGTGCTTGCCAACTACTTCCTGTTGGCACTCAAGCTAATGTCATGTCATGGTTGATGCACTTGCCGGTGGATTCCATCTCTTCTTGGGCGGATCTGTGCCATGAGTTTGTTGGCGCCTTTACTGGAGGTCACCAAGCTCATGGCCAGGCGAGTGACTTACACATCATCCCCTAGAAGGAAGGAGAAAACCTGCGCAAGTACATCCAAAGGTTCAGCCGGGTGCAGTACAACATCCCCGATGTTCATCCCGCCGCCGTGATCAGCGCGTTCCATCAGAAGGTGCGCAATCGCAAGATGCATGAAGAACTGGCGATGAACAAGGTTAAAGATGTGGCCGAACTCTATGTTCTGTCTGATCGATGCGCTCGTGCCGAGGAAGGAAGGAAGTACCCCGGCGAAGATGCCGGTGCAGAAACCGACTCCACCGGCAATACTGCCGCCCCAGCAATCAAAGGCCGACACCGTAATAGGAAGCGCAAGGGCAAGGCCGTGCTTGCCGTTGAGGGATCCGACGAGACCGGTACCACCAAGAAGACCAAGGCAAGCGACCCCGGGAAGGAGGTTGCCGGATGTGACGCTTGCCAGGCCTTGGCGGCTACCGATAAGCCAGGAGGCTCCGACAAGCAGTACTGCAAGATCCACTGCACCAAGGGCCACGATCTCCAAAACTGCCGGCAGGTAGAGCTTCTCACCGAGAAGCAGAAAGCCGAGTATGAGCGGTGGGACAAGGAGAAAGGCCCAGACGGTGCCGAGGGATCCAGCAAGAAACGTGGCGGCCAGGGAGGCCGCTGCGGCAAGGATAATCAGCAAGAGAGGCCCACCCGAGGCTACGACAAGAAGCAGGAAGACGATGATCATGACGAGGACGACGAGCCCGGCGACCACGAGTTTCAGGAAGCCACAGAGGCCATGTGCGTCGATGGTGGCGCCTCGCTACATACGTCTCACCGCCAACTCAAGCAGTGGGCGCGTGATGTCGCGGTGGTGGAACCATCATTCGACGCATGAAAGCCACTGAAATGGTCCAGCACTCCCATCATCTTCGACACTGGGGACCACCCTGACCGCACCACCGCGGTCGGGTGCTTGTCGTTGTTGGTTTCACCGACAATCGGCACCCCCAAGGTGACGAAGATGTTGGTCGATGGCGGGGCTGGCCTGAACTTAATCTCGCCCGTTGTGGTCAGAAGGCTGCAGATCCCTGATGAAGACCTCGAGGAGACGGGTGCGTTCCAAGGGGTCAACCCGGGGAGGAGCCAGTCGAAGGGGAAGATCATGCTGCCCGTGACGTTCGGAGGCGAGCTGAACCACATGACAGAGAGGATTGTCTACGACGTGGCCGAGATCCCCTTGCCTTACAATGGGATCCTCAGCCGCCCGACACTAGCCAAGTTCATGGCGGCTTCACACTACGCCTATAACATGCTGAAGATGCCCAGGCCGATGAACATCATCACCATCCCCTCCGATAAGAAAGATGCGCTGATCTGCGCCGACCAACTCTACCGGGAAGCAGTTGTAGCGGCTGTCGCTAAGGCACCCTCTCCTGTCGACGGGGCCCCGAAGGAGAAGAAGACCGGCAAGATCCCTCGCACCCACTCCGGTAAGCGCACCTCTTAGGGGTGTCGCGCTTCCGTTGAGGACGTGCCAGAGAGTTCTGCCGGCAAGAGCAAGAAGTCTAGGGCTGCACCACCAGAGACTAAGAAGGTGCCCGGTTAGGAGGATGGCATAGGGGGAGCATTCACCATAAGCTCCACCCTTGATGGCAAATAGGAAAGCGAGCTCATCACCTTCTTGCGGGCGAATGTCGATGTGTTTTCATGGCAAGCCTCTGACATCCTCGGAGTTCCCAGGGAGGTGATTGAGAACCACCTTGCTGTCTGTCCTCACGCGCGGCCCGTCAAACAGAAGGTCAGAAAGCAAGCTCTGGAAAGACAAGAGTTCATCACGGAGGAAATCAGAAAGCTAGAAGCGGCATGCTTGGTGAGGGGAGTACTCCATCCGACGTGGTTGGCCAATCCTGTAGTGGTGCGCAAGGCAAATGGGAAGTGGAGGCTATGTATTGATTACACAGACATCAATAAGGCCTTTCCAAAGGATCCCTACCGTTGCCATGCATCGACCAGATTGTTGACTCCACGGCTGGATGTGACCTGTTATCATTCCTTGACGCCTACTCTGGATACCACCAGATCTTCATGACGAAAGAAGACGAGGAAAAGACAGCATTCATCACCCCATGTGGTACGTACTGCTTTTTACGAATGCCCTTCGGGTTGAAGAGTGCTGGCTCGACCTTTGCAAGAGCAGTCCAAATTGGTTTTGAACCCCAGCTACATAGAAATATGGAATCTTATATGGACGACATAGTGGTCAAAACCAAGGACAAAGCAACGCTTGTGCAAGATCTGGAGGAAACATTCGGGAACGTGCACAGGATCAACCTCAAATTAAACCATGAGAAGTGTGTCTTTGGCGTCCCGTCCGGCAAGCTTCTCTGGTTCTTTGTGTCCTAGCGCGGGATTGAAGCAAACCGGATAAGATCAAGGCCATCAAGTAGATTGAGGCACCCAAGCGGATTAAGGACGTGCGTCGGCTCACTGGCTGCATTGCTGCCATGAGCCGGTTCATCTCCAAGTCCGTGGAGCGTGCCCTACCATTCTTCAAGATCTTGAAGAAGGCAGGGCCAGTGGAGTGGACCCCAGAGGCCGAGGCAGCGCTGCAAGACTTGAAGAAAAATACCTCTCTTCTACCCTAGTGCTGGTTGCGACCAAACCACAAGAACCATTGCTGCTTTACCTAGCAACAACCAATCAAGTGGTTAGCGCCGCACTGGTGGCGCAGAGGGAGGTCGACGAGAAGGCAGTGGTAGCGCCAACAGAAGGCAAACCAATACCCTCTCTGGCAGGGCCCGATCCCGGCAAGATCGAGTCCCCGGCAGGGGCCGGCGCCAGCACGAAAGGACCCACACGACCGGGTGAAGAGGCGCAGAAAAAGAAAATGGTGCAGCACCCAGTGTACTTCGTCAGCTCCCTCTTGCAGGGGGCTAGGTCGAGGTACTCAGGTGTGCAAAAGCTGCTCTTCGGCCTCCTTATGGCCTCAAGGAAGCTGCGCCACTACTTCCAAGCACATGAGATCACGGTAGTCACCCGCCTCCCATTGCAATAGATACTACACAACCCAGATGCAACGGGGGGGATCGTGGAATGGGCCCTGGAGCTGTCGAGTTTTGGTTTGAAGTTTGAAAGCACCTCAACGATTCAGAGCAGAGTCTTGGCGGAGTTTGTTGCGGAATGGACCTCGATGCCCAACGAAGAGGTACAGGAGACCACTCTCCCCGGCAAGGAAGCGAGTTGCAACTGGATCATGTACTTCGATGGTGCCTTCTCGCTACAAGGCGCCGGTGCTGGTGTGCTGCTTGTCGCACCCACCGGAGAGCACCTCAAGTATGTCGTCCAGATGCATTTCCCCCAGGAGATGTCAACCAACAACACCTCTGAGTACGAGGGTTTGCTTGCCGGTCTCAGGATCGCGGCAGACCTCGGAGTTAACAAGCTCATCATCAGGGGCAATTCACAACTCGTCGCTAGGTAGGTCAACAAAGATTATAAAAGCCCATTGATGGAAGCTTACGTAGATGAGGTGAGGAAACTGGAGGAGCGCTTTGATGGTATACAAGCGGAACATGTCCCTCGAGCGGAGAATGACATTGCCGACTACCTGTCAAAGCACGCTGCCCTCAAGCTACCTGTGGAACCAGGTACTTTTGTGCTTAAGTTAACCCAACCATCCGTTGAGCTGTTGACTGGGTAGAGCAAGCGGAGGAAGCTAGGCCCCGGCAAGTACTTCCCCACCAAGCTCCCCGGAGCCGCTGGCGAGGATGTTGCCGTGGACGCCGACCCTGCCGCAGGGCAACCGACTCCGGCAGGACCTCGGGTCATGGCCGTGGAGCCGGCCTCTCCCGCGGCAGAAGAAATGCCTTGGGTACTTGCCGTCGAGCCACAGGCTCCGGCATGGGCACAACACATCGCCCGATTCCTTCAAAAAGGGGAGCTTCCTGAGGAGCGGGAAGAGGCAGAAAGAGTAGCCCGCCGGTTTGCTCTGTACCAATTCGTTGATAGCGTATTGTATAGGAGAAGGCCGAACGGAGTGAAATTGATATGCATCTCCCGGGAGGAAGGACTAAAGCTGTTGGCAGAGATACACAGAGGCATATGTGGCTCCCACATAGGGTTGAGGGCCCTTGCCGGCAAGGCTTTCCGGCAAGGTTTCTTCTGGCCCACTGCCCTCCAGGATGCGACGGCACTAGTAACCAAGTGTGAAGCGTGCCAGTTCCATTCGAAGAAGCTTCATCAACCAGCTCAAGCCCTTCAAACTATCCCACTCTCCTGGCCCTTCTCGGTCTGGGGGCTCGACATCTTGGGCCCTTTTTCCCATGCTGTCGGGGGCTTTGAGTACTTGTACATCGCAATCGACAAGTTCACAAAGTGGCCGAAAGTGGAGGAAGTGAGGAAGGTGACAGCGCAGTCAGCCATCAAGTTCTTCAAGGGACTAATGTGCCATTTTGGGGTACCCAACAGGATCATCACTGACAACGGCACACAGTTCACGAGCCACGCCTTCATGCAATATGTTGAAGATCTCGGCAGCAGAGACTGTTTTGCTTCCGTGGCACATCCACGGAGCAACGGCCAAGCGGAGAGGGTGAATGCAAAAGTCCTGCAAGGCTTAAAGACAAAGACTTTTGACAGGCTGCGCAAGAGTGGAAGGCACTGGATTGATGAGTTGCCGGCGGTTCTTTGGTCGATCAGAACGACGCCAAATCAAGCCACCGGCCAGACACACTTTGCCCTGGTCTACGGGGCAGAGGCAGTTCTCCCCACGGAACTCATATATGGGTCACCTCGAGTTCTCGCTTATGATGAGCTTGAGCAAGAGCAATTGCGGCAAGATGACGGAACGCTCCTTGAGGAAGATCATCTCCGGGCGGCTGTGAGAGCAGCATGCTACCAGTAAGCTTTGCACCGCTATCATAGCCGCAAGGTTCATGCCCAGAGCCTTGAGGAAGGCGACCTTGTTCTTCGGCACGTTCAGTCGGCCAAGAATTCCAACAAGTTGACGCCGAAGTGGGAAGGCCCTTATCGGGTAACACGAGTCACTAGGCTCGGCGTAGTCCGGCTGGAGACCGAAGATGCCATTCTAGTGAGCAACTCATGGAACATTGAGCATCTTCACAAGTTTTACCCATAAGGCGCGGCTGGCGGGCCTCCCGGCAAGCCATCCTTTTGTACCAGCCTTGCCGGCGAGGCATGTAACCCTTTGTACAAAGCCAGGCGCAGACCCTGAGCATAAATAAACGAAGCGCTGGCGCCCTAAGTTATAGCATGCATGCTAGGTTGAGTCTCTTCCTCGGTTAGGGTTGATAGTGCTTAGCAGCTTCTAACCCCTAGCTTAGAGGTCGAGTGCGCGTCTCTCTGTTCTTTTCTGTCTTTCTTTGGTTCGCAGGGCACGTAAGTATTATTGCCAAGTTGTCCTGAAAGAAAAGGAACGGACCGGCGCCCTGGCCCCAGCCAGCCAGAGTTGCCGATGGGCTGCGAGAACTAGGATCCTTCTGCGACAAGCCAGAATCGCCGGGGGCTGCAAATCCAGATAAGTCTTTTATCCCCTATCATGCGTTCTGTTATGGACTGGGATGCGTGAAACCCCGTTCTATCTCTAAGCTACCGTGCTCCCCCTTTTCGGCACTCAAGGATTATTTCCTGGGTCTGGATCTGGTCGTAGCCGCGGCAGCAGAGGAGGAGAACGAGGGGCCTAAGCCCACCTCATCCTTGCCTCCGCCAAGAGCGTGGGAAAGGTCAAGCGAGGTGGGAAGACGGCAAGGCCTGTTGTCAGGAAAAAAAACGTTTGTCTTAAGGATAACAAGGACTCACCCCTTGTCGTGGGTTCCTCCCACGAACGGAAATCCCCGGCAAATATCCCTTCTTCATTAAAAAAACATCCCGTACAGGAACAATCCAAACGAAATGAAAAACATGAAAAAGGGGATTACAAGTTCTAAAGCTAGCAAAGGCCCGAAGGCTTACAAGACTAAAAAGATATAAGGTGCCCGTAATCCCTTTATTGTCCCTCTCCTCAGGAAATAGAACGAGAAAGAAGAAAGGCAAAAGGGGCTCCTAAGCGAGCTACGAGTGGCAGAAGACACCAAGAGAACATCTAGGTGGCCAACCAAGGGCTGGATGGTGATGGCGGTGCCGGAGGCAGAGCTCAAAGACGAGGTGGCAGGACGCCAACGCGCGACCAAGGCGTCGGTGTCCGCGTACTCCGACTTGACGGCCTTGCCGCTCATCCTCTTCCTCTTCCGTGGCCTCCCTACGCCAGCCGCCCAAGGAGGCGACCCCGAGAAGTTCAAGGAGACGACAACATGGATGATGGGGTTACCGGTGCCACTCGGTGCGGTGCCCGACACCTAGTCGGACCCATCATCCTGCCGCCCGCTGCCCTCGTTGTCGCTGCCGTTGTCTTCCTCGCCACTCTTGCTCGAGGAGAACTCTTCATCGTCAGTGGAGCTCTCTACGCAGCACCTCACGCGGGTCCCGAAGTGCCCGAAGATCTTAACGGAGAGGAGGCCGCCCTCCATTAGTTTGAAATGGAGAGCGAGCCCGTCCATCAAGCTGTGAAGGCGAGCGAAGGTCTTCCACCCTCGGTGAAGATACATGACATGAGTGGCGGGGAACTAAACGTCGAACCATGTGCTACTGTTCCCGCAACCCCTCATGTGTAGCCGCAGCGCCTGCGGAGGATCCATCTCCATCTCCCGCGCAAACGGGGTCAGAAGGCGAAGGTGACGGTGTGGCGGATGGCGCAGCCTGACGAAGAATTCACAAGGATTATCCCCAGCATGGCCCTCCATTGGGGGAAGGGCTGCTGGAGGGGGCGAGGCGGATCTGCCGCCCCGTCCTCCTCTCCCCCGGGCTCCACGGCGGCCTCGGCCTCGTCCCCTTCCCCTCCCTCTAGCGGCCGGCTTCGCCACTACAAGTTCTTGGGGAGGGGTGATGCGCTGTCTGGCCGAAACCCTCGCCGCCACTGATGAAGCATCGCCACGCCCCCTCGACATAGCAGAAGAAGAAAGGAAGCAGAGATGGGAAGAGGCAGACAACGAAAGGTTGGGAGGCTCCATTCCTCCCGTGCCCCTCTTTATAAAGGGGCGGGGGCGAGGCTTGGCCACCCCCTCTCGTCCAATCTGGCCTCTTGAGATGACAGCATGCGGGCCATCGACTGCGCTCCATTGAAGGCGCGTGGGAATCGACCCGTACGCGCGCGACTATCCACGACCCCTGCGCCTGTCACTCGCTCTGCATGCAGCGAACGTGGCGCAAGGAGCGGGCGCGATGGGGCGCGTGGAACGACGGTTCCCGAGCAAGGGCAGTAAATGGGAGATGGCCCTCCGGTCTCGAAGATACACGCAAGCCGCCCCTTTACTGTCCACCAAAAAGTGCCGCCAGCATGCCCACGTCATGCGCGTGCATGACCCCCACGTCGCGCGTTCAACGTAGGTCGTGGGGAAGCGCAGCGGGCAGAATAGTGGCCGCGGTAAAATCCGCCTCAACTTCCCGCGCACCATTCTGGGCCTGGCCCAACAACGCGCTGCGCCTATGTGTGACCCATGCCCGGGGGCTCCTGTCGGTGTACAAAAGAAGGGGCCTAGCTTTTGACCCCTTTACTTATGCACGGGCAGTCAGAGCCGCCTGCCACGGCTGCACATGAGCAAGGCAAGGGAGGGAAGCCGGAGAAAAGCCAAGGCCACAGGGACAAGCAAAGCCAAACAACAAAGGACCAAGACCACAAGGGTTGCACGGGCAATACAGGTTGCCCCGACAAGGACCCTTGCCGAGGGCAGCCCCAGCAACCCCGGCAAGATCCTTGCCGGGGCAGCTCGTCCACACCCACTAAGCGAGCCACCTTCGAGCCCACCAATGCTGAGCAGTCGCATCGGGACAGGGTTCAGGAGGCACCTCCGTGGTGGCATGCAGATCTATGTGAAGACATAGAACAATCAAGATCAAATGGGGATAGGAAGGCGGCCGTCCCCACCGAAGAAACCCACAGGATCCCCCGGCAAGATCCTTGCCGGGGAAACCAGTGCGCCGCGGCACGACCCTTGCCGGGCCACCCGGCAAGACCGTCGCCAAGCATCCCGGCAAGATCACCGCTAGGCCCGCACCAGCCAGGTTCCTACTACCGTTCGTGCGCAGCCGCCAACCCAACCAGCTGGGCAGGCACCTGCATGGCAGCATGCAGACCTTCGTGGAGGCTCCACCACCGCACCACCTCAGCTGCCTGCCTGCCTACGTGGCCCTGCATGTGTTGCTGGCCGGGGCGCGTGTCGAAGCCAGGAGGGGCGGCGACGGACGGGATGGGCCTCACCCCATCCCCCAATAAAGCGACGGACACCTAAGCCCCGCATTTAATGCATCTTGTCCTGTAATACTAGCGATAACCTCGCAACGGTTTAGCACTTTCCATCTCATGTGTGCCACTGTGGCGGCCTCTTTGCCTATAAGGAGGCCCATGGCATACCAAGAAGGGATTCGGCTCTTTTGAACCTCACAGCACCCAGAGCTAGTTCGAGAGCTCAAGAACACTAATACAACCACCAAAGCAGGATCGTAGGGTTTTACGCATCTTTGCGGCCCGAACCTGGGTAAATCCTCTGTGTGCCATCCCCTAGTCCCGCTCTTCTCACGATTCCGCACCCCGCAACCGCAGAAGGGATTCCAGTGATCCCATAGGTGTCGTTTCCCATCGACAAAGATGGGTTAGGATAAGCATATGAATAAGAAAAGAAATTCTTCGAGGAGTTATGAACATAATTATTTGAAGAATAATGCACATATTCATAGCCTTTAGTCTTTCCCTGCGAAACAGAAGTGTTAGCATGATGATGTTCATATGAGGATTTGGATCCATGTGAGGAATTTGATCCAGATGAAGAATTCAGTCCATATGAAGAATTTGATCTGGGGATCCTATTCTTCATAGGTGGTGTCATGATGACATTCACCTGAAGACTTTCAAGGCACCTTTTAAAAACCCATATTTTCTTCATAGGGGACCATTCCTGCAGTTAGTTCCAACATATCGAGCAAATACTTCATCATTCTGATTCTTGAGTAGTTTATAGTTGGAGTCAAATGACTCATCAGAGGAATATGAAGATTCACAAGTAAAGCAAGATAAAGTGCATGGATCTACAGGAGGTCCTTTCGCAACAACCCATGAAGTCTTGGGATACTGCTCAGGTTTCTAGTAGGTCCCATCAGCATTGAGTTTCCTCTCAAAAGCAATACCCTCTTTCCTAGGGTTCTTGTTCAAGATCTGCTTTTTGAGGACATCACAAAGAGTCTGACGCCCTTTGAGCCTTTTGTATATGCATGTAACATACAATTCGTTCAACCCTACATTATCGTCAATGATACTTGTGGTATCCTCAGATGAGGAATTTGTGACCACAGAGACAGTTGAAGAATTTGCAGCAATAGAAGCATTTGAACATTCAGGTGAAGAATTAGGAGATTCACACTCAATGCATTTCAAATATGGTGGAAGAAATTCTTCCTGAGCAGAACTGATCTGTTGAGCAAGCAATGAATCATTTTCCTTCTAACGATCTTCATAACTCACTTTTAACTTCTCAAGATCTTGCTTTCATTGAAGAAATTCATAAGAGTGCTTCTCAGGATCAGCTAAGAGAGAGTTATGATGACCCTGAAGATTGTCAAACTTAAATTGAAGTCTCTGAAGATTATCAGTCAAAGTCTTAGTTCGATTCAATTCCTCACCCAACATGTCATCGCTTTTGTCTAGAAGATTTTGAACCTTTTCCAAAGCCTTTTGTTGTTTGACAGCAATCTTAGCAAGTTTTGAATAGCTAGGTTTAAGATTGTCATCAGATTCATCCTCACTAGATTTAGAAGGGGAATGTTTGATTACCTTGGCACCTTTTGCCATGAAGCAATACATGGGAGCATAGTCATCGATGCTCTTGTCAGCAGTGTTGGGGAGGTCATTTTCTTCAACATTGAAGATGGACTTGCTGGCGTAAGCAGTAGCCAGGGCTAGGCTCGCCACACTAGAGTCTGACTCCTCAGATTCCTCCTCTTCCACATTTTCCTCAGATTCAGCTTCAGAGTCCATTTCCTTGCCAATAAAAGCCTGAGCCTTCTTGGAACTGCTCTTCTTGTGAGATGAAGACTTTGAAGATTTTGATGATGAGGACTTTGAATATTTCTTCTTCTTCTTTGAGTCATCAGAATCATCATATTTGTACTTCTTCTTCTTTGATTCCTTTTCCCACTAAGGACAATCAGACATGTAGTGACTAGGTTTCTTGCATTTGTGGCACTTTTTGTAGTCACGGGATGAGGAATCATCACTTCTTGAAGAATTTCCAAAGCGACCATTGCGAGAGAACTACTGGAATTTCTTCACGAGCATTGCTAGCTCCTTGCTCAGTTCATCAACATCACCAAGGCTGCTACCAGAATCTTCACCTTCAGATTCAGAGACTGCCTTGGCCTTCAGTGCACGTGATCTGCCATAGCTCGGCCCAAAGAGATCTCTCTTCTCAACAAGCTGGAACTCATGAGTATTTAGCCTCTCGAGGATATCAGCAGGATCTAGTGACTTGTAGTATCCTCGCTCTTGAATCATCAGAGAGAGGGTATCAAATGAGGAATCAAGTGATCTCAGCAATTTCTACACCACCTCATGGTCGGTGATGTTAGTGGCACCAAGTGCTTGAAGCTCATTTGAGATGTTAGTGAGGTGATCGAAGGTTTGCTGAACATTTTCATTGTTGAGTCTTTTGAAGCGTTTGAAGAGATTGCGAAGAACATCAAATCGGGAGTCACATTGAGTAGAGACTCCTTCGTTGACCTTGGACAGCCTGTCCTATATTAGCTTTGCTGTTTCCGAAGCACTCACTCTGTCGTACTGTCCTTTGCTCAAATGACCACGTAAGATATTCTTCGCTTGAGAGTCGAGTTACTTGAATCTCTTCACATTAGCAGCGTTCACAGACGGAGTGACTGAGGGAACACCATTTTCCATGATATACCAGAGATTGTTATCAATTGCCTCAAGATGCATGCACATCTTATTCTTCCAGTAGGCGTAGTCCGTCCCATAGAAAGTAGGACACCCAGCCGAGACCTTGATCATTCCTGCAGTCGACATAACTAAAACTCTAGGTGGTTAAACCAAAATCACATAGAACAAGGGAGTACCTTGCTCTAATACCAATTGAAAGTGTGTTATATCAACTAGAGGGGGATTAATAGGCAATTTTTACAAATTCGTCACCGAGGAATTTCTAGGTGAAGAAATTCCTAAGCAACGACACACTAGCAACAGAATAAGTACTCAGGTAAAAGCATAATAGAGTAAAAGCATAGTCATCATGATGAAATGAAAGACAAGAACATAGTACATATAGCGTGAAAACAGGATAAGAAGGTTGAAGACTAAGTGACTGAAGAATTAGGATTGATGAAATAGAGAAAGTCTTCAGTCAAAGTCTTCAAACAATAATGATCAGGTTCATCAACACATGAATGAGGAAATGAAAGGTTGAGCAAATAGAACCAGTTTGCTTGGTGAAGACAATGATTTAGTAGACCAATTCCAACTGCCGTGACAGTTGTACGTCTGGTTGTAGTAGCTGGGTATTTAAACCCGAGGACACACAATCCTCACCGTATTCTCCTTGAGGTAAAGTCACACAGACATCGCCCAATCACTCGTGGAAAGTCTTCAGGGGACTTCCAAACCTTCACAGACTTGGTCACTCGGTGATCCACAATTCCTCTTGGATGCTCAGACCATGAAGCCTAACCATCTAGAGGATACACAGTCCTAAAAGGTAACAAGCGTCAATTTCACACAGTAACAATCTCTTCAGTGATGCTCAATCACTTTGGGTTGTAGGTGTTTGGGTTTTGGGTTTTTCCTCACTTGATGATTTTCACTCAAAGTCCTCGCGGGATGGGATTCTCTCAATGACAAGTCTCAGCTTCTCTTGGTGCAGCCAACCAGCTAGTGGTTGTAGGGTGCGACTATTTATAGCCTAGGGAGCAGCCCGACATGATAAGACATAAGTGACCTTCAATGATATGACCATTAGGTGGGTAGATATTTTGGGACAGCTGGCGCATAGCACAACAACGGTCGGATATTTGAGGTTCAAAGTCCTCGGGGCTATCATGTTCCTCACTGTGTAGGCAATCCGCACTGGCGAATTCCTAACTCCTCAGTCAGAACAAATTCCTCAGAGACCAGAAGATATTCGTCTCCGTCACTAAAGAAATTGACTGAACTGATATGAGATTTCCAATGGCTTCACTCAAAAGGATTGGGTAGGTGTAGGATTTTGAGATGAGCATCACTTGGAAATCACTTTCCTTAGTATTACCTTGACCCCCTTTAATAGTATGATGTTTCCTATGACTCAAGAAAGAGAAAATGAAACTACGACGACAAAAGTCTTCACACTTCATAATCCTCGCATGAATATCCAAGTCTTCAAGGTCACACCAATTTCTTCAGGAGAACCAATGTCTTCAGCTGAAGACATACATTTTTGGGCCATTTGCATTTCTGTCCCTAACTCGAACCACCTAATCAGATATACCCCTAATTCCAAAGCCTGCTCAAAAATGCCCCTCCGCCGTCATGTGCCCTTACAGAAATGCCCCTCCATGCCGTTTCTGTCAGGTCAAAGGCCTTTGACCGTTTTCCTCACGTTTTCTCGACATTTTTGCCCCTCTGTGCACATCCCAGTTACACGTGGCACCTACCTAGGAAAAGAAAAGAAAAAAAACTCCCTCTCTCTCATCCCATATCTGACTTACACGTGGAGCCCACCAATATTAAAAAAATTGTCTACCTCTCTCATAATCCCCCCTCTCTCTCCCTGACATGTGGGCAGGGTCAACTCTTGTTCGCTCGTGGTCATGGCGAGGCTTGGCGGCTCGGTCGGTGGTCGCCGCCGACGAAGGATAGCGCACCTGCATGTGAGGGCCATGGTAGGAGGCTCGGGGTCGTCCCACGGAGGGGTGGAGCCGCCGCACAGGTAGGTAGGTGGGCGCGTACACACGACCGAGCCAGTCGAGGTCGGTCATGGCGGCCGGCTTCGGGCAGGGCGCTTCGGGAACAGAATCGAGCGGGGGAAGGGAGGAGTAGGGCCGCGTGATTTCAGGGACAACGACATGGAGGTCAGGAAGGTCAATGGTGACTCGGGGCAGTCGGATTTAGGAGGACAAGGGCGCATCTATGGTGGAGATCGGAGTCTCTGCCATCGTCTACATGTGGCCATATGCCCGATTCACCGTGCTGGGCGGAGGCGAGGCGTCCAGAAGGGTTCAAGGGCATGCTCTTTGGTCTCGATCTAGCCTCCGATCGCGACGGCGGCGACGGCGTCCTCCGCAGAATGTCTCAGGCGCTCCCCGTGCATGCCGTCGCTGTCCGCCGACATCCACCTTGACCACCACCTGCAAATCCTTCGACAGACCACCCGGAGCCCATCCTCTTCTTCTTCACTTGCAGGCGCGCCGCCTCTCGCCGACGACGGCCACCGGCTGATCCATGCGAGCCGAGCCTAGCCTCGCTTTGGAGTGTGTTGACCATGCAAGTGGGTCCCTGGCCCACATGTCAAGGAGTGAGAGAGTTTTTTTAGTAAGTGATAGAGAGGGGATAAGCCAGAGTTTTTTTCCTAGGGTAGGGCCCATGTGTAAGTGACAAGTGAATAGAGGGGCAAAATGTCCAGTAAACACCCCGTAAACGGTCAAACCCCTTTGACCAGACGGAAACGGAGCGGAAGGATATTTCTGTAAGGGCACCTAATGGTGGAGGGGAATTTTTGAGAAGGCTTTTGAATTAGGGGCAAATGTGAGTAGTGGGTTCGAGTTAGGGACACAGATGTAAAAGACCCTACATTTTTAGGGGTCGACTTTCATCGTAAATATCAAACCCCTCATCGACTTATAGAGCCTGTGTACACTCACAAACAATTAGTCCCTTAACCTATAACTCTTTAATACACAAAAATCGCTAAGGGGCACTAGATGCACTTACACTCTTCAACACCTCCAGTCGCCTCCTCCCGCATGGGATGTTGAAAATTTTGTGCACCATGTCTCTTGTAAAAATGTATAGTCTTCAATTTATGACTGAAAAATAGAAAACATACATGCAAACAATGAGTTGTACATTCGACAAATGCAACAATGCAACAAATCACAAATGGTTCTGATGCACTAAAATAAATGCAAGAAACATAAAAAGGCTGTGCTCCACTATTATACAATTTCAGTGACAGAAAAGCAGCAGAACTAAAAAACACTACTCAAAAAATGTAGTGTTGCACTGAAGATTAAAATGCCTAAAAATTATAATCAGTAATTTGCTAGCTCAAACAATGTAGGCTATGATGTTGCTGCAATGAATCAAAAAATAACATACTGGCCAACAGAAAATCCATGAAAACCAAAACAAGGTGTACCTGAACATGCTCCGTTTAGGATCAATTTTCATGATCAACCAATCCATGAAATCACTTGGTACAGAGAAACATCCTGTATTCAGCAAAGATCCAAAACACCCCCTGTCTATCACTGCCCACTTATCTACATGATCTTTCAATAACGTTTTCCCAATCGAATGTAACTGAGACACAGAAAGTCGTGAAGCGAAGGACCCATCAGTAGGTGCCTCATCATCCATTGGAGGATCACTGCAAACAAAGAAAAAAGATTAGATAACTAAATTTGTTATGAGACATCTAAAACAACATGCACAACACTGCATTCAATTTCTCAAAACACACACCAATGCAACAGTTGGACACATCACTTCACCTGATGATTGACCAATGTCTGAAAAAAATCTCTAACCTATCAATTTTTATCATGGGAGCATCTTCTAAAGCATGCTTGGCATAAACAACCTACTATCCATCTACTATCATAACCTATGAAAAATGATCTCTAAACCATGATCTAAATGCTAACATAACAACACAAGTTTCTGAATCAGCTATTGTCTCTGCATGAAAAAATTGAACAATTGAAAAACCTAAAGCTACTATGTTCTATGATGTTGCTGCATTGAATCATAATCACAAGTAAAACTTCATTTCTAACATGACAACATCACCACCCCCAACCCACCCCCTCACCTCCATTTGGTACACACAAGGAAGTGGAAATCCATCCCACCCAAACTCCATCGGCTCAACCCTGCTGATGTTTTCCTATGAAGCACGAAGAAACAACACCCCCTACTGATGCAATGGATCAGCCCGAACTCCATCAACCCAAACTTCATAGAAGATCCGGGCGAGCCTCACCCCACAAATCCCACACCTCCCACCACTCCCCTCCCCACCCCCATACACCAGATCCAGCAACCCATGAACCTATCAACCACCACTCTACCTCAAAACTAGATCCAGCACCTCGAAAAACATCCCTCCTATGAACCCTAATGCAGCACTATGAAGAAGAAATGGAGGGAGCTTCGATTGCTTACTTAGCGGAAGGAGCGATGCCGTCCATCTGTTCGGTTGGGTCTGCGCGAGTGACCTACCTCCCTGCAAGCTTCGGCGCCGCCGCCTGCCCACCTCGCACGAGGGAAGATTGTCGCATCAAGTTTCTGTAACGAGCGCCGCAGAGGAGAAGGAAAGGGGAGAAGGCTGACAGAAGGGGAGACAGATGCAGACCGGGATGCTGCAATTATTGACCCCTTGGAGACACATGTGCCAGCCAGGTAGGACCTGGTCCGCTCGCGTCCAACACGCAACAAGAAGCGTCTGATCTATCCCGATCGGACGGCGCGTGAGGCGGTTTCCTTTCGCCAGAACGGTTGAAGTTAAACGTTTTCCAAAATGAATACTCCCTCCGTAAACTAATATAAGAGCATTTAGATCATACATAGGGAGTAAATCGCTAGATGACCAGTACACTATTGACCGGACGACCAGTTGACCATTGAATGTTAACTTTTGAAAAACAATCATGGATTTCACAAACAATTCATGCATTTATTTTTGCATAAAATTTAAAAGGTTCATGGATTTGTAAAAAATCATCAATTCAAAAAAAGTTCAGGGATTAGAATAAATGTTCATGAATTTGTGGATTTGACAAAGTTCATGAATTTAGAAAAAGTTCAGATTTTAGAAATGTTAAAGAATTTGAATTTTTAAAAGTTTATGAATTTGAAAAAAGTTCATGACTTTGAAAAAAAACATGAATTTGAAAAGTATTCCTGAATTCCAATTTAAAGTAGTTCATGAATTAAAACAAAATCATGAGTTTGAAAAAAAAATTCACAAATACAAATAATGTCCACGAGTTCAAATTTAAGAATCATTAATTTAAAAAAACATGAGTTTGAAATACTCACAAACTTTAAAATATTCATGAATTTGAATTGAAAAAAGTTCATGAATTTGGAAAAAGTTCATGGCTTTCAATTTTTTTCACTAATTTAAAAATTGTTCACGAGTTTGAAGTTTTAAAAAGTTCATGAAGTTGAAAATTGTTCAGGAGTTCTAATTTTAAAAGTTAATGTATTTGAAAAAACTTCAAGAGTTTGAATAAAAAGTTCACAAATTTTGAAAATAAATGATGAGTTCAAATTTTAAGAAGTTCATGAAATGGAAAAAGTTCACAAGTTTGAAAATTATTCATGAGTTTAGGTTGAAAATATTCAAGAATTTGAAAATAATTCTCGAGTTTGGAAAAAAATGATTGCAAATTTAAAAATTGTGTCCAAATTTGAATTTTAAAAAATTCATGATTTGGAAAGAATATGAGTTAAGATGTTCAAAAGTTGTAAAAAGGTTGCAGACTTGAAATTTTTTCCACAAATTTTTAAAATGTTCACAATTAGAAAAAATAACAAATACAAAAGAAAGTTTGTGGAAAAATAAAAATAAAAAAAGGAAATGAAAAAGGAAAAGCAGTAAACCATGCATGAAAAAACCAAAAAGAAAAAAGAGCGAGGAAGCATTGCGAAACCTAAACCAAAAATGTGCATAGTAAAAGAAAAAGAAGTAGAAAGTATGCATGATCTTTCCCAGTTGGTTACTACGGTCGAAAATGAACTAGTAGGTTCGGAGTTAAAGTCTCACTCACACACCATTTTTTCAAGGTTAAACAATGGGGGAAAAGTAAATGTGTTGAGCCCAAGATGAAGAGGGGTGTGCACCGGTTTGTGGGTTGGCCCATAACCGGCGCAGAGTGCGCCAGATAGGAGTTGGCAATCTTTTGGCCCTTTGCTCTGGTCAAGTACCCTCCAACAATTATTTCTCTTTGGCTCGACCCTCGGTTGACCTATATGCCCAGTTAACTTTTCTTTTGGACCTCCGGCAACCCCACTGGATGAGCATGCCATTGAACGATGATGATCGCTAGGGGGAGGTTGATTGAGCAACCTTTTCAGCCTTTCCCTGATCGTTCTTTGTGTTGGGGTTTCAAGGCGACCCCCCCATTGGTCTAGAGGCCCATTTAGCTGTTTCTTTCTTTTAAAAGATGCTTTGAATAAAAAATATTTTTCCTATAAATGAACAGGGAAATAAAAATGATAAAAATGTTATTATCTGGAAAAAGGAAAATTCTCATGATGTATAAACAGAGAACATTTTTGGCATGGTCCTAAAAACAAAAATACCATCTCTTAGAATAATAATAAATGCCATCTAATGAAATCCTTGGGGTAGACCCAAAAATTTATCCGCCACAAGCCTCTGTTCAGAAGCGATCCCATCTGAAACCCTGTTCCGGTACTCTGTCGGGGGGAGAATCATTGGGGAGGCCATCTTCATCAACCTTGCTGCCTCCACGATGATGTGTGAGTAGTTCCTTCAGGACCTACGGGTCCATAGGAGTAGCTAGATGGCTCTCCTCTCTTTCTCTCTCTCTCTCTCTCTCTCTCTCTCTCTCTCTGTGTGTGTGTGTGTGTGTGTGTGTGTTAGGGCATGTCTCTCTCTTAGTGGTTTTGGTGATTGATGACAATGCATTTGTGTACTAATCGTGTGCATTGAGCATTTCAGATATTCATTCATTGGCACGAGACGATTATTTCTCCTCAGAGCTCAAGGTGAAGATGGTGTAGTCTCTTTCGTTTCGGTTTTGGTGGACTTGAGTCGTAGGAGACACCGTACTGTCAAGAGGGGGTCCGTATCGGAAAGGCTAGGGTGGAATCAACACGTACACATATTTCTCGCACCCCAGCTCCTTCCCTCTTCCTTGGAGCATACCGTTATCACGGAAGTGGCACATGGGAGGAGCCAACGGTAGTACCGCCGGGCCGGAGCGGCAGTACCGCTGATAGCATGAGGCGGTAGTACTGCTGTTCCATAGCGGTAGTATCGCTCATGGCCATCAGCGGCAGTACAGCTCCAGTTCCGTGCTGGTACCACCTCGATTCGAGACCGTCGCTTCTCGTGTCGGGTTGGGCGGCAGTAGGCACGGTAGTGTCGCTTACAAGCGGTAGTACCGTCCTACCACCGCTACTAGTGCTGCTCGGGGTCTCTCTCTCTCTCTCTCTCTCTCCCGCCCCTTTTCTCCACTCTCTGTTGCAGCCCCAACGGTACTACCGCTGCCTAGTGCGGTAGTACCACTCCCATGTGTAGTAGTACCACTCTCTGCGGGCTGAGTTGTGGGATAACAGTTGGATTTGATTTCCCACTATAAAAGGATGTCTTCTTTCCCAAGAAGACCTACCTCTTTTCCCCCCAAGCTCCATTGTTGCTCCAAAGCTCATTTTCACTCCGATCTCTCTCCCTAGCCAATCAAACTTGTTGATTTTCTAGGGATTGGTTGAGAAGGCCCGGATCTACACTTACACCAAGAGAAATTTGATTCCCCCACTAATCCCTTGCGGATATTGTTACTCTTGGGTGTTTGAGCACCCTAGACGGTTGAGGTCAACTCGGAGCCACATTCCATTGTGGTGAGGCTCCATGGTATTGCTGGGAGCCTCCAATCAAGTTGTGGAGATAGCCCCAACCTAGTTTGTAAAGGTTCGGTCGCCGCGTTCAAGGGCACCACTAGTGGAATCACGACATCTTGCATTGGGTAAGGGCATGAGGAGAATACGGTGGCCCTGGTGGCTTCTTGGGGAGCATTGTGCCTCCACACCGCTCCAACGGAGACGTACTTCCCCCAAAGAGAAGGAACTTCAGTAACACGTCCTCGTCTCCACCGGCTCCACTTGTGGTTATCTCTTCCCTTTACTTTGTGCAAGCTATTATTGTGTTGTATCCTTTGCTTGCACTTATTGTTGTTGGTGTTTGCATCATATAGGTTGTTCACCTAGTTGCACATCTAGACAACCTATTTGTTGCTAAACCTAATTTGTTAAGAAAAGCTAAAAATTGGTAATTGCCTATTCACCCCCCTCTCTAGTCAACCATATCAATCCTCTCTCTCTCTCTCTCTCTCTCTCGATCTTGATCTTCAATACAATGTTCTTCTCTAAGATCCATCCAATGTAATCTTTTGTGTTTGTTGGGATCCGATGAATTGTGGATTTATTATTAGGTTATTCATTGAACTATTTTGAATCTCCTGAGGTTTCTTTTTTGCATAATTTTATAGCTTTGTATTTCTCTTCGATCTGTTTATCTACTTTGGCCAAGTTTGATTCATTTATCTTTCGCAGAGAGGTACTTTGTGGAACACTACAAAAAAAGACACATCCGTGACATTTTGGGCCGAACGAAAAAAATTATGTCATACTTATGACACTTCTATGACGATAGTTGTGACAAAACCCGGTATCATCATAGATGTGGTGGGCTCCTACTTCTATGACAAAAAATCATGAAAGGAAATGGGCTTTTCGTCCTGGGTGGGCCGGAGACGCAGCTGCATGACATTCTTTCGGCCGTCCATGACAGAAAAACCGTGGTAGAAGCGAGG
Source organism: Triticum timopheevii (assembly GCA_963921465.1). NCBI lineage: Eukaryota > Viridiplantae > Streptophyta > Magnoliopsida > Poales > Poaceae > Triticum > Triticum timopheevii. Next base: position 441,245,802 of record OY997264.1, on the reverse strand, counting down.
GCGAGGAAAATTTCGGGGAGTTCCCAGTTACGGTGGGTGGTTGGGGGCCGAGTGATGTGTGTTTCTCTCGTACTGTACGCGCGTGGGTGCGAGGCGTTGGGTGTCGGTGTCAAAACCGACGGATCTCGGGTAGGGGGTCCCGAACTGTGCGTCTAAGGCTAATGGTAACAAGAGGCAGGGGACATGATGTTTTACCCAGGTTCGGGCCCTCTCGATGGAGGTAATACCCTACTTCCTGCTTGATTGATCTTGATGATATGAGTATTACAGGAGTTGATCTACCACGAGATCGTAGAGGCTAAACCCTAGAAGCTAGCCTATGATTATGATTGTTGTTGTCCTACAGACTAAACCCTCCGGTTTATATAGACACGGAGGGGGCTAGGGTTACACAGAGTCGGTTACAGAGAAGGAAATCTACATATCCGAATATCCAAGCTTGCCTTCCACGCCAAGGAGAGTCCCATCCGGACACGGGACAAAGTCTTGAATCTTGTATCTTCATAGTCCAACAGTCCGGCTAAAGTATATAGTCTGGCTGTCTGAGGACCCCTTAATCCAGGACTCCCTCAGTAGCCCCTGAACTAGGCTTCAATGATGATGAGTCCGGTGCGCAGATTGTTTTCGGCATTGCAAGGCAGGTTCCTTCTCTGAATACTTTGTAAGAGATTTAGAACACAAGGATCGTGTCCGTCTCTGCAAAACAAATTCCACATTCCACCGTAGAGAGTATAATATTCCACAAATCTAATCTTCTAACAGCTTTTTATAGCATGACATCACGCCATGGTTCGGTCATTATTCGAACCGTTTTTCACAACCAGCTACCGCACGTAATGCGAGGCGGTTTTCTTGACACGTCTTGTTGAAGCAGAGATCATGTCCCCTTATCACGGGATTCTCATCAATATGGGTATGGGTAAACCAACCGCGCCATCAATCATGGCGCTTGGGTGATAAGCGATCTTAACGGGCAAGTGGGGAGGCGCACAGTTTCTACCGCCTTTTATAAAGAGATAAGGATTCTCCTCTTTCACCCACGCCTACTTCCTTATTCGCTCATCCATTCTCGCACGCTCGAGCTCCAGCACCCTAGTTCTCACCTTCTCTGCACAACCAAACATGTCCAGAGCGGGAGGCAAGTGGGTGGCCTCCTCCGTCAAGGAGGAGGACATTACGAAGCTCCGGGCGGCCGGATACTTGGCCGCAGATATTGTGCACCGACTCCCGGACGCAGGGCAGATCATTCCGACTCTAGGACCCCATGAGAGGTCGTGTTCCTCGCCCACTTTGTCCGCGGACTGGGATTCCCCCTCCACGCATTTGTCCGCGGGCTCTTGTTCTATTACGGGCTGGATTTTCATGATCTGCCGCCTAACTTCATCCTCAACATCTCGACATTTATCGTCATGTGTGAGGCTTTTATCCGCATCAGGCCCCACATCGGCCTATGGATAAAGATCTTCAACATGAAGCCGAAGATAGTGGTTGTCCAGTAGGCGGAGTGTGGTGGCGCCATGGTGGGCAAGATGCCAGCGTCACCTGGCTCGAAGGCTCCTTTGCGGAGACCGTGAAGGGGTGGCAATTGGGGTGGTTCTACATCACCGAGCTGCGTGACGCCAACTGGGTGGCGGCCCCCGAATTCCGATCCGGTATCCGTGTGCGGCTCACTTCCTGGAAGAAGAAGGGCCTAGCCTGGGGCGCATCCACGGAGCTGACCGGACTCCAGAATTGCGTCAAGAACATGATAACCAAGAATATCAAGCTTGTCAACATGGTCCAGGTCATGCTATTTCGCCGGATTCTCCCGTGTCAAAGACGGGCATTCAACCTATGGGAGTTCGACGCGGCCCACCACTAGACACTGCAAGAGCTCTTTGACACGACGCACAAAGACATCTGGAAGGTGTTGTTCAAGTCCAGCAAAGTCCCTCCTCCCACTTCCAAGGACCACGGACTCAGCGCCAAGCGCCATGCCAATGCGGTAAGCATTCTACATTTTGCAAGATGTGCCTTTCCTCAGTATATTCGTGGGAGGAACTTAAGCCACCGTACTGATCTAATAGGAATACGTGGCAACAGCGGAGCGGATCGACTGTCTGGATCCGTTGCCTGAAGATCCAGAAAGCGCTCTCCTGACAGAGATGTTGGTTCCGACGCCCTATGAGGTGCCGGAGAAGAAGGCCAAGAATAAGGTCGTGGGGACAAGGAAAAGTCTCCGGTGCAACATGGTGTCGGACTCATCGTCCGAAGGCACCGAGGCGCACTCCTCCAACAACAATGAGGAGGAGGCGGAAAACCCTCTCCCCCAAAATGAGGGGGAGAAGAAAAGGAAGGCCGCCCCTTCCGGGGAGGCCGAAGGGTCCAAGAAGGGACGGACCCTCCCTCCATACCACTCCACAACCGCCTCTTATAGCGAGGAGGAGTGGCTACCCAGGGCGAAGCCCCTCGCGAAGTCATAAGTATTCGTATGCCAGGATACTTCTTGCATATTTTAGCATTATTGCTTCTTATTATGTCAAGATTTGTTTGTGCAGTCTGCACAAAGCGCATATCGACTTGCCCTCCTCGGATGGGTCCTTGAGCTCGTCGGAGATGAATAGCTATTCGCTCCCGACGGCTTCCACTCCCCGTCCCACGGATGACACCGAGGTGTTATCTCAGAGGATGCCGGGCCAGGAGGAGGTAGTCCTGGAGACGCCTCAAGGCAAGACTCCCGATGCCGGGCTCATGGGGAGCTCATGGGGGGGAATATCCCCATGGATTCGAATGAGGGGGGCCGCAACAGGCTTGGCCCCCAGACGGATACTGCACCGGAACCTCCAGTGGTTCTGGATTCAGGTAGGCGGCCACCCACCAAGGGGGGCAAGCCGTCTGTGCCGATGTCCTCTGTCCATCTAGAGGCATCGGATAACCTGGTGGAAGCGCTTCAGAGCGCTTCCCTTGGTGAAGGACACCATACTCTTATGAGTACGGTGATTGCGAAGGTTCAGTCCACCAAGAGCGGATTAACCGAAGCCTGCACCAGCCTCCTGACAGGCTTTGAGGTAAGTAATTTAAATTATGAGAAAGTATCACACTGTAGACAGTAGCCCCTGATGCTCTGTTTGGTGTTCGGCAAGAGAGGCCGAACAGAGGATCAAATATTATTCCCAGGAGTCTAATCATATTATGTTTATGTGAATAAGCAGGCGTCGCTGTTGGCCGCCGCTGCTGCATCTGCGGAGGTCTCTAGACTGAGGCAGAGCCTGGGGCAGGCCGAAGAAGAGCTCGGCCTCGTGAAGGGGCAGCTCGAGGAGAACAAAGGTAAGCAATACCCCGTCTGAATGTTATACAAAGGAAAAAATCGTGGATGCTAATAGAAGCATGATAAATTTTGCTAGGGGCCACGACCAAAGTGGCGGCCCATAAGAAGGAGTTGTCCGAGTCCAAAAACAAAGCGACTAAGGAGCGCATTGAGCGCGATAAACAAGAGGCGCAAGTTGATGAGGTCCAACAAGAGCTCCAGGACTTCGTCAAAAAATTCGAGTCATTGGAGCGTGACTCCAAGACGCAAGAGTCGAAGCTTGCGAAGGCCCATCAGAGCGCACTAGACGCTAAGGCCGAAGCCCAGAAGGCCCTCTAGGAAATTGAGGCGGCCAAGAAGATGGCTGCGGGTAAGGCTTTCATTATGCAAAGCAAGCATGTGGAGGAGAATTTCCTTTTACTTACCCGAATTCGGAGCTCTCCAGGAGCATTCGCAGATCTGCCGCGCAACATCTCTGATGCCGCAGAGTTTTACCGGGCTAAGGACAGGAGCTTGACGGAGAAGCTATTTTGGTCCTAGTATATTGGGGCCGAACACCCGATGTCCTTGAGCGACCAGCTAAAGCAATTGGTCGAACTCCACAAGGAGGCCGAACTGGCCATGAAGGACTTCATAGTCCGGCTGTGGCCTAGCGAGCCCCTGCCCAGCAGCTATTTCGGCTTTGTCAAGCAGATGGTGAATGCCTGTCCATGGCTTGAAGTCCTTAAGCGGCCCGTCTATATTGAGGGTGCACGCAGGGCCTTGGCCTGTGCGAAGGTGCACTAGGGGAAGATGGACGCCGAGAAGCTGGTGACGGAGGGGCTGCCGAAGGGCAAGGAACATCACCACCCTGAACAGTACTATGACAATGTCATTAAGGGTGCCCGCCTTGTGGCGGATGAATGTACAAAGGATGTGATATTTGAATGAATGTAATCATGTCATCCTGTATTATGAAAACCAGTTCATGTGCGCTATGTAGTGCTTGTTAATTTAAAATATTACCTTCTCTGCGGCTGTTTTTAAAATTCATGAGAGTTGGCCAGTCGTCGGCTTCCACCCCCATGTAACCAGTACTGGGGTGTTCGAGATAAGTATAAACACTCTTTATCCAAGTTTTTGGTCCTTTTAAGGAGGTGTTTAGCGCCACGAACGAGGCAATCGGACTATACGACTTTATCTCGCTCACTTAGCCATAGAAGTCTACAATTTTAAATTTTGGCAAGCCCCTAGTAACTGGAAAGCCGGACTTGGGGCGCTATGCACGCCTAAATTGGACGAGGCCGATTCCTCGCCTGACGTGGAAAAAATCTTTAAGGATTTGAGACCTCTTGAACAGCGACCAGCTCTTGCCTTATCGTGACAGTCAGTTTTTGGCTTTCTCTACTGAGGTGCTCGTCCAGAAGAACCAGGACATAGTCGTAGTAGTTCTCCCAACGCTACCTTAGCCGATATAGCGGAATGTAAGGTACCAAAACATAGGAGCCAGACAAACCAAACTATTGACCCAAGACATGATTCGGAGCTGATGCATATAGTGCTATAAGTTCGGGGTGCCGCACTGTCGAGAGTATTCGGACCTGTCTTGCCAGGTTATGGGGTACTGAAGCCCTTGGCAAACTGGTCATGCCAAAATGCACTTGTATAATAAATAAGCAATAAAGAAAAAGGGGCAAATAAACTTAATAGCAGGCTAACGCTATATACTATTTTCCCTTGTTATTCAAATGATACGTCAAAGTGTACATATTCAAGTAGTGCGATAAGCAGAATAGGACTGTTTGACACATCCTAACCAGGAGCGGGCGGTATGCGGTTATGTACAACAGGTATAACGATCGTTATCAGAGACCACCTGAGGATTCCCTTGTATGCCAAAGCTTCTTGTCCTCCTGGTGTGTCCGTCCCGCTATGTGTCCGATAGCTGGTCTTTTGGTGGAGCCTCCTGAAGGTAGGGGCCTAAAAGAAAAAAGGGGTGCAAAAATGCATGTGTCCTGGGCGGTCGAACCGCATTATGGACCGTGTCATGACCGTGCCTCCGCCTATGCCCATGGTATTTTAAGTGCGTTGTTATGTACGCGCGGCACAGATGCCGCCGCTTGGCTGGGACAAGGGTGGAGGCCGAATTGCTAGTCGAGCTCTGGACGTGCCGGACGATCCTGTTGTGGAGTACTCCGGACTTGCTTGACGGTATCCGGGTTCTTTATCACCGAATTAGTTGTTTACGTAAGAAGGTTGTTTTGTACTTCCGCCGTGAGGGCCGCAGTGTGCTCCTCCGTACGAAGCAAGCGCTCTGTGTGTCAGGACCCCAACTCAATGCCACATCGATCTAGCATGTAACACCTCATATCACTTTGCGGCCTCACGCATGGTATTCCCACGGGTGTCGCCTTACCTTTGCCCGGGACTGTTTGTGCCTTTTGGCACACGTATATGATAGTGTCGCTAGCATCCATATGATAAGGAGCCCGGGCTGACATGGCTAGCCGTAAACCCAAAGTGGCACAAACTTACAGGGACAGGCATTCATGACCCAGCATCAAACGTGTCGGTCATCAGCGAGTGAATCCAGGCTGTAGCACTGGGCTAGCAGGACTCCGGTGAACCGGGCTGTAGCTGGCTAACAGGACTCCGGTATTCATCGCGTGACATTTCCCCGAAGGGACAAACACATGAACAAAGAAGGACACATGCCGGCCAGCCTAAGTGTTCCGGAGCAGTAGCAAGCTACCAAGGCTCAGTGGAAGCACTAGGAGACATTTCTTGGTAAGAGAGGCTACTAAGGATAAACAACTAGATAGTCAGATCCCACACATACCAAGCATTTCAATACCATACACACAATATGCTCGATATGTGCAAATACAACATGGCATCACAACATGACTCTACGACTCAAGTATTTTATTCAATAGGCTCCGAGGAGCAAGATATTACAAACAGGGGTCTCATGACCCAACATTCAGAGCATACAAATCAAAGCACAAGCGAAACCTTAACATGTCTTAGTACAGACATCTACAAATGAAAAAGGCTTAGAAGCCTGACTATCTACTAGATCCTGCCGAGGGCACAAGATCGTAGCTAAGGTATCAAGCTAAACGTCGAAGACCACGCGGAACTACTAGCGAGACTGACGTCTCTCTGCAAAAACATAAAATAGGCAAACGTGAGTACAAATGTACCTAGCAAGACTTACATCGGAACTATCTACATATGCATCATTGTCAACAAAGGGGATGGTGGGGTTTAACTGCAGCAAGCCAGCTTTGACTTGGTGGCTATCCTGAACTATGACTACAAGTAACTCTTTTGAGGTGGCGCACACGAGTCCACATATTCACCAACCAATACACCACTATGGATCCGCTCTCGTCTCCCTACGAGAAAGCCGTCCATAGCACTCACGCTTATCTTGCGCATTTTAGAGTATCCACTTTCACTTGTCTATGAACTGTTATAGGCAACCCAGAAGTCCTTTACCGCGGACACGGCTATTCGAATAGATGATGTTAACCCTGCAGGGGTGTACTTCTTCATACATGTTTCCACCACTTAGCGTCTGCACACGACATGTGCTCGGCAGACTTCAAGTGAAAGCCGACGTGGGTGTAGACCACGACCTACCTAAACACTCAAGTCTCTAGTCCAGGTTTATCGCCTATTTGGGTTCCATCCACGAGGAGATGTGGCTGGAGTTTCGCTCACATCCCCAAACGATGTGTGCAGGGTTCCCGAGACACCAAACGGGCGCCCGGTACACCGTTCCACGTGCCTACCGGATCACAGCCCACCCCTTCGGTCAGCGCTGCGCACGGCCTCCAGCATACTACAAACACCAGAAACTACTTGCAACTCCTGGACAGAGGACAAGGGTGATTAAGAAGTCGAGCGGGGTCATATTTCAGGGCCCAATGCATGGTAGTAGCTGAATCATGGATCACACACACAGAACTCAGTTCCTGAGGACGGCTTCAATGAGACAACCCACCATGTACTCCTACATGGCCTCTCACCGATACCTTTACCAAATCATGTTCACACACTTAGCTCGCACACAATAGGACATGTTCACACACCTCTGATTCATCCCCGATGAATCAGACCTGACTCAACTCTAAGCAGTAGCAGGCATGACAAACAAGCATGAATGAGTAGGCACAACAGAACTCGGTACACGTCTTACTATGAGGAGACGAGCACCGACAAACAAAGAAGAAGCACAATCAATGCAATCCACAATATGATGCATGATCATGACATGTCAATATGTTGTGGTTTGATCTAATGCAACTAGCAGCAGGTTAAATGAAGTTGGTTTGAACCCTAGGTTCAAATTCAAACTCCACATAAGGCATTTCAAATGCCATTTATTCAAATTGTTGTATGCAGCAGATTTAAGTTGTTCAAACATGCATGATAATGGTACAGATGGATAGATTGGATTTTTCTGATCATTTTTCATATATAGTTTATCTCATTTGGAGTTATGGTTGAATTTATATGAATTTTAGAAGTTTTGGTTATTTTCTGGAAATTCCTGTAAGAGAATAATTCCAGTAAATGAGTTATTACGTTAGCACTGCGTCACTGTGACGTCAGCTGGTCAACAGGCGTCGACCAGGTCAAACCTGACCAGTAGGACCCACTGGTCAGTGACCCAGTCAACTAACGAAGTTAGTTAGCCCTAACTAACTGGGCAGGGCCCACTAGTCTGTGACTATAGTAACTAACCTAACTAGTTAATTAGTGCTAACTAGAGTACTTAGTCGGGCGGGGCCCACAAGTCAGTGAGAGAGAGGGGGAAGTCAAACCGGGCAGTGGGGTCAACCCACCCCGGTCAATGGGTCAGCGGTCGCCGACGTTTAGCCGCCGGTGAGTCCATCGCGGCGGTGCGCTGCGGGATTCGCCTACAGGGCTCCGTTGGGCGCGCGAAGCACGGATATGGGATGCGGACGCTCGTCCGCATCCAACCGTGGTGGTGGCGCGGTCGGGGGTGGCCGGAGTGGCGCCGACAACGAGCTCGGCGGCGGCCGAAGCTTGGTTGAGCTCGGGCTCGTTGCTGCAGTGGCCTAGGTGGGGCGGCGCTAGCACCTACGGCTCCTACGCGATGCGGGGAGTGAAATGGGCACGACGGCCGGACCATTAGATGGCCGGAGAAACGTCGGCGTCGAGCACAGGTGGCGGCGTGTGCGGGTGAGCAAGGTGCGGTGGCTACGGTGCACGAGAGCGAGAACGGTGAGGGGGAAAAGGATCAGTGGCTCACAGCGAGTGCAGGGAAGCGAACGGCGAGCTCGGGGAAGAACCGGAGCGGTCGGGGCGGCGATGGCGATCTCGGCGGACCGAGGTTGAAGAAGACGGCGTGGCCGGCGTTCGAGGGCGTCCGGCGGGGCGTGGCTTGGTGGAGAGGAAAAGGGGGTCGGGGCGGAGCCTCTGGGCGCAACGACGAGGCGAGGCAGTGGCTATGGCCACGGCGGTGCTCGTCGGCGGCGATGGACGTGTTCGGTCCGGGCGAGAGAGAGGGAGCAGAGGAGAGAGGGCCGTGGGGGAGAGTATGCGAAGCGGTCAGCGGGATCGGGACGGCACGCGGGAGTCGTCCACGCGTCCGGAGTCTCGTCGGCAAGCAGGAGGTGGCGCACGGCGGTGCGCGCGCGTCGGGCACGCGCCCGTCCTCCTGGCAAGGAGAAAGACGACAGAGGAGGGGCCAGGCGGGCTGGGTTGCGCAGGTGGGCTAGCACAGGGGCTAGGCCGGTTGCTGGCGCCAGGTAAGTCCTTCTCTCCCTCTCTTCTAATTGTTTTTGTTTTTCTATTTTTCTGTAACTTCAGGGCTTTATTAAAAATACTTCAACGGATCCAGAAATTATGAAACTGCTGAATGCCACTGTTTGGAATATAACCAACAGCAAACATTTTAGTTTATGATTATTTGAGCATTTAAAATATTTTATAGTATTTAAATGCCCAAATGCAAATAGAGTATGATTTAATTCAGAGCCTAATATGTCCTGCAAAAATATAAACCATTTTTGGTAGATGCTTTCACCTCAAACCAGAAATGTTTGAACATTTTAGAGGGCATTTTGAGTTCAATGAAAAAGATTTTATTTTGACCCTAGTTGAATTCATTTGGTGCTAGGGTTTAAGCATCCCCATTTCAAGTTTCCAATAAATTTAGACATGATGCATGGATGATTATGCAACTACTTGCAAACAAACTCTAGGGCTGTGACAACTCACCCCCACTAAACAAGAATCTCACCCCGAGATTCAAGACGTGAGGTAAAAAGACAAGGGAACACTAAGCCAGCTCAAACTTCACGATCCAATTGTCCTTCTCGAGGATGCTGATTCAGTGCTCCAATTGATCTTGACGTCTTTGCTTTTGAGATCTTCATCCAACACGAGGACAGATACACTCTACGAGGATGGATCATTTTAATGATCACAAGATCAACTCACGGAATGAGATGTAGAACATCTCTTGAGCTGAGAGGCAAAACACACATCGAGAGGTGGATAGTAACGGATGACGAGGGTTCAATTTGGTAAGCACAACGCTTAGGTAAGATGGTGCAAGGTTTCAGAGTAGCGAGGAACAATTGCCATGATTCCATAACGAGACACCTTGGGGGGTGTGACTCGTAGAACTATTCCCTTAAGTGGCAAAAATAATTACTTCTGATTCATAGATCGTTGAAACTCTTTATACCAGCCTAAGGCAATTATCGAGCGACCATTTGGAGGGGTTCGGTAGAATGGCATATCCGGATTAGAATGGATGATGTGGATTACCTTGTTGAAGACAATGTCATGGATGATTTTGCTTATCATCGGGAATGGATGGGACCCATGGTAGACTGGCACAATGACAGGTGCTAGCTGGAAGCAAAATGCAAAAGCTGGGAATGATTCTGGTAACTGGGGAGGAACCCCATCAGTAGAGTGTGAATTCACTGTTTGAAAGGGTTATAGCATAACCGAGGAAACTGAGAGCACTATGCAATTAATGCCGACGATAAAACCTAGCACTTGTGTGTGCTCTTAAGAACTTGAGCATTTCCATATTCATCAAGGATTTACCAACATCCGTGTCAAGGATCCTGGCAACACAACATACTACCATGATGAACACCGATGGACGATGCAGATGCAAAGAAAGATAACACCCTCTCGGATTTCACCTTAGCGAGGCCAAGGGATCAAAATCTGGATGATCGACCGAGAGACATTTAGCACTCCGCTTCTAATGTTCTCCTTGATGTACTAGCGTATCCCATTCATAGATATGGTTTGATATCTAGAACATCAAGTAACAGGTCAGACTTCGGGAGCACAAAAATCATAAGGCACACAAATAGGGAATAATTCCTACGAAGTCCTTATGGAGAGGTGACCAACTTCTTCAATCAAGATATTACAATAACAGGTTTTCCGGCAGGGTGTGTTGGCCACGACATCCTCTTTACCGGTTATCGAGAGACCAATATTATAGTTCTTGGGAAATGTCCCAACCATCATATCTGCCTGAGATTCAGATCTGGTTGGTATCAAAATATTCCAGACTCATCAAGTCTAAAAAGAAAAATTAAAGTTTGCAACACAAATCGACAAGATGGCGTTGCGAGATTCTCGAGGAATGAACTAAAATAGCAAGCTCCAAAACATGAGCTAGTTCTGCTAAACACATGTGAACACGCTGTCCCAAACAAGCATGACCACATAGTAGTCTTATGATAAAACACTACCGAGTTCAGGTGGGGAACCATCATCGAGGATATCGAAGCCCTTGCATAAGTCCAAAGCCTAAGAAGGAACTTCTTCTCCTTGAACAAATCAATCAGTGGCTTGGTGTGCTAGGGATACATATGGAATGAAGATTGTGAGCCTGTCAAACCATAGCATACTTCGCACATGCATGACTGACTTGGGATGGTACCCGAGGAAGCAAAAACGAACTTTCTCGAATTCACGGCGGCAACTTGCTTCAAATGCACATGAACATAGAGGAAGCCACTTCTTTCATCCAACATATTCTTCATGAACAGGCACGAAGATAATGCTTGCAAAAATTTCCAATGCTAGCTTTAATGTTCCACATGGATCATGGGGGAGACAAGATGTTGCTGATGGGCTCAACAGCAACTCATCGGAATTTCCATATCACTAGACTTCCACCATCATGTGAACACGGTGATAGCATTGGTCAGACCAAAAGATGTAATGGTGTATGCTCGAGGAAAATCCACGCGTAAGACAACATTACGAACATCGTTGGTTCTGACTTGATTTGAGGATAGCCCATACTCAAATCAAAGTTTTGGCAAGACAATAAGTCCAACAACTGATCACGAGGATCAATCAATGAAGATATTACCTTTCTTCAACAAACACACACAAGGATATCCCTTGGAGATGAACTAAGTCAGGTAAGCTTTTATCTTCCAACTCTCCAAGTTGTTGTTTAGCTTAACCACCTACCTCAGGGGTATCCAACACGAATTCTTGGAGAAAGGGTAGTTCACAGGAATAAACCATCTTGATCACGAACTCAACATAGCGGTCAGGTGACAACCTGGTAATACTTCCGAGAAGATATTCGGAAAATCACGAACCACCGATATGTTACTAAGCTCGAGAAGAATCTTGCTTTTCAGGGCAAGATGATATGATCAAAAGAGCGAGGGTTTGACAAGATCCTAACTCATCCATCAAAGTGTGCACCAGGAAAATGGACTAGGTGGCACAATCTGTCTTAGAATGATGATTTAATAACCAACACGCTAAGAATGAGAATATTGTCCATTAACTACCAAGCAACGGAGTTACTAGGAGTATTGATTTCACACATCATGGTTCACTTGTCGGCATTCCGGTTACAATAACACGGAAACCGAGGAATGAACAATGATGGCAAGAAGTATTACTGCATCAAGAATTCATAAGAGGTGGTGCAATTCTCATGACACTCTTGACATAAAGACGGTAACACTCCAAGGTAGAATAGAGCAAAAGCTAGATTAGCAATTTGATCTGCGGAGTACGACTTCTTTGACCCAATCCTAGAAATGGACAAGGTACTGGAGTTCGTTTCTCCTAGTCATTGCAGAATAGAATGGCTCGACGGACCACAAGAATAATAGGCATCGATGAGCACGGATGCACAATTACTCCTGACTATCAATTGATAGACGATGGTCGGAAAACATCTAAGGAGGAACAACTCAAGGAACATATAACTTTTTGAGTTGTGGATGCGTAGGTTAGTATGTCGAATCAAGTTCAACAGGTTTCTTCCGGATAACCCGTGCAGAAAAGTAGAACTGGCAGAGTCGCAATATAGAATGGAGAACTCTTCGAGAGCACTCCTGTTGTGATCTTTCAGTTCAGCGAGGAACTTCTGCCAAGAATGGTTCATAGTATTTGGAAGAAGGAAATACCACGGACCTCGAGGACTAATGCAAAGGTTACTAGTTTCCTAAAGGAACTAGCAAACACTATCAACATGAGGTAAGTGTGGTGAATCTCGGGTTCAAAACCCAAAAGTAGAATACCTACTAACTAAATGGCATCATGGGATGGTTTCGAGAATAATGGCCAGAATCATCACACCAGGAACAGAAGCATGGCTAAATTACTAGGTGATACTCTAGACACCTAGGGTCATAATAATAACTCCAACATATATGTCGAGGTAAAAGAATACCTCAGCTCAGCAATTAGTGTGATTAACCTGGCCCAAAGGAACATCAAAACCAGAGGGAAAGGATTTGCAAGTGCATTAGATTGTTTAGAAACCTGGGATGACTCGGACAACATAACGGCTGTCAATGCTCAAAAGTTTGGAGACATACTACAAAAATGGTGGCATAGCCACTCAGAGGCACAATATCAAGGTTTCGAGATCAATAATTAACATATGGAAGTAATAGGAACTGAAAGGAGGCTTAAGTCCAACAATCCTACAAGTCTACAGATTAGTAATACGTGATCCTGATAGAAAGAGGAGATAGCCTAGTTCCTTAACCCCGTAGGAAAGATAGGATGACTCAGATCAGAAGGGCATAAGGTATAAGGAGTAAAAAGAGCCTTACGTTCCATCCCACAATCAATTCCCTTATATAACTAAAGAATTTCTAGACACAACTTCGACCAGTTTGGCTTGGTAATCCTACATGCAGTCAAGCTCTGATACCAAAGCTGTCAGGACCCCGACTCAATGCCACATCGATCTAGCATGTAACACCTCATATCACTTTGCGGCCTCATGCACGGTATTTCCACGGGTGTCGCCTTACCTTTGCCCGGGACCGTTTGCGCCTTTTGGCACACATATATGATAGTGTCGCTAGCATCCATATGATAAGGAGCCCGGGATGACATGGCTAGTCGTAAACCCAAAGTGGCACAAACTTATAGGGACAGGCATTCATGACCCAGCATCGAACGTGTCGGTCATCAGCGAGTGAATCCAGGCTGCAGCACTGGGCTAGCAGGACTCCGGTGAACCGGGCTGTAGCGGGCTAACAGGACTCCGGTATTCATCGCATGACATTTCCCCGAAGGGACAGACACAGGAACGAAGAAGGACACATGCTGGCCAGCCTAAGTGTTCCGGAGCTGTAGCAAGCTACCAAGGCTCAGTGGAAGCACTAGGAGACATTTCCCGGTAAGAGAGGCTACTAAGGATAAACAACTAGATAGTCAGATCCCACACATACCAAGCATTTCAATACCATACACACAATATGCTCGATATGTGCAAATACAACATGGCATCACAACATGACTCTACGACTCAAGTATTTTATTCAATAGGCTCCGAGGAGCGAGATATTACAAACAGGGGTCTCATGACCCAACATTCAGAGCATACAAATCAAAGCACAAGCGGAAGCTTAACATGTCTGAGTACAGACATCTACAAATGAAAAAGGCTTAGAAGCCTGACTATCTACTAGATCCTGCCGAGGGCACAAGATTGTAGCTGAGGTATCAAGCTTAACGTCGAAGACCACGCGGAACTACTAGCGAGACTGACGTCTCTCTGCAAAAACATAAAATAGGCAAACGTGAGTACAAATGTACCCAGCAAGACTTACATCAGAACTATCTACATATGCATCATTGTCAACAAAGGGGATGGTGGGGTTTAACTGCAGCAAGCCAGCTTTGACTCGGTGGCTATCCTGAACTATGACTGCAAGTAACTCTTTTGAGGTGGCGCACATGAGTCCACATATTCACCAACCAATACACCACTATGGATCCGCTCTCGTCTCCCTACGAGAACGCCATCCATAGCACTCACGCTTATCTTGCACATTTTAGAGTATCCACTTTCACTTGTCTATGAACTGTTATAGGCAACCCAGAAGTCCTTTACCACGGACACGGCTATTCGAATAGATGATGTTAACCCTGCAGGGGTGTACTTCTGCATACATGTTTCCACCACTTAGCGTCTGCACACGACATGTGCTTGGTAGACTTCAAGCGAAAGCCGACGTGGGTGTAGACGACGACCTACCTAAACACTCAAGTCTCTAGTCCAGGTTTATCGCCTATTCGGGTTCCATCCGCGAGGAGATCCGGCCGGAGTTTCGCTCACAGCCCCAAACGGTGTGTGCAGGGTTCCCGAGACACCAAACGGGCGCCCGGTACACCGTGCCACGTGCCTATCGCATCACAGCCCACCCCTTCGGTCAGCGCTGCGCACGGCCTCCAGCATACTACAAACACCAGAAACTACTTGCAACTCCTGGACAGAGGACAAGGGTGATTAAGAAGTCGAGCGGGGTCATATTTCAGGGCCCAATGCATGGTAGTAGCTGAATCATGGATCTCAAACACAGAACTCAGTTCCTGAGGACGGCTTCAATGAGACAACCCACCATGTACTCCTACATGGCCTCTCACCGATACCTTTACCAAATCGTGTTCACACACTTAGCTCGCACATAATAGGACATGTTCACACACCTCTGATTCATCCCTGATGAATCAGACCTAACTCAACTCTAAGTAGTAGCAGGCATGACAAACAAGCATGAATGAGTAGGCACAACAGGGCTCAAACAACTCCTATCATACTAGTGGGTTTCATCTATTTACTGTGGCAATGACAGGTCATGCAGAGGATAAGGGGTTCAGCTACCGCAGCAAGTAACAGATGAATCGTTGTTGTCCTAATGCAGTAAAATAGAGCAGGAGCGAGAGAGTAGGATTGTATCGGAATGAACAAGGGGGTTTTGCTTGCCTGGCACTTCTGAAGATAGTATATTTCTTCATTGGTGTCATCGATCACATCGTCGGTACACGTCTTACTGAGAGGGGACAAGCACCGACAAACAAAGAAGAAGCACAATCAATGCAATGCACAATATGATGCATGATCATGACATGTCAATATGCTGTGGTTTGATCTAACGCAACTAGCAGTAGGTTAAATGAAGTTGGTTTGAACCCTAGGTTCAAATTCAAACTCCACATAAGGCATTTCAAATGCCATTTATTCAAA
Organism: Triticum timopheevii; assembly: GCA_963921465.1. Lineage (NCBI taxonomy): Eukaryota > Viridiplantae > Streptophyta > Magnoliopsida > Poales > Poaceae > Triticum > Triticum timopheevii. The sequence continues at coordinate 441,229,999 of OY997264.1, read as the reverse complement.
TTGTTGTATACAGCAGATTTAAGTTGTTCAAACATGCATGAGAATGGTACAGATGGATAGATTGGATTTTTCTGATCATTTTTCATATATAGTTTATCTCATTTGGAGTTACGGTTGAATTTATATGAATTTTAGAAGTTTTGGTTATTTTCTGAAATTTCCTGTAAGAGAATAATTCCAGTAAATGAGTTATTATGTCAGCACTGCGTCACTGTGACGTCAGCTGGTCAACATGCGTCGACCAGGTCAAACCTGACCAGTGGGACCTACTGGTCAGTGACCTAGTCAACTAACGGAGTTAGTTAGCCCTAACTAACTGGGCAGGGCCCACTAGTCAGTGACTATAGTAACTAACCTAACTAGTTAATTAGTGCTAACTAGAGTAATTAGTCGGGCGGGGCCCGCAAGTCAGTGAGAGAGAGGTGGAAGTCAAACCGAGCAGTGGGGTCAACCCACGCCGGTCAATGGGTCAGCGGTCGCCGGCGTTTAGCCGCCGGTGAGTCCAGACGCGACGGTGCGCTGCGGGATTCGCCTATAGGGCGCCGTTTGGCGCGCGAAGCACGGATATGGGATGCGGACGCTCGTCCGCATCCAACCGTTGTGGTGGCGCGGTTGGGGGGTGGTTGGAGTGGCGCCGGCGATGAGCTCGGTGGCGGCCGAAGCTCGGTCGAGCTCGGGCTCGTTGCTGCAGTGGCCTAGGCGGGGCAGCGCTAGCACCTACGGCTCCTACGCGATGCGGGGAGTGCAATGGACATGACGGCCGGACCATTAGATGGCCGGAGACACGTCGGCGGCGAGCACAGGCGGCGGCGCGTGCGGGTGAGCAAGGTGCGGTGGCTACGGTGCACGAGATCGAGAACGGTGAGGGGGAAAAGGATCAGTGGCTCACGGCGAGTGCAGGGAAGCGAACGGCGAGCTCGGGGAAGAACCGGAGCGGTCGGGGCGGCGATGGGGATCTCGGCGGACCGAGGTTGAAGAAGATGGCGTGGCCGGTGTTCGAGGGCGTCCGGCGGGGCGTGGCTTAGTGGAGAGGAAGAGGGGGTCGAGGCGGAGCCTCTGGGCGCAACGACGAGGCGAGGCAGTGGTTGTGGCCACGGCGGTGCTCGTCGGCGGCGACGGACGCGTTCGGTCCGGGCAAGAGAGAGGAAGCAGAGGAGAGAGGGCCGTGGGGGAGAGTGAGCGAAGCGGTCAGCGGGATCGGGACGGCACGCGGGAGTCGTCCACGCGTCCAGAGTCTCGTCGGCAAGCAAGAGGTGGCGCACGGAGGTGCGCGCACGTCGGGCACGCGCCCGTCCTCCTGGCGAGGAGAAAGACGACAGAGGAGGGGCCAGGCGGGCTGGGCTGCGCAGGTGGGCCAGCACAGGGGCTGGGCCGGTTGCTGGCGCCAGGTAAGTCCTTCTCTCCCTCTCTTCTAATTGTTTTTGTTTTTCTATTTTTCTGTAACTTCAGGGCTTTATTAAAAATACTTCAACAGGTCCAGAAATAATGAAACTGCTCAATGCCACTGTTTGGAATATAACCAACAGCAAACATTTTAGTTTATGATTATTTGAGCATTTAAAATATTTTATAGTATTTAAATGCCCAAATGCAAATAGAGTATGATTTAATTCAGAGCCCAATATGTCCTGCAAAAATATAAAGCATTTTTGGTAGATGCTGTCACCTCAAACAAGAAATGTTTGAACATTTTTAGAGGGCATTTTGAGTTCAATGAAAAAGATTTTATTTTGACCCTAGTTGAATTCATTTGGTGCTAGGGTTTAAGCATCCCCATTTCAAGTTTCCAATAAATTTAGACATGATGCATGGATGATTATGCAACTACTTGCAAACAAACTCTAGGGCTGTGACACTGTGTTTCCATTAACTGTAATAACCCCGCGAGGTCTCGGAATTTTGAGCTTGAGATATGCATAATGCGGTACCGCATTGAATTTGGCGAATGCGGTTCGTCCGAGCAGTGCATGATAGCCGCTGCGAAAGGGGACGATGTCGAAGATTAACTCCTCGCTTTGGAAATTGTCTGGAGATCCGAAGAACACTTCCAGTGCGATTGAGCCCGTACAACAGGCCTCTACACCGGGTATGACACCCTTGAAGGTGGTTTTTGTGGCCTTGATCCTTGAGGGGTCAATGCCCATTTTGCGCACTGTGTCCTGATAAAGCAGGTTCAGGCTGCTGCCGCCGTCCATGAGGACTCGTGTGAGATGGCTTTTTCCTCTATCCATGAAAGCCCATTTTCCTTGCTTTCGGCATTCAACTTGCCGGCCTGTTTAAACACCCAACATTCCCTGTTAGTGTGGTTGGCTGGTTTATCAGGGGTGCCGTGAATTTGACATGAGCGATCGAGTATGCGGTCCAAACTGGATGATCCTGGACTGTTTCTCTTGAATGGCTTTTTCCTCTATCCGGATTTAAAGCCTCTGAATCTGGCATTGACTGTAGTGTCTTCGGCATTGTCGCGATTATTGCGATGCTTGTGTCTATTCCGTCGGGGCTTGCCGTTGCTATCCCTGGCGTCTGAATCGCCTGAGTTTTTGGGTGTGATGTTGCTGCGAGCCAGCCAGCTGTCCTCGCCCGCCTAGAAGCGGGTCATGAGTGTCCAACAGTCCGGCCAAAGTATATACTTTGGCCGGACTGTTGGACTATGAAGATACAAGATTGAAGACTTCGACCCGTGTCCGGATGGGACTCTCCTTGGCATGGAAGGCAAGCTTGGATATTCGAATATGTAGATTTCCTTCTCTGTAACCGACTCTGTGTAACCCTAGCCCCCTCCGATGTCTATATAAACTGGAGAGTTTAGTCCATAGGACAACAACAATCATAATCATAGGCTAGCTTCTAGGGTTTAGCCTCTACGATCTCGTGGTAGATAAACTCCTGTAATACTCATATCATCAAGATCAATCAAGCAGGAAGTAGGCTATTACCTCCATCGAGAGGGCCCGAACCTGGGTAAAACATCGTGTCACCTATCTCCTGTTACCATTAGCCTTAGACGCACAGTTCGGGACTCCCTACCCGAGATCCGCCGGTTTTGACATCGACATTGGTGCTTTCATTGAGAGTTCCACTGTGGCGTCGCTGTAAGGCTTGATGGCCCCTTCGATCATCTTCAACGATGCGGTCCAGGAGGAGGTGTTCCTCTCCAGACAGATCTTCGTATTCGGCGGCTTCATACTGCGGGCCAACTCGCTTGGCCATCTGGAGAAGATCGATAGCTACGCCACTGGCCATCAGGTTAGGTTTGTAAGCTTAAACTATACTACGTACATCCACGGAGACTTGATCTTCGACGGATTCGAGCCCATGCCAGGCACGCCGAATGGTCACGATGGGCATGACTTTGATCTCCCGTCGGACATTATTCGAGAGATCGCGCCTGCAGTGGCACCGGGAATCAATCCGGAGCAGATCGTGCCTTGCGAGGGCGGGTGGATGGACCCCGCCACGGAAGCCGCACACTCATCGGCATTGGAGCCGAACACTGATTCCACCTCCTGTGAAAGTGGTGTCATCGTACCCTCGGACTCGTCTCCGGCCACAGGATTCGAACCGCGTGCGTCCGTGCCTATCGAATCTGATTGGGCACCGGTCATGGAGTTCACCGCCGCAGATATTTTTCAGCACTAGCCCTTGGGTGACATGCTAAACTCATTAAGGTCTCTTTCCTTGTCAGGAGATTCTTGGTCGAACTATGTCCGGCTCGAGTGGGGAGCGGACGATGAAGAAATTCGTCCCCCACCCACCACCCACTTTATACCCACTGTCGATGACTTAACCGACATGCTTGACTTCGACTCCGAAGACATCGACGGTACGGACCATGATGCAGGAGAAGAACAGGAACCACCGCCTATAGGACGCTGGACCGCCACCTCATCATATGATATTTATATGGTGGACACCCCTAAAGAAAACAATGGTGATGAGGCAACGGAAGATAACCCCTTGGGGAAGCAATCCAGACACTGGCGTCATCGGCGCTGCTCCAAGCCCCACCATAGCAAAAATAGTGATGTCGGCACAGGAGATAACAATTCGGATGGTGCCGAAGACGAAGACAATCCTGCCCAGCCAGGCTTCGAGCAGGCCGAGCAAGAGGATGGGCAAGCTAGCCCTAAAGAACAGGCAATCGATGGAGAATCAGAGGACGATAATTACATGCCTCTCTCCAAATACGAAGTGAGCCTTGGTAACAAAGAATTCATCATGCCTGAGGATCCCGTCGAGCAGGAGCGCTTCAAACGCCGGCTTATAGCCACTGCAAAAAGCCTGAAGAAAAAGTATCAACAACTTCAAGCTGATCAAGATCTGCTAACTGACAGATGGACTGAGGTCCTGGCTGCCGAGGAATACAGACTCGAACGCCCTAGCAAAAGCTACCCAAAGCGCAGGCTGCTACCTCAACTCGAGGAGGAGGCTTTAAAGCCCACGCTACCAGCGCATGATGCAGCTGACCGGCCACCCCGCGGTCGCAACAAAACGGCGTACCAGCCCAAAGTCCAGACCGCACCCCGCACTACTAGGAAAAGGCCTACTAATGGCGCACTGGTTTTGCCTACTAATGGTGCATTACCATCGCGCCATTAGTAGCACACCACTAGTATTTTTTACTGATGGCGCACCACTGGTGCGCCATTAGTATCTGGTATACTTATGGCGCACCAGGCAGTGCGCCATTAGTATGTAACACCATGCGCCATTAGTGTGCCTCTCGGGGGGCCATACCTAAGCATGTGCTTTGTCATACTAATGGCGCATGCTATGTTGATGCGCCATTAGTATCCTTTGGAATACTAATGGCGCACCTGGTGGTGATGCGCCATTAGTATGAATATTTGGTTTTTTTTACTTTTCTGATTTTTGCACAGGTTACAAAATATATTATTGGACAGAATATAGACAGCAGCACACAGCAACATCAGATTCATCGAATACAATAGAAGATTAGTCTCCGAATACAATTCATCATATTAGTCTCCGAATTCAAAAGACCGAACAAAGATAAAACATTACAAGTCTCAAGACCGCGAGTATCGAGTTTGTCTTCACATTACAAATCGATATCGATCATCTAAACTACCATCACATAGAAGAGAGTTGTGGTCATCACGATGAGCATCATCGCGATCAAACTGGTCTTCATCCGGTTCCTCCAACGCTCCCTCCTCTCTCCCGCTAGATAGCGGGCGTATCTAGATTCGGTCTCCGCCCTAGTGGTGTACCCTTTGTAACTGTTACCGCTGAAACGGTGAACCTGTCTCCGACACTCCTCCCAGTCGTTGTAGACTCCGGGAACCTTACCCTTGTACATGACATACGACGACATCTCTATGCACAAGCCAACCAATAGACAATACATAAGCAATATGTAAGTATGCAACAAAAGGATCAGAAGAGAAAAGCAAGACATTAATAACACGATTCATGGTCCTACTAATAAATAGCATCGATTACATCTAAGTTGAACGACTGTCCAAACCAAAGAGACATACAAATTCATTAAAGTTTAATTACAACATGAGCCAATCAATGTTTCAGAACTACACATCACTACTTTCGACTCGACTCATTGGACAGGAGCATGGATGAAGCCGCCGTCTGTCGTGATGGTCATGAAATCGCGGTCGTTGTCACCCTGCATTTGTAGCATTCCATCTATCTCATTGTTGGACGGTTGATATCTGAGGAAGAACTGCCCCAACGTATGAAGGACATCTTCATGGATGATGTCCGCAAAGTCCGACTGGATGCGAAAGAATTCTTGTCTGAGGTCCGCGTCCTGGATTGCCGACAAGTTCGCGGCCCAATCTTTGAGATTATCTGGTAGCAGAAGTTGATGATGGTCCCTTACGATCGCCCACATGTGATGGAGTGCGTAGTAGGCATCCTTCTGACCGCCAGGCGGCTGCTTGACGCAGCAGAACTTTGTATTGTGTGAGAACATGTGCTTGCCGTACTTACGAACAGTCCTGGTGAAGGTGCCTCTAGATTTGGCGTAGCCGGGGAGAACATCATCAAGAACTTTCTTGACATTTGTGTAGTCTATCTTGGAGTTACGGTTCGGGTCGAAATACGTGGCCATGGAATATTTCAGGCTTAAGAGGATGAGTGCGCAATGTGTGTCACTACACAGAACACGGAATGTTAGGAAAAAAAAAGAACAATCGAATCTAAGAAATCATATGTTACGGGGCGATTAAGGGATGACTTATTCGGGAAAGTAAGCCAAGGAAGTTATCCTTATCTGGGTTTGCCAGAATGATGCCTTCGAGGTGTGAACTCGCAACTTGGCGGTCCCCAGCGCTGCTCAAGTGCTTGGATCACATGTAGAAGGGGTCGACTATCACGATGTCCGGGGTCTTGTCTCTAATGATCCGCATCTCCATACTCAGCGAAAACAGCCGAACAAAGGTGTAGTGCAGCGGATGAAGGTTAAACATAGCAAAGATGTCATCAACCCACAGGACGATTGTACCCCTGATGTCGCCATCCACAAAGCCCTCTGGCACCTTGGCCACAAAAACCGGGTATGCCACATCCTTCTCTCTAAGACGCCGCTTCTCCAAAGAAAGAACACTGTCGTGCAGACTCCGTATAGCACCGGTTGCAACATTCAGCATATTTGGCGGCAGCATCGCCCTACTCGCCACATGCACCCTCCTCGAGATATCCTTAGGTGAAGGTGGCCCGTCCTGAGCACGGATCAAACTCGGTGCCGGCTGGCTCGCACCAGCGCCCTTGTTAGTCTTTCGTTTCCGTCCCTTCTTCTTGATCTCCTGTAATGGGACCGAGTTCTGCTCACAGACCGCCTCCTTGAGCGTGTTGGGGCTGATAATATTTCGCACCTCAGCTATCTGAGGCTCGGTGAAGGCGGGAGGTGGAGGCGTCTCCTGAGAACTGAACGCCAGACGATGCCTGTTGCAATTGGATTTCTCCACCATACCAGCTAGATTGCGGTCGTCTTGGTTGGGTTCTTGAGAAAGAGGCCCGCAGAACTCATCAGCGTACCTATGTTCGGCAAAGTACTTATCGACTTTGGTAAATGTACCATCGTCGTTGTCGTCGTCGTCCGGATCCTGTGCCATAGGGCTGTCCGGATCCTGTGCCATAGGGATGTCCGACATAGGGATGTCCGGCAGGTCCGGTAGTGTTGCGGAGTTCTTGCCATGGCTTGGCGCCGGCACGACTGGCGGTCTTGTCTGTGGGGTGGTGTCCCCCGCCCCCAAACAAATCTGGCTCTTCGGCCAAAGCAGGATCCAGTTTACGCAGGCGTTGAGGGTCATCTCATCTTCTTCGTCGGCCCCAGCGGGTCGAATCAGAGGTAACAGCTTGTCGCAGCCTAGAAGCACCCAAACCACTTCAACTCTATACAGTGTGGGTGGCATCGGATTACCGTGGAACATGGGGTTGCCCGGTTGAACGATTCTGCCCTTGGCGACATCGACCAACTCGGCGCCCACGAAGTGCAGAAGAGTGCAAGGAACGTCGGCGGTGCCCTGCGAAAACATGTACAGGGCGTCAGGGATGCCTAGTCAAAGGCAAGGAGATGAAGTCATTGGCCAAGAGGCTTAGTTACCGTGATGCCGTCGAGCTCGGCTAATGTCGAGGCACCGCCAACGGCGGGCGTGTAACTGACGGAGGGGGCGCTTGCTGGTGAGGTGCCGGCCGGTGTACACCCGGGTGCATTAAGCTCCAATGCCCGTGCCGGCGCCGGAGACACGAATACCGCCTCCGCCGGAGACACCAATGGCGCCGCCGGAGACACCAATGGCGCCGCCTGCGCGCTGTGCGAGTTGCTGGCCGTGAAGCTGGGAACCGGGGGAGGCCCCTGTTGGCCGCCCGCAATCCACATCGTCAGCCCATGAATCAATGTAGGCACCATGGCGTTGAGCTTCGTTCCCAGTTGTTGTTCCACTTGCTCTTGGACAAGCTCCGGAATCCGCACCACTTGTGCCTTGAGTGCTTCAACCTTGCGCGTCTGGCTTTCCGAGCTGGCCTTTTTCTCCTTCCGCACACCAGCGGTATAGTATGACCCCATTTTGTGGACAAGCCTTTTCCAGCCACACGACTAGCTGACGTCGGCTTAGTGAGCTTATCCTTGCTTTTCATTATGTTCAACGCCCTATTTAAAGGGGTGTCGAAAGGGGAGCTTTGAGACGACCCCGCGCTACTGCTTTCAGTGTCCTGCGAAAGGAACGTGAACCATTTAGAAATATTGGGGATTAATTAGATTGCAACCATATGGAGCTAATTATGCGGGGGTGTATTCCTTACCAGAACAAGCTCAAGCGCCCTGGTCTTTGGATCCGTGGTAAGCTCCTTTGTTATCGGGTCCTCCTTGTACCGGGCCCTGACATAGTTCCTGGTCTGCTTCTCACTGCTGTATTTCTCGAAGAAGGGCGGTAGGCCTTGCTCGGCATGCTCCGCGTCCTCCTTGTCCCATATAGGCTCCGCCACTCTGTAACCGCCGGGACCGAGTTTGTGTTCCCCTAAGTTCAACTCCCGCATTTCTTTCCCCCACTGACTTGATTCGGAGGTTGCGCTACTCTCGCACTCGATCTTGAACTCCTTGTACTCATCTTCGCTCATCAAAGGATATTTCACCTTGATCTTCTCATAACTATCACTGAGGGAGTCCTGGACTAGGGGGTGTCCGGATAGCCGGACTATCATCATCGGCCGGACTCCAAGACTATGAAGATACAAGATTGAAGACTTCGTCCCGTGTCCGGATGGGACTTTCCTTGGCGTGGAAGGCAAGCTTGGCGATACGGATATGTAGATCTCCCACCATTGTAACCGACTCTGTGTAACCCTAGCCCTCTCCGGTGTCTATATAAACCGGAGGGTTTTAGTCCGTAGGACGAACAACCATTACAACAATCATACCATAGGCTAGCTTCTAGGGTTTAGCCTCCTTGATCTCGTGGTAGATCCACTCTTGTACTACCCATATCATCAATATCAATCAAGCAGGAGTAGGGTTTTACCTCCATCGAGAGTACCCGAACCTGGGTAAAAACATCGTGTCCCTTGTCTCCTATTACCATCCGCCTAGGCGCACAGTTCAGGACCCCCTACCCGAGATCCGCCGGTTTTGACACCGACATTGGTGCTTTCATTGAGAGTTCCTCTGTGCCATCGCGATCAGGAAGGATGCCTCTTCCCGTCTTTAAAGACGGAACCATCACCAAAGGAGATTTGGCCGCCGGTTAAACTATCCGTCTAGGTGGTTTTCTCATGATCGCCTGTTCGGCCACCGCGTCGACGATGACCTCTCGGGTCATCGGAAGCAATCTTCACGTCAGCTCAGAATTCGCCGACCAGCTGGATCCAATGGAGCTCTCTTCCGTAAACGAGCTCCTGGACCGCATTGCCGCCCTGGGGGTCGCCACAGACTACAATCAGTTTGGGCTTAAAACCGATCTGAGAGAGATTAACTCTCCCCAGGTTACCCACCACGTTGCGGTGGTAGAGGAACAAAGCGGCGATTCTTCTTCTGTACTAAAAACTAGTTATGTTCGGACTCCCGAACCCTCCATGCCGGATTCCCGCGGAGGGACGGACGTCGATCAAGCATTGAACCTAAAGTCGGGCATCGGACCAGACTCGTTGGACAACGTCCAGCAATCCAAGCTTCCAAATTCGGAAACTTTTCGGCCCTTGAGCCTCTAGATGGGTAGGGTTCCGGACTCAATTCCACCCACCCACCCAGACATATGCGATCTATCTCAAATCCGGAAGAGCCCGCTGAAACAGTACATCATTACTGGGCCAGATTCCTCCTGGTCATGGACAGGATAAAGGACCGCCATGAGGAAAATGCAATTTCAATTTTCTGCAATAATTGCACGGACGAGGGAATCTTGAACGCCGTCAGTCATCGTGAAATTACATGCTTCGCCGATCTGGCGTCCATAGTACGAAAGTACTGTGCGATGGAGAGTTTCCGGAAAACCGAAACTAAGTTCTGGGACAATTAGGCCCCGAATACAACCCTAGTCCGAAACAAAAGGGTGCATCACACTCAGGCACCAGGTACAAAAACCAAAAAGCAAAAACCCCATAAAGGGCACGGAACCGTACTGGAGGGATGGCTCAGCGGACCCTGTAAAATTCACAGTACAGAAGGCGCCACTCCAACACATAGCCTTCGAGCATGTTGGATACTGCGGCAGGTGGCCAAAAGTGGCGAAGAGCTTCTAGCCCCGGAGAACCACTCCAACAGTACCAGTACGGTGTCAACAGTCTTCGAGACTTTCGCATCAAATAATATGCGGAAATGAACAATCCGCAGCCTCGCCGAAGTCTACCAAGTAGCAACAACAAATCCATGGAGCGACACGGCCATCACCTTCAACGCCAGCGACGAACCTAAATTCCGAACAGCCCGAGCACCAGCCGCATTGGTCCTCAGTCCAATAGTGGACGGCTTTCGTCTTACCAAGGTACTCATGGATGGCGGCAGCGGATTAAACCTCATCTATGAGGAAACTCTTCAAAAAATGGAAATAGACTGGAGCTGCATTGAGCGAAGCAGCACAACCTTTAGAGGAATAATCCCTAGCCAGGAAGCACGCTGCACAGGAAAAATCACACTTGATGTGGTGTTCGGCTCGCCGGACAATTACAGGTCCGAAGAGGTCACGTTCCAAGTGGCCCCGTTTAGCAGCGGATATCACGCTATATTAGGACGAGAGGCATTCACAATTTTTCAAGCCATACCCCATTACGGGTACATGAAGCTTAAGATGCCCGGGCCCGGCGGAATAATCACTCTCGTTAGTGATCCGGACACAGCACTCCGCACTGAAAACAAGACAGCCGCATTAGCCCTAGAGGCACTATCCGAAGCCCTAGCGGCGGAGGAACTCACTGCGCTGCGCCCTACGGTGAATAGGGATGATGTGATACTCGATAAGAGATCCAAGTCCACCTCCTTTAAACCAACGGATGAAATAGTCAAATTCCAGGTCCACCCAACGGACCCAACAAAGATGGCCTCCATCGGGGCACAGTTGAACCCTGACGTAGACGCTGCACTACGAGAATTCCTTCGGGAAAATTGGGACATCTTTGCCTGGCACCCTTTAGATATGCCAGGAATCTCACGCAGATTGGCAGAACACAGCCTAAACATTCTAAAAGGATTCAAGCCAGTCAAACAGGCTCTTCGGCGATTTTCCGAACCCAAAATACAGGCAATGGGAGAAGAGCTAGCCAAACTACTGGAAGTCGGATTCATCAGAGACATCAAACATCCGGACTGGCTAGCAAACCTGGTAATGGTACCAAATAAGGACAAATCCTGGTGCCTATGTGTCGATTTTAAAGACCTCAACAAGGCCTGCCCAAAGGATCCCTTCCCCCTTCCCCGCATCAACCAAATAATCGATGCTACTGCAAGGCACGATTCATTGTGCTTCCTTGACGCATACTCCAGCTACCATCAAATTAAGATGGCGGAGGCAGACGAAGCCGCAACGGCATTCATTACTCCATATGGTCCATTCTACTTCAAGATGATGCCCTTCGGACTCAAAAACGCCGGCGCAACATATCAGCGCATGATTCAGACATGTCTGGCTACCCAGATCGGCAAAATAGTAGAGGCATACATAGACGACGTAGTCGTCAAAACCAAACACGTCGAAACTCTAGTAGACGATTTGAGGCTCACATTCGATAACCTCCGAGCATATGACATTAAGCTGAATCCGGAAAAATGCGTTTTCGGCGTACCAGCCGGAAAGCTCCTGGGCTTCATTGTATCCGGTAGAGGAATTGAAGCAAACCCAGCCAAGATCCGAGCTCTGTCACAGCTGGATATTCTAAAAGACCTCAAACAAATACAAAAATTGACTGGATGCATGGCGGCTCTAAGCCGCTTCATCTCCCGTTTGGGAGAAAAGGCGTTGCCCCTCTATCGCCTCCTCAGGCGCACCGAACACTTCGAGTGGACGGATGCTGCCACTGCCAGACTCAAAGAAATAAAAGCCATATTGGCAACAAATCTGGTCCTGGCTGCGCCTAACCTGGGTGAACCAATGTTGTTATATATCGCGCCAACACATCAAGTTGTAAGCGCGGTGCTCGTCGTCGAACGAGAAATAGAAGGGCATAAATTCCCTCTTCAAAAACCAGTGTACTACGTATCCACTGTCTTAACTCCCTGCAAGTCCCGATACCCGCATTATCAAAAGATAGCGTACGCGGTGTTCATGGCATCCCGAAAGCTTCGACACTACTTTCAAGAGTGTTCGATAACAGTGGCCTCCGAAGTGCCCCTCAACGACATTATAAACAACCGCGACGCGACGGGCAGGATTGCAAAATGGGCCATTGAGCTCTTACCATTCGATATAACTTATAAACCTCGGCGAGCTATAAAGTCGCAAGTCTTGGCTGACTTCGTCGCTGAATGGACCGAAGCCGAACTCCCTAAAGAGTACGACGCATACTCCAATTGGATCATGCATTTCGACGGCTCCAAAATGTTGGCCGGCTTGGGGGCTGGCGTCGTACTGACGTCCCCAACCGGAGACACAGTCCAATACGTACTTCAAATAATGTACACGGACTCCAACAATGCAGCTGAATACGAGGCCCTCCTACATGGTCTCCGGATGGCAATCTCCATGGGTATCCAATGCCTAGAGGTGCACGGGGATTCAAACCTTGCAATATCCCAAGTAAATGGAGACTTTGACGCCAAGGATCCGAAAATGGCAGCCTATCGTAACGCTGTCCTAAAAATGTCAGCTCGGTTCGAAGGACTCGAATTCCACCACGTAGCCCGGGATAATAACCAAGCAGCCGATGTGTTGGCACGCATCGGCGCGAAACGCGATGCTGTCCCTCCAAACATCTTCCTGGAATAGCTCTTTAAGCCATCCGTACTATGGGAAGAGGAGTCCGGAAATAAGAACCCAGAAACAACCGCGCCACCCAACACAGAACAATCTGACATAATCGGCGGGTCAGCCGATGAAATAACATCTTCAGCCCACGAAATAATGGTGGTAATTGCCCCATGGACAGAACCATTCCTAGCCTACTGAATTAGGCAGGAACTCCCCGAAGACCAAAATGAGGCCCGCTGCATAGTTCGGCGATCTAAAGCCTACAAGGTCCACGAGGGAGAACTTTATAAGAAAAGCACAACCGGAGTCCTTCAAAGGTGCATCTCTGAAGAGGAAGGGCGAAATCTTCTGGCTGAAATTCACGCCGGACTAAGGCGGACACCACGCTGCAGCCCGGGCCCTTGTAGGTAAGGCCTTCCGTACAGGATTTTATTGGCCAACGGCTCGGGCAGATGCTAAGGACTTAGTCCAAAGATGCGTCGGTTGTCAGCTCTTTGCTAATCAGAGCCATATGCCACCCACTGCCCTCAAAACTATACCCATTACCTGGCCGTTCGCGGTATGGGGGCTTGACATGGTTGGACCCCTTAAAGGGGGAACCCACAAGCAAAAGTACCTATTGGTCATGGTGGACAAATTCACCAAATGGATAGAGGCCAAGCCAGTTAAAACGGCAGAATCCGGACCAGTGATAGACTTCATATCCGGGGTAGTACACCGTTATGGCGTCCCCCATAGCATCATTACCGATAATGGCACGAACTTCACGACTGACGAGGTCAAACTCTGGTGCAAAAATATGGGCATTAAGCTCGATTACGCTTCAGTATATCATCCTCAAACCAACGGTCAAGTTGAGCGAGCAAATGGTCTAATAATGAGCGGCATTAAGCCCAGACTAGTGCGGTCCCTTACGGAATCCAACACGCACTGGGTAGAGGAGCTTGACTGCGTACTCTGGGGGCTGCGGACCATGCCAAACCGTACTACCGGATTCACACCATTCTTTATGGTATACGGCGCAGAGGCAGTTTTGCCCTGTGACATAATTCATGACTCACCTCGAGTGCGCATGTACGAAGAAAGAGAAGCCGAGCTGGATCGGCAGGACAGCTTGGACGCATTGGAGGATGAACGCGATGTGGCAAAGGCCCGTTCCGCATTTTATCAGCAGTAGGCTCGAAGATATCAAAGCATAGAAGTACGTGCTAAAACTTACGACATTGGCGAACTATTTCTACGCTTGCCGGACAAGAAAAAGGACAAGCTCAAGCCCAAATGGGAAGGTCCCTTCATCATCGACCAAGTCCTGACCGGCGGAGCATACTGTCTGCGGAATGCATCAGACAACTGACTCGAGCCAAACCCATGGAACGCAGCCCACCTCCGAAGATTCTACGCCTAGCGCCGGACTAAGAGTTCGTCTCCTTCCTCTGTCCAATTTTTCACACTTCAGCTGTCTTTTGTTTCTCTCTCTTCTCTCACCTTTTTCATAAAAACCCTTGAGGGCCTATTTGCGCATTGTTCGCACACACTTGATGTGCCACCCGCACTCATTATACCTGGGGGCTTCTTTAACAGAAGCTTACTTATACGGGCTTCATGCCCAGCACATGTGTCAAACTTCCACATGTACCTTTTATTCACCAATATATGCATCGATATGACTTAAGTTTTGGCCAAGCTGGGTTGCCAGGCTCCTGTGCTTACCCCTACGTTCCCTATTGTTCGGCTAGGAGGTAAAGGGAGCACCTCTGCGATTGTTACTGCCGGGTCAGCCGGATGTGTACCTCAGACTGGGTGAAGCTGAAAGCTAGCGTTCTTAAGGGAATATTCGGTCGGTGACTTAAAAGATGAATTTTTACCTATTTATTTATCTGCCCCCAGATGTTTTCCTGCTCTTTTCGCAGTTCAGACATGCACTTTAGGGCATGCCTCCTAGGGAAAGGAACCCTTAACGGAACTATTCTCCCTGGAAGATGTTTCTTACTAACCATGTAATATAACATAACTAGTTGGGCACTTGTCCGATAAAGCACTAATGACCCCTATGCCTGGTCTCCATGCATGCCCCGGTTTTTTTCAAAACCGAGAGGGTATTCGGACACACTCCGGACTCTAGGGTCCAGAGGTTGAAGCGAAAAGGTCGGCAAAGACAAACGATGTACAATCCGGCTAGAAGGAATATCACATCTCATTTTAAATACATAGTCAAATCGACTGACTGTACTCCTCCTCAATCCCGTCTAACAGGCTGTCTAATTTACAGTCCCGTTGGGAACACCTAGCGGCTAACTCTACTTGGCCATACACTAAGCTCACAGGGATTTCCTTCCCATCAGGCCCCACAGGTCCGACCTCGGCCATGTGGTTTGGATCCGCCTTCTTGTATCGCGTCTTCACCATGGCCCAGGCCTCCCTGGCACCTTGACGGCAAGCCGATATCTTCCGTAAACGGAAGCGCTACCGTGCTCCCTGAAGCTTCTCCGCAAGCTCTCCAAGGCCCTCGGGTAGGGAGAGGGACGGCCATAAGGCCTGGACAACGCCGCTCATCGCCTGCCGAACACGTTCGAGCAGTTGCACCAGCTCGGGAAGTTGGTCACCCGTTGAACCGGGCATTTCCTCCGCAGGGCGACCTGTGAGCACACCTACAGACATATTTTTGTCAATTGACTTCCTCGCCGAACTCTTCTTTTCAAACGAGTTCGCTCAAGCACTTACTATAGATGCCGCGACGAAGCCGCTGATTCTCCTTCATGGAGCCAGACAGCTCGGCCCGAACACCCTTTAGCTCTTCTCCTAGCTGGGTGTGGGCATCTTGGAGTTTGTTCCTCTCCTGCTGCACCTTCGTAAGCACCCTCTCGCCGGCCTTCAGCTGGCGCGGTAGTTGTTTCTTGTCCGGATCAAGTCCGGCAACATCTGCAATATCATTGTCAGACTTATACGTACGCCGCATAGCGCTTATCTTTTTGAAATAATGTGTTACTAGAGGGGGTCTCTGTGCCTCCTTTGGCGGCAGCTAGTGCGGCCTCAAGTTGGGCCTTGCACTCTTGTAGCTCCTGGGACAATTGGGTATTCTTCTCCGTAAGATCCTTCATATCAAATGATCCTTAGATCAGTTACTCTAACTACTTTAAGTCTCGGGGGCTACTGGCATATACAACTATTAAAATCTCTTACCCGTATGTCTTTTACATACTGCTCCGTGGCTCTGGTTAAGCCATCTTGAGCGGCACGGAGGTGCGCGTCTCCCGCGTTAAAGGCATTTAGTGCCTCTGGGGAGAAACACGCGTCACGCAGAACTGTCCGACGACACCTATGATTCATGGCGCTTTCCACCTCAGACCTGGTGGCGGATAGTCTATCGGCATCCTCCGCTGGAGGAGTATCCGGCTCGCGCCTTGCGCTCACCTCCCCCTCCGGACCAGGTGTTGGAGCCTGGCGGGTGGAGGCTTGGTTGGCAACCTCTCCGGACACAGTCCGGCGAGTGCTCTTTCTCCTGAAAAAGTCATGAGCGTTAATGCACCTCCTAGGAATCTTTTCCTAAATAACGGTCGCGAGCTATAGCATTGCGGTGACGTTTCAATTCGCACCGCACCCCTCTTCCGCCTGCGGGGTCGGACTGACCCTTGTTGGTCAGCCACCGCGGGTTCGGCTTCCCGCCTGGAAGGCTCCTCCTGCAAGACACTGTTGTATACGGTGGTCAGGAATGCGCAAGGATGAAATAATGGTGCCAGGACTTCGGTCATAATTACCTGGGAAGCCGGTGACAAGCCAGGATAGTCAGCCGTAATGGCGACTAGAGCGTTGTCCACGCTGAGTTGGTGGAACACCCCATCGATTAGCTCCACCTTTATGTCCGGATCCTCTTCGGAGGCCGGATCAAGGGATCTTCCTGGATCCTCGGGTTGTGGAGCTGGACTGCGTATGCCCTCCACATCCCGACGCAGTTCCTGCGTCAAAACCGTAAAGTAAGGTACTTAACTTTGAAAGCATGGGTCAGATAAATAAAATGTCCGCTTACCCAGCGCCGAGGGTTATTCATGGAGAACCCATTCAATGGGCTTGTCTGGAGGAAGTCCTCCTTCTCCCCCTTATACAGGCCGGACAGAATCTTCACTAGATCTTCGGCCGATCCCGGCCCTTTGCGGCCATGACGGGTGGCATCATTTTCCCTGTTGAAATCCCACATGGGGTGGCCCTTGTACTGCAGCGGCTGCACCCCCCGCATAATGCACGTGGCAATGACTCCAATCATGGTCAATCCGGAATGGGCCAGCAACCTTATCCGGCCCATCAAATAATGGACGCTCTTGTCTTCCTCCAGTTGAGGGCTCCGCGGGCGCCAACTTAGGCGTTTCTTCAGAGGAGCCTTGCTGAACTCCGGGAGGCCGATCCGAACTGGGTTCGGCAGTGGAGCGTCTTCTACATAAAACCATTCCTAAGGCCAATCTTCGGACGCCTTCTTTGGGGTTCCGGATGGATATCCGGTCCCGGCGATGCGCCATATTTTGGCACCGCCCACTTGATATATTGACCCCTCGTGAGAACGGGGTACGAGGAAGAATAGCCTCTTCCACAGCGTAAAATGGGGCTCGATGCCCAGGAATAGCTCGCAAAGAGCTACGAAACCCGCGATGTGCAGAATGGAGGTGGGCGTGAGGTGATGGAGCTGGAGTCCGTAGAACTCCAGAAGCCCGCGGAGGAACGGATGTACAGGAAATCCAAGCCCCCTTATTAGATAGGGGACGAAGCATACCCGCTCCCCTTTAGAGGGACTAGGGGTGGCCTCCACTTGCTTCCCACCTTTGTAGGTGGCCAGCCCGGCTCGAACCGGGACCATGAAGGCCGGAGGAAGATATCCCTCCGCTTGGAGCGTCACCAGCTCGTTGTGCGGAACTGAACACCTCATCCAATCTCCTGGCGGAGGGCTGGGAGCGCAAGAGGAGGAGCCGCGTCGACGGTCCATGATGGAATGGGTTTTTGGCCAGAAGCGCTCCGATGAGTACTCGCGGAAGGAGGATGGTGTGATTTGGATCTGGATTCTTGCCTCTCTTATAGGCAAATTATTTATGCAGCTAGGGGGTAAAACATAAAAGATACCCTGGCTTTTCGCATTCGTGCGACGCGTGGAAGAGGGCCATTATTGGGCGTGGAAGCCAAGGAGCACAACATTTTTAAGGGAGCCAGACACTATTCAGCAGGCACATGGAATGTGAAGGAGAACCCGCCTTGCAACGCCGAAGACAATATATGCGCTGGACTCGTCGTCATTGAAGCCTGGTTCAGGGGCTACTGAGGGACTAGGGGGTGTCCGGATAGCCGGACTATCATCATCGGCCGGACTCCAAGACTATGAAGATACAAGATTGAAGACTTCATCCCGTGTCCGGATGGGACTTTCCTTGGCGCGGAAGGCAAGCTTGGCGATACGGATATGTAGATCTCCCACCATTGTAACCGACTCTGTGTAACCCTAGCCCTCTCCGGTGTCTATATAAACCGGAGGGTTTTAGTCCATAGGATGAACAACCATTACAACAATCATACCATAGGCTAGCTTCTAGGGTTTAGCCTCCTTGATCTCGTGGTAGATCCACTCTTGTACTACCGATATCATCAATATCAATCAAGCAGGAGTAGGGTTTTACCTCCATCGAGAGGGCCTGAACCTGGGTAAAAACATCGTGTCCCTTGTCTCCTGTTACCATCCGCCTAGGCGCACAGTTCGGGACCCCCTACCCGAGATCCGCCGGTTTTGACACCGACAATCACCTTTATCAATCATTCTCTTCACCGCGCTTCTCCAAGTAGACAGGGTCATGCTCATCTTCGTGAGGGCGCCACTGTTCACTTTATTCCCTAAGAGGCGTGTGTTTTCAAATTCGGCGGGGAACTTGTATCGTTGTGCAGCTTCATGAAGAGGAGGTTGCGCAAATTCCCGTGGTCCTTATTCCTAAGGTTATCGGTGTTGATCGAGACGGTGCTCCGGAGAATGCACCCGAGCTGAAGCGAGTACCCCTTGACTATATGTTTGGGCTCCATTGGATTCCCGTCGAAGTCCACTTGAGTGAATTCCTCCTTGAGGGTGCGGAGCACATTCGGGCGCTGGTCCTTCCTCTGCTTCTTCGGTTGGCTGCCATCTGTGTGTGCGCCTCCATCATCAGTGGTGGCATCCTCGGCGGCACCATCAGTGGTGTCATCCCCGACGCCACTAGGGGTTGTGTAGTCAGGATCGGTGTCTTCCGCGGCGTCCTCATAGTGGTGAGGTTGTTCCTCCATCTCCTGGGACAGCTCCCAGAATTGCTTGCCGCCCGAACCACCGGCCTCATCGTTGTGGGCCATTTTTCACTCTAAATAGGAAAAAAGTTTGGTCAAAAAGTTGGTTATTGTCAAGGAACAAGATCATGGCCTCATCATTTAGGGTTTGTCGACGCTGAGGCACCCTAAAAGCCTAAGCTTTCATCATTTAGGGTTTGTCGACGCCGAGGCACCCTAAAAGCCTAAGCGTACATCATTTAGGTTCTCATCGACACCGAGGCATCCGGGGCAGCCAAGTTAAGTTTTCATCATTTAGGGTTTATCGATGCCGAGGCACCCTAGGTTGGGCCTAATCACTTGGCACTAATCACTTGGCTCTATTGCCACCTATGTTGGGTTTATCATCTAGGGTTTATCGATGCTAAGGAGAATTCTAAGTTGGGCCTAATCACTTGGCTCTATTGCCACCTATGGTTTAATGCAGCAAGAACAAAGGGGTAGTTAATCCTACTTAATTAAGTAGTAAGATACCCCGGCCCATGCATTAGTCGCAAGTACCCCATATGTCCTATTTTTAGCAAAGCCATGCTAAAATTCACGGAAAATTTCAGCATGACCTTTGCTGAAAATAGGACATATGGAGTACCCGAATTTGCCGGAACGGAAGTTAATCGACATTCCGGCAAACTCAAGGGCCTCTCGGGGTACCTGCAAATTCATCACGACACGATGGTCGGAGACAAAACCCAGCAAACTAGCACCACAATGTGCCTCTACTTTCATATGGATGAAAAGGCCACAGACCATATGGTCCTCTGCTTTCATATGGACAAAAATCATCTCAACTTATGTGAGCTTCCATTCGAGATCTAATAGCAGCAAGTTGTTCACTTGTAGCTCAACTTATGTGAGCTGCCTTCAAGAAAAGAAATCTGCAGTGGCACATCTGCTCTATGAATACATTGGCAAGAAACAAAACAACACCTAGTACCATCCATCTACTATGGCCGTATCATGCAGTTTAACTAAGCACTAACAGGTAATTATATAACAGAAAACTTGGCGCGTATGTGTCACTTAGCTTGGGCAAGCAACATTCCTCGTCCTCTTGGTTAGTCCAAACAAGCTGTATGCTGAGCCTCAACTCACCACCTGCACATTTTACAGCACCCATGAAATGAAAAACTAAACATAATTGTCAACCAACAAAACCAAAACACAAACAAGATTTGTGAGTGCAATTGCAAAGCTTTCCTCTGTCCATCAATATTATGACGTCAGATAACGGCAAATGATATATAATGTCCGTGTTTACCTAAGCTTAATTAAGTTGTTAGACTGAGATTACATGAAGAAGTTAAGTAACGTCCACAAGCTCTTGGAATAAATGAAAGAAAACATGATGACACGTCTGATCTAGCTATACACATACCGTAGTTGTTGGCCAACTCTAATGTTGGAAAGAGATCGGACTAAGACAAGCACATGTATATGCATGAGCCCATTCATTCCAAGTTGCCAACAAGCTAGTTACACAACACACTTATAGTCAGGTATGTGCTTTAATTGCATTTCTGTATAGTTTTGCCTTCCCGTTTTCATTTTCTGCAAGGTTGATCTTCTGACTTGGAGCAAGAGTCCAAGCAGACTGCTAGGGCTTTTACACATTGACTGATGCAGCTCACCAAACACATCATGAGAACCCCACTACTAAGCACATATATTTGTCGAATTCTGTGTGTAACCATGCAGGTTTGCTTTGGCATTATTGTTGTGGGTGTCACCGATAATACTCAGTTCCAAATTAAGGAACAAGGAGAAAAGAGCCTTGTGGTTGTTGCAGCGATAGCGACAGTGTTTTGACAAGAGGAACCAAATAATATTTCACAAATGCTATTTGCTCTGACCTTTCCACATATGCTTCGAGACTGTTGCCGGCCGTCAGCATTTGATTTAGTCTATATGATCGATCAGCACTACTGTACATTATGCAACAACAAGTCCTGTCCAAAGGATTACTCTATTGATTCGATTCTCGGATGATTAGCTGATGGCATCATCATAATATTTTGTAGCCCCTAGTTTGTCATTCGTAGCATTGAGAGGAAAAGACTGAACAAACAACAAATGAAGAGAAAAACAGTTGCATGCAGAGCCTAAACACATAAACCATATTATGTGGTGCTTTTTCTTTCTGAATTTATTAGGAGTGGCTATTTAGTTGGTGCTTTTTCTTTCTTTCTTCCTCTTGCTTTTTCTTTCACCTACAATTGCCACTGCTAACATGTTTAAACCAAAACATTTGCTCATGAAAAATATTCAACCTACAATTTGTAAACATTTGCCCTTAGAGGCATTATCACAAACACCTATCAAGCACAATCCTTTCACATGTAAACTTGAGCATGCTCTGGAAAAATCACGCAGCAAGCAAGAGGAAGGAGGGAGGGGGATGAGGGAAGAGGGAGGAAGGATGAAGGAGTGGTGGCTACCTGCCTACGGACTGGTCGCCGGCGTACCTCCGGGCGACAGCGTTGCTGGGCAGGAGCGCCTGCTCCAGGGAGGGGGGCGCGCTGGTGGGAGCGGCTACTTGATGGGGGGAGGCGCTGCTGGGGTCCTGTACCGGAGGTGGGGCAGCGGAGGGTTCGGCCGGCTGGGCGCGCCGCGGCGGCGGGCCGGCAGCGGTGGCGGCGGCTAGGAACCCTAGCTGTCGCGCTCGGGAGGGAGGTTGACGCAGGCGGGGCCGCGGAGGGAGGGGGACGGTGAGGGCGCGGGCGCGGGCGGAGGGGGGATGGTGAGGGAGGTGGTCGGCGATGGAGGGTGGTCGGGTGCACGGCCGGGGACGGCGAGCACGGGGGAAGTGGTGGTCAGCGGGTGAGATGAGGCAGGGGAGGATTAGAGAGAAATGTGAGAGATTGGGGATTTTAGTTTGGGGGGAGGCTTAGCAATGGCGCACCACCCAGGGATGCGCCATAAGTACATCCATATCAATGGCGCACCACCGAGGGGTGCGCCATAAGTAATTTAATCTAGCCCGACTTGTCAGGTTATATACCACCTAACCCTATCTACAACAGAACCCGCCCACTAGCCCGACTGGTCAGTACGCAGCACACACACCAGGAGGTCCTGGGTTCGATTCCTAGGCTCCCCAATATTATTTTTTATGCATTTTAAATCCTTTTTGATATTTATTTGTGTTTAAATATGTTCAAACTTGTTTAAATCATAACAATAATATTTTTTATAAAAACAGTAATATTTTTTTAAAAAATATGTTCAAATTTGTTACTTGAAAATATCATCGGCGGCGGCGGTGGAGCGGGGGAGGGTGCGGGGGGTGCCCGTTGGCGACGGTGGAGCGGGGGAGGGTGCGGGGGGCCGGGTGCTCGTCGGCGGTGGTGGAGCGGGGGAGGGTTGCAGTGGGTCGTCGGCGGTGGTGGAGCTAGCGGGGGAGGGTGCGGGTGGGATCGAGATCGAGATGGAGGGGGAATCGAGATCGAGATGGAGGGGGATCGAGATCAAGTGTCCTCATGAATTCAAAAAGTGTCCATGAAATTTAAAAATATTCATGATATCAAAAAGTGCCCATGAAATACAATCGAGAAATGAAGACTACGATTTAAATACAATCGATCTTAGCTAGCTATCTGTTCACAATCTTCTTGCCCTTCTTTTTCACAAATGGAGTTCTTCTGTGGAACTGACGTCCTTTAGGTAGGGTGGTCCTGCTTCTTCTTGTGGCGTGTGCTGCTACTTCATCGTCGTCGTCATGTTCAATCTTCGGGTCGCCGTACTTGTCGAAGTCTTGCTCATTGGCTACTCCATCCATTCCGATGATCTTCCTTTTGCCTCTCCTCACGACAACACGACTGGGCTTTGACGGGTCGGTAATGAAGAAGCATTGGTCCACTTGGGAAGCCAGTACCCATGGCTCATTTTTCGCGGTGACATTTGCGTCCGCGGTCTTGGATTTGGCTTTGGGTATAACCATGGTGGTGAAATACCGGTCTTCTTTTAGGACGCTCTTGGCCCATCTGACATGGAACATCGGGACCTTCTCTCCAGCGTAGCTCAGCTCCCAGATCTCCTCGATCCTTCCGTAGTATCTGTCCTTGTCGTTGCCGGTGTAGGATTCCATCGTTACCCCGGAGTTCTGATAACCATCGCTCTTCATGTCCTTGTTCTCGGTGTAGAATGTGTAGCCGTTGATATCGTACGCCTCATAGGTCATCAGGTTGTGCTCGGCGCCCTATGACAAGGCGAATATGAGTTGTTCTTCCGCGGAAGAATCCTCATGTAAAGGGTATGACAGAAGCTTCTGCTTGAACCAACGCATGAAACATGAGTTGTGCTCTTTGATTATATCTCTGTCCATCCTCTGTTGGCCTCGGTCATTGTACGTCTTCTCAATAAAGGTTTTGTGCTCTACCACCCAAGGATCTTCCACGTCTATGTGTTGTAGCGCGACTAGGTTTGCTCTTTCAAAGTCGGCGAGTCGACCCTCGAAGTCGACATGCATTTCACGGCGACCCTCACGGTGACCCCATCCAGCGAGCCTGCCGAGGTGCCTGTTGACGGGCAGACCAACGGGGTTCTCGATGCCTAGATAATTCGTGCAGTAGGAGATGCACTCTTCGGTCAGAAAGCCCCTGGCTATACTTCCCTCTGGACGTGACATGTTGCGAACGTATCCTTTGATGACACCATTCATCCTTTCGAACGGCATCATGCTGTGCAGGAACGTCGGCCCGAGTTGGATGATATCCTCCACGATATGGTCCAGCAGATGCACCATAACGTCGAAGAATGCGGGCGGGAAGTACATCTCAAGCTCGCATAGTATCACCACAATCTCTTCCTGTAGCCTTCTGAGTTGCCTCACGCCAATCGACTTCCGAGAGATGACGTCAAAAAAGTTGCATAGGCCAAATAGCATTTCACGGATGTGTGCGTCCATGATCCCACGGATTGCAACTAGAAGTATTTGCGTCATCAGCACATGACAGTCGTGAGACTTCATCCCGCTGAACTTCTGCTTCGCTGGGTCTAGGTATCTGCTTATCTTCCCCGCGTAAACGTAAGGAAGTTTTACTCCTAGGAGGCAGGTGAAAAACTGCTCGATCTCCTCCTGACTTAGAGTGAAGCACGCGGGAGGGTAGTCATTTCCGGTCTTCTTGGCCTTTTTGCCTTTGCGACGACTTTCTGTGTCCTGCTTCGCCTCATCATCATCATCATCATCATCATTAGCGTGAAGCTCCTGCCTGATGCCCATTGATTTCCACTCTGCCCTTGCTTTAGCCCATCTTTGGTCCTCTCTAGCATGTTGAGCAGGGTACCAAGCAGACTTTCGCACACGTTTTTCGTGATATGCATGACATCAAGGCTGTGAGGCACACGGTGGATCTTCCAGTACGACAAGTCCCAGAAAACAGACCTCGTTTTCCATACCTTCAGCAGCAGCTCTGGCGCCTTTCGCTTCTTTCCCGGCTCTGGCGCTTTTTGCTTCTTTCCCGGCAGTGGGCAGTCTTTCCAATTTTTCAATAGCTCATCTATTTCCTTGCCGCTCCTCGTACACGGGCATTTTCGGGGTTCGGTTTCACCATCGAACAGATCCTTGCGTTTCCTCCACGGGTCATCGTCGCGAAGCCACCTTCAATGTCCCATGAACACGGTTTTCGAAGACCCGGGATCTCTATCTAGCTGGCGATACGTTGTGTCATCCATGCACCTTACGCATCCAGAAAATCCGTGGACTACCTACCCCGCGGGATATCCATAACCGAGATAGTCATGCACCGTCGTGAGCAGTGCGGCTCTCATAGGGAAATATTCTTTCTCTGCGGCGTCCCACGTATTGGCTGGCGTTTTCCACAGCGTGTCTAGCTCCTCCTTCAGCAGCCCCAGATACAGATTGATGTTGTTCCCTGGTTGTTTCGGCCCTTCATTTAGCATACTCATGTGAATGTACTTCCTCTTCATGCACAACCAGGGGGGAAGGTTGTGCATCCACACAAACACATGCCAGGTGCTATGTGTGCTTGTCTGGCTGCCAAACGGATTGACTCCATCGGTGCTCGCGCCCAGCACGATGTTCCTTGGATCCTTCCCAAATTCTGGGTATTCGAAGTTCAACGCTTCCCACTAGCTCGCATCCTTAGGGTGACTCAGCATCTTGTCTTTTTATTTATCTTTGGATCATTTCCGTCATCTTCCCGCTTCTTCTCCTCCCTATCCGCGTGCCAACGCAGGAGCTTTGCTACCTTAGGGTCCACGAAATACCGCTGCAGACAAGGAGTGATCGGAAAGTACCACACCGATTTTCGAGGAGCATTCTTCCTCTTCTTGTATCGAGTGACACCGCACACCGGACATATGGTAGACTCCGCATGCTCGTCCCGATAAATGATGCAATTGTTCATGCACACATGGTATTTCACGTGCGGTAAATCCAGAGGACGCACGATTTTCTTCGCCTCCTCGAAACTGGTCGGGCACTTGTTCCCCTTGGGAAGACGTTCATGCCAGAATGACATGTTCTCGTCGAAGCATGCGTCGGTCATTTTGTGTTTTACCTTCATCTCCAGAGCCATGAGCGTTACTTTCAGGCGGGTATCCTTGGGCCTGCATCCTTCATACAATGGAGTAACCGCGTCTATCTCCAGTTGATCCAGCTTGGCTTTCTCTCGGGTGGCAGCTCTTGCGTTATCCGTCTGCTTGAGAAGCAGCTCTTGAATATGAGGGTCCTGCACCCAGCCTCCATCATCGTCTGCTCCGGCATCTTCATCTTCATGATCATGCCCTTCGTCTTGATCTTCCTCATCATCATGTACGACATCTTCTACATGATGACTGTGTACAGCATCACCGCCGTGATCATGTCCTGGAGATTCTTCGTCTTCTCGCCCGCCCTCGCTGCGGTGGTACTTGTCTTGTTGCCCTTCCTCATTTCTTGCCCGGCCCCCATGGACGACTTCATAGTCATCTTCATCACCTTGCCACCGATAGCCATCCATGAAACCACGCAAGAGCAGGTGGTCCCGCACCTGACCGGAATCCGGGTCCGCAATAAGGCTCTTCAGCTTGCATCTTCGACACAGACATCTTATCTCCGTCTCGTTCTTTTGAAGCATCTCGGCCTTCGTGGAGGTCAAAAACCTATTCACGATGCCTTCGGTCATCGTGCGGACCATGGTCGCCTGCGGGGTAAAGCAAAACGATATTTTAGAACCAAGAAAAAATTTGGCATGACCTTCCCTAAAAAGAGGACCAAAAAGAATGCATAGTGCCAAAATTCTCACCGAAACGGAAATGAATCAACATTCCGGCAAAATATTGGCAACTATCGCATTTCAAATACCGGTACCTGCAAACACAAACATATATGCAACACCACAAACGCAAGCAACACCACAAACATACATAGATCTAGTAGGCCAGAAAAAGTGCATGTGCACGTTGTTGGAGCGAGCTAGGGAGAAAAAAGTAGATCTACATCATGAAGACAGCTTTCCCCTTACTTACCTATCAAAAAAGGTAATTTCACCACTTAATTTTGATGAATCTATGGTGGAAATGAGGCGAGGAGGAGGAGGCAGCCGAAAGCTTGGAGAAGGAGGTGGAGGGAATGAAGTGGGAAAAGTGAGTGGGTAGGTGTGGGGCTGTCCAAAATATCTTGTTGGGGTCCCAGGTTACTAATGGCGCACCAACAGCAAATGCGCCATTA
Source organism: Triticum timopheevii (assembly GCA_963921465.1). NCBI lineage: Eukaryota > Viridiplantae > Streptophyta > Magnoliopsida > Poales > Poaceae > Triticum > Triticum timopheevii. The sequence goes on along the minus strand of OY997264.1, from coordinate 441,203,137 downwards.
GTAACCCTGGTTACTAATGGCGCACCTGCAGGTGGTGCGCCATTAGTAGTTTTGCAGAAAAGTAAAATATATATATATATATATATATATATATATATATATATATATATATATATATATATATATATATATATACTAATGGCGCACCTGGTCATAGTGCGCCATTAGTAGTTTAAACTAGTAATGGCGCACCTGGTCAGAGTGCGCCATTAGTAGTTTTGCCAAAAAAAAGAATAAAAAAATACAGTAATGGCGCACGGTCTGCCTGGTGCGCCATTACTAGTTAGAACTAGTAATGGCGCACTTCGACCTGATGCGCCGTTAGTATGTATGGAAAAATGAAAAAACAAATTTAATACTAGTGGCGCACCATGTTTCTGGTGCGCCATTAGTGTCTTCCACACTAATGGCGCATCACCAACTGGTGCGCCATTAGTATATAGTAGTGGCGCACTGCTTCCATGGTGTGCCATTAGTATCAATCCTATCTATATCCCTTTTCCTAGTAGTGCTGCTGCCAATCAACCGATAATACCAAGGCCCGGGCTACACGAAGGACCTGCGAGAAGTATTGGAAAACAAAGCAGGATAGTCAAGATCAATCTACGGATCACGGGGGCATGCCACAAGACGTGATGATGACCGTCATGCCGGATACAATAAACCAAAGTCCGGCCGGGCCGAATACAATAGACCGGACTCATTTGAACTACGTCGGGATGTAGCCCGGCATAGAGGCGCCGCACACCCCCTATGCTTCACTGATGAAGTTATGGATCACGAATTCCCAGAAGGGTTTAAACCCGTAAATATTGAATCATACGATGGCACAACAGACCACGCGGTATGCATCAAAGATTTTCTTCTCCACATCAACATGGCCCGCGGCGATGACTTACATGCCATAAAGTACCTACCACTTAAGCTCAAAGGACCGGCTAGGCATTGGCTTAATAGCCTGCCAGCAAGCTCCATTAGCAGTTGGGAGGATCTGGAAGATGCATTCCTTGATAACTTCCAGGGCACTTACGTGCGACCACCGGATGCTGATGACTTAAGTCACATAACCCAGGAGCCCGGAGAGTCAGCCAGGAAATTCTGGACATGGATCCTAACTAAAAAGAACCAAATTGTTGACTGTCCGGATGCCGAAACCTTAGCGGCCTTCAAGCACAACATCCGCGACGAATGGATCGCCCGACATCTCGGCCAAGAGAAGCCAAAGTCCATGGCAGCCCTAACGACACTCATGACCCGCTTCTGCGCGGGCGAGGATAGCTAGCTGGCTCGCAGCAACATCACACCCAAAAACTCAGGTGATTCAGACGCCAGGGATAGCAACGGCAAGCCGCGAAGGAACAGACACAAGCATCGCAATAATGGCAACAACGCTGAAGACACGACAGTCAATGCCGGATTCAGAGACTTTAAATCCGGACAGCGGAAAAAGCCATTCAAGAGAAACAGTCCGGGCTCATCCAGTTTGGACCGCATACTCGATCGCTCATGTCAAATTCATGGCACCCCCAATAAACCAGCCAACCACACCAACAAGGAATGCTGGGTGTTTAAACAGGTCGGCAAGTTGAATGCCGAAAACAAGGAAAAGGGGCTGCATAGCGACGACGAGGAGGAGCCCCGACCGCCGAACACGGGAGGACAGAAGAAATTCCCTCCCTACGTGAAAACAGTGAATATGATATACGCAACCCATATCCCCAAGCGGGAATGGAAGCGTGCACTAAGGGACGTCTACGCGATGGAGCAAGTCGCCCCGAAATTCAACCCATGGTCCTCTTGTCTGATCACTTTCGATCGCAGGGACCATCCTACCAGTATCCGTCATGGCGGTTCGGCCGCATTGGTCCTTGACCCCATCATCGACGGATTCCATCTCACACGAGTCCTCATGGATGGCGGCAGCAGCCTGAACCTGCTTTATCAGGACACAGTGTGCAAAATGGGCATTGACCCCTCAAGGATCAAGCCCACAAAAACCACCTTCAAGGGTGTCATACCCGGTGTAGAGGCCTGTTGTACGGGCTCAATCACACTGGACGTGGTCTTCGGATCTCCGGACAACTTCCGAAGTGAGGAGTTAATCTTCGACATCGTCCCCTTCCGCAGGGGCTATCATGCACTGCTCGTACGAACCACATTCGCCAAATTCAATGCGGTACCGCATTATGCATATCTCAAGCTCAAAATGACGGGACCTCGCGGGGTTATTAAAGTTAATGGAAACACAGAGCACTCGCTTCGTACAGAGGTGCACACTACGGCCCTCGCTGCGGAAGTACAAAACAACCTTCTTAGGCAAACAGCCAATTCGGCGATAAAGAACCCGTATACCGTCAAGCGAGTCCGGAGTACTCCACAACAGGATCGTCCGGCACGTCCAGAGCTCGACTAGCAATTCGGCCTCCACCCTAGTCCCAGCCAAGCAGCGACATTCGTGCCGCGCGTACATAACTACGCACTTAAAATAGCATGGGCATAGGCGGAGGCACGGCCATGACACGGTCCGTAATGCGGTTCGACCGCCCCAGGACACACGCATTTTTGCACCCCTTTTTTCTTTCAGGTCCCTTCCTTCAGGAGGCTCCTCCGAAAGACCGGCTATCGAACACATAGCAGGACGGATACACCAGGAGGACAAGAAGCTTTAGCATACGAGGGAATCCTCAGGTGGTCTTTGATAATGATTGTTATACCTGTTTTACATAACCGCATACCACCCGCTCCTGGTTAGGATGTGTCAAACAGTCCTATTCTACTTATCGCACTACTTGTATATGTACGCTTTGACGTATCATTTGAATAACAAGGGAAAATAGTATACAGCGTCAGCCTACTATTAAGTTTATTTGCCCCTTTTTCTTTACTGCTTATTTATTATGCAAGTGCATTTTGGCACGACCAGTTTGCCAGGGGCTTCAGTAACCCATAACCTAGCAAGACAAGTCCGAACACTTCTGACAGTGCGGCACCCCGAACTTATAGCACTATTTGCATCAGCTCCGAATCATGTCTTGGGTCAATAGTTGGGTTTGCCCGGCTCCTATCTTTTGGTACCTTACGTTCCGCTATATGGGCTAAGGTAGCGCAGGGAGAACTACTGCAATTGTGTCCCGATTCTCCCGGATGAGCACCTCAGTAGAGAAAGCCGAAAACTGACTGTCATGATAAAGAGAGAGCTGGTCGCTGTTTGAGAGGTCTCAAATCCTTAAAGATTTTTTTCCGCGTCAGGCAAGGAATCGGCCTCGTCCGATTTAGGCGTGCATAGCGCCCCAAGTCCGGCTGTCATGGGAAACGAACACCTATGGGGCAGGGCCCCTTTCTCGGTCCGGCAGGAAGCGGAGGGCGCACGAAGAGCAGATCGAGGTGATGCACGCTTTGGAGCTCTCCGGAGAGATAAAACTCCTACTGCTGCTTTGTGGTGGTATTAAGTTTTTGCTCAAGAGCATGAGCGTTCTGTGGTTTCGAAAGAGACGAACCCCCGCTACGTTGTGCATGGGCCTCCTTTTATAGGCTAAAGGGGTCACCGACAGGTGGCAACGCAGACAGGGGTATAAAAGTAAAAAAGAGGGGTTGGTACAACCGCTATCTACAGTGCCCCCTACCTAACTCTGACGGCAGGGGACAAGGGCATTTAATGCCCGTCCGGTCGCCTAAACAGTGCAGAAAACGACCGTTAGGGGCGCCACCGATCGCCACGATGGCCTTCTCGTCATCTCCACTTGCCACCTCGCACCGCTTGGCTGCACAGCTACCCGCCACGTGCGCCAGGAATGATCCTGCGGCGACATGTCGTCGGATGCGCTGGAGCGTGGGCGCAGAGTGGTGGATTCGCCGCGGCAAGCGCCTTGCTGCGGTCGTTGTCTGGTCGCACCCGAAAGCTTGTCGCTCGGCGGGTCTTGCCGGGACGCGCGGTGCGTCGCGGTGAGTTTCTTGGCTGGTCCTCCCGGTAAGCTCCTCTTGCCGGGGCCTTGTCCTTCCCGGAAAGCTCCTCTTGCCGGGACCTTGTCTTCTTAGTTAAAATACTTTGTTCTTGAATGGCATCAATATGATCTACGGAGGATCTTGGCGGACGACCGACAAGCCTTGCCTCGGGACGCTGCGACTGCCCGTGCACCAGTTCGGGATACTAAGGTACCCCTACTTTAGTACACCGACAGGAGCCCCCGGGCCTGGGCCACACACGGTGCCGAGCGCTGTTGGGCCAGGCCCAAAACAGGGCACGGGCACACGCGGCCTGAGTCCACACTAAATCTAACTCCGTATCCACCGCGCCCTCCCGTAATGGCACGCGTCGAATGCGGCGTCGTGGGAGAGATTGTGGGTGTTTCTTTAATCAAGAAAGGCGTAACATTCGCCTCTCCTCTTTATAAGCAGGGGAAACAGGGGCCGTTCCCCCACCTTCGCCACTTGCGGTTTCTTCCTCAGAAAGCTCCGCCGCTCCCATCCGCTTCCCAAGCCGAAAGAGAGCAGCGTTCCGCCGCCCGTCGCCGCCGCCCGTCGCTGCCGCTCTCCCCCACCGCTTCCGCCATGGCTCCGAAAGCCGGGAAGGCCGAGAAGTTGGCCGAGGCGCTGCGACTCGAGGCGCTGCGCAAGGAGCGAGCACTTTCCCCCCCGAGCTCACCGCGAAGGCGCTGCGGGAGGAGTTCTATCTCTTCTGGTCGACAGAGACGCGGGCGCATCCGCGCACGCAGACGCTCTCCGCCGAAGCTTCTACTTCCAAGCGGTGCCCAAAAGGGTACTACTTCTTCCCATCGTTCTTCTATTGCGGGCTCTGCCCGCCCTTTTCGGATTTCTTCTGCGACATTATGAACACATACGGGCTCCACCTCCTTGACTTCACCCCCAACGCCATTCTGACAATGGCGGTTTTCGCGCATCTTTGCGAGAACTTCATCGGAATCTACCCCAATGTTGCCCTTTTCCGCCACTATTTCTTGCCCCGGGTCGAGAAAGGAGAGCCCTTGTCTGGCGGGGTCTCCTGGATCTCGAGGGCCGGCAAGAAGGAAGTGTATCTGGAGGGGGAGCTCCGCAGCAAATGGGACGAGTGGAGGGCTGAATGGTGTTGGATTGTTGACTCAGATCCGTAGCCATTCACCAATTTGCGCCAAACCCGAGTGGTGCGCAGCGGCGATTGGAGCGCTCTGGCGGCGGATGACGCTAAGTTGAAGATCGCCACCACCAGAATCCTGCGACTCAGGCTTGCCGGGCTCACTGTAGGGGCTGTTGGCGCGGACTTTCTTCGCCGCCGCATCGCCCCTCTGCAGGAGAGGGGGAGGCCCGCCTGGCTGTTTGGGGGCCCGGCGGATATCATGAGGCTGCGTCCAGGCCTCAATTTTAACTTTACTGTTTTGGAGCTGGATGGGATGCTCAAGGAGCTGTTTAAGTACGACGCCAACCATCCCGAGTAGTTCAGGCTGCCGCAGCGCGTCGTCCCATTGTGCAACAACTCCCAGCTCGATCGCATCTGCGCGATGATGCCGGAGTGCGACTCGCATGGGATTATCCCAACTTGGCGGGAGCCTTCCGACGAGGTCGTGCATCAATTCTTCGACGGCCTGGTGGAGGTAGTGGTCCACGCCGACGAGCAGAGGCTTCTCACCCGCGACACCACTGATGACGAGCTGCGACGCATCGCCACCAGGGCGGAGGAGGCGGCGGCAGCCGCCGCCGCGGGCGAGTTTGGTTTTACGTTGGAGGAGGCAGAGGCTGCCGAGGCAGCAAGCCTTGCCGATCGTCAGGAGCTTGTTGGGGAGGTCGCCAGCGAGGGGGAGCCTGAGGCCAAAGCGAGCGAGCCCGCTGGGGGCGCAAGTGGCCAGCCGTCTTCAAGCAGCTTGCCGCGAGGGGAGCCCTCAGTGCAGCCCCCAGCTCAACCAAGAAGGCGCCTCCGTAGGACTGGAGATACAGCAGGGCGGCAGGCAGGCCGACAGCCGCAGCACCGTGGGACGCGCTCCACCGTGGCAAGCACCGTTGCCGCGGGAGCATCTCAAGCCGCGCCGGCAACTGGGGCGGGGTCTTCTCGAGCCGCCACACCTGACCCTGCCGAAGCTTCCGCCAAGCGTCCAAGGGAGCCTACTCCTCCGCCTCGTCGCGAAGAGAGGGTACCGGACTTCGACCTCTTCGCGCTGAGCTCCGACGAGGAGGAAGAAGAGGAGGAGGAGTAAGACTTTCTTCCTGTTGTACTTGTATTTCTTCGATTTTTGTTGTTTCTTGTCTTGTATCTGATCTGCTTCCCTCTGAACCTCGTTCCATTTCAGGACACTGGCCGAGAGAGCGGCGAAGAGGGCCAAGGTCCCCGTGGTTATCGTCGAGGACGATCCTGCTGTGATAGCAGAGGACGCGTCCGAGACCACCTTGACGGACCCGGCAATATCTCCTCGAAGCAGCCCCCAGCGTAAGTATTTATTCACTTCCCGTTGCGGGGTGCGCATGGGTGCTCTTTCTTTGCTGATATCTTGATTGTTGTCTTGCTTGTGTAGGAGCAGAACAGGCCCATCAGGAGCAACCAGACGCCGCTCCGGAGGTGCAATCTGCTTCAACTACGCCGCCAAGGGGCGATTCTCCGACAAGGGAGCGCTCTCCGGCAAGGGAGCGGTCCCCGGCAAGGGGTGGTTCCCCGGCGAGGGACGGGACCAGCGATCCTTCGGTGGTGGAGCCCATGATCACAGAGCCCAGCACAGGTAACCCTCCTTGTCGGAAATTTCCCTTGGCCTTTTCTTCTTCTGATTTTCTTTATTTTTTTGGATATTTGCTTGAATTTTCCTCCCTCTCCCTGTCTTCAAATCCTCCCTCCACGGAGCCGATGGAAACTGAGGCCACCGGCGAGGAGGGTGCACGCGGCAACACTGACGATGCCGCCGCCATCGAGGAAAAAGCCGGCGCTGACGATCCTGCTGATGAAGAGGCCGCCAAGGCTGCTGGCGCAGGAGCTGGCGAGGGGTTCGGCGATCGCACTGACGACCCGGAGGGCGCAGAAGCGCAAGGCGCTACACCGACCACCGACCCCTCCGCCGCTGATGCCGCACCAGGCTCCGAAGAGCCCCAGCCCGGCGCTTACTTGAAGGCCGGCGAGGGTGTTTACATCAGGCTTCCCTAGGCGTCGAGCTCCAGGGCGCCAGTCGAAGGAGAGGAATTTGACGGAGAAGTACTCGCCTATGCTGGGCTGTCAGTGGTTGACGTGCCAAGCAGCAGCACCGGTGAGTCTGAAGAGGAGCGGCTGCTCCGGAAGTTGGTGTCGCTCTACCGCGCCCGACAAGCGAAACTGGAGTCCCGGGAAGCGCTTGTCGCGCAGGAGGGAGTTGATATAGAGAAACATGCGGAGGAGCTCCAGAGCCGCAACCAAGAGGCCCTCCGGTCCATCGCGGAGGAGTGGGCGCAGCTTGTCGAGGCGCGGAAGGCCTTCATCCTCGAGAAGGCAGAAGCCGAAGAGCAGCAGCGGCTTGCCGCCGAGGATCTGTCCGTGCGAGAAGGCAAGCTGACGCAGAAGAAGGTCAGCTTGGACAGTTATGAAGAGGATCTCGCCGTACGTGAGCAGGCACTTGGCGGGGCACTCAAGGAAGCGAAGGATGCTACCGCGGCTGCCGAGGCCGCCAAGAAGGAGTTGGAGGTGAAGATGACGCAGCTGGAGGCTGATTTGAAAGGGAAGGATGAGGAGCTTGCCGCACTCCAGCGCGAACGCGAGAAGGATGCCCTCGCTCATGGCGATCTGCAAGTTCAACTCACCGATAAGGTCAAGGAACTGAACGCCGTCAAGGACTCAAATGCTGATCTGGAGTTGAAGCTGGCCACGCTGACTGAGACGCTGGACGGCGCCAAGAAGCGAGAGGATGACTTGAAGAAAGAGATCAAGGACAACGAGGAGCTGCTGACGAGGGCCGCCGAGACTCAAAACACCTTCAGGGCTACGGTGGAGCTCTGGACGGAGGGCCTCGTCAACATCGCTGCAACCATCAACGAGGAGCTGGCGCAACTAGACCTGGCGGGCTTCGGGTACTACTCCGACGAGAACCTCCAGCCCAGCGCCAAGCTTACTCTGTTCTTCAAGGGCGTGGTGACGGCTCTCCAGCAGCTCCGGGAAAGGATCCCAAAGCAGCTGGCTAATGAGTCGCGCGCAATCTGCGGTAGAGTCTTGGAGAAGGTGTTGGTGAAGGTGCTCTTCCGTAATCCGAACCTCAACCTCACCAACGTTCTCAAGAAGCTCCCGGCGGGTGCTGATCTTGCAGAGCTCAAAGCCCTTGTCGCACCCATTGTGGACAAGGTGAATGAAGTCAAGAGGGTTGACGGCGACCGCGTAGATTAGGCCGCGCATTCTCTCCTTTTTCTTGCCGCTGCTAGACATGTTACGGGAACAATCCATTAGAGCGCGGCAAGTTATCATTGTAATATAACTTTATTCTGGGTAGTATTTACTATGTTATTTCCTTTACTTGATTCCCTTCTTTGTATGTTTTTACCCTACACTTTTAGGGAACTTGCCGGCGCAGGCACCCTTGCCGCGAGCGCTGAGTGCGGAACATCATCAGCCTACTGGCGGTGTTGACTCCGGCAAGAAACCTTGTCGAAACTAGTCGCAGCACACTTACTTTGTTGAGCAGACTCGAAACAAAGTAAGGGTGCAACTAGCTACGAGTTCGTTCCTCCGCGCACAGGTTTTCCATACAAAGCACGGTCATTCAAGGAGAATAACTTAAAGAGAAATTTCAAAACTAGTTGTGCTCAAACTTTGGCAACTTATCTTTTCTGTCGTCTGCGTCCCGGCAAGGCTATACTTTTTTTGAACGACGCCTGGTCCACACCATTATCTCCTTCTTCCCCCCCCCCCCGGTGAACTTGTGGGCGAAGGAACCTTCTTTTTGAGGAAAAGAAAGAAGAGAAAATAATAATATGGAGCCTTGAGGCTCGTTATTGCTTACCGGGGGCAAGAGCTGCACAAAGTGTCAGATAGCACCTGCAAAAGAAAGAAAGCATGAATTTTGACAACATTTGCAGAGCATGTGATCTTTATTTACGCACGGGATCTGCGCCCGGCTTTGTACAAAGGGTTACATGCAACAGCGGCAAGGCTTGTACAAAAGGTGGTTGCCGGAACAGCAGGTTCCGGCAACCGCGCCTTATGGGTAAAACTTTCGAAGATGCTCTATGTTCCAAGAGTTGCTCACCGGAAAGCCATCTTCGGTCTCAAGGCGGACAGCGCCAGGCCTAGTGACTCGTTTCACCCGATAAGGGCCTTCCCACTTTGGCGTCAACTTGTTGGAATTCTTGGCGGATTGAACGCACCGAAGAACAAGGTCGCCTTCCTCGAGACTTCGGGCATTAACTTTGCGGCTATGGTAGCGGCGCAAAGCTTGCTGGTATCGAGCAGCTCGTACAGCAGCCTGAAGACGATCTTCCTCAAGGAGCAGCGCGTCATCTTGCTGCAGCCGCTCTTGCTCAAGCTCATCATAAGCGAGCACTCGAGGCGATCCGTATACGAGTTCCGTGGGGAGAACTGCTTCTGCTCCGTAGACAAGAGCAAAAGGTGTCTGGCCAGTGGCTCGATTTCGCGTCGTCCTGATCGACCAAAGAACCACCGGCAGCTCCTCTATCCAGTTTCTTCCGCACTTGTGCAGCCTGTCGAAAGTTCTGGTCTTGAGCCCGCGCAGCACTTCAGCGTTCGCCCTCTCCGCTTGACCGTTACTTCTCGGGTGAGCAACAGAAGCGAAGCAGATCTTGGAGCCAAGATCTTGGACGTATTGCATGAAGGTGCGGCTCGTGAATTGTGTGCCATTGTCGGTGATGATCCTGTTAGGGACCCCGAAACGGCAAACAATCGACCTGAAGAACTTGACTGCTGACTGTGCCGTCACCTTCCTCACTGCTTCCACTTCTGGCCACTTTGTGAACTTGTCGATTGCAACGTACAAGTACTCAAAGCCCCCGACAGCCCGGGGAAAGGGGCTGAGGATGTCGAGCCCCCAGACCGAAAATGGCTGGGATAAAGGGATCGTCTGGAGAGCTTGAGCTGGTTGGTGTATCTGCTTGGAGTGGAACTGGCACGCTTCACACTTGGTTACTTGTGCAGTTGCATCCTGGAGGGCTGTCGGCCAGAAGAAACCTTGCCGGAATGCTTTGCCGGCAAGTGCTCTTGCGCCAATGTGGTGACCACATATGCCTCCATGTATCTCTGCCAACAGCTCCTGTCCATCTTCCCGGGGAATGCACTTCAATTTCACTCCGTTGAATCTTCTTCTGTACAGTATGTCATCGACAAACTGGTACATACTTGATTGCCAGGCTACTCTCTCCGCTTCTTCTTGCTCTTCGGGAAGTTCTCCTGTTTGAAGGAAACGGACAATCTGCTGCGCCCATGCCGGAGCATGCGGCTCGACAACAAGGACTAAAGGCACAAATGCTGCTGCGGGAACATCTGCTTCTACGGCAAGAATCTGTGACTCAGCCGGAGCTTGATGTTCCCCGGCAAGCTTGCCGGGGCAAAACTTGTCGGGAGCGTCTGCTTCAACGAAACAAACCCTAGGGCTTGTCGGAGCAGACTGCTCCTCAGCACTCTTTGTGTTGATCTTGGGAACCTTCTTGGCGGCGGCTTCGGGGAGCTCTGCCGGAAAATAGTCACCAGAAATCAACTTCCTCTTCTTGCCCTGTCCAGTCGATGGCGTTACAGATGGTTGAGTGAGCTTGAGCACAAAAATTCCTGGTTCCACAGGTAACTTGAGTGCGGCGCACTTTGACAAGCCATCTGCAATGTCATTCTGGGCTCTCGGAACGTGTTCCATCTGCAGGCCGTCAAAATTCTCTTCCAACTTTCTCACTTCGTCAATGTAAGCTTCCATCAACGGACTCTGATAATCTTTGTTTACTTGGCGGACGACCAGTTGCGAGTCACCCCTGACAATGAGCTTCTTGATCCCAAGGTCTGTAGCGATCCTCAGTCCGGCAAGCAAACCTTCATACTCTGCAGTATTGTTTGTTGCTTGCTCCTTGGGAAAGTGCATCTGGACCACGTACTTGAGGTGCTCTCTGGTGGGTGCGACAAGCAACATGCCCGCACTGGCGCCTTGCAGCGAGAAGGCACCATCAAAGTACATGACCCATTCTTTGTTTGCCTCCTTGACGGGGATTCTTGTTTCCGGAATTTCTTCATCGGGTGTTGGTGTCCATTCCGCTATGAATTCCGCCAATGCTCGGCTCTGGATAGTTGAGGTACTCTCAAACTTGAGACCAAAGCTTGACAGTTCCAGTGCCCACTCGACAATCCTGCCTGTTGCTTCTGGATTTTGCAATATCCTCTTCAACGGAAAGCGAGTGACCACGGTGATCTCATGTGCTTGAAAGTAATGACGCAGCTTCCTCGAGGCCATGAGAAGGCCGAAAAGCAATTTCTGCACACCAGAGTACCTTGATCTAGCCCCCTGCAGAAGGGAACTGACAAAATAAACTGGGCGCTGCACCATTTTCTTCTGTTTTTCCTCTTGTGGCTGTGCTGATTCATCCTTGTCGGGACCAGAGCTTGTCGGAGAAGCCCCCTGCTTGTCGCTGGATGCGCTTGCCGCGGCTACTGGCTCATCATGCGCCTCCCTCTCCGCCACTAACGCAGCACTAACCACTTGATTGGTTGCCGCTAGATACAGCAGCAACTTCTCTTGTGGCTTAGGTGCGACAAGTGTTGGAGTGGAGGACAGGTATTTCTTCAAATCCTGGAGCGCGGCCTCCGCTTCCGGAGTCCATTTCATTGGACCTGCCTTTTTCAAAATTTTGAAAAATGGCAGGGCGCGCTCCGCGGATTTAGAGATGAACCTGCTGAGAGCAGCTACACAGCCAGCAAGCCTTCGTACATCCTTGACGCGCTTTGGTGCTTCGATCTTCTCAATGGCCTTGATCTTGTCGGGATTGGCTTCAATCCCCCGCTGAGACACAAAGAACCCGAGAAGCTTGCCGGAAGGGACCCCAAACACACACTTCTCGGGGTTCAGCTTGATATTGATCTTGCGCAGATTTGCAAAGGTCTCGTCCAAATCCTGGACCAAAGTTGCTTTGTCCTTGCTCTTGACCACTATGTCATCCATGTAAGCTTCTACATTTCTGTGCAACTGTGGCTCAAAAGCATGACTGACTACCCTTGCGAATGTTGAACCGGCATTCTTTAGTCCGAAAGGCATCCGTACAAAGCAGTACGTGCCACATGGAGTAATGAATGCGGTTTTCTCTTCATCCTCTTCTGCCATGAAGATCTGATGATATCCTGAGTATGCATCAAGAAATGAAAGCAAATCACATCCTGCCGTGGAGTCGACAATCTGGTCAATGCGCGGCAAGGGAAATGGATCCTTGGGACAAGCTCTATTAACATCAGTAAAGTCAATACAAAGCCTCCATTTCCCGTTCGCTTTGTGCACAACTACAGGATTGGCCAACCACGTAGGATGGAGCACTCCTCTGACAAGGCATGTTGTTTCCAACTTCTTGATCTCTTCTGCAATGAACTCTTGACGCTCCACTACTTGTTTCCTAACTCTCTCCTTGACGGGCCGCGCGTGAGGACAGACGGCAAGGTGGTGCTCAATTACTTTCCTGGGAACGCCGGGGATATCAGACGGTTGCCATGCAAACATGTCGACATTCGCCCACAGGAAAGCAACAAGCGCGCTTTCCTATTTAGGGTCAAGCGTGGCACTGATGGTGAAGGTACCACCAGTGCCGTCCTCCTTAGCAGCCACTTTCTTGGTTTCTAGTGAAGCTGTCTTTGCCTTCTTACACTTGCCGGTGGAGCTCGATGGTGCGTCCTCGACGGTAGCGCAGCACTCCGAAGAGGTGCGCTTGCCGGAGTGAGCATCAGAGCTACTCTTGCCGGACTTGGTCTTCTTCTTCCCCCCGGGAGCTTCAGCGGCAAGTGGCTTGCGTTCTGCTGCGGCTGCTGCTTCCCGGTAGATCTTGTCGGTACGGATAAGGGCATCTTTCTTGTCGCCGGGGACAGAAATGACACTTATCGGACCGGGCATCTTGAGCACGTTGTAGGCGTAGTGAGAGGCTGCCATGAACTTGGCAAGCGCTGGACGGCCGAGTATCCCATTGTAGGGCAATGGGAAATCAGCAACGTCAAAAGTGACTCTCTCTGTCCTGAAGTTCAGCTCGCTGCCAAATGTCACTGGCAGTGTAATCTTCCCCTTCGGCTTGCTCCTTCCCGGGTTGATTCCTTGGAAAGTACCGGTCTCTTTGAGCTCGCTGTCGGGGATCTGGAGCTTCTGGAGTACCGCGGAGGAGATCAGATTCAAGCCGGCCCCGCCATCAACCAGCATCTTTGTGACCTTGAGGTTGCGGATAGTTCGTGAAACCAACATCGGCAAGCACCCGACCGCAGTTATGCGATCAGGGTGATCCTCAACATCAAAGATGATGGGCGTGCTGGACCACTTCAGAGGTTTGCGCGACTCAACTGACGGTTCTGCTGCATTAACCTCCCGGACCCACTGTTTGAGCTGGCGATGCGAGGTATGCAGAGAAGCACCGCCGTCGATGCACAAAACCTCTGTTGCCTTCTGAAACTCCTGCTCGTCGGCCTCATCCTCATCCATCTCTTCATCTTCGTCTTCATCTTCATCCTTGTCGCGGCCGCGGGGAGGCCTGTCTCCTTGCCGCTGCTTGGCCTTGCCACGGCACCCCCCCCGGCCGGGACGCATCTTGCCGGATCCTCCACCACCCTCTTGGGCCTTCTCCTTGTCGCGCCGCTCGTACTCGGCTTTCTGCAGTTCTACAAGCTGCTCAACTTTCTTGAAGGTCTGGAGATCATGGCCCTTGGTGCGGTGGATCTTGCAGTACTGCTTGCCGGAGCCGTCCTGCTTGTCGGCGGCCGCCACAGCCTCCTCGCCGGAACTACCAGCTTTGGCTTTCTTGGCGTTGCCTCCGTTGCCGGACTGCTCGACAGCTAGCACATCCTTTGCTTTCCTCTTTCTGTTGTTCCGCCGCTGGTTTTTCCTTGCCGGGGCGGCATCCTCACTGTCAGACCCTTCTGCTCCTGCATTCTCTTCGGAGAGTTTCCTCCCCTCTTCAGCACGTGCACACTTGTCAGCCAGGGCATATAGCTCACTGATGTCTCTAATCTTGCACATCGCCATCTCCTCCCTCATCCTGCGGTTTCGCACGTTCTGATGAAACATGCTGATGACCGCGGCAGGGTGGACGTCTGGGATGTTGCGCTGCACTTGGCTGAATCTCTGTATGTACTTGCGCAGGGATTCTCCTTCCTTCTGGGCGAGCAGATGAAGATCGCTTTCCTGGCCATGGGGTTTGTGGCCGCCTGTGAAAGCGCCGATAAACTGATGGGACAGATCCGCCCATGAGGAGGTGGAGTCGTCCGGCAAGTGCATGAGCCACGATCTGACGTTGGGCTTGAGCACCAGTGGGAAGTAGTTGGCGAGGATCTTCTCGTCGCGCCCCCCGGCCGCCTGCACCGCGATGGTGTAGATGCTGAGGAACTCTGACGGATGTATCCTGCCGTCGTACTTCTAGGGTACGTCTGGCTTGAAGTTCTTGGTACTGGGCCACTGGACCTACCGCAGCTCACGAGTGAACGCAGGACAACCTACCGCGTACGGCAAGTCACCTGGTTCCCCTGGCGCATGCATATCAACAGCGGGTCCAGCGCGCTGGTCGGACTGACGCCACGCTTCTCTTCGACGCTCGATGCGGGTACGAGCGTCTTCTTGTCGTTGTTCTTGAAGAACTTGGCGCTGATCGCGGAGAGCTCGCGGATCCGACGTCACGGTGGAGTCGCTGTCGAGGTTGACCCGAACAGACGGCGATCTTGGTCTTCGGGGCGGAGAGTGCACGGAAGTTGCACCTCCTCTGGTCTTGTCGTCATCGGCTCGCGCCTGGGCGTCTCGCCGCGGCTTCGACGTGCTTGGTTGCCGGGGAGTGTCGCCGTTGGCGAAGCCGATGAGGCTCTGAATGGTGGCCCTCCAGCCATCGATCTTGTCCGGCGCTGGAGGGTAATCCAGGAGTAGTTGGGCTCGAGCCAACGCTTCTTCCGGAGTCTTGGGCGGTGGTGGCGAACGGTGCGAGGAGCGGGATACGCTCGAACTTCTAACTGGGTTAGAAGGAGCAGCATCCCGTTCAGGCGACCGTGCCACGCTCGTGCCGGCGTGCTGACGTGCATGCTGGCCTTGAGCGTCCTGAGATCCACCGGCTCGGCCTTGCTCCAACGCAAGCACGATACTAGGAGCACCATGGCGTTGTCGGTCCCGCGTCTCCTGAGAGGGGCGCGGTGCATGTACAGACGCCGAAGTTTGTGGGGTTTTGTCCTTGGATCTGGTAGCATAATGAGCTCCCTCGTTGGCGCCCGTTCCTCCGCCGGCGTCTACCCCACCACCTGTTTGCTCCGGTGGTGGTGGAAGCGACGCGGACGGAGCATCCACCTCCGAAGTCTTCTTCTTCGGTGGCATGTCGATGAAGATGTTGATGTAGCGCGCGCGAACGCCGGATCAGGTTCGCACTACCTCGATGCCCCCTCCCTGGCGCGCCAAAGATGTCGTGGGAAACGAACACCTATGGGGCAGGGCCCCTTTCTCGGTCCGGCAGGGAGCGGAGGGCGCACGAAGAGCAGATCGAGGTGATGCACGCGAGGGGATTTACCCAGCTTCGGAGCTCTCCGGAGAGATAAAACTCCTACTGCTGCTTTGTGGTGGTATTAAGTTTTTGCTCAAGAGCGTGAGCGTTCTGTGGTTTCGAAAGAGACGAACCCCCGCTATGTTGCACATGGGCCTCCTTTTATAGGCTAAAGGGGTCACCGACAGGTGGCAACGCAGATAGGGGTATAAAAGTAAAAAAGTGGGGTTGGTACAACCGCTATCTACAGTGCCCCCTACCTAACTCTGACGGCAGGGGACAAGGGCATTTAATGCCCGTCCGGTCGCCTAAACAGTGCAGAAAACGACCGTTAGGGGCGCCACCGATCGCCACGATGGCCTTCTCGTCATCTCCACTTGCCACCTCGCACCGCTTGGCTGCACAGCTACCCGCCACGTGTGCCAGGAATGATCCTGCGGCGACACGTCGTCGGATGCGCTGGAGCGTGGGCGTAGAGTGGTGGCTTCGCCGCGGCAAGCGCCTTGCCGCGGTCATTGTCTTGTCGCACCCGAAAGCTTGTCGCTCGGTGGGTCTTGCTGGGATGCGCGGTGCGTCGTGGCGAGTTTCTTGGCTGGTCCTCCCGGTAAGCTCCTCTTGCCGGGGCCTTGTCCTTCCCGGCAAGCTCCTCTTGCCGGGGCCTTGTCTTCTTAGTTAAAATACTTTGTTCTTGAATGGCATCAATATGATCTACGGAGGATCTTGGCGGACGACCGGCAAGCCTTGCCGCGGGACGCTGCGACTGCCCATGCACCAGTTCGGGATACTAAGGTACCCCTACTTTAGTACACCGACACCGGCTTTTCGGATACTAGGGTCTTCACCAAAATTTAAAATTGTATACTTCTATGGCTAAGTGAGAGGGCGATAAAGCCGTATAGTCCGATTGCCTCGTTCGTGGCGCTAAACACTTCCTTAAAAGGACCAAAAACTGGGATGAAGAGTGTTTACACTTATCCCGAACACCCCATTACTAGTTACATGGGGGCAAAAGCCGACGACTGGCCAACTCTCAAGAATTTTTAAAACGGCCGCACAGAAGGTAATATTTTAAATTAACAAGCGCTACATAGCACACATGAACTGGTTTTCATAATACACGATGACATGATTACATTCATTCAAATATCACATCCTTCGTACATTCATCCGCCATAAGGCGGGCACCCTTAATGACATTGTCATAGTACTGTTTGGGGGTGGCGATGTTCCTTGCCCTTCAGCGGCCCCTCCGTCACTAGCTTCTCGGCGTCCATCTTCCCCCAGTGCACCTTTGCACGGGACAAGGCCCTGCGTGCTCCCTCAATACAGACAGACCGCTTAATGACTTGAAGCCGCAGACAGGCGTTCACCATCCGCTTGACAAAGCCGAAGTAGCTGCTGGGCAGGGGCTCACCGGGCCACAGCCAGACTATGAAGCCCTTCATGGCCAGTTCGGCTGCCTTGCGGAGTTCGACCAATTGCTTCAGCTGGTCGCTCAAGGACATCCGGTGTTCGGCCCCAATATACTGGGACCAAAATAGCTTCTATGTTGAGCTCCCCTCCTCACCCCGGTAGAACTCTGCGGCATCAGAGATGCTGCATGGCAGACCTGCGAATGCTCCTGGAGAGCTCTGAATTCGGGTACATAAAAGGAAAGTCTCCTCCACATGCTTGCTTTGCATAATGAAAGCCTTACCCGTAGCTATCTTCTTGGCTGCCTCAATTTCCTAGAGGGCCTTATGGGCTTCGGCCTTAGCGTCTAGTGCGCTCTGATGGGCCTTCGCAAGCTCTGACTCTTGTGTCTTGGAGTCACGCTCCAAGGACTCGAATTTTTTGATGAAGTCCTGGAGCTCTTGCTGGACCTCACCAACTCGCGCCTCTTGTTTTTCGCGCTTAATGCACTCCTTAGCCACTTTGTTTTCGGCCTCGGACAGCGCCTTCTTAAGGGCCGCCACTTCGGCGTGGCCCCTAGCAAAATTTATCATTCTTCTATTAGCATCCAAGATTTTTTTCCTTTGTATAACATTCAGACGGGGTATTGCTTACATTTGTTCTCCTCGAGCTACCTCTTCACGAGGCCGAGCTCTTCTTTGGCCTGCCCCAGGCTCTGCCTCAGTCCAGAGACCTCCGCAGATGCAGCGGCGGCAGCCAGCTGCGGCGCCTGCTTATTCACATAAACATAATATGATTAGACTCCTGGGAATAATATTTGATCCTCTGTTTGGCCTCTCTTGCCGAACACCAAGCAGAGCATCAGGGGCTACTGTATACACCGTGATACTTTCTCATAATTTAAATTACTTACCTCAAAGCCTGTCAGGAGGCTGGCGTAGGCTTTGGTTAATCCGCTCTTGGCGGACTGAAACTTCACAATCACCGTACTCATAACAGTACGGTGTCCTTCACCAAGGGAAGCGCTCTGAAGCGCTTCCACCAGGTTATCCGATGCCTCTAGATGGACAGAGGTCATCGGCACAGACGGCTCGCCCCCCTTGGCGGGTGGCTGCCTGCCTAAATCCGAAACCACTAGAGGTTCTGGTGCAGTACCGGCTGGGGGCCAAGCCTGCTGCGGCCCCACTCATCCGAATCCATGGGGATCTTTCCCCCCATGAGCCCGGCATCGGGAGTCTCGCCTTGAGGCGTCTCCAGGACTACCTCCTCCTGTCCCGGCATCCTCTGAGATAACACCTCGGTGTCATCCGTGGGCCGGGGAGTGGAAGCCGTGGGGAGCGAATAGATATTCATCTCCGACGAGATCAAGGACCCATCCGAGGAGGGAAAGTCGATATGGGCTTTGGGCAGACTGCACAAACAAATCTTGACATAGTAAGAAGCCATAAAGCTAAAATATGCAAGAAGTATCCTGGCATACGAATACTTATGACTTTTCTAGGGGCTTGGCCCTGGGTAGCCACTCCTCCTCGCTATAGGCGGCGGTTGTGGAGTGGTCTAGAGGGAGGGACCGTCCCTTCTTGGACCCTTCGGCCTCCCGGAAGGGGCGGCCTTCCTTTTCTTCTCCCCCTTGTTTTGGGGGAGAGGGTTTTCCTCCTCCTCCTTCTCGTTGTCGTTGGAGGAGTGCGCCTCGGTGCCACGTTGCGCCGGAGACTTTTCCTTGTCCCCACGGACTTCTTCTTGGCCTTCTTCTGTGGCACCTCATAAGGCGCCGGAACCAGCATCTCCGTCAGGAGAGCGGTTGCCAGATCTTCAGGAAACAGAGCCGGACAGTCGATCAGCTCCGACGTCGCCACGTATTCCTGTTAGATCAGTACGGTGGCTTAAGTTCCTCCCACGAATATACTGAGGAAAGGCACATCTTGCAAAATGTAGAATTCTTACCGCATTGGCGTGGCGCGTGGCGCTGAGTCCGCGGTCCTCGGAAGTGGGAGGAGGGACTTCACTGGACTAGAACAACACCTTCCATACATCTTTGTGCATCATGTCAAAGAGCTCTTGTAGTGTCTGGTGTTGGGCCGCGTCGAACTCCCACAGGTTGAATGCTCGTCTTTGATATGGGAGAATCCGGCGAAATAGCATGACCTGGACCAGGTTGACAAGCTTGATATTCTTGGTTATCATGTTCTTGACGCAGTTCTGGAGTCCGGTCAGCTCCGTGGATGCGCCCCAGGCTATGCCCTTCTTTTTCCAGGAAGTGAGCCGCACAGGGATGCCGGATCGGAATTCGGGGGCCGCCACCCAGTTGGCGTCGCGCGGCTCGGTGATGTAGAACCACCCCGATTGCCATCCCTTCACGGTCTCTCCAAAGGAGCCTTCGAGCCAGGTGACGCTTGGCATCTTGCCCACCATGGTGCCATGATACGTCTCCAACGTATCTATAATTTTTGATTGTTCCATGCTATTATATTACCCCTTTTGGATGTTTATGGGCTTTATTTTACACATTTATATCATTTTTGGGACTAACCTACTAACTGGAGGCCCAACCCATATTGCTGTTTTTTTGCCTATTTCAATATTTCAAAGAAAAGGAATATCAAACGGAGTCCAAACGGAATGAAACCTTCAGGAGCGTGATTTTTGGAACGAACGTGATCCAGAGGACCTGGAGTGCAAGTCAAGAAGCAGCCGAGGCTCCCACGAGATAGGAGGGTGCCCCCCCTTATAGGGCGCGCCCCCTGTCTCATGGGCCCATCGGGCATCCACCGACGTACTTCTTCCTCCTATATATACCTACGTACCCTGAAAACATCCAGGAGCAGGACGAAACACAATTTCCACCACTGTAACCTTCTGTATCCGCGAGATCTCATCTTGGAGCCATCGCCGGCACTCTGCCAGAGGGGGAATCGACCACGGAGGGCTTCTACATCAACATCCTTGCCCCTTCGATGAGTTGTGAGTAGTTTACCACAGACCTATGGGTCCATAGTTATTAGCTAGATGGCTTCTTCTCTCTTTTTGGATCTCAATACAATGTTCTCCCCCTCTCTTGTGGAGATCTATTTGATGTAAACTCTTTTTGCGGTGTGTTTGTCGAGATCCGATGAATTGTGGGTTTATGATCAAGTTTATCTATGAATAATATTTGAATCTTCTCTGAATTCTTTTATGTATGATTGAGTTATCTTTGCAAGTCTCTTCGAATTATCAGTTTGGTTTGGCCTACTAGATTGATCTTTCTTGCCATGGGAGAAGTGCTTAGCTTTGGGTTCAATCTTGCGGTGTCCTTACCAAGTGACAGAAAGGGTTGCAAGGCACGTATTGTATTGTTGCCATCGAGAATAACAAGATGGGGTTTATATCATATTGCTTGAGTTTATCCCTCTACATCATGTCATCTTGCTTAATGTGTTATTCTGTTCTTATGAACTTAATACTCTAGATGCAGGCAGGAGTTGATCGATATGTGGAGTAATAGTAGTAGATGCAGGCAGGAGTCGGTCTACTTCTTATGGACATGATGCCTATATACATGATGATGCCTAGATAATCTCATAACTATGCGCTTTTCTATCAATTGCTCGATAGTAATTTGTTCACCCACCGTAATACTTATGCTATCTTGAGAGAAGCCACTAGTGAAACCTATGGCCCCCGGGTCTATCTCTTATCATATTTGCTTTCAATCTACTTTTATTTGCATCTTTACTTTTTTGCATCTATATTATAAAATACAAAAATATATTTATCTTATCATACTATCTTTATTAGATCTCACTTTCGCAAGTGGCCGTGAAGGGATTGACAACCCCTTTATTGCGTTGGTTGTGAGTTTGCAGTTTGTTTGTGTAGGTGCGTGGGACTTTTGAGAAGCCTCCTACTAGATTGATACCTTAGTTCTCAAAACTGAGGGAAATACTTACGGTACTATTGCTGCATCACCCTCTCCTCTTCGAGGAAAACCAACGCAAGCTCAAGATGTAGCAAGAAGGATTTCTGGCGCCGTTGCCGGGGAGGTCTTTGCTCAAGTCAAGACATACCAAGTACCCGTCACAAACCCATGTCCCTCGCATTTACATTATTTGCCATTTTCCTCTCGTTTTCCTCTCCCCCACTTCACCCTTGCCGTTTTATCACCCTCTCTTTCCCAATCTCCTCCTCTTTTTTTTCGCTTGTCTTTTTCTGTTTGCTCGTTTCGTTGGAATGGATGCTTATTTATTGCTAAACAGAGAACCTAAGATCTATGGATCCTCATCCGCTTGCTAATATTTTTAAGAGATCCAATTACGATGAACCAATTGCTAGTGAGTTTTGTGCACTAGATTATCTTTATGAAGTTTTGCTTGAATTTCGTGAATTTAAAAATTGTGATGAAGAACTTTATGAAGTGATTCACGATAGATCTTTGAATAAAAAGCATGATTGCAATGATTTTACTATAAATTCTCTTGATGTCAATTGTGCTAATAATATGCAAAACCCTAAGCTTGGGGATGCTAGTTTTGCTATGTCTACTACTTGTTTCAATGATCATGATTGGGGTGATTCTTCTTATACCCTTGAAAATTAATTTAAGCTCCATGATGAATATGAGATTGATAATAGTGTTTGCAATAATATTGAAAATGGGTTTGGAAGAATGTCAACTTTAGATCCCACATATTTTGAGTATGTTCAATCTTATGATATTTTTGATAAAAGTGGGTTCGGAAAGGTCATGACTTTGGTTAATGTTAATCCCACTATCTTGAAAGAGTGTCAACTTTGCATGCATGTGGATCATGTTGAGAATATGTTATGTGATAGCTATTTTGTTGAATTTTCCTATGATCCTTCATGTAATTATTATGAGAGAAAAAAAATGGTCATAGAAATTTTTACCTTATTAAATTACCTCTCGTAATGTTGAGATTGCTATTGTCTCTTTCTTCTTCCTCGCATTTACTAGTTTTTGCTTGCCTTGCAAATTTGTTTGCTTATAATATGCCTATGCATAGGAAGTATGTTAGACTTAGATGTGTTTGTCACGTGTTTCATGATGCTTTATTTGTGCTTCAATTCTTGTCTTTCATGTGAGCATCATTAAAATTATCAATGCCTAGCTAGGGGCGTTAAATGATAGCGCTTGTTGGGAGGCAACCCAATATTTTTCCTTGCTATTATTTAATAAATCTTGCATCTACCTTCTGTTTAGATGTGTTTTTATCTTTTATTTAGTGTTTGAGCCAAGTAGAACCTATAGGATAACCTATGATGATAGTTGATTTGATTCTGCTGAAAAACAGAAACTTTGCAGGCACGAATATAATTTTGTTAAATCTCGGAAACGTGATTTTGTGTTGATTCTTTTTTCTGATGATCAATAGACAAATTGTCCAGGAGTTCCTATTTTGGTATGATTTTTAGAGTTCCAGAAGTTTGCATTAGTTATAGATTGCTATAGACTATTTTGTTTTTGATAGATTCCGTTTTTCGTGTGTTGTTTGCTTATTTCAATGCATCTATGGCCACTAAAATAGTTTATAAACCATAGCAAAGTTGGAATACAGTAGGTTTAACACCAAAATAAATAAAGAATGACTTCATTACAGTACCTTATGTGGTGGTTTTGTTTTCTTTCACTAACAGAGCTTATAAGATTTCCTGTTGAGTTTTGTGTTGTGAAGTTTTCAGGTTTTGGGTAAAGCTTTTATGTACTATGCAATAAAGGGTGGCAAGAGCCTAAGCTTGGGGATGCCCATGGCACCCCAAGACATTCAAGAATAGCCAAAAGCCTAAGCTTGGGGATGCCCCAGGAAGGCATCCCCTCTTTCGTCTTTGTTCATTGGTAACTTTACTTGGAGCTATATTTTTATTCGCCACATGATATGTGTTTTGCTTGGAGCGTCATGTATTATATTAGTCTTTGCTTTTTAGTTTACCACAATCATCCTTGCTGTACACACCTTTTGAGAGAAGTCTATATGATTAGAATTTGCTAGAATACTCTATGTGCTTCACTTATATCTTTTGAGCTTCATAGTTTTTGCTCTAGTGCTTCACTTATATCTTTTAGAGCACGGCGGTGTCTTAATTTTGAAGAAATTACTAGTCTCTCATGCTTCACTTATATTATTTTGAGAGTCTTTTAGAACATCATGGTATTTGCTATGGTTATAAAATTGGTCCTAGAATGGTAGGCATCCAAGTTGGGTATAATAAAAACTATCATAGGAAGTGAATTGGATGCTATGATCAATTTGATACTTGATAATTGTTTTGAGATATGGAGAGAGTGATATTAAATTCATGCTAGTTGGGTGATTGTGAATTCAAAGAATGCTTGTGTTGAAGTTAGCAAGTCCCGTAGCATGCACGTATGGTTAAAGTTGTGTAACAAATTTGAAACATGAAGTGTACCTGGCTTGTGCATCCTTATGAGTGGCGGTCGGGGACGAGCGATGGTCTTTTCCTACCAATCTATCCCCCTAGGAGCATGCGCGTAGTACTTGGTTTTTGATGACTTCTAAATTTTTGCAATAAGTATATGAGTTATTTTGACTAATGTTGAGTCCATGGATTATACGCACTTTTATCTTTCCGCCATTGCTAGCCTCTTCGGTACCGTGCATTGCCCTTTCTCACCTTGAGAGTTGGTGCAAACTTCGCCGGTGCATCCAAACCCCGTGATACGATACGCTCTATCACACATAAACCTCCCTATATGTTCCTCAAAACAGCCACCATACCTACCTATTATGGCATTTCCATAGCAATTCCGAGATATATTGCCATGCAACTTTCCACCGTTCCGTTCATCATCATCATGACATACTTTACTTTTGTAATATGCCATTGCATGATCATGTAGTTGACACCGTATTTGTGGCAAAGCCACCATGCATTATTTTTCATACATGTCACTCTTGATTCATTGCACCATCCCGATACTCCGCCGGAGGCATTCATATAGAGTCATATCTTGTTCTAGTTTCGAGTTGTAATTCATATGTTGTAATCAACAGAAGTTTGATGATCATCATTATTAGAGCATTGCCCAAAGAAAAAAAGAAAAAAAGAAGAAAGGCAAAAAAGGCCCAAAAAAGAAAAAAAAAGAAAAAAGAAAATAAATAAAAAGGGCAATGTTACTATCTATTTTTCCACACTTGTGCTTCAAAGTAGCACCTTGTTCTTCATGTAGTGAGTCTCATATATTGTGCTTCAAAGTAGCACCATGTTTTTCATATAGTGAGTCTCATAAGTTGTCTTTTTCATACTAGTGGGAATTTTTCATTATAGAACTTGGCTTGTATATTCCTACGATGGGCTTCCTCAAATGCCCTAGGTCTTCGTGAGCAAGCAAGTTGGATGCACACCCACTAGTTTTCTTTTGTTGAGCATTCATTTATAGCTCTAGTGCATCCGTTGCATGGCAATCCCTACTCCTCATGTTGACATCAATTGATGGGCATCTCCATAGCCCGTTGATTATCCTCGTCAATGTGAGACTTTCTCCTTTTTTGTCTTCTCCACACAATCCCCATCATCATATTCTATTCCACCCATAGTGCTATATCCATGGCTCACGCTCATGTATTGCGTGAAGGTTGAAAAAGTTTGAGATTATTTAAGTATGAAACAATTGTTTGGCTTGTCATCGGGAGTATAGAAGTTGGGAACATCTTTGTGTGACGAAAATGAAGCATAGCCTAACTATATGATTTTGTAGGGATGAACTTTCTTTTGCCCTGTTATTTTGAGAAGACATGATTACTTTGATTAGTATGCTTGAAGTGTTACTATTTCTTTTATCAATATGAACTTCTATTTTGAATCATTTGGATCTGAACATTCATGCCAAAATAAAGAAAATTACATTATGAATTATGCTAGGTAGCATTCCACATCAAAAATTCTCATTTTATCATTTACCTACTTGAGGACGAGAAGGAATTAAGATTGGGGATGGTTGATACGTCTCCAACGTATCTATAATTTTTTATTGTTCCATGCTATTATATTACCCCTTTTGGATGTTTATGGGCTTTATTTTACACATTTATATCATTTTTGGGACTAACCTAGTAACCGGAGGCCCAACCCATATTGCTGTTTTTTTGCCTATTTCAGTATTTCGAAGAAAAGGAATATCAAACGGAGTCCAAACGGAATGAAACCTTCGGGAGCGTGATTTTTGAACGAACATGATCCAGAGGACTTGGAGTGCAAGTCAAGAAGCAGCCGAGGCTTCCACGAGATAGGAGGGCGCCCCTGAAGGAAATATGCCCTAGAGGCAATAATAAAGTTATTATTTATTTCCTTATTTCATGATAAATGTTTATTATTCATGCTAGAATTGTATTCACCGGAAACATGATACATGTGTGAATACATAGACAAACTTAATGTCACTAGTATGCCTCTACTTGACTAGCTCATTAATCAAAGATGGTTATGTTTCCTAACCATAGACATGTGTTGTCATTTGATTAACGGGATCACATCATTAGAAGAATGATGTGATTGACTTGACCCATTCTGTTAGCCTAGCACTTGATCGTTTAGTACGTTGCTATTGCATTCTTCATGACTTATACAAAGTTCCTACAACTATGAGATTATGCAACTCCCGTTTACCTGAGGAACACTTTGTGTGCTACCAAACGTCACAACGTAACTGGGTGATTATAAAGGTGCTCTACAGGTGTCTCCGAAAGTACATGTTGGGTTGGCGTAATTCGAGATTAGGTTTTGTCACTCCGATTATCGGAGAGGTATCTCTGGGCCCTCTCGGTAATACACATCATTTAAGCCTTGCAATCATTGTAACTAATGAGTTAGTTACGGGATGATGTATTACGGAACGAGTAAAGAGACTTGCCGGTAACGAGATTGAACTAGGTATTGGATACCGACGATCGAATCTCGGGCAAGTAACATACCGATGACAAAGGGAACTACGTATGTTGTTATGCGGTTTGACTGATAAAGATCTTCGTAGAATATGTAGGAGCCAATATGAACATCCAGGTTCCACTATTGGTTATTGACCGGAAACAGTTCTAGGTCATGTCTACATAGTTCTCCAACACGTAGGGTCCGCACGCTTAACATTACGATGACAGTTTTATTATGAGTTTATGAGTTTTGATGTACCAAAGGATTTCGGTGTCCCGGATGAGATCGGGGACATGACGAGGAGTCTCGAAATGGTCGAGACGTAAAGATCGATATATTAGACGACTATATTCAGAGTTCGGAAAGGTTCTGAGTGATTCGGGTATTTTTCGGAGTACCGGAGAGTTACGGGAATTCGCCGGGGAGTATATGGGCCTTATTGGGCCATACGGGAATAGAGGAGAGAGGCCAAAAGGAAGGAGGCCTGCGCCCCCCCTCTGGTCCGAATTGGACAAGGGGCGCAGCCCCCCTTTCCTTCTTCCTCTCCCCCTCTTTCCCCTTCTCCTACTCCAACAAGGGAGGTGAAATCCTACTAGGACTAGGGAGTCCTAGTAGGACTCCACACTTGGCGCGCCCCCTCCTAGGGCTGGCCTCCTCCCCCCTTGCTCCTTTATATACGGGGGCTGGGGGGCACCCCATGACACACAAGTTGATCTACGGATCGTTCCTTAGCCGTGTGCGGTGCCCCCTCCACCATATTCCACCTCGGTCATATCGTCGCGGAGTTTAGACGAAGCCCTGCACCGATACAACATCATCATCGTCAACACACCATCGTGCTGACGGAACTCATCACCGACACCCTGTTGGATCAGAGTCCGGGGAACGTCATCGAGCTGAACGTGTGCTGAACACGGAGGTGCCGTACGTTCGGTGCTTGGATCGGTCGGATCGTGAAGACGTACGACTACATCAACCGCGTTGTCATAACGCTTCCGCTTTCGGTCTACGAGGGTACGTGTACACACTCTTCCCTCTCGTTGCTATGCATCACCATGATCTTGCGTGTGCGTAGGAAAATTTTGAAATTACTACGTTCCCCAACAGTGGTATCAGAGCCTAGGTTTTATGCGATGATGTTGTATGCACGAGTAGAACACAAGTGAGTTGTGGGCGATACAAGTCATACTGCTTACCAGCATGTCATACTTTGGTTCGGCGGTATTGTTGGATGAAGCGGCCCGGACCGACATTACGCGTACGCTTACGCGAGACTGGTTCTACCGACGTGCTTTGCACACAGGTGGCTGGCGGGTGTCAGTTTCTCCAACTTTAGTTGAACCGAGTGTGGCTACGCCCGGTCCTTGCGAAGGTTAAAACAGCACTAACTTGACGAACTATCATTGTGGTTTTGATGCGTAGGTAAGAACGGTTCTTGCTCAGCCCGTAGCAGCCACGTAAAACTTGCAACAACAAAGTAGAGGACGTCTAACTTGTTTTTGCAGGGCATGTTGTGATGTGATATGGTCAAGACGTGATGCTATATTTTTATTGTATGAGATGATCATGTTTTGTAACCGAAGTTATCGGCAACTGGCAGGAGCCATATGGTTGTCTCTTTATTGTATGAAATGCAAACGCCCTGTAATTGCTTTACTTTATCACTAAGCGGTAGCGATAGTCGTAGAAGCAATAGACGGCGTAAACGACAAAGATGCTACGATGGAGATCAAGGTGTCGCGCCGGTGACAATGGTGATCTTGACGGTGCTTCGGAGATGAAGATCACAAGCACAAGATGAAGATGGCCATATCATATCACTTATATTGATTGCATGTGATGTTTGTCTTTTATGCATCTTATCTTGCTTTGATTGACGGTAGCATTATAAGATGATCTCTCACTAAATATCAAGAAGTGTTCTCCATGAGTATGCACCTTGCCAAAGTTCGTCGTGCCCAGACACCACGTGATGATCGGGTGTGATAAGCTCTACGTCCATCTACAACGGATGCAAGCCAGTTTTGCACACGCGGAATCCTCAGGTTAAACTTGACGAGCCTAGCATATGCAGATATGGCCTCGGAACACGGAGACCGAAAGGTCGAGCGTGAATCATATAGTAGATATGATCAACATAGTGATGTTCACCATTGAAAACTACTCCATCTCATGTGATGATCGGTTATGGTTTAGTTGATTTGGATCACGTGATCACTTAGATGACTAGAGAGATGTCTGTCTAAGTGGGAGTTCTTAAGTAATATGATTAATTGAACTTAAATATATCATGAACTTAGTACCTGATAGTATTTTGCAAAATATGTTGTAGATCAATAGCTCGCGTTGTTGCTTTCATATGTTTATTTTGATATGTTCCTAGAGAAAATTGTGTTGAAAGATGTTAGTAGCAATGATGCGGATTGGATCCGTGATCTGAGGTTTATCCTCAATGCTGCACAGAAGAATTATGTCCTTAATGCACCGCTAGGTGACAAACCTATTACAGGAGCAGATGCAGACGTTATGAACGCTTGGCTAGCTCAAAATGATAACTACTTGATAGTTTAGTGCACCATGCTTAACGGCTTAGAATCGGGACTTCAAAGACGTTTTGAACATCATGGGCCATATGAGATGTTCCAGGAATTGAAGTTAATATTTCAAGAAAATACCCGAGGTGAGAGATATGAAGTCTCCAACAAGTTCTATAGCTAAAAGATGGAGGAGAATCGCTCAACTAGTAAGCATGTGCTCAGATTGTCTGGGTACTTCAATCGCTTGAATCAAGTGGGAGTTAATCTTCCAGATAAGATAGTGATTGACAGAATTCTCTAGTCACCATCACTAAGTTACTAGAACTTCGTGATGAACTATAGTATGCAAGGGATGACAAAAACGATTCCCGAGCTCTTCGTGATGTTGAAATTGACGAAGGTAGAAATCAAGAAAGAGCATCAAGTGTTGATGATTGACAAGCCCACTAGTTTCAAAGAAAAGGGCAAAGGGAAAGAAAGGGAAACTTCAAGTAGGATGGCAAACAAGTTGTCACTCCCATGAAGAAAACCAAAGCTGGACCAAAGCCTAAAACTGAGTGCTTACACTGTAAAGGAAATGGTCACTGGAAGCGGAAATGCCCTAAATATTTGGTGGATAAGAAGGATGGCAAAGTGAACAAGGGTATATTTGATATACAGGTGTTTGATGTGTGCCTTACTAGTGTTTATAGTAGCCCCTGAGTATTTGATACTTGTTCGTTTGCTAAGATTAGTAACTCGAAACAGGAGTTAGAAAATAATCAGAGACTAGTTGAAGAGGAAGTGACGATGAGTGTTGGAAGTAGTTCCAAGATTGATATGATCATCATCGCACACTCCCTATACTTTCGGGATTAGTGTTAAACCTAAATAAATGTTATTTGGCGTTTGTGTTGAGCATGAATATGATTTGATCATGTTTATTGCAATACGGTTATTCATTTAAAGTCAGAGAATAATTGTTGTTCTATTTAAATGAATAATACCTTCAATGGTCATACACCCAATGAAAATAGTTTGTTGGATCTCGATTGTAGTAATACACATATTCATAATATTGATGTCAAAAGATGCAAAGTTAATAATGATAGTGCAACTTATTTGTGGCACTGCCGTTTAGGTCATATTGGTGTAAAGCGCATGAAAAAACTCCATGCTGATGGGATTTTGGAATCACTTGATTATGAATCACTTGATGCTTGCGAACCATGCCTCATGGGCAAGATGACAAAAACTCCGTTCTCCGGAACAATGGAACGAGCTACTGACTTATTGGAAATAATACATATTGATGTATGCAGATCAATAAGTATTAAGTCTCATGGCGGGTATCATTATTTTTTGACCTTCACAGATGATTTTAGCAGATATGGGTATATCTACTTGATGAAATGTAAGTCTGAAATAGTTGAAAGGTTCAAAGAATTTTAGAGTGATGTGGAAAATCATCGTAACAAGAAAATAAAGTTTCTGCGATCTGATCGCGGAGACGAATATTTTAGTTACGAGTTTTGGTCTTCAATTAAAACAATGTGGAATAATTTCACAGCTCACGCCACCTGGAACACCACAACGTTATGGTGTGTCCGAACGTCATAACCGCACTTTATTGGATATGGTGCGATCTATGATGTCTCTTACTGATTTACCACTATTGTTTTGGGGTTATGCATTAAAGACAGCTACATTCACGTTAAAAGGGCACCGTCTAAATCCGTTGAGACGACACCATATGAACTGTGGTTTAGCAAGAAACCCAAGTTGTCGTTTCTTAAAGTTTGGTGCGATGCTTATGTGAAAAAGTTTCATCCTGATAAGCTCAAACCCAAATCGGAGAAGTGCGTCTTCATAGAATACCCAAAGGAAATTGTTGGGTACACCTTCTATCACAGATCCGAAGGCAAGATATTCGTTGCTAAAAATGGATCCTTTCTAGAGAAGGAGTTTCTCTCGAAAGAAGTGAGTTGTAGGAAAGTAAGAGCTTGATAAGGTAATTTGTACCTTCTCCTGAATTGGAAAGTAGTTCATCACAGAAATCAGTTCCAGTGATTCCTACACCAATTAGTGAGGAAGCTAATGATGATGATCATGAAACTTCAGATCAAATTACTACAGAAATCTCGTAGGTCTTCCAAAGTACAGTCCGCACCAGAGTGGTACGGTAATCATATTCTGGAAGTCATGTTACTAGACCATGATGAACCTATGAACTATGAGGAAGTGATGATGAGCCCAGATTCCGCGAAATGGCTTGAGGCCATGAAATCTGAGATATGATCCATGTATGAGAACAAAGTGTAGACTTTGATTGACTTGCCCGATGATCGGTGAGTCATTAAGAATAAGTGGATCTTCAAGAGGAAGACGGACGCTGATAGTAGTGTTACTATCTACAAAGCTAGAATTGTCGCAAAAGGTTTTCGACAAGGTCAAAGTGTTGACTATGATGAGAGTTTCTCACTCGTATCTATGCTTAAGTCTGTCTGAATCATGTTAGCAATTGCCGCATTTTATGAAATCTGGCAAATGGATAGACAAAACTGCTTTCCTTAATGGATTTATTTAAGAAGAGTTGTATATGATGCAAACAGAAGGTTTTGTAAATCCTAAAGGTGTTAAAAAAATGTGCAAGCTCCAGTGATCCATCTATGGAATGGTGCAAGCATCTCGGAGTTGGAATATACGCTTTGATGAGTTGATCAAAGCATATAGTGTTATACAGACTTGCGGTGAAGCTTGTATTTACAAGAAAGTGAGTGGGAGCACTACAGCATTTCTGATAAGTATATGTGAATGACATATTGTTGATCGGAAATAATGTAGAATTATTCTGCAAAGCATAAAGGAGAGTTTGAAAGGAGTTTTTTCAAAGAACGACCTCGGTGAAGCTGCTTACATATTGAGCATCAAGATCTATAGAGATAGATCAAGACGCTTGAAAAGTTTTTTCAATGAGTACATACCTTGACAAGATTTTGAAGTAGTTCAAAATGGAACAGTCAAAGAAAGAGTTTCTTGCCTGTGTTACAAGGTGTGAAATTGAGTAAGACTCAAATCCTGACCACAACAGAAAATAGAAAGAGAATGAAAGTCATTCCCTATGCTTCAGTCATAGGTTCTATAAAAGTATGCCATGCTATGGACCAGACCTATTGTATACTCTTCCATGGTTTGGCAAGGGAGTACAATAGTGATCTAGGAGTAGATCACTGGACATTGGTCAAAATTATCCTTAGTGGAATAAGGATATGTTTCTCGATTATGGAGGTGATAAAAGGTCCGTCGTAAAGGGTTATGTCGATACAAGTTTTGGCACTGATCCAGATGATTCTAAGTCTTAATCTAGATACATATTGAAAGTGGGAGCAATTAGCTAGAGTAGCTCCGTGCAGAGCATTGTAGACATAGAATATTTGCAAAATACATACGGCTCTGAATGTGACAGACCCGTTGACTAAACTTCTCTCACAAGCAAAACATGATCATACCTTAGTACTCTTTGGGTGTTAATCACATAGTGATGTGAACTAGATTATTGACTCTAGTAAACCCTTTGGGTGTTGATCACATGACGATGTGAACTATGGGTGTTAATCACATGGTGATGTGAACTATGGGTATTAATCACATGGTGATGTGAACTAGATTATTGACTCTAGTGCAAGTGGGAGACTAAAGGAAATATGCCCTAGAGGGAATAATAAAGTTATTATTTATTTCCTTATTTCATGATAAATGTTTATTATTCATGCTAGAATTGCATTAACCGGAAACATGATACATGTGTGAATACATAGACAAACTTAATGTCACTAGTATGCCTCTACTTAACTAGATTATTAATCAAAGATGGTTATGTTTCCTAACCATAGACATGTGTTGTCATTTGATTAACGGGATCACATCATTAGAAGAATGATGTGATTGACTTGACCCATTCCGTTAGCCTAGCACTTGATCGTTTAGTATGTTGCTATTGCTTTTTTCATGACTTATACAAAGTTCCTACAACTATGAGATTATGCAACTCCCGTTTACCTGAGGAACACTTTGTATGCTACCAAACGTCACAACGTAACTGGGTGATTATAAAGGTGCTCTACAGGTGTCTCCAAAAGTACATGTTGGGTTGGCGTAATTCGAGATTAGGTTTTGTCACTCCGATTGTCGGAGAGGTATCTCTGGGCCCTCTCGGTAATACACATCATTTAAGCCTTGCAATCATTGTAACTAATGAGTTAGTTACAGGATGATGTATTACGGAACGAGTAAAGAGACTTGCCGGTAACGAGATTGAACTAGGTATTGGATACCAACGATCGAATCTCGGGCAAGTAACATACCGATGACAAAGGGAACTATTTATGTTGTTTTGCGGTTTGACCGATAAAGATCTTCATAGAATATGTAGGAGCCAATATGACCATCCAGGTTCCACTATTGGTTATTGACCGGAAACAGTTCTAGGTCATGTCTACATAGTTCTCGAACCCGTAGGGTCCGCACGCTTAACGTTACGATGACAGTTTTATTATGAGTTTATGAGTTTTGATGTACCGAAGGAGTTCGGAGTCCCGGATGAGATCGGGGACATGACGAGGAGTCTCGAAATGGTCGAGACGTAAAGATCGATATATTGAACGACTATATTCGGAGTTCGGAAAGGTTCCGAGTGATTCGGGTATTTTTCGGAGTACCGGAGAGTTACGGGAATTCGCCGGGGAGTATATGGGCCTTATTGGGCCATACGGGAATAGAGGAGAGAGGCCAAAAGGAAGGAGGCCTGCGCCCCCCCCCCCTCTGGTCTGAATTGGACAAGGGGCGCAGCCCCCCTTTCCTTCTTCCTCTCCCCCTCTTTCCCCTTCTCCTACACCAACAAGGAAGGTGGAATCCTACTAGGACTAGGGAGTCCTAGTAGGACTCCACACTTGGCGCGCCCCCTCCTAGGGTCGGCCTCCTCCCCCCTTGCTCCTTTACATACGGGGGCAGGGGGCACCCCATGACACACAAGTTGATCTACGGATCGTTCCTTAGCCGTGTGCGGTGCCCCCTCCACCATATTACACCTCGGTCATATCGTCGCGGAGTTTAGACGAAGACCCGCGCCGATAGAGCATCATCATCGTCACCACACCGTCGTGCTGACGGAACTCATCCCCGACACCCTGCTGGATCGAAGTCTGAGGAACGTCATCGAGCTGAACGTGTGCTGAACACGGAGGTGCCGTATGTTCGGTGCTTGGATCGGTCGGATCATGAAGACGTACGACTACATCAACCGCGTTGTCATAACGCTTCCGCTTTCGGTCTACGAGGGTACGTGGACACACTCTCCCCTCTCGTTGCTATGCATCACCATGATCTTGCGTGTGCGTAGGAAAATTTTGAAATTACTACGTTCCCCAACAGCCCCCCCCCTATAGGGCGTGCCCCTTATGTCGTGAGCCCCTCGGGCGTCCACCGACGTACTTCTTCCTCCTATATATACCTATGTACCCCGAAAACAACCAGGAACAGGACGAAACACAATTTCCACCACTGTAACCTTCTGTATCCGTGAGATCTCATCTTGGAGCCTTCATCGGCACTCTGCCGGAGGGGGAATCGACCACGGAGGGCTTCTATATCAACATCCTTGCGCCTCTGATGAGTTGTGAGTAGTTTACCACAGTCCTACGGGTCCATAGTTATAAGCTAGATGGCTTCTTCTCTCTTTTTGGATCTCAATACAATGTTCTCCCCCTCTCTTGTGGAGATCTATTTGATGTAAACTCTTTTTGCAGAGTGTTTGTCGAGATCCGATGAATTGTGGGTATATGATCAAGTTTATCTATGAATAATATTTGAATCTTCTCTGAATTCTTTTATGTATGATTGAGTTATCTTTGCAAGTCTCTTCGAATTATCAGTTTGGTTTTTCCTACTAGATTGATCTTTCTTGCCATGGGAGAAGTGCTTAGCTTTGGGTTCAATCTTGCGCTGTCCTTACCCAGTGACAGAAAGGGTTGCAAGGCACATATTGTATTGTTGCAATCGAGGATAACAAGATGGGGTTTATATCATATTGCTTGAGTTTATCCCTCTACATCATGTCATCTTGCTTAATGCGTTACTCTGTTCTTATTAACTTAATACTCTAGATGCAGGCAGGAGTCGGTCGATGTGTGGAGTAATAGGAGTAGATGCAGGCAGGAGTCGGTCTACTTGTTATGGACATGATGCCTATATACATGATCATGCCTAGATAATCTCATAACTATGCGCTTTTCTATCAATTGCTCGACATTAATTTGTTCACCCACCGTAATACTTATGCTATCTTGAGAGAAGCCACTAGTGAAACCTATGGCCCCCGGGTCTATCTCTTATCATATTTGCTTTCAATCTACTTTTATTTGCATCTTTACTTTTTGCATCTATATTATAAAATACCAAAAATATATTTATCTTATCATACTATCTTTATTAGATCTCACTTTCGCAAGTGGTCGTGAAGGGATTGACAACCCCTTTATTGTGTTGGTTGCGAGTTCTTAGTTTGTTTGTGTAGGTGCGTGGGAATTTTGAGGAGCCTCCTACTGGATTGATACCTTGGTTCTCAAAAACTGAGGGAAATACTTACGCTACTATTGCTGCATCACCCTCTCCTCTTCGAGGAAAACCAACACAAGCTCAAGACATAGCACGCCACCACACTCCGCCTGCTGGCCAACCACTATCTTCGGCTTCACGTTGAAGATCTTTAGCCACATGCCGAAGTGGGGCCTGATGCGGAGAAAAGCCTCGCACACGACAATAAACACCTAGATGTTGAGGATGAGGTTAAGGGGCAAATCATGAAAATCCAGCCCGTAATAGAACAAGAGCCCACAGACAAATGGGTGGAGGGGGAATCCCAGTCCGCGGACGAAGTGGGCGAGGAACACGACCCTCTCATGGGGTCCCGGAGTCGGAATGATCTGCCCTACGTTCGGGAGCTGGTGCGCAATATCTGCGGCCAAGTATACGGCCGCTCGGGGCTTCGTAATGTCCTCCTCCTTGACGGAGGAGGCCACCCACTTGCCTCCCGCTCCGGACATGTTTGGTTGTGCGGAGAAGGTGAGAACTGGGGCGCTAGAGCTCGAGCATGCGAGAAGGAAGTAGGCATGGGTGAAAGAGGAGAATCATTATCTCTTTATAAAGGCGGTAGAAACTGTGCGCCTCCCCACTTGCCCGTTAAGATCGTTTATTTCCCAAGCGCCACGATTGATGGCGCGGTTGGGTTACCCATACCCGTTGTCGGTGTCAAAACCGGCGGATCTCGGGTAGGGGGTCCCGATCAGTGCATCTTAGGCTGATGGTAACAGGAGGCAAGGGACACAATGTTTACCCAGGTTTGGGCCCTCTCGATGGAGGTAAAACCCTACTTCCTGCTTGACTGATATTGATGATATGAGTAGTACAAGAGTAGATCTATCACGAGATCGTAGAGGCTAAATCCTAGAAGCTAGCCTGTGATGTTTATATAGACACCGGAGAGGGCTAGGATTTACATGGAGTCGGTTACAAGAAAGGAAATATAATATCCGGATCGCTAAGCTTGTCTTCCACGCAAAGGAGAGTCCCATCCGGACACGGGACAGAGTCTTGGGTCTTCACGCTCCAATAGTCCGTACGAAGCATATAGTCCGGCTGTCCGAATACCCCCTAATCCAGGACTTCCTCAGTAGCCCCTGAACCAGGCTTCAATGACGATGAGTTCGGCTTGCAGTTTTGTCTTCGGCATTGCATGGCGGGTTGCATCTCCGAATACTCCAAAGTACCTGTTACGACGAATAGTGTCCCGCTTCCCATCAATGTTGTACTCCTTGGCTTCTATGCCTCAATAATGACCATCTCCACGTGTTGACTGAATGCAAGGAGCCGAGGCATTTTTGCATTTGCCACCCCCGGTCCGACAGGTTAACCGTCTATTTGAAGAGATGGGGATTCTCAGATCCAAACCTCACCCTCTTCCCTCGAGCAAGCATCCAACAGAGCGCTCCGAAAGACCATTCCAACATGGCCGGTCGCCACAACTCCTCTTCTCGCTCTCCTCGCCCCAAGCCGGGAGACTGAGAAGAGTGTTCAGTTCCTCACAGTCGTTTGATAGAGTTACAGACCCAAGGGTTTCTCCCACCGACGTTCATGGTCCCCATCCAAGCCGGAATAGCCACCTATAATGGCAGGGAGCAAGTGAAGGGATCTCCTAATCCCTCCCCAGAGGAGCGAATATGCCTCATCCCGCATCTGCTAAGGGGCGTCGGGTTTCCTATCCACCCATTTCTTTGCGGGCTCCTGGAGTTCTATGGCCTCCAATTGCACAACTTTACCCTGCCTCCGTGCTGCATATAGCAGGATACATTACCCTTTGTGAGCTGTTTCTAGGCTGCGAGGCTCACATTAGGTTATGGAAGAAGTTGTTCAGGCTTGTCCCTCGCAACCAGGGAGAATCCCTATGTCAAGTGGGCGGAGCCGAAGTATGGCGCATCGCCGAGACCGGATACCTATCCGATACTCCCAAGAAGGCACCCGAGAACTGGCCTTCGGAGTGGTTTTATGTCGATGACGTTCCCCTTCCGGATCCATTCCGGACAGGTCTCCCTAAGTTCAATAACGCTCCGCCGAACGCACGTCGAAGCTGGCGCCCTCAGGGCCCCCAAGAGGAGGATACTAGAGAAATACACTTTTTGATGAGCAGGATAAAGTTACTGGCCAAATCCGGGCTGACGATAGTCGAGGTTATGGAAATATGCATAATACGGGGAGTGCAGCCGCTTCAATATCCGGGGAAGCCCATGTGG
The DNA here is from genome assembly GCA_963921465.1 of Triticum timopheevii. Lineage (NCBI taxonomy): Eukaryota > Viridiplantae > Streptophyta > Magnoliopsida > Poales > Poaceae > Triticum > Triticum timopheevii. Next base: position 441,165,891 of record OY997264.1, on the reverse strand, counting down.
CACTACAACGGGGAAGATGATGCCACCCGCTGTGGCCGTAAAGGTCCGGACTCTGCCACTGCTCTGGCGAGGATATTGTCCGATTTGTATAAAGGAGAAGAAGAAGAATTCCTTCATATTAAACTACGGGATGGGTTCTCTATGTACAACCCCCCAAGCTGGGTAAGTCATCATTCTTTCCCCCGCTTCACTTATTGAGGCGTTCTTCGCCAAGGTTATTTACCTCGACATTTTTGAGCAGGAACTGAGGATGGCTGTAGAAGGAATCTCCAGCCCCTCCCCGCAGCCAGAGGACCCCGAAAGGGCCCTCGACCCAGGACTCGAAGAAGATCCGGATATTACTATGGAGCTCGTCAATGGGATATTTTATCAGGCGAGCTACGATGGCGCCTCAGTGGCTATTATCGCCGACTATCCCGGAATGCTACCTGCATCGCGTGTAAGCCAAGCCAAAAACCCTATCCTCCGAAGAGGACTACTTTCTGATGCCATGCCTTACACCCAAAGTGTCGTGTTTGTGCAGAGACAACGGTCAGAGCGCGGGGCCGAGCCCCTGGGGACCCGTCGGCAAAGGGTGTCCGGATCGGGCAGGCTTAAGAGGAAGGTGGTTTGGGCCGAAACGCCGCTACAGAGGTATGGTAAAAACCTACTCTGTGATTATTGTATTTGAAATGTAACAGCACCCTTCGTGTCCTGGCAGGAAGAGGAGTAGCCGGACTATATCCGGGGATCCTGCCAATCACGCCTCCACCAGCCGGATTCCGCATTGTCCTCCGATAGAGGATGCGGATATGCTCTTCGCCACGAATTCCGAAGTAGAGAGCGCCATGAATCACCGATGCCGACAGGCCGTACTTCGCTACAACATCTTTTCCGAAGAGGCATTTAATGCTTTCAATTCGGGAGACGCATACATCCGAGCTGCTCAAGGCGGGGTTGCCCGAGCGACGGACCAGTATACCAAAGATATACGGGTAAGAAAATTTGATAAGCATGTATAGCAGTAGCCCCTGAGACTTGAAACGGTTGGAACAACTGTTTTAAGGATCAATTTATGCACAGATCCTTGTAGATAAGAATGAGCAATTGTCTCGAGAGCTGGAGGAGTGCAAGACCCAGATGAGGGCCGCGGTTGCCAAGTTGGAGGAATCCCAGAAGGCCTCATCTGGTAACATTTGTCTTAATTGTACGGAGACGTACCAATTAGTAAGTGGCTTGTATGATAGGTCTAACAGAAAATTCTGCAGACCATCCCAAGGTGAATCCATATGTCGTAGGAGATAACGAGTCGCATCTCCAAAGGCAGCTAAAAGCTGGCGAGCGTGTTCTCACGCAAGTTAGGCAGGAGAAGAACAATCTTCAAGATGCTAATGTCCGGCTGGACGTCGAATTAAAAGATGTCCGTGCTCAGCTGGCGGACTCTGTGAAGGAGAACAAAAGGATTCGTTGCGGCATTTATGGTAAGCACCTAGACGAACTGTAGTACAGCTTGGCGAGGAAGCATAATGAAAGAATTTTTATTTGTAGGTATGTTAACGGGCCGCCCTGAGGAGGAGGTGCCTGCATCTGCAGGCGATTTACTGCGGGACCTCTCACAACTGCACGAGCGAGCTCGGCAGGTGATGTAGGGCATTGCTCAAGCCTTGTGGCCATCAAGCTTCCTGCCGAAGGGCATGGGGGAGCTTTTGGATATGCTTCAAGGAGCATGGTGGCTTTTCCGTTTGTGGAAGATGTCAGCCTGCCGACAAGGTGCAAGAGAAGCCTGGGCTATGGTGAAGACGCGCTACACCAAGCTGGACCCGAACCATATGGCCGAAGTTGGACCGGCGGGGCTAGATGGGCAAGAAATTCCCGTGAGTCTGGTGTATGACCAGGTAGAGTTAGCCGCAAAGTATTCCCAATGGGATTGTAAGCTAGATAGCCTGTTGGATGGTATAGAGGAGGAATATAGTCAGTCCAAGTGACTGTGTAATTCAATGGACATAAGTAGTCCCTAGCCGGATTAAAATCATTTGTCACGACAGACCTTTTCGCTTCAGCCCCCGAATCCGACAGTCAGGGGTGTATCCGAATACCCACTTAGTTATACAGAACCAGGGTATGCGTGGAAACCAGGCGTAGGGGTCATAAGTGCTTGAACAGACAAGTACCCAACTAGTTATGTTATATTACATGGATTGTAAGAAACATCTTCCAGGGAGAATAGTTCCGTTAGGGGTTCCTTTCCCTGGGTACGCATGCGACGATGCACATGTCCGAACTGCGAACAAGGACGCAGGATACAAAACTTCTAGGGATTTATGTTGTAATAAACAAAAACATCTTTTGTTCACCGACCGAATATTCCCTTAAGAACGCTAGCTTTCGGCTTCACCCAGTCTGAGGTACACATTCGGCTGAACCGGCAGTAGCAATCGCAGAGGTGCTCCCCTTATGCCCTAGCCGAATTAACGGGAATGTAGGGCATAAAAACAAGAGCCATGCAACCCAGCATGGCCACATCTTAAGTCATATCGATGCATATAATGGTGAAGAAAAGGCACATATGGAAAAAGAACAAATATGTGATGGGCAAAAAGCCGTTAAAGTAATTATATTTAGCTTCCGTACAGGAAGCCCCCAGGTATTGCTTACACACATAGTGCGGCCGGAGTGATCCGGGCGTCCGCACCGTATTAAGTACTTCGTGTGAAGAGGAAAAAGGTCGAGAAAGGAAAAGGGAGGGGGTAAGGAGACGAACACTGGGTTCATCACTAGGCGTAGAATCTCCGGAGTCTGGCCACGTTCCATGGGTTCGGCTCGAGTCTGTTATCGGATGCATTACGTAAGCGGTACGCTCCTCCGGTGAGAACTTTATCAATGACGAAGGGACCCTCCCACTTGGGTTTGAGCTTGTCCTTCTTCTTCTCCGGTAGGCGTAGAACGAGTTCGCCAATATGATGAGTTTTGGCCCACACTTCTCTGCTTTGGTACCGCCGAGCCTACTGCTGATAGAATGCGCAACGGGCTTTTGCGACGTCGCACTCCTCCTCCAGGGCATCTAAGTTATCCTGCCGATCTAACTCGGCTTCTTTCTCTTCGTACATGCGCACGCGAGACGAATCATGTATTATGTCGCAGGGTAGTACTGCTTCTGCGCCGTACACCATAAAAAATGGTGTGTATCCGGTGGTGCGATTCGGTGTGGTTCGCAGCCCCCAGAGTACGGAGGCGAGCTCTTCGACCCAGTGCGTGTCCGACTCTGTCAAGGATCGCACTAGTCTGGGTTTGATGCCGCTCATGATGAGACCGTTTGCACGTTCGACCTGTCCGTTTGTTTAGGGATGGTAGACGGAGGCGTAATCGAGCTTTATGCCCATGTTGCCGCACCAAGTTTTTACTTCATCGGCTATGAAGTTTGAGCCATTATCAGTGATGATGTTGTGGGGGACGCCGTATCGGTGCACGACCCCAGATATGAAGTCTATCACTGGTCCGGAATCGGCCGTTTTGACTGGTTTAGCTTCTATCCATTTGGTGAACTTGTCCACCATGACCAATAAGTATTTTTTCTTATGGATTCCCCCTTTAAGGGGTCCGACCATATCCAGCCCCCAGACCGTGAAGGGCCAAGTTATGGGGATTGTTTGGAGAGCGGTAGGGGGCATATGACTCTGATTGGCAAAGAGCTGGCAACCGAAGCAGTGTTGGACAAGGTCCTATGTGTCTGCTCGGGTTGTCGGCCAATAGAAGCCTGTACGGAAGACCTTCTTGACTAGTGCTCGAGCCGCAGCGTGGTGCCCGCCAAGTCCGGCATGAATTTCAGCCAAGAGCTGCCGCCCTTCCTCTTTGGAGATGCACCTTTGGAGCACTGCAGTCGCACTTTTCTTATAGAGTTCCCCTTCATGGACTTTGTAAGCTTTAGAACGCCGCACGATGCAACGTGCTTCATTTTGGTCTTCGGGGAGCTCCTACCTATTTAGGTAGGCCAATAAAGGCTCAGTCCACAAGGCGATTACAGCCATGATTTCATGGGCCGAAGATGTTATTTCGGTGGTGGAGCCTCCGATTATGTCTAATGGTTCAGAATCTGGGGATGTATTCGGATCCGTGCTAGTATTGCCGGACTCCCCTTCCCATACCACGGATGGCTTGAACAGCCTTTCCAAGAATATATTAGGTGGGACGGGGTTGCGTTTAGCGCCGATGCGGGCGAGAATATCCGCTGCTTGATTGCTTTCTCGAGCCACATGGTGGAATTCGAGCCCCTCGAACCGAGCTGACATTTTGAGGATGGCATTACGGTAGGCCACCATTTTTGGATCCTTGGCATCAAAGTCTCCATTTATTTGTGATATTGCAAGGTTTGAATCCCCACGCACCTCCACGTGTTGAATGCCCATAGAGACTGCCATCCAAAGACCGTGCAACAGAGCCTCGTATTCGGCTGCATTGTTGGAGTCTGTGTATAATATTTGAAGTACATACTGGACCATGTCTCCAGTGGGAGACATCAGGACTACACCTACTCCCAATCCGGCCAGCATTTTAGAGCCGTCGAAGTGCATGATCCAGTTAGAGTACGCGATGTACTCTTTAGGGAGTTCGACTTCTGTCCATTCGGCGACAAAGTCAGCCAGTACTTGCAACTTGATGGCCCATCGTGGCTTGTATGTTATGTTGAACGGAAGGAGCTCGATAGCCCATTTAGCAATCCGGCCTGTAGCGTCGCGGTTATTTATTATGTCGTTGAGTGGTACTTCGGAGGCCACCATAATCGAACACTCTTGAAAGTAGTGTCTTAGCTTCCCGGATGCCATGAAGACCGCGTATGTTATTTTTTGATAGTGTGGGTATCAGGATTTGCATGGGGCGAGGACTGTGGATACGTAATATACTGGCTTCTGGAGCGGGAATTTGTATCCGTCAGCCTCTCGTTCGACGACGAGCACTACGCTTATAACTTTATGTGTTGCAGCTATGTACAGCAGCATAGGTTCGCCAATATTTGGCGCTGTTAGGACTGGATTGCTGGCCAATAAGGTCTTTATTTATTCCAATCCGGCCGCGGATGCATCCGTCCACACGAAGTGTTCGGTGCGCCGAAGAAGGCGGTAAAGAAGTAATGCCTTTTCTCCTAACCGGGAGATAAAGCGGCTTAAGGCAGCCACACATCCAGCTAGTTTCTGGATATGCTTGAGGTCTGTTGGGATAGCCAACTGCGACAGAGCTCTGATCTTTGCCGGATTCGCCTCAATTCCTCTATTGGAAACAATGAAGCCGAGAAGCTTCCCAGAGGGTACGCCGAAAACACATTTTTCCGGGTTAGCTTGATGTCGTATGTTCGGAGGTTGTCGAATGTAAGCCTCAAGTCGTCTATTAGGGTTTCGACGTGTCTTGTTTTTATGACCACGTCATCCAAATACGCCTCCACTGTCTTGCCGATTTGCTTTTCCAGTCATGTCTGAATCATGCGTTGATAGGTTGCGCCGGCATTTTTAAGCCCGAAAGGCATAGTGTTGAAGCAGAAAGGACCATATGGTGTTATGAAAGCTGTTGCGGCTTGATCGGACTCTGTCATATTTATTTGATGGTATCCTGAGTATGCGTCAAGGAAACACAGTGAGTCGTGTCCTGCGGTGGCGTCGATGATTTGATCGATGCGGGGGAGGGGGAAGGGATCTTTGGGGCAAGCCTTGTTGAGTTCTTTGAAGTCGACGCATAGGCGCCAGGATTTGTCCTTCTTTGGTACCATTACCAGATTTGCCAGCCAGTCCGGATGCTTGGTATCTCTGATGAATCCGGCCTCGAGTAGCTTGGCCAGTTCTTCCCCCATGGCTTGCCGTTTGGGCTCTGAAAAACGACTTAGAGTCTGCTTGACAGGCTTGTATCCTTTTAGTATATTGAGGCTGTGTTCGGCCAGTCTGCGTGGGATGCCCTACATGTCCGAGGGGTGCCAGGCGAAAATGTCCCAATTCTTGCGCAGGAAGTCTCGCAGTGCGGCGTCTATTGTGGGGCTCAACTGTGTCCCGATGGAAGCTGTCTTCGTGGGGTCCGTTGGATGGACCTGGAATTTGACTATATCGTCTGCGGGTTTAAATGAGGTGGACTTGGGTCGCTTGTCGAGTATCACGTCGTCCATGTCCACGGTGGCACGTAGCGTTGTTAGTTTTTCGGCTGCTAGGGCTTCGGATAATGCTTTGAGGGCTAGTGCTACGGTTTTGTTTTCGGCACGAAGTGCGACGTCCGGATCACTGGCTAGAGTGATGATTCCATTGGGTCCGGCCATTTTAAGCTTCATGTACCCGTAATGGGGTATAGCTTGAAAGCTTGTAAATGCGTCCCGCCCTAAAAGGGCGTGGTATCCGCTGCTGAAAGGAGCCACTTGGAATGTGATTTCTTCGGACCTATAATTCTCCGGGGTGCCGAATACCACATCGAGTGTGATTTTTCCCGCACACCGCACTTCCCGACTGGGGATAATTCCCCTAAAGGTTGTGCTGCTTTGCTCAATGCGGCTTTTATCAATTTCCATCTTGCTGCGTGTTTCTTCGTAGATTAAGTTTAATCCGCTGCCGCCGTCCATGAGTACTTTGGTGAGCCGGAAGCCGTCCATGATTGGGCTAAGGACCAAAGCGGCTGGTGCCCGGACTGTCCGGAATTGGGGTTCATCACTGGCGCTGAAAGTTATAGCAGTGTCGTTCCATGGATTTATTTTTGCCACATGGCAGATTTCAGCGGAGCTTCGATGAGCTCGCTTGCGCCTATTATTTGAGGTGAAAGTCTTGAAGACTGTTAGTACCATATTGTTTTCTTTGGCGGGACGTTGTTCTGCTTTATGGCTTACAAGAAGATCCTCGCCACTTTTTGCTACCTACCAGAGTATCCAACATGCTCTAAGGCTCTGTGTTGGTGTAGTGTCCGGCGTACTGTGGAGTTTACATGGCCCATTGAGCGATTCTTCCAATACGGTTCCACGCCCTGGGGTGGGCTTTGCTTTCTTGGGGATTGGATCGGCCGACTTACGAGAGTTCACCCATTTAGCTTGGACAAAGGTTTTGGTGAGAGCCGGACTATTCCAAAATTCTGTTTGGGTTTTCCAGGCGCTTTCCATCGTGTAGTACTTCTGTACTATGGTTACCAAGTCAGCAAAGTGTACTATGTCACGGCGACTTATAGCATTAAGGATTCCTTTGTTCGTGCAGTTTTTGACAAAAAGCGAGACTGTGTCCTCCTCACGACAGTCCTTGACCTTATTTAGCACAAGGAGGAATCTGGCCCAGTAGCGATGTACTATCTCCTGGGGCTCTTGTCTGATATGGGAGAGACGGTTTAAGTCCTGGTGGGTGGGCGTAGCTGAATCCGAATTCTGATCCGATCTAGCGCCTAGGGGCAGGGGAGCTTCCGAGTTTAACAGCTCGGGATCCGGGGTGCTGCCCAATTTTTCCGGCCCAATACCCGATTCTAAGTCCGGGGTCTGGGTCATGTGTTCCCTTGAGCGGGTGTCCGGCTTAGGGAGCTCGGTAATCCCGACATAGTTCGTCCTCAAAATAGAGGGGTGATCCGTATGTGGCTCCTCCACTACCGCTATCTCATGGGTGGCCGGTGGGGATTTAATGTCCCTTTGGTCGGGTTTAAGCCCGATCCGGTCATAGTCTGTGGCGACTCCCAAAGCGGTGATGCGATCCAAGGGCCCAATAAGTGAGGAGAGCTCTATCGGATCCATCTGTTCGGCGAGTTCCGAAGCGACGTGGAGGCTATGCGTGATGACCTGAGAGGTCATCGCCGGCGCGACAGCCGATGGGGCAACCATGATGAAGCCGCCAAGTCGGAGAGTTTGGCCTACAGCCAGTGCTCCCCCAGAGGTGATGTTGTCCTTGACAACGAGACGGGCCATCGAGCCTTGCAGCAACGACACAGAGGAACTCTCAATGAAAGCACCAATGTCGGTGTCAAAACCGGCGGATCTCGGGTAGGGGTTCCCGATCTGTGCGTCTTAGGCTGATGGTAACAGGAGGCAAGGGACACAATGTTTACCCAGGTTCGGTCCCTCTCGATGGAGGTAAAACCCTACTTCCTGCTTGATTGATATTGATGATATGAGTAGTACAAGAGTAGATCTACCACGAGATCATAGAGGCTAAACCCTAGACCTAGCCTATGATGATTATGATTGTGATCGTCCCTCTAAGGACTAAACTCTCCGGTTTATATAGACACCGGAGAGGGCTAGGGTTTACATGGAGTCGGTTACAAGGAAGGAAATATAATATCCGGATCGCCAAGCTTGTCTTCCACGCAAAGGAGAGTCCCATCCGGACACGGGACGGAGTCTTGAGTCTTGTATCTTCACGCTCCAATAGTCCGGACGAAGCATATAGTCCGGCTGTCCAGATACCCCCTAATCCAGGACTCCCTCACCCGTATTGATGAGAATCCCGTGATAAGGGGACACGATCTCTGCTTCGACAAGACGTGTCAAGAAAACCGCCTCGCATTACGTGCGGTAGCTGGTTGTGAAAAATGGTTCGAATAATGACCGAACCATGGCGTGATGTCATGCTATAAAAAGCTGTCAGCAGATTAGATTTGTGGAATTTTATACTCTCTAGGGTGGAATGTGGAATTTGTTTTGCAGAGCCGGACACGATCCTTTTGTTCCAAATCTCTTACGAAGTATTCGGAGAAGGAACCCGCCTTGCAATGCCGAAGACAATCTGCGCGCCGGACTCATCGTCATTGAAGCCTGGTTCAGGGGCTACTGAGGGAGTCCTAGATTAAGGGGTCCTCGGACAGCCGGACTATATACTTTGGCCGGACTGTTGGACTATGAAGATACAAGATTGAAGACTTCATCCCGTGTCCGGATGGGACTCTCCTTGGCGTGGAAGGCAAGCTTGGATATTCGTATATGTAGATTTCCTTCTCTGTAACCGACTCTGTGTAACCCTTGCCCCCTCCGGTGTCTATATAAACCGGAAGGTTTAGTCCATAGGACAACAACAATCATAATCATAGGCTAGCTTCTAGGGTTTAGCCTCTACGATCTTGTGGTAGATCAACTCCTGTAATACTCATATCATCATGATCAATCAAGCAGGAAGTAGGGTATTACCTCCATCGAGAGGGCCCGAACCTAGGTAAAACATCGTGTCCCCTGCCTCCTGTTACCATTAGCCTTAGACACACAGTTCGGGACCCCCTACCCGAGATCCGCCAGTTTTGACACCGACAGTGGGTCCCTGCTGTCAAGTGGAGGAATGATTATTTTGCGCGTAATAAGGAGGCACTTCCTTGCGGCCGCCATGGACCCAGCTGTCGGCCTCTCCATGTACAGTACTCTTCCGATGGAAGTCGTTCCTTGACCATGTTTACCACGCCGCGCGGAGAGCACCAGGGCGGTGGACGATGGCGTGACCTAGGAAGGGGACGACGCGGAGCCGGGGAAGATGCGACAGTGGAAGCCCACGCGGAGAGGAGTACGAGGGTTCACTAGTTTGGCTGTGGTGTGAGGCTGCCGTCATCGCAGGGCCTAGCCAGCGGTGGGAATAGTAGGGGCGGTGAGGCCTCCGCGGCAGCACAACCGGCTGATGTCTACTACACAACCTTCTTCTTGTAGACGTTGTTGGGCCTGCAAGTGCACAGGTTTGTAGGACAGTAGCAAATTTCCCTCAAGTGGATGACCTAAGGTTTATCAATCCGTGGGAGGCATAGGATGAAGATGGTCTCTCTCAAACAACCCTGCAACCAAATAACAAAGAGTCTCTTGTGTCCCCAACACACCCAATATAATGGTAAATTGTATAGGTGCACTAGTTTGGCGAAGAGATGGTGATACAAGTGCAATATGGATAGTAGATATAGGTTTTTGGAATCTGAAAATATAAAAACAGAAAGGTAAATAATGATAAAAGTGAGCACAAACGGTATTGCAATGGTAGGAAACAAGGCCTAGGGTTCGTACTTTCACTAGTGCAAGTTCTCTCAACAATAATAACATAGATAGATCATATAACAATCCCTCAACATGCAACAAAGAGTCACTCCAAACCCACTAATAGCGGAGAACAAACGAAGAGATTGTGGTAGGGTACGAAACCACCTCAAAGTTATTCTTTCTAATCAATCTATTCAAGAGTTCGTACTAGAATAACACCTTAAGACACAAATCAACCAAAACCCTAATGTCACCTAGATACTCCATTGTCACCTCAAGTCCGTGGGCATGATTATACAATATGCATCACACAATCTCAGATTCATGCAACCAACACAAAGTACTTCAAAGAGTGCCCCAAAGTTTCTATTGGAGAGTCAAGACGAAAACGTGTACCAACCCCTATGCGTAGGTTCATGGGAAGAACCTGCAAGTTGATCACCAAAACATACATCAAGTGGCACGTGATATCCCATTGTCACCACAGATAAACACGGCAAGACATACATCAAGTGTTCTCAAATCATTAAAGACTCAATCCAATAAGATAACTTTGAGAGGAAAACTCAATTCATCACAACAGAGTAGAGAGGGAGAAACATCATAAGATCCAACTATAGTAGCAAAGCTCGTGATACATCAAGATCGTGCTATACAGAGAACACGAGAGAGAGAGAGAGAGAGATCAAACACATAGCTAATGGTACATACCCTCAGCCCCGAGGGTGAACTACTCCCTCCTCGTCATGGATAGCACCGGGATGATGAAGATGGCCACCGGTAATAGGTTCCCCCTCCATCAGGGTGCCGGAACGGGCTCTCAAGAGGTTTTTGGTGGCTACAGAGGCTTGCGGCGGCGGAACTCCTGATCTATCTTCTTCTTCGATGTTTTTAGGGTACGTAGGCTTATATAGGCGAAAGAAGTCGGTCGGGGGAGCCTCAAGGGGCCCACGAGAGGGTAGGGCGCGCCCCCTTTCTCGTGGCTTCCTCGACGCTTCCTTTACTTCAACTCCAAGTCTCCTGGATCATAATCTTTCCAAAAATCACGCTGCCGAAGGTTTCATTCCGTTTGGACTCCGTTTGATATTCCTTTTCTTCGAAACACTGAAATAGACAATAAAACAGCAATGTGGGCTGGGCCTCCAGTTAATAGGTTAGTCCCAAAAGTAATATAAAAGTGTATAATAAAGCCCGTAATCATTCAAAATAGATAGGATAATAGCATGAATGCTTCATAAATTATAGATACATTGGAGACGTATCAGCATCCCCAAGCTTAATTCCTACTCGTCCTCGAGTAGGTAAATGATAAAATAAAGAATTTATGAAGTGTGAATGCTAGAAGGTGCACAAGTTTGTTCAATGATAATTTCAATCACCTCTTCTAGCATGAGTATATGTCATAACAGTAGTTCATATCATAAAACTTCTCACGTTAAAGTAACAAGTTCACATGTTAAAGCATAGACCATAAACTTTCTTGAAAACTAGCAAACTTCATTCTCAGTCATCAAACAATTGCAATTCATCTTATTTTCAGGAATAGCAAACTCCACATACTCAACTATCATATAGTCTTCCACAATTGCTAACACTCACGCAATACTAATGGTCATGGAGTTTCAATCGGACACTGAGAAAGATAGGGGCTTATAGTGTTTCCTCCCAACGTATTCACCTTTGGGTGATGTCAACAATAACAGTTCATGCTAATTTACATCCAATTGGATATATATATATATATATATATATATATATATATATATATATATATATATATATATATATATCAGGATCTTTCCAACACGAGGTGCTTGCCAAAGGATAAAATGAAAAAGGGAAAGGTGGAGATCACCTTGACTCTTGCATAAAAGTAAAAGACATAAAGTAAAAAAATAGGCCCTTTGCAGAGGGAAGCAGAGGTCGTCATGCACTTTTAGGGTTGGATGCACAAAATCTTAATGCGAATGAATGTCACTTTATATTGCCACTTGCATATGGACCTTTATTATGTAGTCCGTCGCTTTTATTGCTTCCATAACAAGATCGTATAAAGTTATTTTCTTCACACCAAAAGATCATACATATTTAGAGAGGAATTTTTATTGCTTGCACCGATGACAACTTACTTGAAGGATCTTACTCAATCCATAGGTAGTATCTCTATTGGTGCAAGGAATTTTGGCTAGCATGAGGGGGAAAGGCAAGCTCAACATGTTTGAATGATCCATGACAATATACTTTAACTGAGATGTGCGAAAACATAACCCATTACGTTGTCTTCCTTGTCCAACATCAACTCTTTAGCATGTCATACTTAATGAGTGCTCCCAATTATAAAAGATGTCTAGGATAGTGTATTTATATGTGAAATCTCTCTTTCTTCAATATTCTTTCATGAATTGTTCAAATGACCAATACGAAGCTTGCTAACCTTCAATAAATTTACAACCTCTACTTCTTAGATGTGAAGTAATTACTCCCCATGGGATAAGAAAAATGAGACATATATAATTTCAGATTTATGACAATCAACTCATTCAACAATTTACTCATAGGATATAAGTGAAGCACACGAATAAATGACAAACTACTCCAAAAAGATATAAGTGAAGAACAATGAGTAGCTAAATAATTATGTAACTATGTGAAGACTCTCTCTAATTTAAGAATTTCAGACCTTGGTATTGTATTCAAACAACAAGCAAAACAAAATAAAATGACATTGCAAGGATAGAACAACTCATGTGAAGAAGCAAAAACTAAGGCTCAACCGATACTAACCGATAGTTGTTGAAGAAGAAAGGTGGGATGCCCACCGGGGCATCCACAAGCTTAGATGCTTGAGACTTCTTGAAATATTATCTTGGGGTGCCTTGGGCATCCCCAAGTTTGAACTTTTGTGTCCCCTTAATTCCTCTCATATCATGGTTTCTCTTTTTATCAAAAGCTTCATCCACACCAAACTCAACAAGAACTCGTGAGATAGGTTAGTATAAACCAATGCAAAAACTTATCATTTTCTATTGTAACAAATCACTAAAATTATTACTCAACATTGCATACTAAATGCCTCTGCATATATTTAATACTCCTATCCTCAAATAGAATCATTAAACAAGCAAACATATGCAAACATATGCAAACAATGCAACCATAACAGCAATCTGCCAAAACACTACAGTCGGTAAAGAATGCAAGAGTATAAATACTTCCCTAAATCCACAAATTATGAGAAAAATACTAAGCTGTAGAATATTTATCAGAGCTCAATATGAAAAAAGTTTTAACATTATACCATTCTCTGACTTTTCTAGGGAAGTTTTGGAACACCGGTAAACTTTCTGTTTTCAAACAGCAACATGTATATTAGCAAAATAAGCATGGCAAAGGCTATCCTTGACTTTCTTATTGAAACTATAGATGCAAAAAATTATTATAAATAACAGAAAGCAAATACTAACAAAAGAAAATGACGCTCCAAGCAAAACACATATCATGTGGCGAATAAAAATATAGCTCCAAGTAAAGTTACCGATGAACGAAGACGAAAGAGGGGATGCCTTCCGGGGCATACCCAAGATTAGGCTCTTGGTTATTCTTGAATATTATCTTGGGGTGACTTGGGCATCCCCAAGCTTAGGTTCTTGCCACTCCTTATTCCATAGTCCATCGAATCTTTATCCAAAACTTGAAAACTCCACAACACAAAACTCAACAGAAAACTCGTAAGCTCCGCTAGTATAAGAAAATAAAAAAACCACTTAGGTACTGTAATGAACTCATTCTAAATTCATATTGGTGTAATATCTACTGTATTCCAACTTATCTATGGTTCATACCACTTAATACTAGCCATAGATGCATCAAAGTAAGCAAACAACACATAGAAAACAGAATCTGTTAAAAACAGAACAGTCTGTAGTAATCTGTATAAAACGTATACTTCTGGAACTCCAAACATCCTACCAGATTAGGAAGTCCTAATATATTTGTGTACCAATCCAGCGCAAAAATAATCAGATAATAATCACGTTTCTGTGAATTAACAAAACTAATTTACTGGGTGCAAAAGTTTCTGATTCTCAGCAGGATCAACACAACTATCATCGTAAGCTATCCTAAAGGTCTTACTTGGAACTTTAATGAAACAAATGCTATAAAACATGATTACTAAAGTAGCATAATCATGTGAACACACAAAAATAGTAAGAATAAATATTGGGTTGTCTCCCAACAAGCGCTTTTCTTTAATGCCTTTCTAGTTAGGCATGATGATGACAATGATGCTCACCTAAAAGATAAGAATTGAAACATAACGGGAGCATCATGAAGCATATGACTAGCACATTTAAGCCTAGCCCACTTCTTATGCATAGGGATTTTGTGAACAAACAACTTATGGGAACAATAATCAACAAGCATAGGAAGGCAAAACAAGCATAGCTTCAAGATTTTCAACACATAGAGAGGAAACTTGATATTATTGCAATTCCTACAAGCATAAGTTCCTCCCTCATAATAATTTTCAGTAGCATCATGAATGAACTCAACAATATAACCAGCACATAAAGCATTCTTTTCATGATCTACTTGCATAGAAAATTTACTACTCTCCACATAAGCAAATTTCTTCTCATGAATAGTAGTGGGAGAAAACTCAACAAAATAATTATCATGTGAGGCATAATCCAATTGAAAACTAAAATCATGATGACAAGTTTCATGGTTATCATTATTCTTAATAGCATACAAGTCATCACAATAATCATCATAGATAGCAACTTTGTTCTCATATTCAATTGGAACCTCTTCCAAAATAGTGGAATCACTAAATAAAGTTAACACTCTTCCAAATCCACTTTCGTATTCATCACAATAAAATTCAACATCCTCCAAAATAGTGGGATCACTACTTCCTAAAGTTGACACTCTTCCAAACCCACTTTCATCAATATAATCATCATAGGTAAGAGGCATGCTATCATCATAACAACTTTGCATATCAAAACTTAGGATGCTAAAAATATCATCTTCATTAAACATAGCATCCCCAAGCTTGTGACAAACATTAATTTCAGCAAATATATTGTCAAATATTTCATCCTCATCAAACATAGCTTCCCCAAGCTTGTGCCCTTTCATATCATAAGCATAATCACTCTCATCATTAAAAATATGGATGGCACCAACAGTAAAGCAATTATCATCATCACAATGAGTAGTAGGAGCAACATCATTTGGGAGGGATACCTTTTTACCTTTGTTGCTCCTTCTTTTCTTTTTCTTCTTCACATTATGTGTGTGTTCAACCTTCCTCTTTGAGCTCCTTATTGATGAGATTGGTTGAATAGAAAGCTCCTCCTCGTTACCTGATTCATCATAAGAAATAATAGGAGGAGATTGGGAAGTCTCTTCCCTTTCATTAGTATTATCTTCATCTTAAATTTGCTTCTTTTTCTTTAGGTAATTGGCAATATAAGGATTTTCAATGCAATTCATTGCACAAAACATATAAATATCCTCTAGATCAAAATCAAGAAATCTAAATTTTGGAATACCCTCAGTTATATGTCATTTCTTCATACCCCAAAAGAAGACTAAGCTCTTTATGATGCCCAAGGGTAATCAAGTTGTCACAATTTTTGGACACGATTCGATCATGAAACAATTTGCATTGGAGATTTAAATGACCATGTTCATTGCAAAGTTCACAAGGGGCACGAAAAATATTGAATCTTTGAGCACAATCATCAAGGCTTTATTGCAAACCTTTAGTTTTTAAATACTTATGCCTCTTGCAATATCTATTTTCTCTATTTGGTGTGTCCATGCAAATCCAATCTACTCCACAAAAATCAACATGCTTATAAGAGACATTTTCATCATAACTAGTGCAGTCATCAATAGTACTATGGATATTCAAAGAGTTCATACTAACAACAATGCAATCATGTTCATCATTCAAAGATTTAGTACCAAGCATTTTAATGCATTCTTATTCTAGCAATTGAGCACAATTTTCCTTTCCATCATACTCACGAAAGATATTAAAAAGACGAAGCATATGAGACAAACTTAACTCCATTTTTTTGTAGTTTTCTTTTATAAACTAAACTAGTGATAAAACAAGAAACAAAAAGATTCGATTGCAAGATCTAAAGATATACCTTCAAGCACTCACCTCCCCGGCAACGGCGCCAGATAAGATCTTGATGTCTACTACACAACCTTCTTCTTGTATACATTGTTGGGCCTACAAGTGCACATGTTTGTAGGACAGTAGCAAATTTCCCTCAAGTGGATGACCTAAGGTTTGTCAATCTGTGGGGGGCGTAGGATGAAGATGGTCTCTCTCAAACAACCCTGCAACCAAATAACAAAGAGTCTCTTGTGTCCCCAACACACCCAATACAATGGTAAATTGTATAGGTGCACTAGTTCGGCGAAGAGATGGTGATACAAGTGCAATATAGATAGTAGATATAAGTATTTGTAATCTGAAATAATAAAAACAGCAAGGTAACTAATGATAAAAGTGAGCGTAAACGGTATTCCAATGATAGGAAACAAGGCATAGGGTTCATACTTTCACTAGTGCAAGTTCTCTCAACAATAATAACATAGATAGATCATATAACAATCCCTCAACATGCAACAAAGAGTCACTCCAAAGCCACTAATATCGGAGAACAAACGAAGAGATTATGGTAGGGTATGAAACCACATCAAAGTTATTCTTTCGGATCAATCTATTCAAGAGTTCGTACTAGAGTAACACCTTAAGACACAAATCAACCAAAACCCTAATGTCACCTAGATACTCCATTGTCACCTCAAGTATCCGTGGGCATGATTATACGATATGCATCACACAATCTCAGGTTCATCCAACCAACACAAAGTACTTCAAAGAGTGCCCCAAATTTTCTACCGGATAGCAAGACGAAAACGTGTACCAACCCCTATGCATAGGATCATGGGCAAAACCCGCAAGTTGATCACCAAAACATACATCAAGTGGCACGTGATATCCCATTGTCACCACAGATAAACACGACAAGACATGCATCAAGTGTTCTCAAATCATTAAAGACTCAATCCAATAAGATAACTTCAAGAGTAAAACTCAACTCATCACAAGAGAGTAGATGGGGAGATACATCATAAGATCCAACTATAGTAGCAAAGCTCGCGATACATCAAGATCGTGCCATAGAGAGAACACGAGAGAGAGAGAGATCAAACACATAGCTACTGGTACATACCCTCAGCCCCGAGGGTGAACTACTCCCTCCTCATCATGGATAGCACTGGTGTCGGTGTCAAAACTGGCGGATCTCGGGTAGGGGGTCCCGAACTGTGCATCTAGGTGGATGGTAACAGGAAACGAGGGACACGATGTTTTACCCAGGTTCGGGCCCTCTTGATGGAGGTACAACCCTACGTCCTGCTTGATTAATATTGATGATGTGTATTACAAGAGCGGATCTACCACGAGATCAAGGAGGCTAAACCCTAGAAGCTAGCCTATGGTATGATTGTTGTAATGGTTGTTCGTCCTACGGACTATAACCCTCCGGTTTATATAGACACCGGAGAGGGCTAGGGTTACACAGAGTCGGTTACGATGGTAGGAGATCTACATATCCGTATCGCCAAGCTTGCCTTCCACGCCAAGGAAAGTCCCATCCGGACACGGGATGAAGTCTTCAATCTTGTATCTTCATAATCTTGGAGTCCGGCTGACGATGATAGTCCGGCTGTCCGGACACCCCCTAGTCCAGGACTCCCTCAGTAGCCCCTGAACCAGGCTTCAATGACAATGAGTCCGGCACGCATATTGTTCGGCATTGCAAAGCGGGTTCCCCCTCCGAATAATTCATAGAAGATTGTGAACACCAGGATAGTGTCCGGCTCTGCAAAATAAATTCCACATTCCACCGTAGAGAGAATAATATGTACACAAGTTCAATCTGCTGACGTATTTTGTGGCATGACGTCACACCACTACCAAGCCTTTACTTGAATTGTTTTTTACTACACCACCTCAGTGCGTTTAGCGAAGCGGTTTCCTTGGCACGTCTTGTCGAAGCAGAGATCGTGTTTCCCCTTATTCCGGGATTCTCATCAATACGGACGTGGGTAACCCAACCGCGCCATTGATGGTGGCACTTGGGAGATAAGCGAGTTTTACCAGGCCAGTGGGGACGCATAGTCTTCGTCCGCCCATATATAAGGGGATAAGGATCCACCTTTTCACCTACGCCTTCTTCCTCCTTTGCTTATCCATCTCCGCGCACTCAAGCTCCAGCGCCCAAGTCTGTGCATCTCGCCTCGACCTTCTCCGACCATGTCCGGAGCGGGAGGTACATGGCTGGCCTCCACCGTTACGGAGGAGCACATCACAAAACTGCGCAGCGCCCGATACCTTTCCGGCGACATCGCGCACCGGCTGCCCGACAAGGGGCAGCTCATCCCCACCCCCAGGCCCCATGAGAGGGTTGTATTCCTTCTCCACTTCCTCCGCGGACTGGGCTTCCCATTGCATCCCTTTGTCCGGGGGCTCATGTACTATTATGGCCTGGATTTCCACGATCTGGCGCCAAACTTCATCCTCAACATCTCGGTGTTTATCGTCGTGTGCGAGGCCTTCCTCTGCATCCAGCCCCACTTCGGCTTGTGGCTCAAAACCTTCAATGTAAAGCCGAAGGTGGTGAAGGGCACTCAAGCGGAGTGCGGAGGCGCCATGTTGGGTAAGATGCCCAACGTCATCTGGCTCGAAGGGGTCTTCGTGGAGTCCGTCAAGGGGTGGCAATCGAGGTGGTTCTATATCACCGAGCCGCGCGACCCTACGTGGGCGGCGGCCCCCGAGTTCAGATCTGGTATCCCTATGCAGCTCACCTCCTGGAAAGAGAAGGGCTTGCTACGGGGTAGTTCGGAGGAGCTGACGGGACTCCAAGCCTGTATCCAGAAGCTGGTGAACAAGAAGATCAGGCTTGTCAACGTGATCCAAGTCATGCTCATCCGCCGGACTCTCCCATGCCAAGAACGGGCATTTAAACTGTGGGAGTTCAATCCGGCACAGCACCAGGCATTGAGTGGGCTCTTCGACACAACATACGAAGGCACCTGGAGGGTGCTGTTCAAGGGCGCAGAAGCTCCCGCATCCGCCACTGAAGATCGCGGATTTTTCTCGCAGCGTCCAGCTGACGAGGTAAGTGATTCTACCCCTTTACGGGACACTTGTTTTTAATAGTTTGACCCTACGCGGGTTTCAATCTCCCTTTTCCTTTGACAGGAATAGATGAAGAAGGCCGAGCAGATCGTCTGCCCGGTTCCCATGCCAGAAAACCCAGTAGACGCCCGTCTAGCAGGGCTGCTGGTACCGGCACCGCATGTGGTGCCGGAGAAGAAGGCCAGGAAGGTGGCCACGGGTACTCGAAAGAGTTCCCGTTTTCAGGTGTCCGACGACTCCGAGGCAGACTCCTCCCTCGAAGGCGAGGAGGAGGAAGAAGACTCTCTCCCGGAGGAAGGAGAGAGGAAAAGGAAGGCTTCCCCAACAGGGGAGGCCGAAGGGTCCAAGAGGGGAAGGACTATTCCCCCGGACAGTTGCGCCAATGCCAACGTTGGCGACGAAGAGTGGCCCTCAAGGGCTAGGCCTCCGGCGAGATCGTAAGTATCCGGATTCCTGAATGATTTATAATTTCTTTTTGTGTCACATAGTGTCCTTCTAATGCCGCACACTGCTTGCAGTCCGGCCGATGATGATCTCCCCGCTTCATCGAGTGGGTCGTTGGCTCTGTCGGATGTAGATTCCATCCCGACTGCCTCCACCCCTCGCGATGCTGAGGACGCCGAGGTGGGATCCCGGGAAGGGACCCATCAGGAGGAGGCTCCAGAGGCGCCAGAGGGCAGCCTCCCGGACTTTGCGCCGGACTCCACGCCGGAACCAGCAGTGGTTCCGGAGTCCGGTAGGCGGCTCCTTCGTAAGAAGGGCAAGACCGTGACGCCGGCGGCCCCCGTCCAACCTGAGGCACCGGACAACTTGTTGGAGGTGCTCAAGGGCGCTTCCATCGAGGAAGAACACCGCACTATTATGAGTGCGGTGATTCAGAAGGTTCAGCTCGCCAAGAGCGGGCTAACCGAAGCCTGCAGTAGCCTTCTAATAGGCTTTGAGGTAAGAAGTTTAAAATATGTAATGTAATACCGCATAGACAGTAGCCCCTGATGCTCGGTTCGGTGTTCGGAAAGAAAAGCCAGACTGAGGATCTAAAAAAGATATACGCAGGGTTGCTAAAAATTATGTCAATATGGGTTTGCAGGCTGCGCTGCTGACCTCTGCCGCACTTACTGCGGAGGTCGGTGCTTTGAAGCAGGACCTCGAGCGGTCCGAGCAAGAGCTCGGCCGTGCCAAGATGCAGCTTGAGGACAAAGAAGGTGAGTAACACCACTTTGTATAGTTACCTTACAGAAAAGGATTTATGTTGCAACAAAAATAACAAGGATAACGTGGGTACTGCAGGGGCCACGAATGAGGTGGCAACCCTGAAGGAGGCTGTGTCCGCGGCCGAACACAATGCGGCCGCGGAACGGGCAGAGCGAGAGAAACAGGAGGCGCGGGTGGCGGAGGTGCGACAAGAGCTCCAGGCTCTCATGGAAAAGCATGAGAGTTTGGAGCGCGACTCAAAGACTCGAGAGTCCGAGCTTGCCTCGGCTCCCGAAAGTGCCAAAGCCGCCAAGGCCGAGGCCCATAAGGCCCTCCAGGAGATTGAGGCGGTGAAGAAAATAGCGTCGGGTAAGGCATTTTTCATGCAAAGCAAGCATGTTAATGTAAACTACCTGACACTTACCCGAATTCGGAGCTCTCCAGGGGCATTTGCAGATCTGCCTCACAGCGTGTCCGATGTCGCCGCATTCTACCGAGCCGAGGAGGGGAGCTCAACGGAGAAGGTCTTCTGGTCTCAGTACGTTGAGGCCGGCCATCCGGTGCCCCCTAGCGACCAGCTGAAGCAGCTGGTCGAGCTCCACAAGGTAGCCGAACAGGCCATGAAGGGCAGTCCGGCTGTGGCCTGAAGAGGCCATGCCTGGGAGCTACTTCGGTCTCGTGCGGCGGCTGGTGGATGCATGCCCCTGGGTGGAGGTCATCAAGCACTCCGCCTGTATTGAAGGTGCTCGTCGGGCCCTTGCCCGCGCAAAGGTGCATTGGGGCAAGCTGGATGCGGAGAGGCTTATCACTGACGCGCCGCCAGTGGGCAAGGAGTATCGTACGCCTGAGATGTACTCTAAGACTGTCCTGAAGGGTGCCCGCAAGATTGCGGATGAGTGCCCCAAAGATGTAATTATTGAGTAGACTCGCTATGTGTTATCCTGTGCGCTGAAAACATTGTTCATATGCGCTAAGCAACGCTTGTTTGATTTAAAATATTACCTTCTGTGCGGCCATTTATAAAATCTGAGAGATGGCAAGTCGGCGGCTTCAGCCCCCATGCCACGAGTGCTGGGGTGTTCGGGATAAACTTGAGCACTCTTGTTCCCATTTTTGGGTCCATCTAGGGAGGCCCTCAACACAACGAACACGGCAACCGGACTTATAATGCTTGAACACTCTCACTTAGCCATAGAATTCTATAATTTTAAATTTCGGCGAAGCCCCTAGTGTCGGAAGACCGAGTTCGAGGCGCTATCCACGCCTTGGCCGGACATCATCCGGTTCTTCGCTTGAAGCGGCATAAGTCTTTAGGGACTCGAAAAGACCTCTCAAACAGCGACCAGTCTCTCGCCTTATCATGACAGTCAGTTTTAGCTTTCTCCACTGAGGCGCTCGCCCAGCTCAACCGGGGCGCAATCGCAGTGGTTCTCCCAGTGCTACCTTAGCCGACAGAACGGAACGTAAGGTACCAAAACATGGGAGCCGGGCAAACCCAACTATTGACCCAAGACATGATTCGGAGCCGATTCATATAATTCTATAAGTTCGGGGTGCCGCACTTGTGAAAGTGTTCGGACTTATCACACCATAATGCGGGTAACATAAGCCCTTGGTGTATTCGGCCGTACCAAATTGTACGGATGCAAGATGTCGTAAATGAACATATATATAAAGTAATGCAATTATAATCAAAAAGTGTTGCATTGTTTATTCAAGAAATTCTGCTATTGGCGCAGAGCGATACAAATAGTGCGGTAAGCAAGGGATTGGACTAATTAGACATGTCTCCCTCTAGGGTTAGGCTGTGGAATGGTGTATTTAACAAAATTAATGCTCGTAATGGAGACCACCTGAGTGTTCGTCGCAGCCTTTGTCCCCCCCTGGCTGTTGCATCGTGAGTTCGGCAGGTTTGCCGCCGGACAGAGCCTCTGGTGAACGGAGTCCTGTGTATAAAAAGAAGGAAAATAAAAATAAAAAGAGCGACACACTTGGGAGCCCCTGGTGTGGTCGAGCCGCACTCTAGGTCTGCTGTGGTCATGCCCCTCCCCCTATGCCCATGGTATCTCCAGAGCGTAATGATGTACGCGGAGAGCTGGTCTTACAATCATGCGAGGGCTGGGGTTGGGGCCGCATTGCTACGCATGCTCGGAACGTGCCAGGTGATCTTGATTGATGTTGCTCCAGGCGCGTTTGGCCATGTCCGGTCGTTTAACGGCCGGACTCGAAAATTGCCTTAAAAGGCTGCCCTGTACTTCTGCCACGAGAGCCGCTGTATGTTCCTCCGTTCGGAGGGAGCGTTCTATATTTCCGTTGACCGTGATGACTCCATGAGGGCCTAGCATCTTGAGCTTGAGGTATGCATAATGCGGCACCACGTTGAACTTTGCAAACGCGGTTCGTCCGAGCAGAGCGTGATAGCCGCTGCGGAACGGGACTATGTCGAAGATTAACTCCTCGCTCCGGAAATTATCCGGGGATCCGAAGACCACTTCCAGTGTGACTGAGCCTGTACAATTGGCCTCAACACCTGGTATGACGCCTTTCAAGGTTGTCTTTGTAGGTTTAATCCTTGAGGGGTCTATGCCCATCTTGCGCACTGTATCCTGATAAAGCAGGTTTAGGCTACTGCCGCCGTCCATCAGGACTCTTATGAGGTGAAATCCATCGACGATTGGGTCTAAAACCAATGCGGCGAATCCGCCATGGCGGATACTGGTCGGATGGTCTCTTCGATCGAAAGTGATCGGGCAAGAGGACCATGGATTGAACTTTGGGACGACTGGCTCCATCGCATATACGTCCCTTAGTGCATGCTTCCGCTCCCTCTTGGGTATATGGGTTGCGTATATCATGTTTACCGTCCGCACTTGTGGGGGGAAGCCCTTCTGTCCTCTACTGTTCGGCGGCCGGGTCTCTTCCTCGTCGTCGTTGTGCAGCCCCTTGTTACTGTTTTCGGCAATTAACTTGCCTGCCTGCTTGAATACCCAACAAACTCTGTTGGTGTGGTTAGCTGGCTTTTCGGGGGTGCCATGTATCGGCAAGAGCGGTCGAGTATTCGGTCCGAATTGGACGGACCCGGAGTGGTTCTTTTGAATGGCTTCTTCCGTTGACCGGGTTTAGAGCCTCGGAATCCGGTGTTGACTGCCGTATCCTCATTGTTGTCGCCGTTAACGTGGTGTTTGTTTTTGTTTCGACGCGACCTGCCATTGTGGTCCTTGGTATCCGGACTGTCAGCATTTTTGCTGAGGTTGTTGCTTCGAGCTAGCCAGCTGTCCTCTCCCGCACAGAAGCGGGTCATGAGTGATGTGAGGGCTGCCATGGATTTCGGCTTTTCCTGTCCTAGGTGCCGGGCTAGCCACTCATCGCGGATGTTATGTTTGAAGGCTGCGAGGGCCTCTGCATCCGGACAGTCGACGATTTGATTTTTCTTGGTTAAGAACTATGTCCAGAACTGTCTGGCCGATTCATCTGGCTGCTGAATTATGTGGCTTAGGTCATCGGCGTCTGGTGGTCGCACGTATGTGCCCTGGAAGTTGTCGAGGAATGCGGCTTCCAGGTCCTCCCAACACCCAGTTGACTCTGCGGGCAGGCTGTTGAGCCAATGCCTAGCTGGTCCTTTAAGCTTGAGCGGGAGATATTTGATGGCGTGGAGATCGTCTTCGCGGGCCATATGGATATGAAGGAGATAATCTTCGATCCAAACCACGGGGTCTGTTGTGCCATCGTAGGATTCAATGTTGACAGGTTTAAACCCTTCAGGGATTTGATGATCCATTACTTCGTCTGTGAACCATAGTGGGTGTGCGGCGCCTCTGTATTGGGAAATGTCACGACGTAGCTCAAGAGAGCGTTGTCTGCTGTGTTCGGCTCGGCCGGAGTTGCGGTATCCGGCACGACGGTATTCGTCGTGGGTCGTGGGGCGCCCACGTGATCCATAGATAGATCTGGATTGTCTTGCCTTGTCCTCCAATATATCTCGCAATTCCGACGCGCTCCCTCGTGGCTTCATACTTTTTGAGCGATGCCGGGGTACAGTCTTGGTGGAGGGCCTAGGTGCCTCTCTGTCGCGACCACGGGGTGGTCGGTCTGCCGTATTGTGCGCTGGTGATGAAGGTATATATGCTTCCTCCTCTAGTCGGGGGAGCAACTTGCGTTTTGGGTAGCTCTTGGAGGGGCGTTCGAGTTCGTACTCTTCGTCCGCGAGGACCTCGGTCCATCTGTCGGCCAGCAGGTCTTGCTCAGCTTGAAGTTGTTGCTGCTTTTTCTTTAGGCTATTCGCCGTGGCCATTAGCCTGCGTTTAAAACGCTCCTGTTCGACGGGATCCTCGGGCACAACAAATTCATCGTCGTTGAGGCTTGCCTCGTCTCCGGAGGGAGGCATGTAATTGTCATCCTCTAACTCCTCATCCGCCGCTCTCTCTCGAGGGCTGGCTTCCCCGTCCTCCTGTGCTGAATCGTGCTGGAGGGGGTTGTCTTCGGCACTCTCCGGGGTGTTATTATCTCTAGTGCCGGAATCTCCATTCTTGCTGTGGCGGGATTTAGAGCGGCGCCGCTGACGTCGGCGCTTGGGCTGTTTCTTTAAGGAATCTGCCTCCGCTGCTTCTTCGCCGTCCCCATCTTTTGGGGTGTCCACCATTTATATGTCATATGATGAGGTGGTCTTCCAGTGCCCTGTAGGCGCTGGTTCTTGATCGTCTCCGGCATCGTCGTCCATACCGTCGATGTCTTCGGAGTCGTAGTCTAGCATGTCGGTTAGATCGTCGACAGTGGCTACAAAGTGGTTGGTGGGTGGGTTTCGAATTTCTTCGTCGTCCGCATCCCAACCATCCTGGCCGTAGTCCGGCCAGGGCTCTCCGGATAGCGAGAGATGCTTTAACGAATTTAGGATGTCGCCAAAGGGTGAGTGCTGAAAGATGTCCGCTGCAGTGAACTCCATGATCGGCGCCCAATCGGATTCGATTGGCAGGGGCGTGGGAGGTTTAGAGTTCGGCAGGGAGTCCGGCACCTCGGAGTCACGAGATTTGTAAGGGACGAAGTCAGTGTTCAGCTCCATCGCCGTGGAAGTTGCAGCTCCCGAGGCGGTGTCCAGCCACCCGTCCTCGATCTGCGCGATCGGCTCTAGACTATGGGTCGGAGCGGATTCGTGTGCGGCCACCAGGGCATTGTCCGGTGGCAGAGCTAAATCATGCCCATCGTGACAGCGCGGCATGCTCGGCTGTGGCTCGAACCCGTCGAAGATCAAGTCCCCACGGATGTCGGCCGTGAAGTTTAGGCTTCCAAACCTGACCTGATGGCCAGGGGCGTAGCTTTCGATCTGCTCCAGATGGCCAAGCGAATTGGCCCGCGGTGCGAAGCCGCCGAATACGAAGATCTGTCCGGGGAGAAAAGTCTCACCCTGGACGGCGTTGTTGTTGATTGAAGAAGCCATCAAGCCTATCGGTGACGACACAGAGGAACTCTCAATGAAAGCACCGATGTCAGTGTCAAAACCGGCGGATCTCGGGTAGGGGGTCCCGAACTATGCGTCTAGGCGGATGGTAACAGGAGACGAGGGACGCGATGTTTTACCCAGGTTCGGGCCCTCTTGATGGAGGTAAAACCCTACGTCCTGCATGATTCATATTGATGATGTGTATTACAAGAGTGGATCTACCACGAGATCAAGGAGGCTAAACCCTAGAAGCTAGCCTATGGTATGATTGTTGTAATGGTTGTTCGTCCTACGGACTAAAACCCTCCGGTTTATATAGACACCGGAGAGGGCTAGGGTTACACAGAGTCAGTTACAATGGTAGGAGATCTACATATCCGTATTGCTAAGCTTGCCTTCCACGCCAAGGAAAGTCCCATCCGGACACGGGACGAAGTCTTCAATCTTGTATCTTCATAATCTTGGAGTCCGGCTGACGATGATAGTCCGGCTGTCCGGGCACCCCCTAGTCCAGGACTCCCTCAACTGGGATGATGAAGATGGCCACCGGTGATGGGTTCCCCCTCCGGCAAGGTGCCGGAACGGGCTCCCTAGAGGTTTTTGGTGGCTACAGAGGCTTGCGGCGGCGAAACTCCCGATCTATCTTCTTCTTCGATATTTTTAGGGTACGTAGGCTTATATAGGCGAAAGAAGTCGGTCAGGGGGGCCTCGAGGGGCCCACGAGAGGGTAGGGCGTGCCAAGGGGGGTGGGCGCGCCCCCTGTCTCGTGGCTTCCTCGACGCTTCCTTTACTTCAACTCCAAGTCTCCTGGATCATAATCTTTCCAAAAATCACGCTGCCGAAGGTTTCATTCCGTTTGGACTCCATTTGATATTCCTTTTCTTCGAAACACTGAAATAGACAATAAAACAACAATATGGGCTGGGCCTCCGGTTAATAGGTTAGTCCCAAAAGTAATATAAAAGTGTATAATAAAGCCCGTAATCATTAAAAACAGATAGGATAATAGCATGAATGCTTCCTAAATTATAGATACGTTGGAGACGTATCACCGGCCACGGGAGGCAGGAGCATGCGGCACGACCGGTGCTGCTTTGGGCGGCTGGAGCAAGAAGACCAGAGGTTGAAGAAGCACTACGGCCGTTGGATGGACATCGTACAGTCAGTGGCGCTAGAATCGTTCATATTGACTAAAGTTGACAAAGGCCTCCGTCCCAATCAACTTAGTAGGCCCACAAGTCAGCCTCCCACCAAGGTGGGTCCCATCTAGCAGGGGGAGTATTCATTTTTTTGTGCGTAATAAGGAGGCACTTCCGGTGAGTCTGAGCTGACAGCGGGGGGAACGTTTTTTCATGAAATACGGTGGCCCGTCCGATGGGTCCCAGCAGTTAGGGGGGATTGTTTTTTTCATGAAATACTGGTGGCCCGTCCGGTGGGTCCCTGTTGTCAGGTGGAGGAATAATTATTTTCCACGTAATAAGGAGGCACTTCCTTGCGGCTGTCGTGGACCCAGCTATCAGCCTCTCCACGTACAGTACTCTTCCGATGGAAGTCGGTCGTTGACCACATTGACCACGCCGTGCCGAGAGCACCATGGCGATGGACGATGGCGAGGCCTAGGAAGGGGACGACATGGAGCCGGGGGAGACGCGGCAGTGGATGCCCACGCGGTGAGGAGTATGAGGGTTCATTGGTTCGGCTACGCTGCCGTCGCCGCAGAATAACAGGGGGTGTGGGTGAGTGGAGTGGAGGGATGGCCTGGCCAGCAGTGGGAGTAGTATGGGGGCGATGAGGCCTCCGTGGCAGCACAGCCGGCCATGGGTTGCAGGAGCAGGCGACACGACCGGCGCTGCTTTGGGCAGCTGGAGTAAGAAGACCAGAGGTTGAAGAAGCACTATGGCCGTTGGATGGACATCGTACGGTCACTGGAGTATTGACTAAGTTGACCAAGCCCTCCGTCCCCGTCAACTTAGTAGGCCCACAAGTCAGCCACCCACTATGGTGGGTCCCAACTAGCAGGGGGTATTCATTTTTTTGTGCGTAATAAGGAGGCACTTCCTTGCGTGTGAAGATATAGCTGGTGGGTCCGACGTGTCAGCGGGGGAATGTTTATTTCGCGAAATACAGAGGCCCTTCCCATGGGTCCTAGCTGTCAGGTGGAGGAATCATTATTTTGCGCGTAATAAGGAGGCATTTCCTTGCGTGCTGCCGTGGACCCAGTTGTCAGCATCTCCACGTACAGTCCACTTCCGATGTATGTCATTCATTAACCACGTTAACCAGGCCGCGCTGAGAGCACCAGGGCGGTGGACGACAGCGAGGTCTAGGAAGGAACGACACGGAACCAGGGAAGACTCGGCAGTTATTTCCCACGTGGAGGAGTACGAGGATTTACTGGTTCGTTTGCCGTCCCCAGAGAATAACAACAGGTGTGGGTGAGTAGAGGGATGGCTAGGCCAGCGATGGGAGTACGGTGGGGCGGTGAGGCCTGCGCGGCAGCATAGCCGGCCGCGGAGGGAGCAGGCAGTCCCGCCGGCGCTTGTTTGAGCGGCTGGAGCAGGAAGAGCAGAGATTGAAGAAGCACGACAGCCGTTGGATGGACATCCAACAGTCACTGCTCTCATGTGTTGACTAAGTTGACAGGGCGTTGCGTGTGCGTCAACCTTTTTTTAGGAAAGCATACGCGTCAACCTGTAGTAGGCGCACAAGTCAGCCTCAAATCTGTGCAAAACAGCATACAACCCATCTGCCATTATTTCTAATACTGTACAACCCATTTGCTAATTCTGAAGAATTTTTTTGGAGCCCATCTTTTTTTTGTTAGCATTACACCCCATATTGTGGCCACGGTTAAAAAGTATACGAAATTTTGCATATTTCGATGCGGTCAACTGTTTTTAATCCCGAAATATCGATTCACATTCAAACTATTTTGAAAAATAATTTATATAAATATATAATCCAAATAATTGTCCACGTATAAAAATCAATGGAATTTAAAATCTTGTAAAGAAAAAATTGAACCTAATTCCCGGTTTGATGTGTTTTAAAAATGTACAGCCCATTTCTGGGCAAACTGAATGAAACTCTCCTCGTCTTCAAAGATTTGCAGCCCAACAGGGCTGATAAAGCAAGTAGGCCTCGTTTGGGTATTTCTTTAAAAAATAGAACTGGGCTAGCCATTGTTAGCAAGAAAAAAACACAACTGGTCTCATGATGTGGTAAACATAAATAAAACCCTGGCTAGACGGGCCACAGCCCCCGCACAGCCCCGTTGTTACCCCGATCCGTCGCTAAAATTAGTATGAATAACAACGGCTTGTTCCTAAAAAAACTGCGTGACCTGCTGGGTCCCTGGTGTCAGCCGCTTGTAGTGTAATTCTCTCATTTATTGACTATATTGACAATGGCGTGAGCCCCAGATGTCCAACCATTAGGAGGAACCATATTATTGGGCTTGTAATATAAAGACACTTAGTACGAGGGTTGACTGGTTCGGGTGCGGGTGCGTGTTGGGGCTGACGTCGTCGGAGAATAACATGACATGTGGGGGAATAGAGGGAGGGACCAGCCAACGTTGGAGGGTACGTACGGTAGGGCGGCGGAGGCGCAGCCAGCCATGCGAGGCGGGAGCAGGCGGAACTGACGGGGTGGTTTGGTTTGGGCGGCTGGAGGAAGAAGAAGACAAGAGATAGAAGATACACGACAGATGTTGGATGTCAATCCAACAGCTGGTAGGCAGAATCTTTTGTTGACTGGCTAGTAAGTCGACACCACCTTGGATAGGCTATTTCCTCGCAAGTCCCAAATGTCAGAATCCGAATCTGTCACGGTCATGCAGCCTTTCCTATGAAAATTTATAGCCCATTTGATGTGCTAGTTCCGAATAAGTTTGCGGGTGCTGGTGGGGGCTAATCACTTGGCTTCTGTAATGCACAGTGAGCTCAAGCAGCCGGCGAGAGTGATGTTATTACCCTTGGTTGGGATTTGTTACAATATTCCAGTCTAAATTAAATGAATGGCAAACCATTTGCCTTGTTTCAAAGAAAATATGACAGTCACAGCCGAGTTGAAAAGGGCAAGAACATCTAACTCCAGCTTACAAACTGTACAAAAGCACGAGGGTTAATTGTTCATTAGGTTTACAAAAAAACCAGGTTGAAAAGGGCAACAACATCTAACTCCAGCACTGTTTTTGGCAGTCACAGTCAAATGGATCGGTCAGTTCCATAGAATGAACATCCTGGGTCGTAAAATTTACTGCATTATGACCACAATATGTTATAAATAGAAGCCCGACACGTTCAGAAGCTCTTTTGCCCACCTGAAACTCCTTTTTTTACTCTTCGACATACCCATATGTCAAAACCATGCTGCTGATAAACTTAAGCCTGATGGACAATAGTAACCTCTCATTCAGCAGGAAGAATGTGACAAATCTAGTGTTTGCACGGTTGGCTACATATCATTCTAGCGTTATTGTCTTCAATCAAATCTCATGAGAAGTGAGAAAATCCCGATGCTTACGAATCCACTAATTGGTTATAACTTTCTTACCTCGTCCTGTTGCATAAATAGACATGAAGATTGAAAACATATAAGGTCTAAAAAAGAGTGTCGAAAGAGCAACAGCTGAACGGTTAATTCTAGTACACTATATGCGGGTTTCCAATGTGCGTGAAATTATCACCTTTATATACAACTTCTCCAGACATGGAAAGCATTGCAGCAAGCCAATAATCTTGTTCAGATCAAAACTATTCATTTGGATATATAAGATCTTGACAGAATCCAGCACCATTGATAGGCCATCCATAGAGAAACTCTTCATTGAGCATTGAACATAATATTAGTACAAAATGTGTACTTCAAGATGATATATAACTTATGCACAGAAATTTAAAATGCAGCTTATGGTTACAAGTGTAGATGATAATATAAAGTACCTAAAGAACTGTGGAGCCAAACACCATATTGAAATGAGCACAAAGATCATGTATTACACCCAAGGTCTCCAGTTTAGGCGCAGAGAGGACGGTTATTTGCAATGGTGAATAACTAGAATCAAGGATCAACCTTTTAAGTGAAGGGGCATCTTGGATGATGAGCTGCCTTCCGTTAAAAGAAATTCCAATTCTTACAAGGTTAGGCGACTTTATTTGGAGACAACCGTTTCTAGCTGTGAAAACAAGCACCAAGCACTCCAGGGCAAGGCAACTAGAGTGGATGATGTTGTGCAATGAGGCCTCCGATATACAAACCCACACAAGTGAAAGTTTCTTGAGAAATGGGAGTCAAAGGTTTAGTACCAGATTGTCTGGTAGGTAGCACAGCGCAAAGGTGGTGGTGTGGAGAGAGGAGGAAAACCGCGAGATGGACATCGGTGCTGAGGGCACAAGTACATGGCGTTCGGTATGAGGTATGTGATTTCCAGGGGAATAGTAGAACTCAAGCAACTGTAGTTCTGTGAGTTCAGGGGATTTTAGCCAGGCGTCCACCGTGCAGGGCATGGTATGCTTGCTCAGGTAGCATGACAGGATGCAGAGGCTTTGAACAGAGCCCTGGTGGGAGGAGATGATGGCTCTGGGGGTTTCAAAATCATTGAAGAGAGATAGCTGACGACGGTCGAGATTAAGGGGCACGGCGCGCCATAGAGGGCGCCACCGAATTGAGAGGACTTGGGTGCAGCAGCAATCCTTGGTGGCGAGAAGCAAGATGATCTCCCCAAGGACGGCGTCTGGGAGATCGCTGATGCGGTCCACCCGAGATTCTACGGGTTCCTGGGATCCGAAGGGGGTGGGGTTACCACTTCTCCCCGCGCTGGCGGGTGCGGGATCTACAAAAGGCGTCACCGCTGGAGGGAGCCTCATCTTCTTGGTGCTGGGGTCAGCCGACTCCATTTTCCTCGAGGGTATCGCATCGCACTCACGGATTTGAGCAGATTAACGAATGACGAGCCTAGTTGTAGTGCGAGTGAAGAAGAAGGGAAGTTGGGGTTTTTTGTAGTAGTGAGGAAGAAGGGGAGCTAGGGTTTTCTATAGGAGTGCGGTGAGGAATTTGCGGGTACGAGTGGAGCAAGCTGATGTGAGGTGGGTGGCAGTGAGGAGGAAGAAGAGCACCCAGGTTTTTTAGGGGGGCGGTGTGCTGGGTGTGGGTAGCGCCTCTCATTCAGTAAATATATGGGCTTTTGAATTGATTTTACTATTTACGAGGGTGGATGGGCTGTTTTGTCTTGGGCCCAAAGAAACAATTACTACTAGTACAGTGGAGACACTCTACAGCTACCCAGAAAAAAAATTACTAGTACAGTGGATACAATACCGCTTCTGGATCCTCCTAGGTCATTGAAACGTCTCCCTCTACTAACTGCCGTTATACTTTTGTTGACCGACATGCAGGCCATGCAGCGCACGGGCCCAAATGCTATCCACCAAATTAGAAGGCGGTATGCAGGCGGAGAGTCACCCCAGTCGTAGCGTGGCAGTAACGAGCCATCGTATCACAAAACCCCACCTCCCCACAGTCTAAGTTTGACGGACGAAGCAACCATTATTTCACTCTTCGCTGAATCCCCTTCTCCCTCACTGTCTTCAAGAAAGGCAACACTCGCATCTGCCACTATTCTTCTCTCCCAACGAAGGGAAGGTAAGCGGATCCGTGATGTTGGTATATTTTCGTTCAGAGAAAAAAAAAGAACTTTTGCAAAGCAGTAATGATCCTCACTCTCTTTTTTGTTTCATTGTCATTGCGATTGTGTTTTCCTTTCAGTGGTCTCCTAGTATTCGTCAGTTTCATGATGGACCAAAGAGAACAGGCAAAGATCTGCCAATATTGGAGCAGACGCGGGAGGCTGATCCCCACGAGACAAAGAGCTCCAAGAAGATGGAGGTAGCCACCGAGCCGACCCCAGATACGCTCACGACCACTACTAAGATGGTCAACGCCCCGTTTGAGGTAACAGCCCCCGTGGCACTGCAGGAGCAGTTTTCCCCATTCGAGGATGTGTCCCCCCCCCCCCCCCCCCGCTGAGCTGCCCAAGGTGATTTTCTTCTTTGCCGATCTCGATTGTGGTTTTTCATCTAAGTATGTGGTAATGAATAATGCAAAATTTTATTAGCTTCGATGCCATGCTATACATAGTGGTTTAAATAACTTGTGTTTCTTATACTGGAAAGTAATTCAGAATTTGTTTCTATTTTAATTAGAGCCCTGATGCAGACAAGGATTGTGTGGTTGTACATGTCACTCGCTATGAGGCGGGTGACCTGAATATACGCACTGGGTAAACAGAGTTCTTAGGCTGTTGGATCTTGGAAGCCATTTGCAGTTATACCAATGAAGAGTTGTATTCCAGCCTCACTGTTGTCAGTCATGTTGTCCAGGGTGTACTGAAGCACAAGAAGTTCAAAGCTACTCCTTCGTTTGTGAGGCATACTATTCTTGTCAAGCTTACGTAGGAAGATGACGTGGCATGCCTCCACAAACAAGTTTATCAGTGGCAAGGCCACAAGGTTGTCTTCATGAAGGTTCACAGGATTGAGCTGCTGCGGGACGTCCTTGATGATGTTCATGGCAAGGTTTGTCTTGTGTCCAGCCCAAATTAGATCGAGGCATGAAATAGTTGCCCCAGCTAGTGTTTAATAGTAGTTTGGATTGTGTCTACTTATCTGAACCTTGCCTGCTATCGAGCCCTCTGGGGCTAGTACTCTGTTTGAATCCGTCTATGGGAACTGCTGCTACTTTTGTGTGCCCATGAATCATGTGAGAACCATCATAATTGTTGCTGAAACAGATGCATCCTCACTAGTTTTTTCATGAATATGGCATGGTAAGACAT
Organism: Triticum timopheevii; assembly: GCA_963921465.1. Classification (NCBI taxonomy): domain Eukaryota; kingdom Viridiplantae; phylum Streptophyta; class Magnoliopsida; order Poales; family Poaceae; genus Triticum; species Triticum timopheevii. The sequence goes on along the minus strand of OY997264.1, from coordinate 441,132,275 downwards.
AAGTTGTCACGGTTTATCATACGAGTAGTGTGTGTTTCGATGAAATAGAGTACTCGTTCGAGAATTGTGCGCTGATGTATACATAAGTACTTGTAAACACTGTTGGTGCTACCCCACTTGTAAGCAGGTGTGCAGAACACGACACATTGGCTCAGCTCGCTTGAACACTAGGCTATCGACCAGCTAACAATCAACAATCTACTGTGTGACATATAAGCAACTATGTATCTTGTTACAATGGTTCATGCAGTTAACTGAGGCCACAATGTAAATTCCAAACGTTCACACGCTAGTCCAGCATACATGTGGAACACTCACATTAAACTCGGCTTCATAAAAAACTTGAAAAGCATAAGTTAAGCAATTTTATACATCTCAATGATTCATAGAACATAAAAAACATATACTAGTTCACAACAAAAGACAAAGTTGTGAGAAGGTTTACAAATCAGGAAAAAACAAGCAAGGCTTCTCTGAGCAAAGGGCCTCCTGGCAGGCTTAAATTTCCTGGAGTTCACTCTGGTTTTTTCTTGTTGCCACCATCTAGGGTTAGGTTCTCTCCTTCTAGAATAACCAATTATAATTGTGGTCTCAGCTGGAATGCTGAACAGAACCATGCAGTGTACTGACCAGCTGAAATTCTTGTGCATTCCACTAAATTTAAGCATCGCTATTTGCAGAAATAAGCAGACCACAATGCCTCTTGTCTGCGCACCTGTCCAAAAAACCGCCGTGCAGCCGTGCTAGCTAGTCCTTGGTCCATGGTTGAACTGGTAGAAAGTGCATTCTGGACTAAGATGCAGTTGTTCTCGCTCGTCCCTACACTGCAATCAGGAAGTAAAGCGTACGAATCAACTTCATTTAGATTGTGTTGGTCATTCTACCAAGTAACTACCAATTTAGGAATACCTCGAAGACGGGTGGTTAGACGACGGCAGTGAGGGATAGCCATCTCATTTTGCGCAGTTCTACTAAAACTGAGGTGTGTGCTTTTGATTGCGCGGATAGAAACGATACGGACACAGACATCCCTGTTTGCGCAAATACGAAATACAGTTATTTAAACAGTGACAGATATTTGCAGTAGCGTATGATTAACCACAACATCTATTGTGTTATAATTGGCACTAGATTGACAGTATGAAAGTGCCCTTAAGTAAGTGGCATCACATCACATCAACACTGCCACTAGATTAACATGCAGAACAATAACATTAGTATTACTATCATGAGAGTAGCACATGGTCAGTAAATGTGCAATTAAATTTGTGCAGTTCCACTGGGATGAAGCAATGTTAGCGATGTGAGATTTAAGTGTAACTGCAAAAACACAATTCATGGGAAATAAAGCAAGACGGAAGCACTTCATAAAATGGCGGTGGCATTGCTTCAATTTATCGACGGCACTAGACCATTACTTATAGTGACATTAGGTGGCACTGCTTAATGCTTCATGTGATTTTATATTAAACGACAGTGATATGGGTGTAGGGACAGCAGGGGCATAAAGTGGTGAGGCAGATGTGGTTGCCGAGAGCGGCAAACACTCAGGCAGCATGTATGCATTTGTCCCATTTTTTATCTCCTCGGTGTTTTCCTATGTGAGCACAGGAAATCTAGACCTGCTCATTCTCATTTGCGTTATCCCCCAACACCCGTCACTTTCTTTCCTTTTTCAACCAAGAGATAGGTCCACTTCCCCCCACCCTCCGCCATCCACCATGCTTTCTTCATCTTTTCAACAAAGAGACCGGTTGGGTAGCCAGTATCTACTACTTTCCCCCGTTTCCTCATAGAACCAAGTCCTAGATTCATGCTACAGCTTTCCCACTTTCTTCCCTATTTGAACCAAATCTTAGAGTCGACTGTATGAACTAGCTTTACCTCTAATAATAGTAGAAGTCTAGGTGGCTTTGGAACAGCGAACGGAAGTAGAAAAAGATCCACACGAAGCCAAGTGGGGAGCTGGGGCTGTAGAGCAAGGCAGGTTTCGAGGGAATATATACCTGAGGGTCATCGGCATGTGGCAAAAACGGCATCGGGAGGCCGCATCTTGGCCACAATACCGCAGGGAGGAAGAAGGGGTCGGAGGCCCTCCCAAGCCGGCGCTCTCTCGGAGAGAACAGCATAGCCGCCAATAGGGATGCGCGGGCAGCCGTTGGTCTCCTCCCTCGCCGACGACGACAGCGTGAACGATGCACCTACACCCCTGCCCCGGTCGAGGTTGTCCAGCCGGATTTGTGACCAGACGTGAGCTGAGAGAGAGTGTGGCCACCTATGTCTTGCTTAGATCTAGAGAGCATGAGAGAGTGAACGAGAGGAACCCTATTAAAGCAAGTGCTAAGGCTCCTGCTTATATATATAGTGGAGTGATTTTGTTGTACTAGCTTCAAAAAATGCGCTCCTACATGTACCCACGAGTGGGTGTGAGAGAACTAGTGCGTGCGTGCACCGCTTCTCTTTGTGAGAGTACAATATACTATGCCCAAAGAACGTTCGCCACAAGAGTAATAGTATAAGTGTGTGACGTGTGCGCTAAAATAAAATGTGCGCGATGTCTTTTGTTTTTTAGAAGTTCTGAGGGTAGGGTGTGAAGAGCACATATGTGCGTGACGTCTACCTGCAGATAGACGGTGGGTGTGAGAGGACTCGGGAGAGTCCTGACTCGTGAGGGTTAGTGTGCGTGAGAGAGAGGGGGCACGTATCAATGCAATGCATGTGTCCGTAAATCATTCTCCAACGTTCGCCACTAGCCTTTTCCTGATGAACGCCATAAGAACCGTTAGATCGGCATGCGACAGTGTCAGTTTTTCCATGTCATTTAACAGAACAGCCACTCCTACACACAAATCTTCCACGTGAGTGTTAGCAACTATTGTATGCTCCCTCCGTTCCAAAATGCAGTGATATAGCTTTATTCAAAATTCTAACCTCACAAACTTTTACCGAGTTTTCATGTACCAAATTGCACATGTAGAATACCCTGTATATATCATTTCATTCATCTTCGAGAGGTAACTATAAAGATGGGGGAGGAGTCTACAAAGAAAGACCATCGTATCACCTGCAGCAACTTCAACCATCCTTTGGTGTGGAGGAATATCATAGGAACTCTATATGATATGATTTTTATAGGATTTTTTCCTTTAGAGCCAATTGGTTCATAGGAATAGATTCATATATCCACATATCAAAGGAAATAAACATGATATCATTTCTATAGCTTTAGAGCCACTTGGTTCATATGAATGGATTCCTATACTCCCATAATTTCAAAGGAAAATAAACATTAGCGTATATTCAATAGAAAAGTTCCTATGATATGAACCAAATTACATCTCTTTTCTAATCCCTCCTCATAGGAATTGAGATACATGTCATCTCTAGATTCAATAGAAAAGTTCCTATGATGTGAACCAAATGACATCTCTTTGCCAATCCCTACTCATAGGAATTGTGATACTCTATGTCATCTCTTTCCCTACAACTTCCATGTATACGTCTTCTATTCCTAAATAGCTAGTACAACCCACCAGTAGCTTTTTTCCAAGACATGCAACTATGGCACAAGAACTATATATTGTGCGAATAACTTTGAAAGATGGTCGCTGGATGAAGCTAATCCGACAGTGCAGAGATGGCAAATCCGAGCACTACTGGCCATTGGATATCATCAATATTCCACCAGATCTGCCACATGTACAATTTAGAAGACTCCATGGTTGAACTTATGCATAATGCACAAACCTCAAAACAGAAGCACTTCTCCTTTGTTCTAGAATCTTCCGTATCATAATTGAATATAATTTTCTAAATGAATTGCCATTATTTGTTTTTTACTTTATTCTTTACAATGCACAACCCCACGAATCTTAACATTTTTATAAAACTAATTGATTTTGAATGAGATGAACTATAAGAACTAAACGAACATCTACATCATGCATGTATGACTCAAAGCTTTACATGCTATAGTGTGTATTTATTCATAATTTGGATTCGAAATCTCATGCATTCAATGAATGTGTACCTTACTAGTTTTGAGTAGAGTAGCGAATTTCACGTGGCCCCGACTATATCAAAATGCAGGGCCCATGCATCATTGCCTTTCGGTCGAACCTACATCCACAATTTTTTGTATGTACTATATCTCCACTGGTCCCCGAACCCAAAATGTTGCCTCGTTCCCGTAAAACCAAGTGGCCCACACATATTTAAGGCGTCGACTCGAACTCAATCCCTCTCCCGTTTACTACGACGTGGCCCCGCACGCCGTAGTACTCCTACTAACCCTACCGCTGCACTCATCATTGGTTTTCTTCAAGAGGACGAGGGAGAAGCCGACTAGTAGTGGAGGCACTTTCAAAAAAAAGGATTTGTAGTGGAGACCCCTACCCTAGGGTGCCCTAGGTAGCTGCCGCATGCATCATTGTTTTCTCTTTTCTTTATGCTCTTACGCCCTAGAGTGAAATGAGGGTTGCTTCGTCCGTCCAGCTTAATGCGGGAAAGGTGGGGCTTTGTGATTTGACCCCTCATCGCTCATTTTCTACTACTACGGCGCTACGACCGGGGTGCCTCCAATTCCAACCGCTGCTTCGAACTGTAATTTGGTGCATCGCACGTGGAACAAGACAGTGGATGAGCCACATGTCGGCCAAAGGGGTCATGTTAAGTGTGTCTCCATTTCGTGTGTGGACTGACCCTGCTTGAGTTGGTACGCCAACACGACAGGAGCAGCCTACCACTTGGTTTTGCTCCTTGGTGAATCCCGACTATATTGATCTAAAAATATACATACTAAACTACCCTCTCCATCTCGTTTTTTAGGCGTCTCAGTTTATAGGGCGTGCACGTAGTTCTAGGTCATCCATTTGACTAACTAAATATGAGTTACTATGTCACAAAAAGTATATCATTGGATTCTTAAGCGGATGTAGTTTCAAAACACATACTAGTATTTAAAAGTTGAGGGCGGGGCTTTTCCTGCGCGGTAGCCGGGGCAGTTCCGCCTATTTGGTTTGACAGAGACGCGAGAAGATGAGGGAGTAGGCTGCTACAAACGTAGGGTTGTGTGATTTGACAGCGAGTTGCTGTTGGACAGGTGGGGCCCCGTGATTTGACTTCCCATCATCATTTTAACTGCGGTGCTACGACCGGCGTGAGTCTCCCGATTCCTGACCACCTCCATACAGGTGCCTCTCCCAATGCTCCACCATGTAGGGGCTGGCTCTTGCATGAGAACCCACTTCTCCACTTTTTCCTTGCCTCTTTCCTCCACATATGCAAAAATGCCATGTAAAGCGGACTTATAGCCCACTATTGTAGTACTTACTTGCTCCTACAGGTGCTAAGCTTGCCACATAGGCATAAAGTCTGATGTGGCAAGTTAATTAAGAAGAGAGAGACTAGTTTGGTGACCCAAGGAAGAAACGGTGCTAAGCGTGTGTACCTAGCTGAAAAGACAATTTTGAGTCTATAGCTAATTAAATGAAGCAAACTTAGCAACAAAAAACTAAGCACCTATGCATTGAGGACTTGATTGCTACGCCATTTAATGCCCTTAGCACCTCATCTAAGCACCATTTCATTGGAAGAGGTCACTCCTTGGCAAATGCAATAAATACTACGAAGAAGAAATAGAGAGAAGTAAAAAAATAAATACACTTATAGCCAACCTTATAACCTTGTTGTAGTATGAGTGACTAAGTGATGGCATGCCAACATCAGATAGCCTAACACAGTGTGTTAAATCTCCAAGGGTGCGGCCGCGCGAGCGACGCAACGGTCATGGTAGGCGCGACCATGATACAGGCTGCTGGCAGCCATTGGATCTCAGATCGAATGGTTGCATGCTAAGTTGCTGAAAATTTGCAGAATAACCCTCCAGGATAGGATATTCGCCCATAGGTCTAGAATCACGCCATGCAACCGTTCGATCTCAGATCCAAGGGCTCTCGGAAGCCCGTATCATGGGAGAATGGAAAGCCACTACCCTGCCGTTCACACGCTGGCAGTTCGCTCCTACTCGTCCCCACACGTCCTTTATATTACGGAGGTTCGCTCCTAGTCGTCCCGTCCTTTCACATTACGGCAGTTCCACTAATCCTAACCCTCCTCCCAAATCCATGGCGCCCCAAATCTCCATGATCGGCGGTGAGTACAAGGTTAGAACCATCACCGGTGATGAGTTCGACGTCATCTACACCCGTTCTTCCGCGACGGTGAAAGGATGCCTTGCTCGCTTCAGAGGCATGTTCGAAAACTCAGATGATGAGTGGGTGACTGGGCTAGATGTTGAGTACACCATAGTCCTGGGACGAGAGAAGGATCATAAGGAGGAAGAGAGGAAGAAGCCCACCGTGATCCAGGTTTGCGTGCATGACTTATGCTTGGTCTACCACATATGCCATGACGACATTGAATGCCAGGATTTTAAGAACTTCCTCAAGAGCGACCTAGTCAAATTCGTTACTATAGACTTTACGAACGACAAAAGAGTCCTGGGTCAGATAGGCCTCGTTGTAGGCAACCCCTTCGACCTCCAAAAGAATTGGTTGCTGCCCTTCGGTGGTCAGCCTTCAATGAAGACCCTGGCAGGAGCCATGGTTCATCCTTCGTATGGTAAACTGGAGAAACCTCATTACACGTTTCATCGTCATGCATGGCAGCGGAATGTACTAGATATAGACCACATCCACTATGCTGCAATGGATGGCTACCTTTCTTTCAATATCTACAAGGGTCGTATGAAGAGCAAGAGCCAAGTGTGTGGTTCAAGCAAAGAAGTATCCGCCAAGAGGAAGAGGGACAAGGACGAAGTCGAGGACGTGGACGAGGACTCCGAGTAAGGTGGCAGTGTCGTTGCTCATGGTGGTTCTAATGCAGTGTCAACCGGATTAGTTCCATAGTTTAATTTCAGGTGTGCTTAGTTTAATTTGAGGGGTGTGTCGTGCTGAGCCCCCAGCAGAACTATGTTATGTTTTCTCTCGTTACTTTAACTCTTCAGTACGTACATACTAGTATTTCTTTAATAGAATTTAGCACCCCATTTAAGCACGTACTAGCTTTTGTAATAGTACTATATGCATAATTTGGCGGCGAGCGCTCTCTATATTTACCACCTTTTTTAATTTCAAGTTTTGCTCCATGGCGCAATCCATCGATACTACTACTCTACAAAAGTATACATTTTTAAAAGGCTAGAGTACTGTTCATCACATATATAGCCAGTTAAATTATCAACCTAGAACAACGTGCATGCCATGTAAACCGACACGGAGGAAGTATAGTAAAAATGAGGTGATTTTACCGATCGATCGGTGGGGGAGCATCGCTTGTCATGCGGTCCCACGTGTCATGATGTACCAAGGCGATGCGTGTGTCCCTCTTGAGGCAGAAGCAATACTACGTGGTTTGAGATGATGGCGAACCAAAGTGTGAAATAATGGTTGCTTCGTGTGTCTGGGAAGGTGCGACATTGTGATTTGACCTCTCATTGCTCATTACTACTACTGGGGCGACTGGGGTGCGTCCCCCTGCTGTTCTACACTGTTATTTGGTGCTTGACATGTCGACCCGGTTGCTATATGTCCCACATGTCGGCGACATGAAGTAAAAAATTCAAGAAAGGGAGCGTCGACGGGGGATTACAAGACACAGCTTGGGGTTTTACTGCTTCGTTTTTCCATTTGATAAGTCTCAATTCTACTACTCATAGTAGTACCATCATATGTTGGATTTCGAGGTGCGTTAGATCACCCGATGCAAGCAGCGTCAAGAGAAAACTCACCAATGCATGTAGAAGTTCATGGAAATTTAGTGGCCATTCATGCATTCATTCTAATTAATGCCTCGGTAAACATAACTTCTTGAGAAAAAGGAGCGTACTAATTACTTGTGCACAACTACGAAATTAATTTGACCACTCACAGTCTACCTTGGTTGGAGAGATTTTGAAATTGAGCCATAAACTCGAATGGAGGGAGTAGTAACTTTTGTCTTGATTACTATTTGTGGCCTTGTATAGATGCAAAATGTATGTTTTTATAGTGGCCTTGTATAAGTAAATGGAGGGAGTACTAAAGGACATATATATTCCAAACAATATGATAATCTCTCTAACCAAGGTAGTAGGGATGAGGAGTAAATGCAGGGAGTAGTAAAATTTTCTCCACGTCCTGCGAGCCACCGCGCGCGTGGGCGAGGGAGTGGGCGTAAGGCGTATAATAGTACTACTACTAGTAAGTAAGCTTCACCTCGTCCTACGAGCCACCGCGCCCGTGGGCGGGGGAGACAGTGTATTAAGCAAGCTTCTCCTCGTTCTGCGAGTTGACGGGACACACCAAAAGTACTCTAGTGTATAGAGCCTTGCCTCTAAGGTAGGCCCCCCATTGTTTGCCTCTTTTTTAACATAATGCGTCAAGTCGCAATTTGTTTGTTCGCCCGTGGTAGACAATCCTCCCTCCACCAAGTGGACAACCAGTACACGTGTCAAATTACCACGTGGGCTGCCTTTTCGTATAGAAATGAGCTCCACCGTGTACCCGCGCGGGTGTGGTTGGGAAAGAGACGGGACTACATGCGTCGTGCGTGCACCTCTTGTCTTCGTGCACGTCCCCCACCTACGTGGGTGTGTGTGAGAGAGATACAAACCTAGACATAATGTGCTGTCCATCCCCATACCTCCGCCCAGTCCAACCACCAGTCACCACCACGCCCCACTCCTCCTCACCTTATCTCTCATCTTTCTCCCTCCATTTTTATATCCAAGGCCACTATCAAAATTAAAATTTGCAGATATACAAGGCCACTAACACTAATCGATGCAATATTAATAGTGTTTGCCTCATAGTACTAGCAAAGGAGGACATTAATTATCCCTTGCATGCATGTGGGAGTGTGCGCATTGGCTTGATGTGCATGAAAGAGAAGAATACACATTAATTTACACGGCAAACAAGGAAACAAGGTGGCTTGCAACATTGACTTAGAAGACATTAATTTTTGTCTTGGTTCCTGTAATATGGGTTTGTGGCCTTGTATAAACAAATGGAGTCTGATAAAATTCTCGAGATACCATTTATCCGATAAAATTCTCGAGATATCATTAGTTTTTACAAAATGGGATTACTCCTACATGGGTCAATCACAACAGGTGTTTTGTAAAAAAATTCATCTTGATGTTTCGTGCAATGCACGGGCATCTTGCTAGTCCATGAAAAAACACATGGCAAAATTCCACGGCAAACGAGGGATTTGAATCTGTTGGGAGGGGCTGTTTGGATCTTGCCCAGGGTAGCCAAAATATTGGCGACCCTTTTGTCCACCGGTGCCTTTGCCACCGATGAACGAGGAATGGCTCGGGTGCTCATGCATCATCCAGCACGCACGTTGGAGACGAGCTCGCACGAGCTGTGTTCTTTTGTCCCACCACGCCGCCCGAGCCACCCGCAGACCGACCGGCGACCCGCAAATTACGCCATCCAACCGTAGACGCACACATTATGACAGCAACTCAACCAACCGGACGAAATTCATGCAAACACGGCGATATTTCATATAAACAACGACGGAAATCATATAAAATACCGGATTTTCATACAAACATGACGGATTTCATTACATTCAAATGAACTACGCGGTGCTAGTTCTGGACAGCACAGGCATATAATACCTGGCCTAAATGGTCGCCCACTGATCGATTTGTGTTCCTCATGTCCGGCAGCACGATCACCGGACTGTCGAGAGCCCCGGAGGTATATGCTTCAGCGCAAAGGACAGCTCGCTTCCCCATTGCCCAACTGATATCATTGGCTGATGCCGAAGATGATGGTGGAAGGGGGCTTCCCCGCTTCCGTGGAGCCCATGTGGGTCAACAAAGGTCCTCGCAACAAAAGGATCCCGCAAGACACCTGTTGTGTACTCCGGCGTCGCCTCCGCGATGGCATTCATGGGACCCAAGCGGCGGCGGCCACCCGTGTTCTACTTCTCCTCGATGATGGCGGCGGACGCGGAGGTGCTGGCCACCGACTCGTCGCTCTCCGCTCACCCGGCTTCTGTCGCTGCTTGCATGGCGCGGCTGCCGGCATGGGAGTCTCGGCCACAGAAACGGGAGACGCGGTACGAGGCGGCGGCGTGGACGGCAGCAACGATGCCCGTGCACTGCTTCTCGTCGAGCTGGCCTGGAGCGGCGAGTTGCTGAACCACACGCCGACTTGGGGCGGCAACTGGCTCCGTCGGGCGAGATGAGGGAGGTGGATTAGCGAGCTACATAGCTTGTATCTGGCGGGCTACCTAGCTGGCTTGGATGCGGAATAACTACTCTTCGTAATCCATGGTAAGAGTGGAAAAAATGGTGAAGGAGGAGATGGGGGTGGCGGAGGTGTGCAATTCTTGGCCGGCGTTTGGCCTCGTTTAAAGAGGAGATTAAATAGATGGCTGACGGGAGGAGCTCGGCCGGCATTGCATTTAATGCCGGCCCAGTCATGAAGGGACGTGTGTCCAGAGTGGGTTTCTCGGCTTCCACACGGGCGGGTTTCCTGCAGGCATTTGAATGCAGCAAGGAGGTGTGTTCAGCCGGGCGTGCAGCGAGTGGCGCCCTCGACTCTGACGTAGGACACTGCGCGATTCTTCCACTGATGTGTGCGCTCTTTGGGTACATGGCCTACATGTCAGTGACCCAACGCAGGCAGCGCACAACAGAGGAACCTTTGGTGGGCCAGGGCGGTCAGAAGCGGGCATTTCATAAACCGATGATTGTTCATTGAGTGTGCCGTCATCTTTTTCATGTAGATAAGCCTACCACTAGCCTGTTCGATGCGTTGTGATTCATAAAGACCGCTGCAAACATCAATGTTCTGCTTATCAAAGATAAGATTGATTAATACTCGTAACAATACATGTCCTTAACAAAGGGTGCATGCACGTATAGGTTGAGCTTGTGTCTTGCGACGTGTGATGTGTGCAAGCAGGCGTGCGAGTGTTGCGTGCGTGCAAGGGTATGTTTCAGTGTTGCGTGCATGGGTGCGTACGTGCGTGTGTTCGTGAGTGCATGTGTACGTGTTAGTGTTGCACGCCTGCATGCATGTGTGTGTTCGTTATGTGTATGTGTCAGTGTTGCACGCCTGCATGCGTGCGTGTCTTGCGTGCGTGCATGTGTACGTGCGAGGTGAGGCTACACGTCAGTCGACTGACTTTTTCATCCTTGGTCATCAGATTTTCCAGTCGTTGGATACGAAATCAAGGGCCTGCAGTTTATCATCAAACTCCACGCCCCGGAGGCGCCAGCCACCACCGGCCAAACCGCCGGCCGCGGCCGGTCCACGCCGCCCCGCCCGCCCCGAAACCACTCCCCACCACCGGTTCGCCGCTGCACCGGCCATCCCTCTAGGCCCCCCGTGCTGAGCTTTTTCTAAGGCGATCCCCACCCCACCGCCCAATCAACGCCCCCCCCCCCCCACCACCACCACTGCCGACTGCCAACCAGAGGTCTCACGACTTCGAATACCCACCGACCACTAATTTATTACCATTTCTGTCCTTCATATACGCGCTGACGGGTGGGCCCTATGGTAATGTGCATTGTTGAATGTGGACCGTTTGACTGGTCAATTGACCGTGTCGTCAACAAATTACAGAGCTGTATGGTGAGCCAGCGACCGTATGATCACCCTAAAATTGTCACATCCCTAGCTTTTGGCACTGCTTAGTGCTAGCCTTTGATGATGCATCATGTTTAACTTCATGGAAATTTGGAATGGGGGTGATCAAACCCTAGCACTTTGAAATCCAAATAGGTCCAGCTGAACTAAATTGCATTCAAGAACCCAAAATGCTCTTCTTTGATGTTTGATATTTTTGGCAATGGCTTTGATCCATACCAAAAATAATGAACAATTTCTAAGGAACAATTTGGTACTGAATTTAAGTCATAAAGTATTTGAATTGGGGCATTTTATTGCAATAAATATTATTAAATGCTCCAACAATTCTGAAAATAGCCAAGGGCCTCTGAGATAATTTAGTTATTGCCCATAATTAATTTCAGGATTTATAGAAATGATTTGGTGTTTTTACTAAATCAAAAACAAAGTTGTAAATAGAAAGCAAAAGGAAAATAGAAAAAAGGCACAAAACCCACCTGGGCCACCTACCATGCAGCCGGCCCAGCTCGCTGGCCCAGCCCACCTGGCGCCCCCTGTCGTCTTCCTCCCCGAGCCAGTAGGCAGAGCACGTGCTCGCCGCACGCGCGCACGGGCCCGTGCCACCTCCTACCTGGTTGCGTGCGTCCTCAACGCCCTGGACGCCTCCAATGTTGCCACGCTACCCCCCCCCCCCCCTGGACCCCTCTCATTCTCCCCCGTCCTCACCTTCTCCCCTAGATCTCTCTCACTCACTCACCCGAACGGGTTCGTCGCCGCCGATCGTCACCACCGCGGCCACCGGCCAGCACTAGACCCTTGGACCAGCCCCCGAGCTCCACCGTGCCACCCTCGTCCTCTCCTTCAGTTCACATGGCTGGAAGAGCCTCAATGCGCTGTCCCCGACCTCTTCTTCATCATCGGCCGCCGCGGATCTTCATCGTCGACTCGCCGCTGTCCGAGCTTCCCCGAGCATGCTAGCTATCCCTACGGCACCGCAGTGAGCCTCCGAGCATTTCCCCCCTCTCCCCGCAGTCAACCCCTTCCTCTAGCTGCCTCCTCCACCGGAGCCAAGACGCTCCACTACACGAGCTCGACGTCGGCGTCCTTCCGGTGACCATTTGGTCCCGCGCATATGTCTGTTGGCCTCGTGCGCACGCGAAGAACCTGTAGGTACTAACTGCTAGCCTCTCTGCGCGCTGTGTCGTCGGCATCGTCGACGTCCAAGCTCCGGCCGCCACCGCAGCTTGTCGCCAGGCACGATTCTGGTGACCTCGCGACCTCCCACTTAGCCCTCTGGATGCGCAAGATCAAGGGCTACACCCTGGTGCCCTTAGTGCGCTAAGTCGACGCCTCTAGCGCAAGTCCGGCGTGCCCCGCCATGTCCTGTGGTCGCCGTCGGCTGGTCTCCGATGTCATGACGTGGCACCATCATTAGGGACTAATGACCCTGCTAATTAGCACCCTCTCTCACTGACATATGGGCCCCATGCTCTTAACTAACCACGGCTTAAACTTCTGTTTAGTTTAGGTTAATCATAGTGGCCCCATGCGTCGTCCTTGGCCTCGCTGACGTGGCCGTTGACCGGACCCCACCTGCCAATGACACTAAACAACACTGGGGCACTGACTAGTGGACCCCACTGGTTAGGTTTGACCTGGACCAGGTCAGTTGACCTGCTGACGTCACACTGACGTCAGGCTGATGCAGTAAGTCATTTTCTGGATTTAATTTAATTCAGGAAATTCCAGAAAATAGTTAAAACTTCCCAAATTCATAGAAAATTATCTATAACTCCATGAAATAAATTATATATGAAAAATGATTAGAAAAATCCAATCTATCCATCTGTACCATTTTCATGCATGTTAGAAGAACTTATAGCTGCTGTTTAGCACAAATCATATAAATGGCATTTAAATAACCACATGTCGAGTTTGAATTTGAATCTTGGATTAAAACCAACTCCATTTAATCTGTTGCTAGTTGCATTAGCTCAAATCACAGCATATTGACATGTCATGATCATGCATCATATTGTGCATTGCATTGATTGTGTTCTTCCTTGTTTGCCGGTAATTGTCCCCTCTCAATAGACGTGTTCCAATGATGAGTTCGATTACACCGATGAAGAGCTATACTATCTTCAGAAGTGCCAGGCAAGCAAAACCCCCTTGTTCATTCTGATACAATCCCACTCTCTCGCTCCTGCTCTCTTTTACTGCATTAGGACAACAACGATTCATCTGTTACCTGCTGCGGTAGTTGAACCCCTTTCCTCTGCAAGACCTGTCATTGCCACAGTAAATAGATGGAACCCACTAGCATGAGTAGGAGTTGTTTGAGCCCTGATATGCCTACTCATTCATGCTTGTTTGTCATGCCTACTATGCTTAGAGTTGGGTTAGGTCCGATTCATCGGGGATGAATTGGAACAGTGATGAACATGTCCTATTGTGTGTGAGCTAAGTGTGTGAACATGATTTGGTAAAGGTAGCAGTGAGAGGCCATGTAGGAGTACATGGTGGGTTGTCTCATTGAAGCTGTCCTCAGGAACTAAGTTCTTTGTTTGTGATCCATGAAACAGCTACTACCATGCATTGGGCCCTGAAATATGACCCCGCTCGACTTCTTAACCACCCTTGTCCTCTGTCCAAGAGTTGCAAGTAGTTTCTCGTGTTGGTAGTTGCTGGAGGCCGTGCGCAATGCCGATCGGAGGGGTGGGCTGTGATGCGGTAGGCACGTGGTCGGGTATGCCGGGCGCCCGTTTGGTGTCGCGGAACCCTGTACACATCGTTCGGGGCCATATGTGGAAACCTCAGCCGGACTCCCTGCGGATGGAACCTGAATAGGCAATAAACCTGGACTAGGGACTTGAGTGTTTAGGTAGGTTGTGGTCTACACCCATGTCGGTTTTTGCTTGAATTCTTCCGAGCACATGTCGTGTGCAGACGCTAAGTGGTGGAAACATGTATGAAGAAGTAGACCCCTGCAGGGTTATAAATAATCTATTCGAATAGCCGCGTCCGCGGTAAAGGACCTCTGGGTTGCCTATACAGTTCATAGACAAGTGAAAGTGGATACTCTAAAATACGCAAGATAAGCGTGAGTGGTATGGATGGCGTTCTCGTAGGGAGACGGGAGCGGATCCATAGTGGTGTATTGATATGGTGAATATGTGGACTCGTGCGCGCCACCTCAAAAGAGTTACTTGCAGTCGTAGTTCAGGATAGCCACCGAGTCAAAGCTGGCTTGCTGCAGTTAAACCCCACCATCTCTTTGTTCATAATGATGCATATGTAGTTAGTTCAGATGTAAGTCTTGCTGGGTACATTTGTACTCACGTTTGCTTATTTTATGTTTTTACAGAGAGAATCAGTCTCACTAGTAGTTCCGCGTGGACTTCGATGTTTAGCTTGTTACCTTAGCTACGATCTTGTGCCCTCGGCAGGATCTGGTAGATAGTCAGGCTTTTCAGCCTTCTTCATTTACAGATGTCTGTACCCAGACATGTTAAGCTTCCGCTTGTGCTTTGACTTTTATGCTCTGAATGTTGGGTCACGAGACTCATGTTTGTAATATCTCGCTCCTCGGAGCCTATTGAATAATGTACTTGAGTTGTAGAGCCATGTTGTGATGCCATGTTGTATTTGCACATATCGAGCATATGGTGTGTATGTTATTGAAATGCTTAGTATGTGTGGGATCTGACTATCTAGTTGTTTATCCTTGATAGCCTCTCTTACCGGGAGATGTCTCCTAGTGCTTCCACTGAGCCCCGGTAGCTTGCTACTACTCTGGAACACTTAGGTTGGCCGGCGTGCACTACAAAAAAAGACACATCCGTGACATTTTGGGCCGAACGAAATTTTTTTCTATCATACATATGACACTTCTATGACGATAATTGTGAAAAAACCCAGTATCATCATAGATGTGGTGGGCTCCTACTTCTATGACAAAAAATCATGACAGAAAATGGGCTTTTCATCCTGGGCGGGCCAGAGACGCAGCTGCATGACATTCTTTGGGCCGTCCATGAGGAAAAAACCATGGTAGAAGCGAGGGGGAGGAAAATTTCGGGGAGTTACCGGTTACGGTGGGAGAGTGATGCGCGTTTCTCTCGTATAGGTATGCACGTGTGTGCGAGGCGTTGGCTCTAACTGAACCCGAGCGAGGCGGTGGGCTCTAATTGAACCCGAGCGATTGCACTGCAGGCTACGCGTACTGAACCCGAGGGATCTATCGATGGCTGTTAACTGAACCCGATGGAGCGATTACTTCGCTACTGCTGCTAACTGAAGTCGATCGATTGGATGAACAGTGAGTGTTGTGGGAGGGTTTGGATGAACAGTGAGCGGTGGTGTTGCCTCTGGATGAACAGGAACCCGTGGTGTGGAGGGCTAGATGAACAGTAGACGGTGGAGGGGTGGCCATGGAGGGGTGGTTGAACAGGACCCCGTGGTGTGGAGGGCTGGATGAATATTAGATGGTGGAGGGGTGCCCGTGGAGGGGTGGTTGAACAGTAGCCGGTGGAGTAGCGCGCGGTGGAGGCTGGATGAACAGGAGCCCATGGAGGCTGGAGGAGGTCGACGGTGGAGATGAACAGTATCCCGTGGAGACCCGTTTTGCGGTATGCCACACCCCTCCCGATGAACAGGACCCAGGTTTCGACCGTAGCGCTCCAACACAAGTCCGTTTCATCCGTTTTGCGGTACGCCACACCCCTCCCGATCAACAGGACCCCCGTTTCGACCATAGCGCTCCAACACAAGTCCGTTTCATCCGTTTTGCAGTACGCCACACCCCTCCCGATCAACAGGACCCCTGTTTCGACCGTAGGAGGTCTGTTTCCTCCATTTTGTGGTATGCCAGACCCCTCCCGATGAACAGGATCCCGTTTCGAACGTGGCCGGTCGAACACAAGGCCATTTCATTCGTTGTGCGGTACGCCAGGCCTCGTTTCCATCACCTGTTCCGTCCAAGCCCTCCCGATGAACACGACCAGGCATTCCGTTTCAACCCAGCCGGTTGGCTCCCATGCGTTCCGTTGCCTCCCTATGAACACGACGCATCCCGTTGCCTCCCCATGAACAGGACAATGATGCTGTTTCTCCGTTCTGACCCATCCATGTACGTATGCGCGAGTAGGCGTTCGAGACCCTGCCCATATGTACGTACATGGCCGTATTTTCTTTCTTGCACCCTCGCCGATGTACGTATGTGTACATGCTACGTGCGCACCTGTACTATGACACGTGCGCGCCTCTACATCTACAACATGTGCGCGCCTCTACATCGACCAGTATGTACGTACACGTTCGCGACCAGAATGACAACGCTACGTACGCTTCGACCAGGTGGGTCCCGACTGTCAGGCACTTCCTTGCATGCAAAGATGTAGCCGGTGGGTCCCAGCAGACAGGGGGCGAATCATTTTTTTGCCCAGATGCACTTCCTTGCGAGCAAAGATGTAGCTAGTGGGTCCCAGCAGTCAGGGGGGTGAATCGTTTTTTTCGCGAAATACGGTGGCCCGTCCAGTGGGTCCCTACTGTCAGGTCGAGGAATCATTCTTTTGCGCGTAATAAGGAGGCACTTCCTTGCGGCGGCCGTGGACCCAGCTGCCAGCCTCTCCATGCACAGTACACATCAGATGGAAGTCGTTCCTTGACCATGTTGACCACGCTGCGCCGAGAGCACCACGGCGGTGGACGATGGCGAGGCCTAGGAAGGGGACGACTCGGAGCCGGGGAAGACGCAGCAGTGGATGCCCATGCGAATAGGAGTACGAGGATTCACTGGTTCGGCTACGGTGTGAGGCTATTGTCGCCGCAGAATAACAGGGGGTGTGGGTGAGTAGAGGGATGGCCTGGACAGCGGTGGGAGTAGTAGGGGTGGTGAGGCCTCTGCGGCATCACAGCCGGCCACGGGAGGCAGGAGCACGCGGCACGACCGGCGCTGGTTTGGGCGGCTGGAGCAAGAAGACCAGAGGTTGAAGAAGCACTACGGCCGTTGGATGAACATCGTATGGTAACAGGAGCTAGAATCATTCATATTGACTAAGTTGACAAAGCCCTCCGTCCCCGTCAACTTGGTAGGCCCACAAGTCAGCCTCCCACTATGCTGGGTTCCAGCTGGCAGGGGGTATTCATTTTTTTGTGCGTAATAAGGAGGCACTTCCTTGCGTGCGAAGATAGCTGGTGGGTCTGACATGTCAGCCGGGGGCACCTTTTTTCGCGAAATACAGAGGCCCTTCCGGTGGGTCCCAGATGTCAGGTGGAGGAATAATTATTTTGCGCGTAATAAGGAGGCACTTCCTTGCTGCGGCCGTGGACCCAGCTGTCAGCCTCTCCACGTATAGTCCATGTCCGATGGAAGCCGCTCCTTGACCACGTTGACCACGCCGCACCGAGAGCACTAGGGCGGTGGACGACGGCGAGGCCTAGGAAGGGAACGACATGGAGGCAGGGAAGACTCGGCGGTTGTTTCCCACGCGAAGGGGAGTACGACTGTATGAGGGTTTACTGGTTCGTCTGCTCTCGCCGGAGAATAAAAACAGGTGTGGCCATGTGGGTGAGTAGAGGGATGGCTAGGCCAGCGATGGGAGTACGGTGGGGCGGTGAGGCCTGCGCGGCAGCACAGCCGGCCGAGGGTAGGAGGGAGCAGGCATTCCCGTCGGCGCTTGTTTGAGCGGCTGGAGCAGGAAGAGCAGAGATTGAAGCAGCACGACGGCCATTGGATGGACATCGTACGATCACTGGAGCTAGAATCGTTCACATTGACTAAGTTGACAAAGCCCTTTGTCCCAGTCAACTTAGTAGTCCCACAAGTCAGACTCCCACCATGGTGGGTCCCTGCTAGCATGGGGAGTATTCATTTTTCTGTTCGTAATAAGGAGGCACTTCCGGTGGGTCCGACCTGATAGCGGGGGGAACGTTTTTTCACGAAATACGATGGTCCGTCCGGTGGGTCCCAGCAGTCAGGGGCAAACATTTTTTTGCGAAATACGATGGCCCATCCGGTGGGTCACAGCAGTCAGGGGGGAAACGTTTTTTCTGCGAAATACTGGTGGCCCGTCCGGTGGGTCCCTACTGTCAGGTGGAGGAATAATTATTTTGCGCGTAATAAGGAGGCACTTCCTTGCGGCTGTCGTGGACCCAGCAGTCAGCCTCTCCACGTATAGTACTCTTCCGATGGAAGTCGGTCGTTGACCACATTGACCACGCCGCGCCGAGAGCACCAGGGCGGTGGATGACGGCGAGGCCTAGGAAGGGGACGACGCGGAGCCGGGGAAGACGCGGCAGTGGATGCCCACGTGGAGAGGAGTACGAGGGTTCACTGGTTCTACTGCGGTGTGAGGCTGTCGCCGCCGCAGAATAACGTGGAGAGTGGGTGAGTGGAGGGATGGCCTGGCCAGCGGTTTGAGTAGTATGGGGATGGTGAGGCCTCCGCGGCAGCACAGCCGGCCACGGGAGGCAGGAGCATGCGGCACGACCGGCGCTGCTTTGGGCGGCTGGGGCAAGAAAACCAGAGGTTGAAGAAGCACTACGGTCGTTGGATGGACATCGTTGACCACACCACGCTGAGAGCACCAGGGCAGTGGACGACGGCGAGGCCTACAAAGGGAACGACAGGGAGCCGGCGAAGACACGGCAGTGGCTGCCCACGCGGTGGAGAGTACGAGGGTTGACTGGTTCGGCTGCCGTCGCCGGAAAATAACAGGAGGTGTGGGTGAGTAGAGGAATAGACAGGCCAGGGATGCGAGTATGATGGGGCCGTGAGGCCTGCCCGGCAGCACTGCCGGCCACGGGAGGCAGGAGCAGGCGGTTTCGACGGCGCTGGTTTGGGCGGCTGGGGCAGGAAGATCACAAACTGAAGAAGCATGATTGCCGTTAGATTGACATCTAACAGTCTGACGCTGGTAGAGTCGGTTGTTGACTAAGTTTCTTTTTTAAGAAACCTTGTGTACGCATGAACTTAGTAGGCCCACAAGTCAGCCTCCAAATCTGTGGCAGACAACATAAAGCCCGTTTGCTATTTTTTACAATTTTCAACCCATTTGCTATTTTTTATAATTTGCAGCCCATTTGCTAATTCTTAAGTAATTTATTACAGCCCATTTTCTGCCCAGGACCACGGTCAAAAAGTTCAATCTTATTTTGCATATTTCGGTGGAGTCCAAACAGTTGTAATCCCGAAATGATAAACATTTTTTTAAGAAATTATTGATTTGCCAAAAAATCATTTTGTTTTTGTAAGCAAATAAGACGTGGGACAATTGAGTTGGTTTAAGGGAAAACCAGTGGTGAGAAAATCAGCGCTGGGTGGGAAAAAACAAAAAAAATAAGGATGTAAATATGAAAATGGAATTTTATGTGTTTTCAATATAATGATACGTGTATATGAACTAGTAAAACTATAGGTAGAGATTAGAAAACGGATGTAGGACATGCATTTCACGAGGAAAATAGAACTGGGCTGTGTGTTTGATTCAGTAAAAAAACTGCCTACGGATGTTGTAAGACAAAATATAACTAACGCTGGCGGGCCAGAGGCCAGTAGATACCTGCTGGATCTTTGTGCCCCGTTGTCATCATGGGCTGGGCCTGTTAAAAACAAAACCAACCCTGGTTAGTCTACAGCCCAGTTGAAACTTGCTCGACCTAAAAAAACAATATACATGCTCAATAAATGAGAGAATTCTGCAAGCACAGACTGATAACTAGGACGCAACATGGATATTGTTTTTTTATCGTGATAATAAGTGCATGCACTTGTTTCAAAAAAAATTGCAGAACTGGGAATTCGAACGGCGGGTGCTTATGCTACCCATCAAATAAAAATTAGGTGCCTGAGAATTCGTTTTGAAACAAATGATTCAGCTTTATATCCACGTCGACCCTCGGCATGATGGTTGGAAGCAAATGCAAGTTCATACCAAACGATCGTTAACAACAATACCAAATTGCGGACGACAAGGTAGTACAACTACCAATACCAAACTACTCCTGGCCCTAGTGTTCGTCTGGTAGAAAATCTTGCAGAGGACCATCTCCCGCTCCTTCTCTTGCTCTAGGTCCCCGAGGTGGTACTGGTGCATCACCCAGTTGGTCCTCTGCTGGTCGAAGTTCTTGTTGGTGTGCAGCACCAGAACCTTTTTTGCTGCCCGTCTGCCGGTCGTTGACCATCACAGGCAAGGTATTGCCGGTCTTGTGCCACATCGCGTGCATGCCGCACTCCGACTGTATCTTGCGACGCGTCCACGTGCCCCTTTTGAACGCCCTGGAATTGCGCTGGAAGAAATGCTTCCTTAGGCCACTCAGTGTGATACCTGCAGTATTGTGGAATACAGGTTTTAGTGTACCTAGTTGGCATTTTCATAACATCTTTGGCATGTTGCATCACTTGTTTCACTTTTTATTAACTGTCAAATTGTAATTGTTTCACTAGGTCTACGTCTAAAAAGAAAAATAGAGCTATAAACAAAGGAATATGTTTGTACAAGTAGACGGCCGATCGGTGTCTTACCTGGAAGTTTCTCAGGTTGGGTGTAGCATATGTCGTGCTCGCTGTCGATGGTTGGTATGAACAAATTGATGAGAGACTGAAATCTCGCGCTGTCAACACTCACTTTGGCCTCAAGGTGCTCGATCAGCTCCTGATCTGTGGGATCGAACTTGACGCCAGCCGGCAGCACCGGCCAATCCTTCTTTGACTTGCATCGGTAATTCCAGTTATATCCTACGCAGCATCTCCATCATCATTATCAGTACATCCTACGCAGGTGAGTTAGGATGCACTTCATCCCAGGAAGGTATCTATCCTTCAAACCAGAGGAGTGCTTCAAACTAACAACAGTACATAATATCCAACAAAAGAGGGTCGTGCTACAGCAGCAGAATACATGGCTCAGTCTAGATATTAGCATGAATCAAGTTGTGCATATTTGCTGTTGGCATGAACCACATCGCCGCATGTCGGGTTTGCAAAAGCCATCCATCGCATGGAAGCTTGATGCCTTTCACACACTGAAGATTACCTGGCAACAAGTTGTGTCGACGAATCTCCGGATATGGTGATTCATGAAACCCATGGTATGATGTGTAAACACAGCCCCCCTCACGAATGGAAGTTGCATAGCACAGTAATCATCGCCAGTGATATGATCGATGATTAGTTGGATAATCGGATAATTGAGCCTGAGGAACAAGGAGTGGTTGCCGAGGCTGTAAACCCGCCTCCAGTTGAATATGCCTGGCCCAACGGAGCTGGGATCTTTCTCGAACACGAAGCAGCCATAGCCATCAATGTCACAAACGCCCCACGCATTGTACTGCATGTGGTTTGATGTAATGGTTTGGTCAATTTGGTATGTACGAATGAGCATCAAATGACTGCCGTCAGCTGAACGAGCGATAAACCAGCACCCATCGGCTGGTATGATTCCAGGTCCTGGAATCATGAAGGCCAGCGCATTTGCGTCTGCTGCAACAATTCAAATTGGAGACCAAAAGGACAAAAATAAACAATCATGTTCAGAGTATGTGTGGAATCAAGATTATTATAACAGTGACACATATCATAGACAGAGAATTGCAATGCCGTGGTCATAATCATACCCCAAGTTAAAAAAATAAGCCAAGGGCTTTCATATTCTAGCAACATGTCATGGTTCAAACATCATGTAACAATGAGAGGAAAACAGCTATGACAGCGCCTACTCATATTCTACCATAGCACTTACTACTACTATTCTCATATCAACTCTAAGCAATAACATGCGTTGTTATAAAAATCTTGTAAACGAGAGTAACATATAGCAATCATGATGTTATGCTCATAATATGTATTCTAACGATCATTAGATGCCAATTGTTCTCATATCAACTCTAACAATAACATGTGTGGTCATAAAAATCTAGGAAATGAGAGGAACATATAGCAATAATGTGATTATAGACATGCTATGCATTCTAAATTTGTAACAAATGAGCAGGTAGTCGTATTCATGAAGTAAAGATGAGATGAGATAGAACAATTACACGACGATAGATTCCACCAGTATAGGCAGTTAATCTGTGCGTCGACCGCGTAAATGATGCCATTATGCACTATAGCATCAGACAGAAATGTTGCCTCAACAGGATTGATGATGAGCCATAACCATGTATGGCGACCGGATTCCAGATAGACTAATCCCATGTTGAACAAGGCAATGAGCTTGTAATCCATGTAGTCTTCTAATGGTGTGGGCACTTAGCAGATTACAACTTTCTGCAACCAGACGTCGAGCCAAAAGCTTGACGCGTCTCGTGCGTAGTAGGCAGGACACTACTGGAATCAGCTAATTTTTCATCTGCCAGCTCTTTGCCGTCAGCTAGCGGACGGCAAAGAAGCTCTTTGCCATCAGCTATGCTAAAGCAGACGACAAAGAACTGGCTGATGGCAAAGAGAGCCCTTGCCATCAGCCAGCTCTTTGCCGTCCGCTAGCTGAAGGCAAAGAATCTTTGCCGTCCGCTAGCTGATGGCAAAGAGGGAGGGGGGCCCACTGAGGAGCTGGTTAAAAAATACTTAACGTCCCCCCGCTTTGCCGTCCGCCGCAGACGGCAAATATGAAGAAAAGCGGACGGCAAAGGAGGGCGGACGGCAAAGGCTGCCCTAGCTAACCTAACTAACGGCCGAGCCCCCTCTCCCCCGCCCGTTACTCATCTCTCTCCGACCTCCTCCGCCCCCGCCCCCGCCGCCCCCACCGCCCGGCACCGGCCCTGCCCTCGCCGCACCCGCCACCGGCCCCCACCGCCCGGCCCCGCCCTCGCCGCACCCGCCGCCGCACCCGCCGCCGCCGCTCCCACCCCCTCCCCCGCCGCCCGACCCGCCACCGCCCCCCGCCGCCCGGCGCCCCCGCCCCCGCCCCAGCCGCCCGGCGCCGGCCCCGCCCTCGCCGCACCCGCCACCGCCCCCCGCCGCCCGGCCCCGCCCTCGCCGCACCCGCCACCACACCCGCCGCCGCTCCCACCCCCTCCCCGCCGCCCGACCCGCCACCGCCCCCTGTCGCCCGGCGCCCCCGCCCCCGCCCCCGCCCCGCCCCTCCCGCCCAGCGCCACCCCCGCCCCCGCCGCCCGGCCATCCCACTGCCCTGGAGCCCCACCGCCCCCGCCTCTGGTGAGTTTTTTTTTCTTTTTTTTGTTGTTTAATTCTTATTTAATTGTTAGTGTTAGTGTTAGTGTTAGTGTTAGATTTAGTGTTAGAAAAGAAGAAAATTTAGTGTTAGTGTTAGAAAAAAGAATATGTAGAAGAAAAGAAGAAGAAGTGGAAAAAAGATGAAAAAGAAGAAAAGAAAAGAAGTAGAAAAAAAGATGAAAAAGAAGAAGAAGAAAAGAAGTAGAAGAAGTAGAAGAAGTAGAAGAAGAAGAATAGAAGAAAAGAAAAGAAGTAAAAGAAGTAGAAAAAAGATGAAAAAAGAAGAAGAAGAAAGGAAAGAAGAAGAAAGGAAAGAAGAAGAAGAAGAAGAAGAAGAAGAAGAAAAGAAAGAAGAAGGATAGAAGAAGAAGAAAGGAAAGAAGAAGAAAAAAGAAGAAGAAGAGAAGGAAAGAAGAAGAAGGGAAGGATAGAAGGAAACACCCGGACCACTGACCCCGACACCCCGACCCCGACACCACACCCGACACCTGACCCAGACACCCTGACCCCGACACCCCGACCCTGACACCACACCCAGACACACAGACCACGACACCACACCCCGACACCCCGACCCCGACACGACACCCTAACCCCGAAACAGCACCCGGACACCGACATGACACCCCGACCCCCTAAACCTCCCGAAAAGGTGCTCTTTGGCCTTCCAGAGGCCGACGGGGTTATATATTTGTGAATTATTAGTTAGGTCATATATTTTTCGATTTTGTTATGAAAAACATCATATATAATTGTGTTGATCGGGTAGATTTAAATGTGCAGTTGTTTCATCGCTGCGAGGGTTTGGTGTTCGACGACCTCGCCGTGCGTTTGACGAGCTCTTCCCCTTTGTTCGTGGGTGAGAACAAATGACATGTCCTTCTCCCCCATTAATTATTTGTGCAAATGACGTGAAATTTGGTAGCTAGCTATATATGTGTCTTGAATCATCAGTATGCGTAACCAATATGTGTCTCCCGTTCGAAAGCGTCATAGTTATAAATATGCATACATTTGCTTATTTATAACCTTGATTCTTTCGAATTGTCCAATGCTATCCATGGACAGCCCGAGTATGTGTAGATTGGGTTCATTTTCCCATATGCTTTGCTCCGGATCCGACGCATAAATTTCGTCAGTGCCTCCCCTGTTGTTCTCCGGGTACACATCCTCTCTGTTTATTGCAGAGACGTGTATCAGGAGAACAGCGGGGAGGTGCTGCCGAAATTTTGCGTCGGATCCGGAGCATAGCATATGGGAAAATGAACCCAATCTACACATACTCGGGTGGGATTAGGACCTATCATTACCTATTAGAGTGTAGGTTGCATGGACGTAATAAAATTGACAAAGTAGATCAACTGATGAATATATACATGGTGAATTATATATATAATTGTTGTGTGTCCAGTAGCTCTGAAAGTCAAGATGAGTGATCGTGCGTGGATGTATACCGGTCACACTGGTCAGAACAAATGGAGCGCTGAATGGTTCACAAAAACCAAGGGGTTTGTGCAAGCCGCATTTGCAAATGGCCAGAGGAAAACTTGGTGCCCCTGTTTCCGATGCGGCAATTGGGAAAAGAGGACAGAGGCTGAAATGGGTAAACACCTGCAGAAGAATGGTTTTATGCCCGATTATACGGTGTGGAAATTTCATGGTGAGTCTGCCCAACGTGACCGAGCTAAGGTGGATCATCGTCGCACCGACGAGCATGGTACCGGGATGGAAAACATGGTGCAAGACTATGATGATGCTCGGGATTCGGACGAGGAGATGGAGGAATCTGCAAAGGCCTTCAATGAAATGTTGGAGTCTTCAAAACGTCCGCTCCACGAGCACACTGAGCTTTGTCAGTTGGATGCCATCTCATAAGTAATGGCTTTGAAGGCTCAGTTCAACTTGGGCAGAGAATGCTATGACGCAATTATGACAGTATTTGGACGCTTTCTACCCAAAGGCCATGTAATGCCTGCAAACCTGTACCAGTCGGACAAAATCCTCCGTGCACTGAAGATGCCCTATGAGAAGATACATGCCTGTGAGAAAGGATGTGCCTTATTTAGGCTTGACTATGCGGACTTGAACTATTGTCCCATTTGCAAGTGTTCCAGGTATATTGTGGTAGACAACGGTATGGGTGAGAAGACACAGACCACAATCCATGTTAGTGTTCTTCGGTATATGCCAATCGTACCAAGACTTCAACGTCTTTTCATGGTCGAAGAGACGGCCAGATATATGACATGGCACAAAACAGGCAAAAGAACCGTACTAGATGCAGATGGGAAACTGATGATGGTACACACATCGGATGGTGTTGCGTGCAAAAGGTTTGATGAATTACATGCTGACAAAGCGGCAGATCCGAGGCATCCTCGAGTCGGCATCAGCACCGATGGGTTCAGTGTGTTTGGTATGACGGCAGCCCAATAAAAGCATTTCAAGAACCGGTATACTTCACCCCAAAACATTGAAGTAGATAGCGACAGTGAATCCCACATCACCCCAGAGGAGGAACAAGAAGAGCCAGAACAAGAAGAGGTTACTGCTGCGGAAGACCTGTCAATGCTTGACCGATTACGTAGAGGTGGCCTTCCACATGTTGATGCCACTGAACCCTGTGAGCCCGTCATTGATTATAGTGATGATGATGATTATGCATTTATTGATGATACTGATTGAGATTATTAGTAGTGTCAGGTATTCAATTTTTTTATGTTGTACTTGATGATGATACACTTAAGTGATATACATATTATTATTCATGTCGGTATTTTTTTATATTGTACTAATTTCGTTTACTCTTTGTCATGGCAGGTGTTGAAAGATGGAAGGGGGGAGCCGACTGAGGCCAAGGACAAACGTGCCCAAATTGAAGGTGTGCCACACCATCAAGGTAGCTCCAGCTTATATCAGTTCGGGCGGAATTGGGTAATGTGGTTTGCTTCATGATTAATGAAATTCATTCATCATGCTAGCTTGAGCCCTTTAATTACTAATTTACTTTGTTTCTCTCTTTCAGGCATGCTACAATAAGACGGATAAGGTGCCAGAGGGGTACGACCTGTATGCCATGGCCCACACTGCCTCTTATAATCAAGTCAAGGGGAAGGCGAGGAAAGGGGAGGAGCTTAACCCGAGCCAGATCCCCTGCAATCCAGAGCAGGTGATGAGGTCCCATGGCACCATAGCCATTGATCCAGAGATTGCTCCTGAGACCACGGTGAGTTTAATTTGAATGGACGTTACTTGCTAGTCTTAACATTTGAGTGTCATCATGCTAACGAAACATTGGAAATGATCTTTGGTGCAGCGTAACTCCACACAAGCATCACACGATCCTTCTCCAGCTACTGGCATGAGCCAGCCCGCTCCCACACCTCCATGATCAAGGTAAGTTTCTCTAGTTTTTTGCTTAACAAATGCATAAAGACCTAGACTTAGCTTTATTTCATCCAATATGCTTACCTTAATGACCTAGAGTTAGCTTCTTTTCCTGCAAAATGACTTAATAAGCTTACCGACCTCCAAATCCAGCCATTTTACCTAAGTTAGCTCTAAAACGATCTATACTTAGCTTTGTTTCCTCCAAAATGACCTAAGTTAGTTATAATATGCTTAGTTAACTAGGTTTGCTCAATAATGACATGTACTTGCCTTACTTATGTAAAAAAACGGCATAATTAGCTTAGTTAGCTCATAAACGATCCATTTTACCTATTAGCTCTAAAATGATGCATTTTACCAAAGTTAGCTCATAAACGATCCATTTCACCTAAGTTACCTCACAAACGATGGCGTGCTTCTTCTTCTAGTCTTCTTCTTCTAGTCACCTTTTCCTAACTTTCTTATTTGCCATTTTGCAGATTTCATTCACTTCTCGGGAGCTAGCTTGCTATGATGGAGTGCTTGTTTTTAATTTCATTCTCTTCTAGTATTCTTCTAGCTTGCTACGATGGAACTTGCTATCTTAATGAAACTTTGCATTGTAATATGTGTGTGCAACTTTGCTATCTTGATGGAACTTGCTATGTATGAGTGGATGGAACTATATATGTATGTACGATGAAACTTATGTGCTATTAAATAGCTCTGTGAAATATATCTATATATGTCGTATATATTTGCTGTGAAAATTGTTGGATTTAAAAAAAAACAGAAAAAAGAGCCAATATGCAGGCTCTTTGCCATCAGCCACCGACGGCAAAGGGCTCCTTTGCCATCAGCAGCGGACGGCAAAGAGGCCACGTGGCAGGCAACTGTGCTTCCTGGGAGGCTGGCCTATTTGGTCAGTTTGCCAACAGTGGCTGACGGCAAAGAGGAAAAACACTTTGCCTACAGCAGCGGACGGCAAAGAGGGAAAAAAACTTTGCCTACAGCGGCGGACGGCAAAGGCTTGCCGTTAACCACCTGACGGAGTAACAGCGCAAATATTGACGTCAGCATTCTTTGCCGTCGGCCGCTGATGGCAAAGGACCCTTTGCCGTCAGCCGCCCGAAGCGGACGGCAATGTAGCTCTTTGCCGTCCCTTACATTGCCGTCCACTTTTGTCGTCCGTAGCCGACGGCAAAGACCTTTGCCGTCAGCCATCCATGCCTTTGCCGTCCGCCGTGGCAGATGGCAAAGTAGCAGATTCCTGTAGTAGGAGTGTCCGGCGGGCTGCGAGGCTCGATGTCGGCGCTATCCAACGATGGAAGGGTGATCTCTCGCTGGGTGTAGATATCCACGAGACGCCACGGACTACCGGTGTGGTGGATGAGGATGATCCAGTTGGCCTTCATGTCCACCCAGTAGTGGCCGCGCATGAAGGACAGGTGGACGGGTAGTGGTAGCATGTCGAGGGGCACCATGGCAACCATCGTAGGCTCGTCAAGTCGGTGTCTGGGCCACCTGCAAGGATCGGGCATCAGCAAGTAGGGTGTCTTGAAAAGAGCCGGCCGGTTGCAGACGAGTAGACGGTACAAAGACACCGAGCATGCAGCCAGACGGACGGTGCTGAGTAGGTCCATATGACTACAGATCTGCTCCAAGAGAACATCGGGGAGGGAATTCCAATCATGGCTCTGCATGTCAGTTGGTTCTGCCATTGTGGTTTTCGGTGCTTGCGAGCCAGCGGGGATGTGGATTCGGGTGGGCGAGCGAAGAAGCTTCTCCTCGTGTGGCCGAGCAGTGAGCGGGGGGATATGGTACGCGCGAGCTACCAAGGAAGATGGCGCGGGCGGGCGAGCAGTGAGCGGGGGTAAATGGTGTGCGGCCGACGATGGGGAAGAGAGGAGGAAGAAGAAGAGAGGAGAAAGAAGAGTGGAAGATGGGGAAGAAAGTGCATTAAATATCAATTCTACTAGTACTACTAGGATATAGGCACCGTCCTCCGGAGTGTAAATAGTTACACCGATGACATGTGGGTCTACCACAAGAGGGCCCATATGTCAGTTAATGGAGGACACAGGTGCGTAGGTGTATTTGCGGAAGCATGCTCTACTGGAAAACATGATGGCAGTACTGGGTAAGGTTGATTTAGTAACACCAACACGCTGGTTCAGCTTATTAATTACGTGTCCCATCTGCTGCAGCGTGTATTGTCACTTCACTGTGAAGACTAGTTGAATAGTTCTCTCTGATCGAGATGGGGAATGATGGATCGCCAGGATTTCCTTTCTACAGTATTCCTATGCCTCTACGCTCACTTCACTCATTTTGCTCCGTACCTAGTCACTTGTTGAAATCAGTAGAAAGACAAATACTCCGTATTTGGGAACAGAGGGAGGCTTTTACTCCGTACTGGAGTATTTGGGAACAGAGGGAGTATCACCATATGGAGGGAACAGAGGAAGCTTGTAATATGAACATGTCAATGGGAGGGAGTAAGCCCCATGCACATGCATGCATGCAACATGCAACACTCACACGTACTCCACATGGACGCACGCAACACTCACGCACCCATGCGGCACACAGCACACGACGCAACACACACGCTCATGCTCAAGTGCTCAACCTACTCCCTACGTCCGTGAAAGACTGTACATTTAGAGATTTACACATTGACCAGGGTATAATTAACGCCCAAAAGTAGCAGACTTATGTGTGCATGCGACCATTGAGATAAGAAGATTAAATGAGGGCTGTTGCATGCTGTAATTAAGGATAGACATGTAGCCTATACCAATAGCACAAGTTGGTGCATTAGTCAATCAATATCGATTTAGATTAAAGGCTAAATGCATTGGAAGTGTAGATGTACATCCTGTACAACTACACTCTTTGTTTTATAGCCGATGTACACTCTTTGTTGGAAGGCCGAGGGAGGACACGTGCATGCACTCACATACACAGCTAGGGCGGTTCGGGCGCAAGGGTTGGACTCGTGTGGCGCCTGCGTAAAGTTTTGTTTACTGATTTCTTTGCTCCGCCAACTGACAGGTGGGACCCAGAAACTAGGTGACAATTTAACCAGTCAACAAAGTGCCACGTCGACTATGTGGCCGGTCAGTAGGGTGCAATACGATGCTCTACGATGAGCTAGTGATCGTATAATTGACGCAAAACTATATATAGTGACCATAAAGAACGTATTGTTACATACGTTGACCGCCAATGTATTTTTCTCATTTCGAATTAAGCCATATTAATCGGAAAGGACGCAGTATGGATTACTACTAGTACTAGTACTGCTTTGATGTGTCCCATCAACTCGCCGAACGAGGAGAAGCTTGCTTACTACGCCTCTCCCTCGCCCATGCACGCTGTGGTTCGCAGGACGAGGAGAGGGTTTTGACTACAGCGCCCTCTCCCTCTTCCTCTCCCTCTCCCTCTCCCTCGACCTCGCGGTGGACGTGCAGCAGTTCAACCGGTGTCAGATTGCCAGAAGAATATTGTACTGTAGTATCATCATTGTTGGACCTTCCGAAGAGGCGAAGAGGCAAGTGCAAGGTTCACACGAGTACGAACTGTTGAACCTCCCAAAGAGGTAAAGAGCCAAGCGCAAGGTTTCATAGGAGTTTTCGTCCTAGTAGGAGTGTATTACAACTATAGCGAACGATGCTACTGTATGATGCCGCCACGTCACGTATATCCAAAGCTGTGCCACCTTTTTTTTCTCAAAGAGCGTGTTACAGCCCGTGCAACAACCACACAAGTTGCACGTACACATAACACATTTACTAGTAATAAATTGTAAAGGACAAATGCCGGTATGCCACACAAGTTCATCTCCAATTCATGTGATAAATTTGTGCACGACTAGTCTACATATATTCACAGCACTACCGCTCACAATTACCGTACTCAACTTACACGTTATAGATGGGCTACATGCATGTCCTCCTCCAGGTTCCAGTCCCAAGTGTTCTTCATGGATGGCACGATCCATAGCGGTGGGCAACGGGAATCATTGTTGCAGCTTTCTAGTCCGATTCCACACGATGGAGACTCATCCAAGCTGAAGCGGCATAAATCAGGGATAGCGTGTCCTAGCATGTCGTTCATCCGACGGTGCACAATGAAGACACAACCTTGCTTCATGAACGGCAGGCCTTCCGTGTCGTGCACGGAAGGTGGCATCTGCTTCACAATGGGGTAGTTGTCCCCGATGAAAAGCAAGTACTCTCCAAAAGTGTTCCTCGGCACCCACGTAGCATCACGGGGGTCGAACTCGGCGTCGTTCATCTGGTACATGCGGCATCCCAGATCTGGACACATGGTGATGTACATAGTCAAGGTCCATGCATAATAATGTTGTGCTCAAATATGGCGGTCAGTAATATTGTGCAGCAAATAGTACTACTCCGGTATAGAGGAAGTAAAATAACCGACTTATTATATATAGCCACTCTTGGCTACATGGATGAGATAGTAAGACATGGAAAAACAAAAATGGTGGCAGCTAGTGGGTTCAAGTCTTCAAGGGCCCAGCTAGCTATACGCATCCTCCAAGGTAAAAAGTACTCCTACTAGTAGTACTAAGTATACTACTAGTACAACAATGAAAGAGAAGGCGAGAGGGTTAAAGAATGGAATACCTGGGTAGATGGTGACGGTCCGATCGTGGTAGATTGTGTGACCATGTTGCACATCAGTGGTACCATGGGTAACGACTGCTAAGATAGTTGATCCCAATATGCCAAAGTCAGCAACAAGGTTCCAGGTTAGACCAAATCGCGGATGCAAATGCACATCCAGGATCGGCAATCTTATTTTGATCGGGGGATGGCTGGTCCCTGCAAAATAATGGAGTACCGTTAGGGATGCAAATGATGGTTTGTGCATTCTGTTTGTAATCTCCCGTACCGTAGGATGGCAACCATATGAAACAAGTCCCCTAGCTTGTCACCGCGAAGATGCGGCCTAGATGGCACACGGCGTCTTCGAACGTGTAGGGGTACAAATCTGCCGCCGCCAACATGCGCCAGCCTCTGCCGTTACTGCGTCTTGCATTGATGGCAATCCTTATGTCAAACACCATGATGAGATAGTAATCGTCGTAGCCACGTCGCTTTGTCGGCGGGTCCGCAATTGCTATCTTCTTCAATCTCATGTAGGCATCATCATACGTTTTCAAGCCCAGCCAGTCCGGAAGGCCGATCCCAATGGTGGAGAAGGGGTCTACCAGAACGGCCGCACTGCTGTGGATGTTGTGCAAAATGATGGTGGTATCCGTCCGGAGGTATGCAATCCAATCTTTGTTGGCACCGACCCAGACCTATATATAAGACGGTGGGCCGCGGAGAAATTACGGGATGGAAATGGAATAACTAAGTACTACATGATCAAACTCCATTACTGACCTGCTCATCGGACAAAATCCGACTACCTCTCAACGTCGGCAACTCTAGCGGAGTCAACGTGCAACCATGGCTAGGGAGCGGTGGACTGTTCGAAGGATTGTCCCATAGAAGAACCTTCTCCTCGAGGACGCATGGAAGACCAACAAGCATGGCCTTTTCCCAAACCTGTTTAAGCAGCGTCTTGAAAAAGTTGGTGGAGGAAGCACCGAGTCTTGCGGTGGTGAGGACATCGGAGCGGCATGCGATTTCTCCCAGAGGATCGTCGTCCAAGGTATCCCAACCCCGACGAAGAGGAGAACCGCCTGGCGAATCCATGGGAGCAGCGACGAACTGCCTTCTCTTCGGGGGGAGGGGAACTGGCGAGGAGGAGATAAGAGTAATAACCGCAGGGCCTCGTCCCTTCCAACTGTAGATCGTTCCTCAGCGAAGGGGTGAGGCTATTATTTACTACTAGTACTAGCATTATGGAACGTTATGGGATTGCATTATACTGTAAATAATAGCACTAGTAAGAAATTTTTGGCACTAGGTAGTAGTTTTTGGCGTGGATTAAGAAATTTTGGGTATGTTTTTGCCATTTTTT
The DNA here is from genome assembly GCA_963921465.1 of Triticum timopheevii. Taxonomy (NCBI): domain Eukaryota; kingdom Viridiplantae; phylum Streptophyta; class Magnoliopsida; order Poales; family Poaceae; genus Triticum; species Triticum timopheevii. The sequence goes on along the minus strand of OY997264.1, from coordinate 441,099,083 downwards.
GTACATGCCAACTAGTGTCAAAAAACGTCTTACATTATGTGACGGAGGAGTACGTAATCGTACTATAGCAGTACCAGTACTACTTCTCTCAACTACGAGTATTAGTGCGATGTACTGTACTTCTAGTCTAGTCTAGTATAGTGTACCAGTTTTGAACTCTTGAATCTCAGGGCCAAGGAGCTACAGTTGGAAGTGGAGGGTACTACTGTTCTCTAGAACCATCGTTGTACTATCAATGCAAGGGAAGTACACCTGCGTAGTGGCCTAGTGGGTACTCTCGGTGCTATATTCAGCCGCTCCTCTCACGTAGGAGTAGCTGGCCTACTCAGCCGCTCCTCTCACGCACACACTAGCAGCCTATTTATCAGTGACGGTTACTGCGGTCTGCGGGGGCAGAACATTTGAGTTATTTGATACAGCGAGACTAGACTTTTCGCTTCCATTTGTGGAGGTGTAATGGATCTCGTCGAACTTTTTTAGTAGTTCCTTCTTTATGAATGAGATGAAGCAAAGCTTTTGCCTCCGTTTCAAAAAAAACACGTCAAGAGGAATTTCTTTTATAGTAGAGCCGATAATGGAGTGAAGTCCATGCGTGCAATGCCACAAGCTACAGAGTACTAGTAGTACAGCACTTTACATACAGAGCCATATTGCATAGTTCCCAATGCCCCGCCAGGCTTTTCTGGCTCCTCAGGCTTAATTGGGAGGGACTAGTTTAAATATGCTACTAGCTGATGAGGAAGCTGCAAGCGAGGTGTGGCTAGGGCGAGCACGCGAGCCATGGGATGCTGGGAAGGAAAACCTGTTCATGTGGCTAGGCTGTCCAGTGCACCCAGATTGTGGGGCCGCATGTCCATTTGACTTCAAAACTCAAACTACCCGTGTAAAATATTGGCTCGCAGCAAAGTGTAGTAGTACTTTTTTTTAAAGGCCGCCGTGCGTTCGGCCGGGATTGAACCCACAAAACGAGGTATACACTCCCGCGACCACTAGTAGTACTCGTTGGAGTACAACGTAACCTAGAATCGCCTTTTGTCGCTAGTAGTACGTACATTGTTCCTTACAAGAAACCCCTAATAATGCAAGAAACCACAAAAATGCCAAGAAACTACTACCAGTTGCATACATGGCAGACTTAAGATAAGACTACCTTATCAACCATTGTACATGCTCTTACCAACCAAAATCCTCGAGTGACCTCCTACCTCCGGCCCGTCCACCTAGTCATCCTCGGCCATGGGACGCAGCTACCGCCGCCGGCAGAAGGCGAGGTCAAAACTACCGGCGGTGCAGAGCCCATGTTGCGGCAGCCCGGATGCCAGCTCCGTCCAATGCTCGCGGCCGCTAACTAGCCAAGATAGCTCCATCCAGCTGTTTGTCTACAAGGTTTGCTAGCTAGATTGGCACGGCAGCGCGGTGGCTTGCTCGCGCATGCCGCGCTCAAGCCAGCCATCTGGCTCGAGCGAAGGCCAGCGCGGCGGCTTGCTCGCTCGTGAGTCATGCTCGGGCCAGCTTGCCAACCCGTTGTAGGATCTTGAAGTATGTCTAGAGGGGGGTGATTAGACTACTTGACCAATTAAAACTTAAACTTTTCCCAATTTTAGAGTTTGGCAGATTTTAGCTATCTTAGGACAAGTCAAGCAATCATCACACAATTCAAGCAAGCATGCAAAGAGTATATGAGCAGCGGAAATTAAAGCATGCAACTTGCAACAACGTAAAGGGAAGGGTTTGGAGGAATCAAACACAATTGGAGACACGGATGTTTTTGGTGTGGTTCCGATAGGTGGTGCTATCGTACATCCACGTTGATGGAGACTTGAACCCACGAAGGGTAACGGTTGCGCGAGTCCACGGATGGCTCCACCCACGAAGGGTCCACGAAGAAGCAACCTTGTCTATCCCACCATGGCCGTAACCCACGAAGGACTTGCCTCACTAGCGGTAGATATTCACGAAGTAGGCAATCTCATTGCCCTTACAAACTCGTTGGTTCAACTCCACAATCTTGTCGGAGGCTCCCAAGTGACACCTAGCCAATCTAGGAGACACCACTCTCCAAGAAGTAACAAATGGTGCATTGATGATGAACTCCTTGCTCTTTTGCTTCAAATGATAGTCTCCCCAACACTCAACTCTCTCTCATGGGATTTGGATCTGGTGGAAAGAAGATTTGAGTGGAAAGCACCTTGGGGAAGGCTAGAGATCAAGATTCATATGGTAGGAATGGAATATCTTGGCCTCAACACATGAGTAGGTGGTTCTCTCTCAGAAATGGTAAGTTGGAAGTGTAGGTTTGTTCTGATGGCTCTCTCCACGAATGAAGAGGAGGTGGAGGGGTATATATAGCCTCCACACAAAATCTAACCGTTACACACAATTTACCAAACTCGGTGGGACCGATTCAACAGACTCGGTAGGACTGATTTAGTAAACCTAGTGACCGTTAGGATTTTTGGTGGGACCGACATGCAACTCGGTAGGACCGATATGGTTAGGGTTAGGGCATAACGTAATCTCGGTAAGACCGATTACACGAACTCGGTGAGACCGATTTTGGTAATAAGCTTTCCAGAGAGTTGGTCAGGTAAACTCGGTGGGACCGATTCGCTCATTTTGGTGAGACCGAAATGTTACGAAAGGGAAACAGGGAGTTTACATTGCAATCTTGGTGGGACCGATCGCTCACTTCGGTTAGACCAAAATGTTACAAAGGGAAACAGAGAGATTACAACCCCATATCGGTGATTCCAAGATCCCTATCGGTGAGACCAATTTGCCTAGGGTTTGTGGTAGTGGCTATGACATTTGAACTCGGTGGCACCGGATAGAAAGAATCGGTGGGACCGATTTTGACTTTGGGTTTAGGTCATATGTGGATGTGAGAAAGTAGTTGAGGGTCTTTGGAGCATATCACTAAGCACTTGAAGCAAGAGGCTCATTAAGCAACACCTCATCCCTCCTTGATAGTATTGGCTTTTCCTATAGACTCAATGTGATCTTGGATCACTAAAATGTAAAATGAAGAGTCTTGAGCTTTTGAGCTTGAGCCAATCCTTTGTCCTTGATATTTTGAGGGATCCACTTTCATCATCCATGCCATGCCATTCATTGAGCTTTCCTGAAATAATAGTCTTGGAATAGCAATAGCCCAATGAGCTATATGTTGTTATGAATTACCAAAACCACCTAGGGATAGTTGCACTTTCAATCTCCCCCTTTTTGGTAATTGATGACAACATATAGATCAAAGCTTCGACAAATGATAATAAGATTGAAAAACATCGTCGCTTTGAGAAGTATGTGATAAGCAAGAGCTCCCCCTAAATTTGTGCATGGTTTAAGATTTGCTTTGGACTGCAAATGCACAAGGAATTAGGCTCATGGGTTACTCTTTCATGTCACATACATCTTGGTGGAGCACTCAAAATAATAAAGATTGAATACATGCACTCATCACCAAGCAAAGTGAATGACCATATAAGGATAGGTAAGATAATATCATCTAACAAGCATAAGTGTAGATTATGATCAAACACATGATCATCAATGTCTCACAGATAACAGCATAGTATCTCAAGCAATCAAAAGCAAACAAAGTTTAACCACCAAAGCAAGAGAGAACAAAAGCAACACTCTCTCTCTCGAAGCCTATGATCTATACATTTTTCACTCCCTTTGGCAACAAGTTACCAAAAAGTTCATAGAAAATGCATAGTGCTAGATCGACTCTCAGGCTTGATCTTCAGGTGGTGATGTAGAGATGGCTCCTTGGACGAAGGCTTCAGTTGATGTGGATGGAGCTAGAGGAGTTGGTGCTGGAGCTGGTTGCACTGGAGCTGTAGGAGCTGTAGCCGGTGCAGATGATGTGGCTCTGGTGTCTGTCACAGGCACTGCAGCTGACCTCTGAGCTCTAGGCACTCTAGCAAATACATCAGTGGTTGTCTTTCCCTTCCTCTCGATGAGTTTCCTATCCTATGTGGTGAATCTGCCAGTCCTACTTTTCCGCATGGGTTATCCGGAAGAAATGTTGAGTTTTGATCGACATACTAATCTATGCATCCACAACTCAGAAAATCATATGTTCCTTTGAGTTTTCCCTCTTTAGTTGTCTTCTGACCCTCGTCTATCAATTGATAGTCAAGAGTATGCGTGCATTCGTTCATCGATGCCATTACTCTTGTGGTCCGTCAAGCCATCCTCTTCCGGAATGACTAGGAGAAACAAACTCCAGTACCTCATCCATATCCAGGATTGGGTCAAAGCAGTTGTGTTCCGCAGATCAAATACTAATCTAGTTTTGGTTCAGCTCTACCTTGGAGTATTACCATCTTTATATCAAGGATATCATGGGAATTGCACACCATCCTAAGAATTCTTGATACAGTGATACTTCTCGCCGTGATTATTCATTCCTCGGTCGCCGTGTTATTTTAACCGGAACGCCAACAAGTGAATCATGACGTGTGAAATCAATACCCCTAGCAACCCTGTTGCTTGGTAGTTAAAGGACAATAACCTCATTCTTAGCGTGTTGATTATTGAATTATCACCCTAAGGTTGATCGTGATACCTAGTCCACTTCCCTGGTGCACTCTTCGATTGATGTTAGGATTTTTTTTCAAATCCTCGCTCATTTGATCATATCGTCTTGCCCTAAGAAGCAAGAATGTTCTCGAGCTTAGTAACATATCCGTGATTCATGATTTTCTGAATATCTTCTCGGAAGTATCACCAGGTCGTCACCTGACCGCTATGTTGAGTTCGTAATCAAGTTGGTTTCTTGTAACCACCCCTTCTCCAAGAATCTGTGTTGGGTACCCTTGAGCTAGTTGGTTAAGCTGAACAACAACTTGGAGAGCTATAAGATGGAAGCTTGTCCAGTTTAGTTCATTTTAAGGGATATCTTGTATGTTTGTTGAAGAAAGATGATATCTTCATCGATTGATCCTCATGATCAGTTGATAGAACTATTGTCTTAGCAAACCTCCATTTGAATGTGGGCTATCCTCAAATCAGATCAGAACCAATGAATACTCGTGGTTGATTCCTCGAGCGTACACCATTATATCCTTTGGTCTAACCAATGCTATCACCTTGTTCACATAGTTGTAGAATTCCATTTATATGGAAACCTGGATGAATTGTTGTTGATCCCATCGACAACATCCTTATCTCCTCCATGATTTGGTTGAACATTACGCTAGTGTTGGAAACTTTATAAGCATTGCCCTCATGTTCTGTTCATGAAGCATATGTCTGGATGAAAGATGTGACTTCCTCTAATTCATGTGCATGTGATGCAAGTTTCCGTCGTGGATTCGAGAAAGTCAATGTTGCTTCCTTTGGAATCTTCCCAAATTGGTCATGCATACGTGCGAAGTATTCTGTGGTTTGGAGACTTGCAACCTTCGTTCTATATGTGTCCCTAGCACACCAAGCCACTGATTGATTTTTTCAAGCAGAAGAAGTTCCTTCATAAGAGCTAGTCATATGACTTATGTTAGGACTCCGCTATCCTCGTTGATGGTTCCCCTCCTGAACTTGGTAGTGTTTTGTTGTAAGACTACCATGTGATCATGTTTGTCTGGGACAACACGTTCACATGTTTGTAGTAAAACCAGCTCATGTTTTGGAGCTTGCTATCGCAGTTCATTCCCCGAGAAACTCTCAACGCCGTCCCGTCGATTTGTGTTGCAAACTTTCATTTTCCTTCCTAGACTCAGTGAGTCTGGAATATTCTAACACCAACCAGATCTGAATCTCAGGCAGATATGATGGTTGGAACGTTTCCCAATAACTATAGTATCGGTCTCTTTGTAACCCGGTAAGGTGGATGTCGTGGCCAACACACCCAGCCGGAAGACCTATTATTGTAGTATCTTTATTGAGGAAGTTGGCCACCTCCCCATAAGGATTTCGTAGGATTTACTCCCTAGTTGTCCCTTAGGGATTTTTGTGTTCCCGAAGTCCGACCTGTTACTTGATGTTCTAGATACCAAACCATATCAATAAATGGGTTACGCTAGCACATCAAGGAGAACATTAGAAGCGGAGTGCTAAAGTCTCTCGGTCGATCATCCAGATTTTGTCCCCTTGGCCTCGCTAAGGTGAAATCTGAGAAGGTTCTATCTTCCTTTGCATTTGCATCCTCCACCAATATCCATCATGGTAGTATGTTGTGTTGCCGGCATCCTTGATATGGATGTTGGTAAAACCTTGATGAATACGGAAATGATCAAGTTCTTGAGAGCACGGGTAAGCATTAGGTTTTATCATCGGCATTAAATTGCATAGTGCTCTCACTTTCCTCGGTTATGCTATAACTTTTCAATAGTGGACTCACCCTCTACTGTTGGGTTTCTCCTCAGTTACTAGAATCATTCCCAGCATTTGCATCTTGTTCCTAGCTTGCACCGCCATTGTGCCATCCTACTATGGACTACCTTCTTAGTAATTACTGATCAGGATCATCTTCAAAAGTGGTCCTACCATGGGTCTCATCCATTTCCGATGATAAGCAAATCATCCATTGCATTGTATTCAACAAGGTAACCCACATCATTCATACTAGTCCGAGTATGCCATTCCTTCCAACTCCGCCAAATGATTGCTATTGATTTGCCCTAGGCCGGTATAGAGAGTTTCAATGATCTCTATATCAAAGGTAATTCTTTTTGCCACTTAAGGTAAAAACTCTATGAATCACCCTCCTCCAAGATGTCCCGTTTTGGTATCATGGCAACTCAAATCCTCGCTACATTGACAACCGCTCACCACCCTATTGAGTGTGAAATTGTTGTCTACCTAGTGAGCCCTCTTCATCTGTTTCACTCCATCCCTTCAGATGTATGCTTCATGTCTCATCTCAAGAGTTGTTTCAATGTTTCACTCCATGAGTTGATCCTGAGTTGCTCGATCTTCGAGGAGATCGATCCTTCTAGAATTCCCCTTCTCCTCTCGTTACCATGTTGGTTGGAGTTCTCAGAACAAGACATCGAGACAAAGATGGTGATCGAATCCATGTCCTTATGAAGTGCAACCTGGATCGTGAAGATTGTGTTAGTTGTGTTTCCCCTTCATCTTACCCTACGCTTGAATCTCGGGACGAGATTCTTGTTTAGTGGGGTGAGTTGTCACATCCCTAGCTTCTGGTACTGCTTAGTGCTAGCCTTTGGTGATGCATCATGTTTAACTTCATGGAAATTTGAAATGGGGGTGATCAAACCCTAGCATTTTGAAATCCAAATAGGTCCAGCTTAAATAAATTGCATTCAAGAACCCAAAATGCTCTTCATTAATGTTTGATATTTTTGGCAATGGCTTTGATCCATACCAAAAATTAATGAACATTTTCTAAGGAACAATTTGGGTACTGAATTTAAGTCATAAAGTATTTGAATTGGGGCATTTAATTGCTATAAATATTATTAAATGCTCCAACAATTCTGAAAATAGCCTAGGGCCTCTGAGATAATTCAGTTATTGCCCATAATTAATTTCAGGATTTATAGAAATGATTTGGTGTTTTTACTAAATCAAAAACAAAGTTGTAAATAGAAAACAAAAAGGAAATAGAAAAAGGGCACAAAACCCACCAGGGCCACCTACCTGCAGTCGCCCAGCTCGCTGGCCCAGCCCACCTGGCGCGCCATGTCGTCTTCCTCCCCAAGCCAGTAGGGAGAGAGCGTGCTCGCCGCATGCGCACACGCGCCCGTGCCACCTCCTACCTGGCTGCCTGCGTCCCCGACACCCTGGACGCCTCCAACGTTGCCACGCTACCCCCCCCCCCCCCCCCCGACCCCTCTCACTCGCCCCCGTCCTCACCCTCTCCCCTGGATCTCTCTCTCTCTCTCTCTCACTCACCCGTACGGGTTCGTTGCCACCGATCGTCACCACGGTGGCCACCGGCCAGCACTAGACCCTTGGACCAGCCACCGAGCTCCGTCGTGCCACCCTCGTCCTCTCCGTCAGCTCATGTGGCCGGAAGAGCCCCAACGTGCCATCCCCGACCTCTTCTTCATCGTTGGCCGCTGCGGATCTTCATCATCGACTCGCCGCCGTCCTAGCTTCCCCGAGCATGTTGGCCATCCCTATGGCACCACAGTGAGCCCCCGAGCATTTCCCCCCTCTCCCCGCGGTCAACCCCTTCCTCTAGCCGCCTCCTCCATCGAAACCAAGAAGCTCCGCCGCACAAGCTCGACGCCGGCGTCCTTCCGGTGACCATTTGGTCCCGCGCATATGTCTGTTGGCCTCGTGCGCACGCGAAGAACTCGTAGGTACTAACTGCTAGCCTCTCCGCGCGCTGTGTCATCGGCTTCGTCGACGTCCGAGCTCCGGCCGCCGCCACAGCTTGTCACCGGGCACGATTCCAGTGACCCCGCAACATCCCACTTGGCCCTCTGGATGCGCAAGATCAAGGGCTGCTCCCTGGTGCCCTTAGTGCGCTAAGCCGATGCCTCTAGCGCAAGTCCGGCGTGCCCCGCCATGTCATGTGGTCGCCGCCGACTGGTCTCCGACGTGATTATGTGGCACAATCATTAGGGACTAATGACCCTGCTAATTAGCCCCCTCTCTCACTGACTTATGGGCCCCATGCCCTTAACTAACCACGGCTTAAACTTCTATTTAGTTTAGGTTAATCACAATGGTCCCATGCGTCGGCCTTGGCCTCGCTGACGTGGCCGTTCACTGGACCCCACCTGTCAATGACACTAAACAACACTGGGTCACTGACCAGTGGACCCCACTGGTCAGGTTTGACCTGGACCGGGTCAGTTGAACTGCTAACGTCACACTGACGTCGGGCTGATGCAGTAAGTCATTTTCTGGATTTACTTTAATTCAGGAAATTCTAGAAGATAGTTAAAACTTCCAAAATTCATAGAAAATTATCTATAACTCCAAATGAAATAAATTATATATGAAAAATGATCAGAAAAATCCAATCTATCCATCTGTACCATTTTCATGCATGTTAGGACAACTTATAGGTGCTGTTTAGCACAAATCATATAAATGGCATTTAAATAACCACATGTGGAGTTTGAATTTGAATCTTGGATTCAAACCAACTCCATTTAATCTGCTGCTAGTTGCATTAGCTCAAATCATAGCATATTGACATGTCATGATCATGCATAATATTGTGCATTGCATTGATTGTGTTCTTCCTTGTTGGCCATTGGTTGTCCCCTCTCAATAGACGTGTTCCGACAATGAGTTCGATGACACCGATGAAACCTATACTATCTTTAGAAGTGCCAGGCAAGCAAAACCCCCTTGTTCATTCCGATACAATCCCACTCTCTCGCTCCTCCTCTCTTTTACTGCATTAGGACAATAACAATTCATCTGTTACCTGATGCGGTAGTTGAACCCCTTTCCTCTGCATGACCTGTCATTGTCACAGTAAACAGATGAAACCCACTAGCATGAGTAGGAGTTGTTTGAGCCCTGATGTGCCTACTCATTCATGCTTGTTTGTCATGCATGCTATGCTTAGAGTTGGGTCAGGTCCGATTCATCGGGGATGAATTGGAACAGTGATGAACATGTCCTATTGTGTGTAAGCTAAGTGTGTGAACACGATTTGGTAAAGGTAGCGGTGAGAGGCCATGTAGGAGTACATGGTGGGTTGTCTCATTGAAGCCATCCTCAGGAACTGAGTTATGTGTTTGTGATCCATGAAATAGCTACTACCATGCATTGGGCCCTGAAATACGACCTCGCTCGACTTCTTAACCACCCTTGTCCTCTGTCTAGGAGTTGCAAGTAGTTTCTGGTGTTTGTAGTTGCTGGAGGCCATGTGTAGTGCCGACCGGAGGGGTGGGTTGTGATGCGGTAGGCACGTGGCCGGGTATGCCGGGCGCCCGTTTGGTGTCGCGGAACCTTGTACACATCGTTCGGGGCCGTATGTGGAAACCTCGGCCAGACTCCCTGTGGATGGAACCTGAATAGGCGATAAATCTGGACTAGAGACTTGAGTGTTTAGGTAGGTCGTGGTCTACACCCACGTCGGTTTTCGCTTGAAGTCTGCCGAGCACATGTCGTGTGCAGACGCTAAGTGGTGGAAACATGTATGAAGAAGTACACCCCTGCAGGGTTATAAATAATCTATTTGAATATCCGCGTCCGCGGTAAAGGACCTCTGGGTTGCCTATACAGTTCATAGAAAAGTGAAAGTGGATACTCTAAGATACGGAAGATAAGCATGAGTGCTATGGATGGCGTTCTCGTAGGGAGACGGGAGCGGATCCATAGTGGTGTATTGATATGGTGAATATGTGGGCTCGTGTGAGCCACCTCAAAAGAGTTACTTGCAGTCGTAGTTCAGGATAGCCACCGAGTCAAAGCTGGCTTGCTGTAGTTAAAACCCACCATCCCTTTGTTGATAATGATGCATATGTAGTTAGTTCTGATGTAAGTCTTGCTGGGTACATTTGTACTCACGTTTGCTTATTTTATGTTTTTGCAGAGAGACTCAGTCTCACTAGTAGTTCCGCGTGGACTTTGACGTTTAGCTTGTTACCTCAGCTACGATCTTGTGCCCTCCGCAGGATCTGGTAGATAGCCAGTCTTTTCAGCCTTCTTCATTTATAGATGTCTGTACCCAGACATGTTAAGCTTTTGCTTGTGCTTTGACTTGTATGCTCTGAATGTTGGGTCACGAGACCCATGTTTGTAATATCTCGCTCCTCGGAGCCTATTGAATAAAGTACTTGAGTTGTAGAGCCATGTTGTGATGCCATGTTGTATTTGCACATATCGAGCATATTGTGTGTATGTTATTGAAATGCTTGGTATGTGTAGGATCTGACTATCTAGTTGTTCATCCTTGATAGCCTCTCTTATCGGGGAATGTCTCCTAGTGCTTCCACTGAGCCCTGGTAGCTTGCTACTGCTCTGGAACACTTAGGCTGGCCGGCGTGTGTCCTTCTTCGTTCCTGTGTCTGTCCCTTCGGGGAAATGTCACGCGGGGTCTATCGGAGTCATGCTAGCCTCCTACCGCCCGGATTCTCCGGAGTCCTGTTAGCCCAGCTGCTACAGCCCGGATTCACTCACTGATGACCGACACGTTCGTTGCTGGGTCATGTATGCCTATCCCTGTAAGTTAGTGCCACTTTGGGTTTACGACTAGCCATGTCAACCCAGGTTCTTTGTCATATGGATGTTAGCGACACTATCATATACGTGAGCCAAAAGGCGCAAACGGTCACAGGCATGGTAAGGCGACACCCGTGGGGATACCGTGCATGAGGCCGCAAAGTGATATGAGGTGTTACATGCTAGATCGATGTGGCATAGGATCGGGGTCCTGACAAAAATGTATTTTATTAACACAGTACAGACTCAAACTACCATTTCTTTCTTTCATATACGGGCTGACAGGTGGGCCCCACGGTTACGCGCCCCGATGGTGCAACACTAGTTGCGCCACGTGGAACGTTTGACTGGTTAATTGATTGTGTCATCAACAAAATACGGAGTTGTACATGTGAGCTAGTGACCGTATAATCATGACATGTATTTTTTTAACACAGTACAGACGCAAGGGCTCATATATACGCACAAGCACTCACCGCTATAAGCGCACACACACAGACCCTACCCCTATGAGCACCTTCGAGAGATTGCGCCTGCATATGATCTCGAGATTTTACGAAGTAACCATAGGTGCCTCGTAGTCGAGTGGAACGTCTCCTCCCACTGAATGCACATCGCCGGAAAATACTGAAATTAACACAGGATAAATGCGAGCACCGGGACTTTAACCCTGGTGGGCTCGAGAAACCACTGTCCTCCTAACCATCCAACCACATGTTGGTTAGCACGACAAAATGTATGTGGTGACCGTGGTGAGCTTATTCTGAAGTCCAGTGACTATATCGTGCTTTTGCTTCAAATACAATGACCGTAAGTGTCGTCAATAAAATACGGAGCACGCATCAAATGCAAAGTGCGTCAGTGTCATCAAGAAAATACGGAGATGTATCGTGGGCTAGATACCGTATGATCACCACGAGAATGTATACGGTGACCGTAATGATCATATTATGAAGGCCAGTGACCGTATAGTGCTTTAGATTGAAATACATTGACCGTCACGCGTGAATGTGTCGTGGGCACGCATACTTTTAGAGGGCCGAGAGATAGTTTGTGTGCGTACATGAAAGTGGTGTAGAAAGAGGGGGTGTCTGGTGGAGACAAGGAGAGATATGCCCTTCGTTTCTCTTTCCCGTGACTAATATTTTAGGAGAATATATAAACATTCACCATGCAGAACAAATATTTTTGGATGCACCATGCAATTAACTTTCATGTATAACATTGTACTATTGTATATGCTTATTTTCTTAGTGGCCAATTGCGTGTGTGGTGTGGTGGGCACATCATTTCTAGTTGTGGTGGGTCAACATGAGGACTCATGGGTCGGTTCCATCCTGCGCCACATATAGGTTGGACTTAGACGCGCTATACGAAGACCCATGTGGAGGACTCGGCGTACAACATGAAGCTACCAGAGTCGCGGAGGACTCTATCCCCACTGGTGATAAGCCGACTATATATGATTTGTCATCCTAGGCCCCCAGTATGTTTTATAAGCTTGGGGGCTAGTCTGTCGCTAGTATACACACACGCACAATGCCTGGTATTCACGTGTACTTTGTACACACCCCTATCACTAATATACAGTACCAGGAGTAGGCTTTTTCCTCAACTAGAAGGGTCTGAACCAGGGTAAAACTTTGCCTCGTATTACCATCCAGCCTAACAGTCAAGGATATCTTACCGAATGATATGATGGAATCATATCTGCCAACTACTAAGAGAGAGGTGTGTCTGGGGGGGCAATGTGTGCGAGAGAGGCCTAAAGATAATGTGCGTGCGGGAGACACGTAGGCACATATATGTGCGTATAGAGGGCTAGAAGAGACCGTGCGTGTGTATATATGCATGTGAGAGAAATAGTGTTTTCCAAACGAGATTAGTGAAAAGAGTGGTACAAAGTAGTCAGAGAGAGAGAGAGAGAGAGAGAGAGAGATACAGAGAGAGCATGTGCGTGAGACACCCCGACACCCCGAGAGAGATTCTGAGCATGTGTGAAAGAGAAATGCCGATGCATATAAAGTGTGTGCACATATGCGTTAGATAGAGAGATATATAGCGCGTTTGTGAGAACGGGCCGAGGCATAGTGCATCTACGTGTAAAAGGCGGTTCTACGCATTAAATTAAAATATAAATGGAATTATTATTTTTGGATGAGATCATGAATTTTGCAAATTGCTGGACGAAAATCGGTCTATCAGACACCCGTACTTTATTGAATTCTAGCATGTACATGTGTTTATTTCATATTATCGATCCATAGAGTGAGAGGGGTTTGAAATACACGCAATGGATGATTTTGCAATTCATATATAGTTAGTGTGAAGCACTTTATACATTTGTCACTTGCATGGATACATTCCAAATTGCTAGCTACGAAATAGAATACATGTCGAATTCAACATAAAGGGGGTTTCGAAGATTCAAATTCATAGGAAGTGCATTCATCTATTTGAACCCAAGATAATGGCATTTGTAAATCAGATGTAAAAGGGGGCATCAATCTTTGTTGTGCGTTTGAACATGCTATATATATTCATGCGCATAACTTTTTTTTGCAACCAAGGAGATTATATCTGGAACCATGCATGAACTGAGGTAAGTTGCATATTTTTTAACATATACTCGTGTACAATGTATATTCAAATGTACCCCATCCATTCCAAAATAATCGTAGCTTTAGGATTTTCAAGAGTAAAGATTTGTGAAGTTTGATGAATCCTGAAAGTTCAATTCAAGAGAACCGAAAATGTTAATGCTTCTGCTCCCAAATATTGAACGAAGCGCCAAATAGGCCTCTGGTCATCCGAAACCACGCGAGACTAATGTTTTGTGGTAGGAAATATAAATCCTGACTCTGGCCCGTGTAGCCTATCGGCCCGATGTCCAAAGGTCTAAACCGGGGTAGGTTTGTAACTTCACCAAGACGCCAGTCTCAACCGCCTCCGAGAAGCATTCATACGCCGTGGGCGCCTAAACACCCATGCACTCGGCTGAAATCTATCCCGCCCATATTTGGACACCTGAGATTACTGTCCTACCCCCAACCCGCAATATATCCAAAATTTTAGATGGGGGCAAAGTTTGTAACTTTCCCCAAATTTCAAACAAGCGCGTCTCAAACCGAAACATTGTTCCCCCTTAGTTCCCCGCCTCTCTCCGTTTCCCCCTTCATACTCCATGGGCGCCAAAACGCCTTTGGCGCCCTCTCCACCAGCCGCGAAACCCTAGCCTCCTCCGTCCTCCACCCCATAGCGCCCAATCCACCGTCGCCCTCCTCCATCACACCGGAGCCGGTACCCCAACATCGTCGTCCAACGCAACCGCAACCACAACACCCTCAAGGACTTAGCAACTGAAGTCGAGCAGAGCTTCCTCCACAACGCCGACGTCGATGTGCACGGTACCAGAACCACTCCGACCACGTTGTCCTGCGCCTCACTGCTGTCGCTCCACTGTCACAATAGTCCACCGCACCGGAGCTATTCCCGCTACACCGTTGTTCGCCGCCTCGGATCTGGTTCCCCGTTGCAGCGCCGACAGACGGCCACCGCACTACACTCAACAACTTGGCCATGGGTTCGTCCAAGGCTCCACCGTCCTCCACAACTTCTCGTTTTCAACAAACCATAAGAAGATCGCTGGAAAAACAGAAGGAGAACACAACACTGCTAGCGGAAAGAGGTAATCATCTCCCTTATTTGTGCAAATCTTACGTCTCTGCTCACATTATATTCATCCCATGAAACAAACTAGTTGAGTGCTTCTTACTGCATCTTCTTCGTGATACTAAATGCACAAGGCTTCCTCCCTTTACTATTTCACCTTCGCTAGAGGTCAGTAGCCCGCCTGGATTTCAATTCAGGGTCAGTCGAACCGCAATTAAAAGAACCAGCACCCGCTTAGGTGCGTGGAACACCTAGTCCGCCTGTTCGCCGGGGAAGCGGCGCATCGGTGTCTATCATAGGGGTGTGGGGCGCAGGAGCTGCTTGCGCCCGATTTGGAGGTCGGCGGGGCTTGAATGGATGGCCGGGGGGCGGTGCCAAGCATGGCGGTGCGGTGAGGTCGAGGGGAGGGCGTAGGCAGGGGACTGGGCCAATGGTTGCCGGCGTTTCGAGGAAGATTGGCAACACTGACTGGCTAGAGGTAAATGAAGGTGATCTGCCCGTTCTTTGTACATCGGACGATGCAGAAAAAATGGACTGACCTATTTGTTTTCAGTCAACTGTTATTTTCATAGAATCCTGTACTAATTTAGTGTGCCAGGCATGTTGTAGAGCTATCATATGTCTCCCATCATTTATTTCTCACCGGCCTACTATCTGCTACCTTTACACTATACTAATTTTGCACACACTTCACCCATACTCACACTATTGTTTTTTATGCATGGGTATTTCAGACTCTGACGCAGTGTTGATGAATGCATAAAAGAAAAGACAGAAGTCGCTCCAGTGTAATTCGAAGATAAGCACTAAGCGTTTCAGCGCTCTAAAGGGTGCAGTGTCAGCAGTCGGAGACAGTAAACGTAGCTCTACAGTTGATGATCTCAATTGCCACACACAACCATCCCACGTGCTTGCTTTAACTTCGCGCTGTCAAATGTGGTTGCATGTTGCAAATGGTGTCTAGCTTGTATTGCTTCCAATTTGGTTAAATTGCATCTGCTTACTTTACACATTATACCTTTGATAATGACATGCCTTCCTGTTTTTGATACATACTAAATATGTCTATTAACCATGTTCGTACATCAAACTAATGCTCTTTTGTATCCCTTGTCAATCACTTATGATGAGACAGTCACCCCAGTGGGTTACTGTGAGATGCCCTACTCGTTTAAAGAGTGCAGTGTCATCCTCTACACATGGTTCTCAAGAAACAGCAAGGCTAAATGAAGATAGTCAACGTAGCTCTCTAGTTGATGGCCGCAATTCCCCCACACCACCATTGCAGGTGCTTGCTCTTACTTGGCAATGTGATATGTGGTTGCATGTTGCATATGGTGTCTACCTTGTAATGCTTCTAATTAGGGTAAATTGCATCTACTTAGTTAACACATTATACCTGTTAATATGACATGCCTTCCTGTTGGGGATATAACTACTGAGTATAAACCACCCAGGAGGGGACGGGTTATGCTCACAAGTAATCATCCGTATTGAAGCCCATGAAGACAAGGAGTATGGCGCTTTACTACGGAGACTTAGAGGCCCAGAGCCCAAGGGCGGATTAGGGCCCATAGACATAAACCACCATGAGATGTGTAAATTGTGTTGTAAGATAGGGAAAGGTAGAACCGAGCCGGACACATGTATGAGCCGGCCTCGGGATTCTGTAAACCACCGAGAGTCAACCTGTGTATATAAAGGGACGACCCGGCGGCGGTTCAAGAACAAGAAACAACAACTCGAGAGATAGGTAAAGCGGATTCACTCCCTGCTCATCGAGACCCCATCAATTCCACCACAACTGGATCGTAGGCTTTTACCTTCACCGTAAGGGGCCGAACCAGTATAAACTCCCTGTGTCCTTTGTCCAGTTTAACCCCTTTAAGCTAATCTCGTTGTGATGGCTCCACGATAAGTCCTCTCACTAGGACATCTGATGTGATAATTCCACGACAGTTGGCGCCCACCGTGGGGCTATCGCACGATGGTTTCGAGTTCTTGAAGGGAAACTTTGAAGGGCTCAAGGGATACACGGTTGGCCGGTTAACCAAGAGTCATCGCGGCAAGCTCTACATCAACGACGCAGGCTGGAGCCCCGATGTCGGCTCAATCGGGTACGGGTATCGGGTCCCCTTTGGAGGAATTCACGTCTTCATCGGCAAGATCGGTGAACCGGGCCCTAAGCCGGACATCTGCACCGACCTCGTCGAGACGGCTCAACGTGCAAGCCCTGCCCGGGTTCAGCCTGCCATGAAGCGTGCGTTCGTAGGATTCATCCATGGTGCAGAGTCTGAACCGATGTCCGATGGTGAGACAGTCGTTTACTCTGATGGCGAATAATCCAGCGGTGAGACCGAGTCACTGTACCAACTGCAAGATGGTCGATTTGGGGGCTGTTCCGATGGCGACAGTATTCCGACACCTTGAACTGCCGAACCGGGTTGCGATTTTCATGGCCGGCACGCAGCCCACGTTGCAATCTTCAACTACAGCAGCAATGATTTCCAGATCGGCAGCCGGGGTAGGAGGCCCCGCGCGCTGGCCATCTCAAGTTCTGTCTGGTTTATTGGATGCCTAGAAAACGTTGTTGACCACGGAAGTTACCCCGGAGACTCAAGATCAGCATAACGCAGAAGTCACAAAGCTGCGAGATCAGATAACTCGGGCCAAAGAGGACTTGGCGGCTGAGGAAACCAGGATGGCTGATGAGCAGGCCGCTTTAGATGCCCAGTCACAGCGGATTCAGGCAGAGAATTACCGGCTCATGCTGGATCAGAACGCTTCGAACGACGTATTGAAGAGGAGGCATCGGTCTTGTCTGCCACCGGTTTATGAAGCAATGAATCTCTTTAACACACCAGGAGCAGGGCCCAGTAATCCGGCAGTGGTAAACTGGACCGAAGCACCTGGGACAGGAGCGCCGGATCAGC
This sequence comes from Triticum timopheevii, assembly GCA_963921465.1. Lineage (NCBI taxonomy): Eukaryota > Viridiplantae > Streptophyta > Magnoliopsida > Poales > Poaceae > Triticum > Triticum timopheevii. The sequence goes on along the minus strand of OY997264.1, from coordinate 441,081,372 downwards.
CACGAGTGACGGACCCGCTTCGATGGACCCATGACCCGCCGTAGTACATGCCGACACCACCAGGTCACTTCTCCACCCCTTTGGATAACATGATCGTTACGGCTTCGTGGTTGGCAGCTATTCCAATGGAGGGCAAGTCTCCAGCGGCGGTTGAGACGCGGCGGGCAAGGGATCTTCTTCAAACCGCTATGGTACAGCAGCAGGCCTAGTAGTATAGGCGGGATAGAATTCATTCAACCCCTTGCCCGAGCAAGAGTTACAGCAGGCACATTGATGAACAGGCTGTGTCAAGCAGTGCACGGAACTGTGATGCCCCTCGAGGGCCTAATCCGGTGCGCGATGGTGCAAATGCTCAGGACGTGGTGGATAATGGTAGAGCGCATCGAGAAGCCGAGTTAGCGGCGTAGCACGCGGACCATCAGTTCACTCCGGTTCGTCCGACGACGTCAGTGGAATGAGGTCTTGCTCTCATCTCTTGGGGGGTGCCGTGCCTCACCCCGGCTCTACAAAATGTACGGCTGTCCAAGGATTTCAAAGGGCCGCGTAAGGTGCCTAATTACACCGCTGATTTACCCCTCGAGTCATGGGTTGAAAGTTATGAGATGGCAATGGAGATGCTTGGATGAAGCGGCTTGCGTGAAATATTTCACCATGATGTTCGATGGAACAGCTCGCACCTGGCTGAAAAGCCTGCCGGTTAACTCCATTGGGTCATGGGCCGAGTTAAAGGACTGGTTTATAACAAACTTCAAGGACACGTGCAAGCAACCCATGTCAATTGTGGATCTGGCCGCCTGTGTCCAAGAAGAAGGCGAGTCGAGAACCATTGGATGCGCCGGATTTTGGAGATCTTGCATTCATCGGACCACATCAATGTTGATTCAGCAGTTATAACATTGGAGGGCAATTGCCGGTTTGAGCCGCTGAAGTTGATGTTGGGACAACTCAAGCGTCACTACAATGACATGGGAACACTCATGGCAGCTTTGGTTAAGTATGTCGATTCTGATAGTACCAAGGATCCCGAGTCTGATGATGAGAAGCCGGGGAAGGGAAAGAAGAACGGTGGTGCGAAAGGACAACAACATAGCTAGGCGAGCCATGGGAATAACAGTAAGCGTAAAGCAGACAGTAATTCCGATTTTGTGGCTAACACCAATGCACAGGACAATGGCCAGCATCGTAAGGGTAGACCGCCCCTGCGGAGTGGAGGATCAGGTGTTAATCTTGAGCGCCTGTTAAATCAGCCTTGCCCGAGGCACGGGACGCAAGAGAAGCCAGCCACGCACCTTTGGAAGGATTGTTTTATTATGAGGGAGTTCAAAAACTCGGATCTTTTCCGGTATGACGATGGACCGTCCGGTGGTTCAGGATCCGGCTCACAAGGGCTAGGTTACGGCGGAGGTAACTCCGGTTCAGGATTTCAGGGTAATCAGGGCGGGCATAGAAATCAAGGTAATCAGGGCAACCAAGGTGGTTATAATCAACAGGCAAATCAGCAACATCAACAGTCAGGTTATCAGAGTCACCCAAAGCAGTTAAATAGTGGGCAGTATCATGTCTTCACCACTAGCCTGTGCAAGTGTGATCAGAAGCTTCACAAGCGAGCAGTGAACTCTGTTGAACCGGCGGTACCCCATTTTTTGCACTGGTCTGAACAGCCTATTGTGTGGAGTCGATAGGATCATCCGCCCCGGGTTGATAATCCGGGTCACCTAGCTTTGGTGGTGGCACCTCAGGTTGGAGGTTATAAGTTCACCAAGGTGCTCATGTATGGAGGAAGCAGCATCAACATCTTGTATTATGAAACCTTCCATCGCATGGGGTTGACAGATAAGAATCTTAAACCGTCAAACACCATTTTCCATGGTGTGGTGCCTGGCAAGTCTTCTTATCCGGTTGGTAAGATAGCTCTAGAGGTTGCTTTTGGAGATGATCGTGATTCAAGGTCAGAGACATTGACTTTTGAAGTGGTGAAAATCAGGAGTCCGTACCATGCCCTGTTTGGACAGCCGGCTTATGCTAAGTTCATGGCGAGGCCGTGTTATGTTTATTTGCAACTCAAGATGCCGGGTCATAAGGGGACCATCACAGTACATGGAAGCTGAAAGGTTGCTTTGGAATGTGAGGAAAGTGATGCGGCTTACGCTGATTCGGTTTGTGCAATAGAGGAGTTGAAATTCTATAAGGACAATGTTGATCCGGCAAATATGACATCTCTGAAAAAACCAACTACAGAACACGATCCAGCTTTGAAGTTTAAGTCGGCTGATGAGACTAAGTTGGTTGATTTTTTTCCTAGTGATTCATCCAAGTAGTCTAGCATCAGCGCTAACTTGGATCCTAAATAGGAAAGCGCGCTCATCGAGTTCATCCGTGAGAACCGGGACATCTTTGCATGGAAACCTTCTGACATGCCAGGTGTACCGAGGGAACTCGCTGAGCACACTATGAATATTGATCCCAAGTTTAAACCGGTCAAGCAGTTTCTCCGCCGCTTCAATGAAGAGAGACGCAAGGCCATTGGTGAGGAGGTAGCCCGGCTCTTGGCAGCAGGGTTTATTGTGGAGGTTTTTCATCCTGAGTGGTTGGCTAACCCGGTGCTGGTACTCAAAAAGAACGGCACTTGGCGTATGTGTGGATTACATAGATTTGAACAAGGCTTGTCCAGCTGATCCCTTTGCTCTCCCTCGTATTGATCAAATCATTGATGCTACAGCGGGTTGTGAACGTTTGAGTTTTCTGGATGCTTATTCGGGTTATCATCAAATTAAAATGGCAGATAAGGACCAGGAGAAGACAGCTTTTATAACTCCCTTTGGAGCCTTCTACTATGTGTCTATGCCTTTTGGGCTCAAGAGCGCCCAGGCGACTTATCAATGATGTGTGCAAAACTGCCTTCATAATCAGATTGGACGCAACGTTCATGCTTATGTGGATGATATCGTGCTGAAGTCCAGGAAAGCAGAAACGCTAATAGCTGATTTGAAGGAAACTTTTGATAATCTGAGGGTTTGTAAGATGATGCTTAATCTGGCCAAGTGTGTTTTTGGTGTACCGGCAGGCAAGCTCTTGGATTTTCTGGTGTCTAACAAGGGCATTGAAGCTAATCCGGAAAAGATCAAAGCTATTACATCCCTGGCTAAGCCGATGTGCATCAATGATTTTCAACGTTTGGCGGGTCGTATTGCGGCGCTAAGCCGGTTTATCAGCCGGTTGGGAGAGAAGGCCATCCCTCTATATCAAATGATGAAGAAAATAGACAACTTTGTCTGCAGTGATGCTGCTAAGGCGGCGTTTGAGGATCTGAAGAAGCAGTTAGCCGAACCGCCTGTTCTTGCTGCCCCCATTGATAAGGAACCATTGCTGTTATACATGGCTGCTAACGCCCGGGCTGTCAGCGTGGCCATTGTGGTGGAGCGCAAGGAGGCAGGTAAGGAGTATCCGGTTCAGCGGCCGGTTTATTACATTAGCGAGGTGCTTATCGAATCGAAGCAGAGATACCCACATTGGCAGAAGCTGGTGTATGGAGTTTTTATGGCGAGCCGGAAGCTTAAGCAATACTTTCAGGGCCATCCCATTACTGTGGTCAGTTCCGCTCCATTGGGAGATATCATTCAGAACAGGGAGGCGACTGGCCGGGTTGCTAATTGGACTATTGAGCTTGGACCTCACGGGTTAAAATATATGCCTCGCACTGCTATCAAGTCCCAAGTGCTCGTGGATTTCATCAACGACTGGACAGAGTTACAGGCACCGGAGGATAAACCAGATAACACATACTGGACTATTCACTTCGATGGATCCAGACAATTGGAGGGCTCGGGGGCTGGAGTGGTTATTACTTCCCCTCAAGGTGACAAATTTTGTTATGTTGTCCGCTTAATGTTTCCCTGTACTAACAATGCAGCTGAGTATGAGGCCTTACTCCACGGTCTTTGGATGGCTAAGAAGATGAACTTAATCCGGGTATGTTGCTTTGGCGACTCCGATTTAGTGGCTCAGCAAGTGTCTGGTACGTGAGACTCTAAAGATCCACTCATGGCGGCTTATCGGCGTGAGGTGGATATCATTGCCGGTCACTTCAAGGGGTACCAGGTCGAGCACATTGATCGGCGCAAGAATGAAGCGGCGGACGCTTTAAGCCGGCTCAGATCCCAGTGTAAACCGGTGCCGCCCAATGTTTTTCTTGATGTTCTGCATAATCCGTCAGTCAAGATACCAACGGAGGAGGATCTGGCTGTTCCTGACCCGGAGGTTCAATTGGTGGCGGTTCTTCATGCTATCCCTTATTGGACAGTGCCATACCTGGCGTATATGACCCGGGGTGAGTTACCCGAGGACGAAGTTCTGGCCAGACAGATAATCCGGCGGTCCAAGTCCATGACTATTGTCAATGGCAAGTTACATCATTGCAGTGTCTCAGGGGCGTTTCAGCGTTGTGTTTCTCCTGAAGAAGGCTATGAAATCTTGCGTGAAATCCATGAAGGAGATTGCGGTCATCATGCCGGTTCAAAATCCTTGGTGGATAAGGCTTTCCGACACGGTTTTTACTGGTTAATAGCTCATGCTGATGCGGAGGATCTGGTCAGGAAGTGTGATGGCTGTCAGAAGTTTGCACGCCGAGCTCATGTTCTGGCCCAGGAATTGAGGATGATTCCAATCACCTGGCCGTTTGCAACTTGGGGGATGGATATGGTCGGGCCTTTTAAGAGGTCCAAGGATAAGAAGACCCACCTTCTAGTGGCGGTTGATAAATTCACCAAGTGGGTGGAGGCAGAGCCGGTAAGCAAGTGTGATGCGGCCATGGCGGTTCAGTTCATGAAAAAGGTGATTTTCCGCTTTGGTTTTCCACACAGCATTATAACAGATAATGGCATGAATCTCTCCAAGGGTGCTATGGAAGAGTTCTGTCAACGTGAGCACATCCGGCTTGATGTGTCCTCAGTGGCTCACCCCCAGTCTAATGGTCAAGCGGAGAGAGCTAATCAAGAAATCCTAAATGGTATCAAGCCCTGTCTTATGGTCCCTTTGCAGAGGACGCCGGGTTGTTGGGTGGAAGAGTTGCCTTCTGTATTATGGAGCATTAATACCACCCCCAATAGATCTGCGGGTTATACACCCTTCTTCATGGTTTATGGAGCAGAAGCAATTCTCCCCAGTGACATTCGCCATGACTCACCCCGAGTGGCAGCTTATGTTGAAGCGGACAATGAAAGATCACGCCAAGATGCATTAGACCTGTTAGATGAAAAAGGGGATACTACGGCAGCTCGTTCGGCGATTTATCAGCAAGACCTGCAGCATTATCACAACCGTCGGGTTAAAACCAAAGCTTTTCAGGAAGGCGACTTAGTGCTCTGGCTTATCCAAGATCAGACTGACATGCACAAGTTATCCCCACCTTGGGAAGGTCCCTTTGTGGTTAGCAAGAATCTGAACAATGGGTCATACTACCTTATCGATCTTCGTGAGCACAAAGACTCACGCAAGTCGGAGGAGGAGACCCGCCGGCCGTGGAATATTGCTCATCTTCGGCCTTACTATACCTGAGCCATAGGCTCCTATCATGTATATATTTTTGACAATGTACATATTATGATCAATAAATAAACCGGCATCCTTGCTAAAGCGGGGCCTCTGCCGTTCGTCTTATATATCTTTTTTGGGTACATGGGGGCTTCTTCTTGTAAAGCGGAGTTCTAATTGTCCATTGATCTGGCTTATAATGCTACAAAAAAAGAGCATAGCTCAAATATAAGGAGCCAAAGAGAGTTTTATTGCAAAGCATAACTCAAACACAGGCGCTTACTGAGCATAGCTCAAAAGGTTGCCAGGGGGATCTTTGCTTCTACAAGAACAAAGAATCCACACCTTGCAATAGGCTATAAAAGCCAGGCTTCGAAGCCAGGTGTATTCACCTAAAACCCCAGGTTAACCTGCCTTCATCAAGTAAGTCACTCTGCCCAGGTAATCCTGGTATGACCCGCCGAATGTTTGACAAGTCAATCTTATATAGACCCTGAACTTGTCAAAGTTAAAATGGCGATTGGTTAATGCGAGGTCCATCTTAAAAGGCTTTGTCAAATGGTTTAACTCAGTGGCCTGGCAGCCCATGAAAAGCCTCGTCTTTTTTACATATTTTATTTGCAAATCTTTCTTTTTCGATGTATATTTCAATGAGGTTTATATTCAATCTGATACTTGCTAACCTGGAGTGTTTTTTAAAGTTGCCACGTGCAAACTTATATGATGACTGGTGTCAATTAACCCAGTTTTGCTTTCAACTATAAGTTGTCAGTGTACTATCAATTTTAATCTGGTATTTGTTAAACTGGTCTGGCTTTGACTATAAGTCGCCAGCATGATCATCCGGTGTGTATTATAACCCGGCATGGCTTCATCATAAACCAGCACAGCATGGTGGGAGTTATCAGCACTCAAAAATTGGAGTTATCACCCTTATCACAATAAAGTTGATATAATCAACAATGTGATTCCATATCACAGGTATGATATAGTTCATATTTTATCATTTTTTATTACTACAGCCTTGGTTATAAACCCTGGCTTTATATTGGGTATCATAACATTATAGGAACAACAATAAGTAGGCATGTTGGTGAGCTTGTACCACTCACCACAGAGCAACACATGGCATGGAAAGGTGACCAACAGTAAGAAGACATGGTTAAGAAGCTAAGCATGGCAAGATCAAGCTCATAGAGTGCATGGATCACTAACAACAATCATGTCAACATTGAACTTAATGTTAACAGGCTGACAGCAACATTATTTAGCAGTTTTGAGGGCAAGATAACAACAAGTTACAGCAGGCTATAAATGCAACCAGGGGAATGGATAGATAGAGCATTACATGTATAAAAAATAATCCCTAGTGAAGATCTCCAGATTATGCATAGAATGACTTGTAGCAGCAGGTTTATATAGCCTCACGAGATAACAGATTCAGCCTAGCAAAACAGCAACAGCAAGTACCCTACTTAACAAGCTTGATGAACTCACTATAAGACTCACAAAAATACATGGATTGCACCACTTTAAATATGGCATGGCATACTTCAAAACACATGTAGGGCTCAACTTCATAGGATGCAGACATAAAATGCAACGAAAAAGACAAAACAGTAAGTTATAACAGTTTCAGCAGGTTAACATCATATAGCACTCTTGCAATGATGATTAGGGCATCAAGATGCACTCGAATGAACATGGCACAATGGAACAAAATGAAGAGCACATTCTGATGAACATTTTGATATATTATGCACGCAAAACGGAGCAGTATGCAGAGAGTTATAGCACGTCAAACATGGCACCAGAATGCAAAATATTTCGGGACGGGCGAAATTTACCCTCCGAGGAGTCAACGTGGGATGAGGAGGAGCGGGACGGAGGGATCCGGGCGCGGGGAGGCGTTTGGATCTGTGTGCGGGTGGATCTGGTCCCGATCTGGGGCGGAGGAGCTCCGGCGAGCGGAGGAGGCCGGCGAGGAGCGAGGAGGGCCGGAGGAGGCCTGGCTGGACCTTGCGGCCCACGAGGTAGAGGCGCGGTCGTCGTCCTCTCGATCCCGCCTGGATCGGGGCAAAGGCGGCGGCGGTGGCTGGCTCTCCGGCGAGATGCCGGCGATGCAAGGCGAGGCGGGAAGGGCCCCGGCCAGATCCGAGCGGATCGGGTCCGGCCGGATCCGTTCCCGGTGGTGGCGAGGCCGGGCGGTGACGGGAGCTCTGGCTACGGCGCTGCCCACGGAGAGAGAGAGAGGGGGGGAACGGGTGAGGGAGAGAGAGAGGAGAAGGTAGGACGGGGCGGCGCGGGCTCACCGGTGACGAGCGCGAAGACGACGGCGGTGCTCCGGTGGAGGCGGTGGGAGGCACGAGGCAGGCGGGCGGCGAGGTCACCGGGGCAGGCAGGCGGCGAGGGCGAACGGATCGGCGGCGTGCACGGCGAAGGGCGGCGGCACACGGGCTCGTCCGGGCCCCAATGGGCTCAGGCGGGCTGGCGATGGGCTTGGCGGGCCCTGGTGGCGGCGCGCGGTGGGAGACGGTAGCGGGGTGACGTGGCGGGCTGCAGTTGGCTGAAGGGGCGGTGGCGGACATGTCCGTCAGCGGGCGGAGGGGAAAAACTAGGGTTTGGACCCGGCTTTGGACGGGGGAAGGCATATATATAGCTAGAGGGAGATAGGAGAGTCCAAATGAGGTGCGGTTTTCGCCCACACGATCGTGATCGAACGACCGAGAGCATGGAGGGGTTTGGTTGGGTTATTGGGCCACTTTGGAGGGGTGTTGGGCTGCACACAAAAGAGGCCTTTACGGTTACCCGGTTAACCGTTGGAGTATCAAACGGAACCCAAATGGCACAAAACTTGACAGGAAGTCTACCGGTGGTGTAGCAAGGCCGCTTGGCAAACCTCGGTCCATTCCGAGAAGGCTTAACACCCGCACACGAAAAGAGACAAGAAAGGGACGTTGGGTGACATAGGAGTGTCGGATTGCAAAACGGACAACGGGGAAAATGCTCGGATGCATGAGACGAACACGTATGCAAAATGAAATGCACATGATGACATGGCAATATGCAAAACGCAAGCAAATTACATGGCAATGACGGCGAATAACTGGCAGACACCTGGCGCATCGAACTCGGGGCGTTATAACACTCCTCCACTAACAAGAGATCTCGTCCCGAGATCTTAGGACCGAGACGGAAGGGAAAAGGGATGAGGTGAAACAAAGAACTCAAGAGAAGAAGCAAAGAATCGAGAGCACTCTAGAAGAAGAGAGGAACGATGAGGATGACGAGGATCAAAACTCATGGAATAAGACAGACTCTGAAACCACTCCGGTTAGAACGAGATAAGAAACGAATAAGACTGAAAGGATTTAGGCAGCACTTGAAGGAAATATGCCCTAGAGGCAATAATAAAGTTATTATTTATTTCCTTATATCATGATAAATGTTTATTATTCATGCTAAAATTGTATTAACCGGAAACATAATACATGTGTGAATACATAGACAAACATAATGTCACTAGTATGCCTCTACTTGACTAGCTCGTTGAATCAAAGATGGTTAAGTTTCCTAGCCATAGACATGAGTTGTCATTTAATTAACGGGATCACATCATTAGGAGAATGATGTGATTGACTTGACCCATTCCGTTAGCTTAGCACTTGATCGTTTAGTATGTTGCTATTGCTTTCTTCATGACTTATACATGTTCCTATAACTATGAGATTATGCAACTCTCGTTTACCAGAGGAACACTTTGTGTGCTACCAAACGTCACAACATAACTGGGTGATTATAAAGGAGCTCTACAGGTGTCTCCGAAGGTACATGTTGAGTTGGCGTATTTCGAGATTAGGATTTGTCACTCTGATTGTCGGAGAGGTATCTCTGGGCCTTCTCGGTAATGCACATCACTATAAGCCTTGCAAGCAATGTAACTAATGAGTTAGTTGCGGGATGATGCATTACATAACGAGTAAAGAGACTTGCCGGTAACGAGATTGAACTAGGTATTGAGATACCGATGATCGAATCTCGGGCAAGTAACATAACGATGACAAAGGGAACAACGTATGGTGTTATGCGGTTTGTCCGATAAAGATCTTCGTAGAATATGTAGGAGCCAATATGATCATCCAGGTTCCGCTATTTGTTATTGACCGGAAACGTGTCTCGGTCATGTCTACATAGTTCTCGAACCCGTAGAGTCCGCACGCTTATGGTTTCGATGACAGTTATATTATGAGTTTATGAGTTTTGATGTATCAAAGGAGTTCGGAGTCCCGGATGAGATCGGGGACATGACGAGGAGTCTCGAAATGGTCGAGACGTAAAGATCGATATATTGGACGACTATATTCAGACTTCGGAAAGGTTCCGAGTAATTCGGGTATTTTCGGGGGTACCGGGGAGTTACGGGAATACGAGGAAGAAGCAATGGGCCTCATGGGCCAAGTGGTGGAAGAGAGGAGGCAGGGCGCGCGGCCCCCCTAGCCCAAACCGAATTGGACTGGGGGGCCGGCCCCCCTTTCCTCCTTTTCCTCCATCTCCTTCCTTCTCCTTCTCCTTCCCTTCCTTCCCCTCTCCTAGTTGGACTAGGAAAGGAGGGAGTCCTACTCCCAGTGGGAGTAGGACTCCTCCCTGGCGCGCCCTCCCTTGGCCGGCCGCCCCCTCCCCCTTCTCCTTTATATACGGGGGCAGGGGGGCACCCCATGACACACAAGTTGATCTTCGTGATCGTTCCTTAGCCGTGTGCGGTGCCCCCCTCCACCATATTCCACCTCGGTCATATCGTTGCGGTGCTTAGGCGAAGCCCTGCGTTGGTAGAACATAATCATCGTCACCACGCCGTCGTGCTGATGGAACTCATCCCCGACACCCTGCTGGATCAGAGTTCGGGGATCATCATCGAGCTGAACGTGTGCTGGACTCGGAGGTGTCGTATGTTCGGTGCTTGGATCAGTCGGATTGTGAAGACGTACGACTACATCAACCGCGTTGTCATAATGCTTCCACTTATGGTCTACGAGGGTACGTGGACAACACTCTCCCCTCTCGTTGCTATGCATCACCATGATCTTGCGTGTGCGTAGGAATGTTTTTGAATTTACTACGTTCCCCAACAGTGGCATCCGAGGCTAGGTTTTATGCGTTGATGTTATATGCACGAGTAGAACACAAGTGAGTTGTGGGCGATACAAGTCATACTGCTTACCAGCATGTCATACTTTGGTTCAGCGGTATTGTTGGATGAAGCGGCCCGGACCGACATTACGCGTACGCTTACGCGAGACTGGTTTTACCGCCGTGCTTTGCACACAGGTGACTAGCGGGTGTCTGTTTCTCCAACTTTAGTTGAACCGAGTGTGGCTACGCCCGGTCCTTGCGAAGGTTAAAACAGCACCATTTTGACAAACTATCGTTGTGGTTTTGATGCGTAGGTAAGAACAGTTCTTGCTAAGCCCGTAGCAGCCACGTAAAATTTGCAACAACAAAGTAGAGGTCGTCTAACTTGTTTTTGCAGGGCATGTTGTGATGTGATATGGTCAAGACGTGATGAGATATAAGTTGTTGTATGAGATGATCATGTTTTGTTGAAGTTATCAGCAACTGGCAGAAGCCCTATGGTTGTCTCTTTGTTGCATAAGATGCAAGCACCAAATAATTGCTTTACTTTATCGCTATGCGATAGCAATAGTTGCAAGAGCAATAGTTGGTGAGACGACCATATGATGACACATTGATATAGATCAAGACGATGGAGATCATGGTGTCATGCCGGTGACGATGGAGATCATGACGATGCTTTGGAGATGGAGATCAAAGGCACAAGATGATGATGGCCATATCATGTCACATATTTTTGTTTGCATATGATGTTTATCTTTTATACATCTTATTTTGTTTTGATTGACGGTAGCATGTTAAGATGATCTCTCACTAAATTATCAAGAAGTGTTCTCCCTGAGTATGCACCGTTGCGAAAGTTCTTCGTGCTGAGACACCACGTGATGATCGGGTGTGATAGGCTCTACGTTCAAATACAATGGGTGCAAAAAAGTTGCACACGCGGAATACTCAAGTTAAACTTGACGAGCCTAGCATATACAGATATGACCTCGGAACACGGAGACCGAAAGGTCGAGTGTGAATCATATCGTAGATATGATCAGCATAGTGATGTTCACCATTGAAAACTACTCCATCTCACGTGATGATCGGACATGGTTTAGTTGATTTGGATCACGTAATCACTTAGATGACTAGAGAGATGTATGTCTAAGTGGGAGTTCTTAAGTAATATGATTAATTGAACTTAAATTTATCATGAACTTAGTCCTGGTAGTATTTTGCAAATTATGTTGTAGATCAATAGCTCGCGTTGTTGCTTCCATATGTTTATTTTGATATGTTCCTAGAGAAAATTGTGTTGAAAAATGTTAGTAGCAATGATGCGTATTGGATCCATGATCTGAGATTTATCCTCATTGCTGCACAGAAGAGTTATGTCCTTAATGCACCACTAGGTGACAGACCTATTGCAAGAGCAGATGCAGACGTTATGAACCTCTGGCTAGCTCAATATGATGACTACTTGATAGTTTGGTGCACCATGCTTAACGGCTTAGAATTGGGACTTCAAAGACATTTTGAACGTCATGGACCATATAAGATGTTCCAGGTATTGAAGTTAATATTTCAAGCAAATACCCGAGTTGAGATATATGAAGTCTCCAACAAGTTCTATAGCTAAAAGATGGAGGAGAATCGCTCAACTAGTGAGCATGTGCTCAGATTGTCTGGGTACTTCAATCGCTTGAATCAAGTGGGAGTTAATCTTCCAGATAAGATAGTGATTGACAGAATTCTCTAGTCACCATCACTAAGTTAATAGAACTTCGTGATGAACTATAATATGCAAGGGATGACAAAAACGATTCCCGAGCTCTTCGTGATGTTGAAATCAACGAAGGTAGAAATCAAGAAAGAGCATCAAGTGTTGATGATTGACAAGACCGCTAGTTTCAAGAGAAGGGTAAAGGGAAAGAAAGGGAACTTCAAGTGGAAAGACAAGCAAGTTGTCACTCCTACGAAGAAGCCCAAAGCTGGACCATAGCCTGAAACTGAGTGCTTACACTGCAAAGGAAATGGTCATTGGAAGCGGAAATGCCCTGAATATTTGGTGGATAAGAAGGATGGAAAATTGAACAAGGGTATATTTGATATACAGGTTATTGATGTGTGCCTTACTAGTGTTTATAGTAGCCCCTGAGTATTTGATACTTGTTCGGTTGCTGTGATTAGTAACTCGAAACAGGAGTTATAGAATAAACAGAGACTAGTTGAAGGGAAGTGACGATGAGTGTTGGAAGTAGTTCCAAGATTGATATGATCATCATCACACACTCCCTATATTTTCGAGATTAGTGTTAAACCTAAATAAATGTTATTTGGTGTTTGCATTGAGCATAAATATGATAAGATCATGTTTATTGCGATATGATTATTCATCTAAGATAGAGAATAAATTGTTATTCTGTTTACATGAATAAAACCTTCTATGGTCATACACCCAATGGTGATGGTTTATTGAATCTTGATCATGGTGATACACATATTCATAATGTTGATGCCAAAAGATTCAAAGTTAATAATGATAGTGCAACTTATTTGTGGCACTGCCATTTGGGTCGTATCGGTGTAAAGTGCATGAAGAAACTCCATAAAGATGGATTTTCGGAATCACTTGGTTATGAATCATTTGATGCTTGCGAACCATGCCTTTTTGGCAAGATGACTAAAACTCTGCTCTCCGGAACAATGGAACGAGCTACTAACTTGTTGGAAATAATGCATACCGATGTATGTGGTCCAATGAGTGTTGGTGCTCGTGGCGGGTATCGTTATTTCCTGACCTTCATAGATGATTTGAGCAGATATGCGGATATCTACTTAATGAAGCACAAGTCTGAAACATTTGAAAAGTTTAAAGAATTTCAGAGTGAAGTGGAGAATCATCGTAACAAGAAAATAAAGTTTCTACAATCTGATCGTAGAGAAGAATATTTGAGTTACGAGTTTGGCCTTCATTTTAAACAATGTGGAATAGTTTCACAGTTCACGCCACATGGAACACCACAGCGTAATGGTGTGTCCGAATGTCGTAACCGCGCTTTATTGAATATGGTGCGATCTATGATGTATCTTACCAATTTACCACTATCGTTTTGGGGTTATGCATTAAAGACAGCTGCATTCACTTTAAATAGGGCACCATCTAAATCCGTTGAAATGACACCGTATGAACTATGGTTTAGCAGTAAACCTAAGCTGTCGTTTCTTAAAGTTTGGAGTTGCGATGCTTATGTGAAAAAGGTTTCAACCTGATAAGCTCGAACCAAATCGAAGAAGTGCGTCTTCATAGAATACCCAAAGGAAACTGTTGGGTACACCTTCTATCACAGATCCGAAGGCAAAATATTCGTTGCTAAAATGGATCCTTTCCTGAGAAGGAGTTTCTCTCGAAAGAAGTGAGTGGGAGGAAAGTAGAGCTTGATAAGGTAATTTGTACCTTCTCCCGAATTGGAAAGTAGTTCATCACAGAAATCAGTTCCAGTGATTCCTACACCAATTAGTGAGGAAGCTAATGATGATGATCATGAAGCTTCAGATCAAGTTACTAACGAACTTTGTAGATCTTCCAGATTAAGATCCGCACCAGAGTGGTACGGTAATCCTGTTCTGGAAGTCATGTTACTAGACCATGATAAACCTACGAACTATGAGGAAGCGATGATGAGCCCAGATTCCGAAAATGGCTTGAGGCCATGAAATCTGAGATGGGATCCATGTATGAGAACAAAGTGTGGACTTTGGTGGAGTTGCCCGATGATCGGCAAGCCATATTGTATAAATGGATCTTCAAGAGGAAGAGAGACGCTGATAGTAGTGTTACTATCTACAAAGCTCGACTTGTCGCAAAAAGGTTTTCGATAAGATCAAGGTGTTGACTACAATGAGATTTTCTCAACTGTAGCGATGCTTAAGTCTGTCTGGATCATGTTAACAATTGCCACATTTTATGAAATCTGGCAAATGGATGTCAAAACTGCATTCCTTAATGGTTTTCTTAAAGAAGAGTTGTATATGATGCAACCAGAAGGTTTTGTCAATCCTAAAGGTGCTAACAAAATGTGCAAGCTCCAGCAATCCATCTATGGACTGGTGCAAGCATCTCAGAGTCGGAATATATGCTTTGATAAGTTGATCAAAGCATATAGTTGTATACAGACTTGCGGTGAAGCCTGTATTTACAATAAAGTGAGTGGGAGCACTACCGCCTTTCTGATAAATATATGTGAGTAACATATTGTTGATCAGAAATGATGTAGAATTTTTCTGAAAAGCATAAAGGAGTATTTGAAAGGAGTTCTTTAAAATAAAGACCTCAGTAAAGCTACTTACATATTGAGCATCAAGATCTATTGAGATAGATCAAGACGCTTGATAAGTTTTTCAATAAGTACATACCTTGTCAAGATTTTGAAATAGTTCAAAATGGAACAGTCAAAGAAAGAGTTCTTGCCTGTGTTGCAAAGGTGTGAAATTGAGTAAGACTCAAATCCCGACCACCGCGGAAAATAGAAAAAAGAATGAACGTCATTCCCTATGCCTTAGTCATAGGTTCTATAAAGTATGCTATGCTATGTACCAGACCTATTGTATACCTTACTCTGAATTTGGCAAGGGAGTACAATAGTGATCTAGGAGTAGATCACTGGACATTGGTCAAGAATATCCTTAGTGAGGACTAAGGAAATGTTTCTCGATTATGGAGGTGATAAAAGAGCCCGTCGTAAAGAGTTACATCGGTGCAAGCTTTCATACCGATCCAGATGACTCTAAGTCTCAATCTGGATACATATTGAAAGTGGGAGCAATTAGCTAGAGTAGCTCCGTGCAGAACATTGTAGACATAGAACATTTGCAAAATACATACGGCTCTGAATATGACAGACCCGTTGACTAAGCTTCTCTCACGAGAAAAACATGATCACACCTTAGTACTCTTTGGGTGTTAATCACATAGCGATGTGAACTAGATTATTGACTCTAGTAAACCCTTTGGGTGTTGGTCACATGACGATGTGAACTATGGGTGTTAATCATATACAGATATGAATATTGGTGTTAAATCACATGGCGATGTGAACTAGATTATTGACTCTAGTGCAAGTGGGGGACTGAAGGAAATATGCCCTAGAGGCAATAATAAAGTTATTATTTATTTCCTTATATCATGATAAATGTTTATTATTCATGCTAGAATTGTATTAACCGGAAACATAATACATGTGTGAATACATAGACAAATATAATGTCACTAGTATGCCTCTACTTGACTAGCTCGTTGAATCAAAGATGGTTAAGTTTCCTAGCCATAGACATGAGTTGTCATTTGATTAACGGGATCACATCATTAGGAGAATGATGTGATTGACTTGACCCGTTCCGTTAGCTTAGCACTTGATCGTTTAGTATGTTGCTATTGTTTTCTTCATGGCTTATACATGTTCCTATAACTATGAGATTATGCAACTCCCGTTTACCGGAGGAACACTTTGTGTGCTACCAAACATCACAACGTAACTGGGTGATTATAAAGGTGCTCTACAGGTGTCTTCGAAGGTACATGTTGAGTTGGCGTATTTCGAGATTAGGATTTGTCACTCTGATTGTTGGAGAGGTATCTCTGGGCCTTCTCGGTAATGCACATCACTATAAGCCTTGCAAACAATGTAATTATTGAGTTAGTTGCGGGATGATGCATTACATAACGAGTAAAGAGACTTGCCGGTAACGATATTGAACTAGGTATTGAGATACCGACGATCGAATCTCGAGCAAGTAACATACCGATGACAAAGGGAACAACGTATGTTGTTATGCGGTTTGACCGATAAAGATCTTCGTAGAATATGTAGGAGCCAATATGATCATCCAGGTTCCGCTATTGGTTATTGACCGGAAACGTGTCTCGGTCATGTCTACATAGTTCTCAAACCCGTAGGGTCTGCACGCTTACGGTTTCGATGACGGTTATATTATGAGTTTATGAGTTTTGATGTATCGAAGGAGTTCGGAGTCCCGGATGAGATCGGGGACATGACGAGGAGTCTCGAAATGGTCGAGACGTAAAGATCGATATATTGGACGACTATATTCGGACTTCGGAAAGGTTCCGAGTGATTCGCGTATTTTCGGGGGTACCGGGGAGTTACGGGAATACGAGGAAGAAGCAATGGGCCGCATGGGCCAAGCGGTGGAAAAGAGGAGGCAGGGCGCGCGGACCCCCTAGCCCAAACCGAATTGGACTAGGGGGCCGGCCCCCCTTTCCTCCTGTTCCTCCATCTCCTTCCTTCTCCTTCCCCTTCCCTTCCTTCCCCTCTCCTAGTTGGACTAGGAAAGGAGGGAGTCCTACTCCCGGTGGGAGTAGGACTTCTCCCTGGCGTGCCCTCCCTTGGCCGGCCGCCCCCTCTCCCTTGCTCCTTTATATACGGGGGCAGGGGGCACCCCATGACACACAAGTTGATCTTCGTGATCGTTCCTTAGCCGTGTGCGGTGCCCCCCTCCACCATATTCCACCTCGGTCATATCGTTGCGGTGCTTAGGCGAAGCCCTGCGTCGGTAGAACATCATCATCGTCACCACGCCGTCGTGCTGACGGAACTCATCCCCGACACCCTGCTGGATCGGAGTCCGGGGATCGTCATCGAGCTGAACGTGTGCTGAACTCGGAGGTGTCGTATGTTTGGTGCTTGGATCGGTCGGATCGTGAAGACGTACGACTACATCAACCGCGTTGTCATAACGCTTCCACTTACGGTCTACGAGGGTACGTGGACAACACTCTCCCCTCTCGTTGCTATGCATCACCATGATCTTGCGTGTGCGTAGGAAGTTTTTTGAAATTACTACGTTCCCCAACAGCACTCCGGCTGAAACATGAAGGAATAGAACACGAGCTTGAGAGGATGGAATGATACTTGATGAAGACATGACACAAAACCTCCGAAAAGAATTGGAAGAGTTGACTGAAAAGAACGAATAAGAAAATGACAACTTGTGCCACGACTGAAATTGAAAGCATCTTTAGAAGGAAGGTTTAAATGGAGTTGTTGAGAAAATCAACAACGAAAAGAATAAGCTTGTTGTGGTCTTATAGGTAACATCTCAAGATCATAAGGTGATAACCGGCCACAAATGGAAATGATTGGATGGCTTAGAAGAATGAAGAAATGCAAAACTCCACTTCAAAAGAATACGGAGAATGAATTGCACTTCGAGATGCAATAAGAAAAAAAAATACTAGAACTCCTTGAACAAGAATCTTGATGAACACTTGAAGAGTGGATTAAATCATGAAGAACCACCATCAAGAACTCCGGTGACAAAAAGGATGATGAGATAGAATGTAGGATGAAAGAATAAGATGAGCCTTGCGATGATTTAGATGGAGGTTCCGACGAAATGGCCGAGGAAATTTGAACTCCAAAAAAGAAAAGATGAAAACACTTGGAACTAGAATTTATTGACCAAGAACAAACTCCGAAGGAAGGGATTACTCATGAAATAAAAATAAGATTTATTGTATGCTTATCCTTCGTCAAATTAAATTGATGACAAGCATACTACTTATTATTCTTGAAAAGGATTGAGAAGTGACATATCGCAAACTTGAGAAGGTCTTAATGAACCACCGGTAGGATTGAAAAGAACGAAAGGATTAAAATGATAATCAAGGAAAAAGAATCTTGAAAGAACCACCATAAGAATTCGGAAATGACTGACGAATGCGAATGAATCACCGGGAAGAATTAGAAGAACCAATATGCTAGAGGGGATTTAGATGCAAAAGAACAAAGAGATCATGAGTTGATAAAGAACACTTGAGAGAAGCATCGCATAATTGGATAACGGTAGCTGAAATGTGAGGACAAAAAATTCTTCTGGGACGATGGCCTCCGGTGAAAAGAAATGGATAAACAACTCCTGACATACTCCGGATGGTTAAGAAAAGAATATCTGACAAATGGAATAATTCGAGACGATAGCATGAAACTAGAACCGCGAGTCTTCGAGAGAACGGGCAAAACTTAGAGGAAAAACTCTTCTTCGATCTTCAAATGACGATGAGAAACACCACCAAAATTGTTAAGGCACTTTGGGGGAACGAAAAGCGGAGAGGTTGAGGCAACAATGAAAAAGATTTGAAATCGATCTTGGAAAGGCATTTGACTGATGGGTCCATTCTTACGTCACACTTGAAAAGAATTGAGAATAACTCCAGGGAGATTAGAAGAGTCAGGTAAGATCCTAGGGAAAGACCTGTGGGTTAGGGCCCACTAAAAGAAAACACCGTTTGAAAGGATTGTTGAACAGATAGATGATGCACCGGAACAAATGAAATATTTGAATGAGGTGACACCCTCAAATTAATTGGAACACAGACGAATCTCCTGAGATGTCTTCCGAACTCTAGAATGATTGAATGGCGAGAGGCAAACGAGCAAGGAGAACACTTTAACCAAGGCAAAGAATATGCTCAGCCAAAAAACTTGAATTGAGTCCACCAGAAAGGAAAAGAGATGAAGAATGACGAACGAGTCGAGAATTTACCAGTTGAAATAATTTACGAAAGATTGAAGAGGTTCTGCAAGAATGAAATTGATGCTTGAAAGAGACTCAGGCTCCGGGAAGAAGAGGGTGGGAGGGCGGGAAAAACAAAGGCACCTGGAAGGGGGAATCGATGAATAACTTGAATAGAAAACACCGGTCGAAAGAATGCAAAGGCTTCGCACGAGTAGGATGGATACTCGATTACGGACTCCGACTCCGAGATGAAAAGGGGTGGGCGGGTGGGAAAAGAAAACAACTAAGGATGGGAAAACAACTTCATTGAGAGCGAACTGAGGATCGAACTTGCAAAAATGGAGAGGGTCGAATCACCTTGACGAGAAATGCACCGGATGCAAAGAGATGAGGAACAACGATCAAAAAACCAACTGCGTGATCCTAAAAAAAAGTCTGAAAGGGAAGAGAAGTAGTCCAAAACACCTACATCAAGATTCCTTACCAGAGCGACGAAGAGGCAGAGGAGTAAAAAGAATTCCTACTCTCCGATATAACTAGACTAAGAAATCAGTTTTCTTCTAGACTCGACATCGGCCATACTACACGATCAATCAAGGGGGCTCCTAGGGTCGGTCGAGGCTCTGATACCAACTTGTCACTCCAAAGATGCGACCCTATCCTAAAGGAACTCGAAGGTCCCACCAAGGATAGAAGCGCATCTTGAAGACGCTTTTGCAAGGTGGATATCATTACATCAACATTACATAATAGATGGGGATACATACATAAGGCATACAATGCCACACGAGTACAACATCATCTTACATAAGAGCACCATCCGACTACGGATGAAACAGAAACAGAAACTCAAACGACATCCACCCTGCTAGCCCAGGCTGCCGACCTGGAACCTATCCCCTGATCAAAGAAGAAGCAGAAGAAGAACTCCAAAACAAGTAACATCGCGCCCGCATCATGATCATCACAAAACCTGCACCTACAACTGTTGTTGTAGTAATCTATGATCCACGAGGACTCAGCAATCCCATTACCATGGGTATCAAGACTAGCAAAGCTTAATGGGAAAGGAAGGGGTAAAGTGGTGAGGTTGCAGCAGCGACTAAACAAGATATGGTGGCTAACATACGCAAATAAGAGCGAGAAGAGAAGCAAAGGAACGGTCGTGAACCTAGCAATGATCAAGAGGTGATCCTGAACTCCTACTTACGTCAAACATAACCCAAAACTGTGTTCACCGCCGAAAAGAGACCATCACGGCTACACATGCGGTTGATGCGTTTTAATTCGGATCTGGTGTCAAGTTATCTACAACCGGACATTAACAAATTCCCATCTGCCACAAAACCGCGGGCTCGGCTTTCGAAAGATAATACCCTGTAGGGGTGTCCCAACTTAGCCCATGATAAGCTCTTGCGATCAACGAAGGATATACCTTCTCCCAGGAAGACCCGATCAGTCTCGGAATCCCGGTTTACAAGACTTTTCGACAATGGTAAAACAAGACCAACAAAGCCGCCCGAATGTGCCGACAAATCCTGATAGGAGCTGCACATATCTCGTTCTCAGGGCACAACGAATTGTCCAAACTTCCGGTAGGCCATCCCAGAGTTGCCCCTGGTGGCCACCAGCGGCTGACAGGTTGGACCAACACTCACGACGAGCACTGGCCCGGGAGGGGGTAAATAAAGATGACCCTCGGGCTCCGGAAACCCAAGGGAAAAAGGGCTAGGTGAGGCAAATGGTAAAACCAAGGTTGGGCCTTGCTGGAGGAGTTTTATTCAAAGCGAACTGTCAAGGGGGTCCCATAAATCACCCAACCGCGTTAGGAACGCAAAATCCGGGAACATAACACCGGTATGACGGAAACTAGGGCGGAAAGAGTGGAACAAAACACCAGGCATAAGGCCGAGTCTTCCACCCTTTACCAAGTATATAGATGCATTAATTAAATAAGAGATATTGTGATATCCCAACCAAAATCCTGTCCACCATGGAGCAATCTTCAACTTCACCTGCAACTAGCAACGCTATAAGAGGGGTTGAGCAAAGCGGTAACATAGCCAAGCAACGGTTTGCTAGGAAGGGTGAAAAGGTTAGAGGCTGACATGGCAATTTGGGAGGCTTGAAGAGCAAATGATAGGTAGTGCAGCATAGCGATAGAACAAAGCAACTAGCATAGCAATGATAGTAGTGATATCCAGGGTAGCGGTCATCTTTCCTGAAATCTCGCAAGGAAGAAGAACGAGTCCATGAAGAAGATGAAGCCACGAAGACGAACCAAGCGTAGACGAACGAATCCTCACGATCACAACGAAACGGGAACTAGCGAGAAGAAGCACACAACATGGTAAACACACCACACATGAGCAAGGCATGATGCTCAACCAAGTATGATGCATGACAAGGCTACATGAAGCTACTCATGGCAAGAGATGATGCATACAAGAGCAACACAACACAGCAAGTTTAAATGAGGCCGGAAACAACATATAACCATTCTGGTAAGTCCTCATATACAAATTTCAAAATTGGTCCAGAACTGAATAAACCTTATGTTCAAGTTGTTAAACATCAATTTAACATGCACCAAGGTGATCTACACGAGATTCTAGTCAAGTTACATATAAAGTTCATTTAGTTCGGAGCTACGGCCTAGAAGATATGAGCAAAACAAGTCAAACATGGCATTGATGCTAAATGCATCCAAACATCAACCAAACACCTCAAAACAAAGGAGGCAACATTATATGATGAATCCACATGCAAATCTAAGCAAGTTTCATATAGAGCACACTCAAAACGGAGCAACGGTTCAACACATACACTCTATACAAGTTTAAAGGACAAGTTGTCCAAAACAGCAACTAGGCATCTAGCAAGCATCAAAACAACATGCTACAGTACCACAATATGAAAAAAAGGCATGGACATGAAGTAAAGGTAAAGCACAACAAAACATGAACACTGAGCTATCTCCAGAAATCACTAGAACATGCTCAAAAGGACATGGCAAGATTGCAAATAATAACAGTTTACAGACTTAGCAGAAATAACATCAGGTTGCAATGTTTAGAGCTATCAAACAACCTGCTTCAGAAACTTACCATGGCAAATAAAGGCATGGCATGAATCTACTAATAGCATAGAACAAAAGTCCTTTGCTGACCATGAGCCAAAAGGGCACAGAAAATATGATGGCACCCATGTAAACATAGCAAGAGATATGACAGATTCATACATGGCAGGAACAACAATAAGTAGGCATGTTTGTGAGCTTGTACCACTCACCACAGAGAAATAAATGGCATGCCAAGGTGACCAACAGTAAGAAGACATTTTTAAGAAGCTAAGCATGGCAAGATCAAGTTCATAGGGTGCATGGATCACTAACAACAATCATGGCAACATTGAACTTAATGTTAACAGGCTGGCAGCAACATTATTTAGCAGTTTTGAGGGCAAGATAGCAACAAGTTATAGCAGGCTATAAATGCAACTAGGGGCATGGATGAATAGAGCATGACATGTATAACAAATCATCCCTAGTGAAGATCTCCAGATTATGCATAGAATGACTTGTAGCAGCAGGTTTATATAGCATCACGAGATAACTGATTCAGCCTAGCAAAACAGCAACAGCAAGTACCCTGCTTAACAAGCTTGATGCACTCACTATAAGACTCACAAAAATACATGGATTGCACCACTGTAAAGATGGCATGGCATACTTCAAAACACATGTAGGGATGATGTTCATAGGATGCACACACAAACTGCAACGAAAAAGACAAAACAGCAAGTTATAACAGTTTCAGCAGGTTAACATCATATAGCACTCTTGCAACAATGATTAGGGCATCAATATGAACTCGAATGAACATGGCACAATGGAACAAAATGAAGAGCACATCCTGATGAACATTTTGATAGATTATGCATGCAAAACGGAGTAGTATGCAGAGAGTTATGGCAGGTCAAACATGGCACTAGAATGCAAAATATTTCGGGACTTGGGCGAAATTTACCCTCCGAGGAGTCAACGCGGGATGAGGAGGAGCGGGACGGAGGGATCCGAGCGCGGGGAGGCGTTTGGATCGGTGTGCGGGTGGATCTGGTCCCGATCTGGGGCGGAGGAGCTCCGGCGAGCGGAGGAGGCCGGCGAGGAGTGAGGAGGGCCGGAGGAGGCCTAGCTGGACCTTGCGGCCCACGAGGTCGAGGCGCGGTTGTCGTCCTCCCGATCTCGCCTGGATCAAGGCAAAGGCGGCGGCGGTGGCTGGCTCTCCGGCGAGACGCCGGCGATGCAAGGCGAGGCGGGAAGGGCCCCGGCCAGATCCGAGCGGATTGGGTCCGGCCGGATCCGTTCCCGGTGGTGGCGAGGCCGGGCGGCGACGGGAGCTCTGGCGGCGGTGCTGCCCACGGAGAGAGAGAGGGAACGGGTGAGGGAGAGAGAGAGAGGAGAAGGCAGGACGGGGCGGCGCAGGCTCACCTGTGACGAGCGCGAAGACGACGGCGGTCCTCCAGCGGAGGCGGCGGGAGGCATGAGGCAGGCGGGCGGCAAGGTCACCGGGGCAGGCGGGCGGCGAGGGCGAGCAGATCGGCGGCAAGCACGGCGAAGGGCGGCGGCGCGCGGGCTCGTCCGGGCCCCGATGGGCTCGGGCGGGCTGGCGATGGGCTTGGCGGCGCGCGGTGGGAGACGGCGGCGGGGTGACGTGGCGGGCTATGGTTGGCCGAGGGGGCGGTGGCGGACATGTCCGTCGGCGGGCGGAGGGGAAAAACTAGGGTTTGGACCCGGATTTGGACGAGGGAAGGCATATATATAGCTAGAGGGAGCTAGGAGAGTCCAAATGAGGTGCGGTTTTCGCCCACACGATCGTGATCGAACGACCGAGAGCATGGAGGGGGTATGGATGGGTTATTGGGCCACTTTGGAGGGGTGTTGGGCTGCACACAAAAGAGGCCTTTACGGTTACCCGGTTAACCGTTGGAGTATCAAACGGACCCCAAATGGCACGAAACTTGACAGGCGGTCTACCGGTGGTGTACCAAGGCCGCTTGGCGAACCTCGGTCCATTCCGAGAAGGCTTAACACCCGCACATGAAAAGAGACAAGAAAGGGACGCCGGGTGACATAGGAGTGTCGGATTGCAAAACGGACAACAGGAAAAATGCTCAGATGCATGAGATGAACACATATGCGAAATGAAATGCACATGATGACATGGCAATATGCAACACGCAAGCAAATGACATGGCAATGATGGCGAATAACTGGCAGACACCTGGCGCATCGAACTCGGGGCGTTACATGGCGGGTCAGCAGACTGGCTCGTTGGATTCATTTCTACCGGTTCAACAAAAGTATCCTGACCCTGAGGTACCGGATCATCCAGAGTAATGTCAGCATTCTGATCAAGAGCCTCTGAGGTCCTCTCTGGTTCAGTGGCCGAATTATCATTAGCTGGTGTAGTCAGCTTGGCTTTCTTGCTAAGTCTGGCTTTGTCACTAAAAAGAACAAACGCAGAGGTTAGTACAATAAACCAGTGCAAGGCATAAAAAATTGAGTATAGTATGCTTACCTAGGAATGGTCTTGAGTGGGGGCATCTGTGTGGCTGATGACTCACCGGAGGATGAATGGGAGGTTCCCTGATAATTCGAATCAGACGGATTAAGAGGATATCGGAAGTAACCTGCCTTGGGATAAAGTGTATTAGAAGAACAAGAGACCTCTTGATGGCATTTCCGAACCGGAGAATATGGTAAACCGGAGGAGGTAACCACTTGACCACTGTGCCGGGTTGTGCGGCGAGGTTCATGCTGATGTGTCTTCAAAGAAAAGTGCAGATCCAAATAAGCAAGAGGGTGTGAATGTTTTACTTTCCAGACTGCTTGACGGAGTTTTGGTACTGGCACATGATTTGAGTCGGAGGATAGAACAATTACCTCTGCATCACCAGCGTTTCTAGCTTCCACATCATCCTGATAACAATCATTGTCAATGAGGTGTGAAAAAAGAACCAAGAGAGTCAAGTTCTACCTCTGATTTCGGGTCATCGAGCTCTTCATCATTGGGAAAGTCAGAGGGTTCGGCAGTTCATTTCTTTGCGGGCTTCTTTGTAACCCTGGTCTTGACACGAGGTGCTCTTACCGGCTTATCTTGCGGCCTCATCAGTTTATCTTGTGATTTCTTCTTCCAGAAGGATCATCACCCTGCACAGATGGACAACAAATTATAAAGGAATATTTAAGAAGGGACGGATTAAGACAAAAAATGAGGCAATTCTTACAGCTGGCGGTTTATTGGAAGTACAGAAGGGACTAAGTCCTACTTTGCTGCATACTGCCACCGGTTCATCAAGCATCTTCTTGAAGGATTCAGTGACCTAGTCATCACTGAGCTGGATGTCAATATGACGCTGAGGGTCATTCAAATCCCCCGTGTATTCACACATTAAACCGGGGCTCCGGCTTAAGGGCATAATGCTCCAAGAGACCCAGCACCAAACGAAGTCGATGCCAGTCAGACCGTTTGCAACAAAAGCCCTGAGTTTTGATACTGGGGGGGCATATTTTGATCGTTCCTTGGCAGTCAGTCACTAAGGAACTGGATGTTCTCTGGTAAGCCGGTGTGCACGATAACCCAGCAGAGGATTCTCTTCAGGTGGAGATGTATCACGGCAGTAAAACCAAGTTTGATTCCAATCCTTTGGATGACTATGATGCTTGGCATGAGGGAAGCTGACATCTTTCCTCTTCTGGATTGAGACCCCGCCCAGTTTAGTGTTAGGCCCATATGTGAACTCGGTGCGGCGGTTCAAATAGAAGTAATCTCTAAACAGTTCAATAGTGGGTTCTTCTTGCAGGTAAGCCTCACAGTAAACTTGGAAATTGCAAATATTGGATACAGAGTTAGGCCCAATATCTTGAGGGCGGATCTGGAAGCTGGCAAGAACATCACAAAAGAACTTTGAACCGGACGAGCTAAACCCGCGACCCAGATGGTCAGCAAAAACAACTACCTCTCCATCCTTGGGCTCAGGAGGATTTTCTGGACTGGGAACTCTCCAATTTATGACTTCCTTCTTACCTAAAACGCCAGTGGAAACAAGCCCATTTAACTATTCTTCAGTAACCCGGGAAGGAACCTAATTGCAAGCATAGAACGTTTTGGCCATTTCAATGGAAAGCTGGAAAAAAGGATCAATGCCGGTTTAAAGACTCGTGACTAATGCAGATAAACCGGTCTAAGGACAGAGGAAGAAGAAATTGAAGCATATATACATGATAAACCGGATTGTTTACATTGAGGTTGAGTTGGCGGTTTAAGAGAGGGCTAACGGTACCTGGCGGGTTATCATCTTCTAAAGGTTAAACCGCCTACAATGGTGTGGAAGTTATAGATCTGACAAAATTCCTAAGTATTCTTCTTCTTTCTTCTTTTTATTTTTTCCTCACCTTGAGGAAGTTCTGTATTGCTCCTGTGTTTATCATTAATAAAATGTTGTGGGGTGCAAGCCCTGCAGTCTTCAAGGTCAAAAAAAATTCCTAAGTATTGCACAAACAGGTTTTACAAGTTGGTATTATAATTTTGGATCTACCGCAGTATTAAAAAGGAGAAAAATTTAGAAGCCCTAAGTGGTGCCAGCGGAACAGCTAAAGGCCAGATGGGATCTGTTTACTGACAAAAGAGATGCTATGATGAAGAAAAACGAGTTCTAGCTATGGCCACATAGGAAAAAAGGTTGCATTTTATCAAAGGATCCATGTGATAGCAAAGTTAAAGTAAAGAGCATCAAGAACACCGAAACCCTAGTGGTAGATCTAAGGTGGAATGAAGGAAAACTTACAGAGACTGAAGGCGTAACAGAGAGGCACCGCGTTTCTCTGGTCAGATCAGGTTGATGCAGCGGCCGTTGTTGGTGCAGAGGCGAAGGTCGACGATGGCGGCTATGCTCGAGCACTGGGGCGACACAAGGAAGACGGCGAGGAGAAAGGGCACGAAGGGGAAAGGAAAGAATGACCCTTGGTCCTATTTATAAGGCGAAGGGATAAGTGATAGGCGCAGGAATTGAGGAACCCAAAAAATGGATATGTGACACAGTTGTCGCCTTGGTTTTCGGAGGTTCATTAATAAAAATAAAGCATTTATAGGTTCATATGCAGATGACGTCATGGCAATTTACTACAATCTTGGAGGATGACGTCACGGCGGTTTACCAAATTCATATGGAGATGACGTCATGGCGGTTTACAAGGTTCATACGAGGATGCTCAAGGAGTTTTTTCTAAGTATTGAAGATTGACATGAACAGGTTCAAATCAATCTGGGGCCTAATATTGGGGATATAACTACTGAGTATAAACCGCCCAAGAGGGGCCGGGTTATGCTCACAAGTAATCATCCGTACTGAAACCCATGAAGACAAGGAGTATGGCGCTTTACTACGGATACTTAGAGGCCCAGAGCCCAAGGGAGGATTAGGGCCCATAGACATAAACCGCCATGAGATATGTAACTTGTGTTGTAAGATAGGGAAAGGTAGAAACCGAGCCGGACACATGTATGAGCCGGCCTCAGGATTCTATACACCGCTGGACGTCAACCTGTGTATATAAAGGGACGACCCGGTGGCGGTTCAGGAACAAGAAACAACAACTCGAGAGATAGGTAAAGCGGATTCGCTCCATGCTCATCGAGACCCCATCAATTCCACCACAACTGGATCGTAGGCTTTTACCTTCACCGTAAGGGGCTGAACCAGTATAAACTCCCCGTGTCCTTTGTCCGGTTTAACCCCTTTAAGCTAATCTCGTTGCGATGGCTCCACGACTAAGTCCTCTCACTACGACATCTGACGTGATAATTCCACGACACTTCCTGTTTTTGGTACATACTACATCTTTCTATTAACCATGTTCTTACATCAAACTACTTTTCTTGTGTATCCCTCATCAATCACTTCTGACGATACACCTTGTCGGTGTACAAAAGTAGGGGCTCTGTTTTTGACCCCTTTACTTGTGCACGGGCAGTCAGAGCCACCCGCCACAGCCACGCATAACAGGGCAGGAAAGGGAAGCCAGAGAGAAGCCGAAGGCGCAAGGCAAACAAAGCAACGACAAGGACCAAGGCCACAAAGATCGGATGGACGAAGCAAGTTTCCCCGGCAAGGATCCTTGCCGAGGCAGCCTCAGCGGCCCCAGCAAGACCCTTGCCAGGGCAGCTCGCCCACACCAGCTGAGAGAGCCACCTTTGAGCCCACCAACACTAGACGCATTGGGACAGGGCTCGGGAGGCACCTCCGTGGTGGCATGCAGATCTTTGTGAAGACAAACAATAGTCAAGATCAAATGAGGATAGGAAGGCAACAATCCTCGGCAGGGTTTCTTATCAAGGAAGCTCACGAGACCCCTGGCAAGGCCCTTTCCGGGGGTGATGGTGTGCCACGGCAAGACCCTTGCCGGGCCACCCGACAAGGCACTCGCCAAGCACGCCAGCAGGGCCACTGCCAGGCCCACGCCAGCCAAGTCTCCGCCGCCGTTCGCATGCAGCTGCCGACCCAACCAGCTAGGCAGGCACCTGTGTGGCAACATGCAGCCCTTCGTGGAGGCTCCACCACTGCGCCACCCCAGCTACCTGCCTGCCTACATGGCACCGCATGCATCACTGGCCAGGGCGCGTGTCAAAGCAAGGAGGAGCGGCGACGGACAGGACGAGCCTCGCTCCCGTCCCCGATAAAGTGAAGGGACACCTAAGCCTCGCATTAAATGCACTTTGTCCTGTAATACCAGCAATAAGCTCACAGCACTGTAGCACTTTCCACCTCTTGTGTGCCACTGTGGCAGCCCCTTTCTCCTATAAGAGAAGGCCCATGGTGCACTGGAGAAGGATTCGGCTCTTTGTAATCTAGCAGCACCCAGAGCAAGTTCAAGAGCTCAAGAACACTAAATACATCCACCAAAGCAGGATCATAGGGTTTCACGCATCTTTGCGGCCCGAACCTGGGTAAATCCCCTTTATGCTGTCTACTAGTCCCTGTCTTCTCATGATCCCCGCGCCCCGCAACCATAGTAGGGATTCCAGTGATCCCATAGCTGTCGTTTCCCACCGACATCTTTGGCACGCCAGGTAGGGGGGCGCAATTGTGAGAATCTGGTCTAGCAGTTGACCTAGCTATTCTTCATCGCCATGGCTCCCAAGAAGAAGACGACCATGGCGATCGGTTTGTCCGGGACCAGGCCGGTACCGGTGCGGACTAGTAGCGGGACAGTCGCGGAGAGAACCCGTGGCGTGGCCCGCGAACATCCACATCACCCTGGCGGTTCAGGCCTGGCGAGTGGCGTCGTTCGCGCGCCAAGCGACGGGCCACCAGTTGCGGGCTCCAGAGATGGAGTCGGGCCCCCCGCAGGCGATGCGGGGCCCTCCAGGGGCGCCGCCATCCCGCGAGACAGCGGCACGGCGACCTCCAAGACGCCAACACCGGCACCCACAACACGCTCTTCCCAGGTTGTGTGTGATGAGCAGTGTCACCCCGCCGGTGACACTGTGCGCCGCCCTGGGAAGAGTCCCGTGCGCCCATCACATGATGAGGAGGGCCAGCATGCGCGCTGAGGTGCCGATGGAGGTGGCGAATGGCTGCGGGACCGTGACGCATCTCCTTCTAACGTGGTTAGAAGTCGAGGCGCATCGCGGTCCACCCAGCTTTCGCCGCCACCCACGCCAGCGGAAGCCGTAGCACGCGCGCAACTGCTCCTCGATTTTCCTCCCGCCACGGAGAAGCTCGACGAATGGAGGGCCACCGTCCGGAGCCTCATTGGCATCGCCAACAACGATGAGTTGCGGCCGGCAGGATCCATAGGCCGTCGCTCCGCCGGGCCACCGCATCCCAGCGGAGGCCATGCCGGAGGCGATGCGGCCACGGTGTACTCCCCACCTCCATCTCGGCCACCCCGGGCGTCGGCCCGTCGCGACGACACTCGTGATGATATCTCCATCGCGTCGTCCGACCTGCGAACCAACCGCGATCAGCATCAAGTCCTTCAGGAGTGGGTTCATGAGGACGCTCGAACTATGATTGAGCGCCTACGTGACGCGCGCCACCAGTCGGACAGGCGGGCAAGGCCCGCTACGGACCACCCAGCGCCGGGAGGCTATGGTGGCCTACCCTACGAGGTGGGTTGTCCGGCCTTCACCAGTGAGCTGTGGCAGTTCCAGTGGCCCTCCCACCATACGTTCAAGCCCGACGTTGGCGAGAAGTACAACAGCAAGACTCACCCGTCAGAGTTCCTCAGCATCTACACCATCGCGATGCAAGCTGCTGGGGCCCGCGACGATAAGGTGCTTGCCAACTACTTCCCGTTGGCACTCAAGCCTAATGTTATGTCATGGTTGATGCACTTGCCGGTGGATTCCATCTCTTCTTGGGCGGATCTGTGCCATGAGTTTGTTGGCGCCTTTACCGGAGGTCACCAAGCTCATGGACAGGCGAGTGATTTACACATCATACCCCAGAAGGAAGGAGAAAACTTGCGCAAGTACATCCAAAGGTTCAGCCGGGTGCAGTACAACATCCCCGATGTTCATCCTGCCGCCGTGATCAGTGCGTTCCATCAGAATGTGCGCAACTGCAAGATGCGTGAAGAGCTGGCGATGAACAAGGTAAAGGATGTGGCCGAGCTTTATGTCCTGGCCGATCGATGCGCTCGCGCTGAAGAGGGAAGGAAGTACCCCGGCGAAGATGTTGGCGCGGAAACCGACTCCACTGGCGACACCACCACCCTAGCGAAGAAGGGCCGGCGCCGTAACAGGAAGAGCAAGGGCAAAGCCGTGCTTGCCATTGAAGGATCCGACAAAACCGGCGCCACCAAGAAGACTAAGGCGAGCGACCCCGACAAGGAGGTTGCCGGGTGTGTCGCTTGTCGGGCCTTGGTGGCTGCCGACAAGCCAGGAGGCTCCGACAAGCAGTACTGCAAGATCCACCGCACCAAGGGCCATGATCTCCAAAACTGCCGGCAGGTAGAGCTGCTCGCCGAGAAGCAGAAGCCAACTCAAGTAGTGGGCGCGTGAGATCACGGCGGTGGAGCCATCGTTCGACGCACGGAAGCCGCTGAAATGGTCAAGCACGCCCATCATCTTCGACACCGAGGACCACCCTGACCACACTACTGCAGTCGGGTGCTTGCCATTGTTAGTTTCACCAACAATCCGCAATCTCAAGGTGACAAAGATGTTGGTTGACGGCGGGGCCGGCCTGAACTTGATCTCGCCTGTTGTGGTCAAAAGGCTGCAGATCCCCGATGGAGACCTCGAGGAGACGAGCACGTTTCAAGGGGTTAACCCGGGAGGAGCCAGCCAAAGGGAAAGGTCACGCTGCCCGTGACATTCGGAGGGGAGCTAAACCACAGGACGGAAAGGATTGTTTTCGACGTAGCCGAGATCCCCTTGCCTTACAATGGGATCCTCGGCCACCCGGCACTAGCCAAGTTCATGGCGGCTTCACACTACGCCTACAACATGCTGAAGATGCCTGAGCTAATGAACATCGTCACCGCCCCTCCGACAAGAAAGATGCGTTGATCTGCGCTGACCAACTCTATTGAGAAGCAGTTGCAGCAGCTGCCGCTAAGGCACCTGCTCCTGCTGACGGAGCCCCGAGGGGGGAGAAGACCGGCGAGACCCCTCGCACCCACTCAGGCAAGCGCACCTCTTTGGGGTGTTGCGCTCCCGTTGAGAACGTGCCAAAGAGCTCCGCCGGCAAGAGCAAGAAGTCCAGAGCCACACCACCAGAGACCAAGAAGGTGCCCGTCAAGGAGGACGGCACGGGGGAAGCTTTTACCATAAGTTCCACCCTCGACGGCAAATAGGAGAGCGAGCTCATCACCTTCCTGCAGGCGAATGCCGATGTGTTTGCATGGCAAGCCTCTTACATCCCCGACGTTCCCAGGGAGGTAATTGAGCACCACCTTGTTGTCCGCCCTCATGCGCGGCCCGTCAAGCAGAAGGTCGGGAAGCAAGCTCTGGAGAGGCAGGAGTTCATCACGGAGGAAATCAGAAAGCTAGAGGCGGCAGGCTTGGTGAGAGGAGTACTCCATCCGATGTGGTTGGCTAATCCGGTAGTAGTGCGCAAGGCAAATGGGAAGTGGAGGCTGTGTATTAATTACACAGACATCAATAAGGCATGTCCAAAGGATCCCTTCCCATTACTGTGCATCGACCAGATTGTTGACTCCACAGCTGGGTGTGACCTGTTATCATTCCTTGACGCCTACTGAGGATACCACCAGATCTTCATGACAAAAGAAGACGAGGAAAAGACAACATTCATCACCCCATCTGGTACGTATGCTTTTTATGGATGCCTTTCGGGTTGAAGAGTGCTGGCTCAACCTTTGCAAGAGCAGTCCAAATTGGTTTTGAACCCCAGCTACATAGAAATATGGAAGCTTATATGGATGACATAGTGGTCAAAACCAAGGACAAAGCAACACTTGTACAAGATCTGGAGGAAACATTTGGAAACCTGCGCAAGATCAACCTCAAATTGAACCCTGAGAAGTGTGTCTTCGGTGTCCCGTCCGGCAAGCTTCTCAGGTTCTTTGTGTCACATCGCGGGATTGAGGCGAACCCAGACAAGATTAGGGCCATCGAGCAGATTGAGGCACCCAAACGGATCAAGGACGTGCGTCGGCTCACTGGCTACGTTGCCGCCATGAGTAGATACATCACCAAATCCGCAGAGTGTGACCTCCTCTTTTTCAAGATCTTAAAGATGAAGGGCCCAGTGGAGTGGACCCCGGAGGCCGAGGCAGCGCTGCATGATTTGAAGAAATACCTCTCCTCTACCCAGTGCTGGTTGCGCCCAAACCACAAGAACCGTTGCTGCTTTATCTAGCGGCAACAAATCAGGTGGTTAGCGCCGCACTAGTGGCGCAGAGAGAGGTCGACTAGAAGGCAGCGGCAACGGCAGAGTCAAAAGATGGCAAACCGGAACCCTCTTCGGCAGGGCTCGATCCCGGCAAGACTGAGTCCCCGGCAGGGGTGACGCCAGCGTGATAGGACCCACGCGACCGGGTGAAGAGGCGCAAAAGAAGAAAATGGTACAGCACCCAGTTTACTTCGTCTGCTCTCTCTTGCAGGGGGCTAGGTCGAGGTACTCAAGTGTGCAAAAGCTGCTCTTCGGCCTCCTTATGGCTTTGAGGAAGCTGCGCCATTACTTCCAAGTGCACTAGATCACGGTGGTCACCCGCCTCCCATTGCAACGGATACTGCATAACCCAGATGCAACGAGGAGGATCGTGGAATGGGCCCTGGAGCTGTCAAGTTTTGGTCTAAAGTTTGAAAGTACCTTGACGATCCAGAGCAGAGTCTTGGTGGAGTTTGTTGCAGAATGGACCTCGACGCCTGACGAAGAGGTACAGGAGACTACTCTCCCCGGTGAGGAAACAAGCGGCAACTAGATCATGTACTTTGATGGGGCCTTTTCGCTGCAAGGTGCCGGTGCTGGTGTGCTGCTTGTCGCACCCACCGGAGAGCACCTCAAGTACGTCATCCAAATGCACTTTCCCCGGGAGATGTCAACCAACAACACCGCCGAGTACGAGGGCTTGCTTGCCAGTCTCAGGATCACGGTGGACCTCGGAGTTAAAAAGCTCATTGTCAGAGGCGACTCGCAACTCATTGTCAGGCAGGTCAACAAAGATTATCAAAGCCCGTTGATGGAAGCTTACGTAGATGAGGTGAGGAAACTGGAGGAGCGCTTTGACGGTATACAAGCGGAGCATGTCCCACGGACGGAGAACGACATCGCCGACTACCTATCAAAGCGTGCTGCCCTCAAGCTACCTGTGGACCAGGTACTTTTGTGCTTTAGTTAACTCAACCATCCGTTGAGCCGTCGACCGGGCAGAGCAAGCGGAGGAAGCTAGGCTCCGGCAAGTACTTCCCCACCGAGCTCCCCGGAGCCACCGGCGAAGATGTTGTCGTGGATGCCGATCCTGCCACGGGACAACTGACTCTGGCAGGACCTCAGGTCATGGCCGTGGAGGCTGCCGCTCCCGTGGCAGAAGAGATGCCTTTGGTCCTTGTCGTCGAGCCACAGGCTCCGGCATGGGCGCAGCACACCGTCCGATTCCTTCAAAAAGGAGAGCTTCCTGAGGAGCAGGAAGAGGCAGAAAGAGTAGCCCGCTGGTCTGCTCTATACCAATTCGTTGATGATGTATTCTATAGAAAAAGACCGAATGGGGTGAAATTGAAGTGCATCTCCCGGGAGGAAGGACAAAAGTTGTTGGCAGAGATACATGGAGGCATATGTGGCTCCCACATAGAGTCGAGGGCCCTTGCCGGCAAGGCTTTCCGGCAAGGTTTCTTCTGGCCCACCGCCCTCCAGGATGCGACGGCACTAGTAACCAAGTGTGAAGTGTGTCAGTTCCATTCGAAGAAACTTCATCAACCAGCTCAAGCCCTTCAAACTATCCCTCTCTCCTGGCCCTTCTCGGTCTGGGGGCTCGACATATTGGGCCCTTTCCCCCATGCT
The DNA here is from genome assembly GCA_963921465.1 of Triticum timopheevii. NCBI lineage: Eukaryota > Viridiplantae > Streptophyta > Magnoliopsida > Poales > Poaceae > Triticum > Triticum timopheevii. The sequence goes on along the minus strand of OY997264.1, from coordinate 441,046,653 downwards.
GTCGGGGGCTTTGAGTACTTGTACGTCGCAATTGACAAGTTCACAAAGTGGCCAGAGGTGGAAGCAGTGAGGAAGGTGACGACGCGGTCAACCATCAAGTTCTTCAAGGGACTAGTGTGCCGTTTTGGGATACACAACAGGATCATCACCGACAATGGCACACAGTTCACAAGCCATGCCTTCATGCAATAAATTGAGGATCTCGGCAGCAGGGTCTATTTTGCCTCTGTGGGACATCCACGGAGCAACGGCCAAGCGGAGAGAGCAAATGCAGAAGTCCTGCGAGGCTTAAGAATGAAGACTTTTGACAGGCTGCGCAAAAGTGGAAGATGCTAGATTGATGAGTTGTCAGCAGTTCTTTGGTCGATCAGAACGACGCCAAATCGAGCCACCGGCCAGACACCCTTTGCCCTGGTCTACGGGGCAGAAGCAGTTCTCCCCATGGAACTCATATACGGGTCACCTCGAGTGCTCGCTTATGATGAGCTTGAGCAAGAGTTGTTGCGGCAAGATGACGCAACGCTCCTTGAGGAAGTTTGTCTCCGGGCGGCTGTGAGAGCAGCACGCTACCAGCAAGCCTTGCACCGCTACCATAGCCACAAGGTCCGTGCACGGAGCCTTGAGGAAGGCGACCTTGTTCTTCGGCACGTTCAGTCGGCCAAGAATTCAAACAAGTTGACACCAAAGTGGGAAGGCCCTTATCGGGTAACACGAGTCACCAGGCTCGGCGCAGTCCGCCTGGAGACCGAAGATGTTGTTCCAGTAAGTAACTCCTAGAACATCGAGCATCTTCGCAAGTTTTACCCATAAGGCGCGGCTGCCGGGCCTCCCGGCAAGCCACCCTTTTGTACAAGCCTTGCCGGCAAGGCATGTAACCCTTTGTACAAAGCCAGGCGCAGACCCTGAGCACTAATAAACGAAGCAATGGCACCCTAAGTTATAGCATGCATGCTAGGTCGAGTCTCCTCCACAGTTAGGGTTGATAGTGCTTAGCAGCGGCTAACCCCTACTTAGAGGTCGAGTATGCATCTCTTTGTTTCTTCCCTGTCCTTTTTAGTTCGCAGGACACGTAAGTATTTCTTCCAAGCTGTTTGGAAGAGAGGGACGGACCGGTTCCCCGACCCCGGCAAGCCAAGGTTGCCGGGGGCTACAAATACAAGGATCCGACCGCGGCAGGCCAAGGCTGCCGGGGGCTGCAGGTCTAGATAAGTCTTTTATCCTCTATCATGCATTTCGTTATGAACTGGGGTATGTGGAACCGCGTTTTATATCCAAGATACCGTGCTCCCCTCTTTCCGAACCCAAGGATTATCTCCTGGGTCCAAAGTTGGTCGTAGTCGCGGCAGCAAGGGGATAGAATGTGGAGCCCAAACTCATCTCATCCTTGCCTCCACCAAGAGCGCGAGAAAGGTCGAGCGGGATGGGGGAACGGCGAGGCCTGTTGCCGGGCGAAAAACCTTTACTTTAAATAGCAACAAGGATTCGATCCTTGCCGTGGGTTTCACCCGCGAACAAAAAGCCCGGCAAACATCCCATTTTCATTAAAAACATCCCGTACAGGTACAGTTCATACGGAATGAAAAACATGAACAGGGGGATTACAAGTTCTAAATATAACAAAGGCCCGAAGGCTTACAGGACTAAAAAGAGATAGGTGCTCATAATCCCTTTCTTGTCCCTCTCCTCAGGAAATGAAGCAAGAAGGCAAAAGGGCAAAAGGGGCGCCTAGGCGAAGCACGAGCAGCAGAAGGCACCAGGAGAACATCCCGGTGGCCACCCCAAAGGGAGGCTGGTGATGATGATGACGGTAGAAGAGCTGGAAGACGAGGTGGCAGGACTTTCGATATGCTACGAAGGCGTCGGTGCCCGCGTACTCCGACTTGACGGCCTTGCCGCCCGCCCTCTTCCTCTTCCACAGCCTTCCCACGCCAGCCGCCCAAGGAGTCGACCCCGAGAAGTTCAAGGAGCCGGCGACACGGATGATGGGGTCGCCGGTGCCACCCGGAGCGGCACCCGACTCCTAGTCGGACCCGTCATCCTGCCGCCCGCTGCCCTCGTCATCGCTGCCGCTGTCCTCCTCGTCACCCTCGCTTGAGGAGGAATCTTCATCATCGGAGGAGCTCTCCATGTAGCACCTTACGCGAGTCCCGAAGTGCCCGAAGATCTTGATGGAGAGGAGGCCACCCTCCATTAATTTGTAATGGAGAGTGAGCCCCTCCGTCAAGCTATGGACGCGGGCGAAAGTCTTCCACCCCCAACGGAGGTACATGACGTGAGTGGCGGGGAACTAGACATCGGCCCATATGCCGCTGTTCCCACAACCCCTCATATGCAGCCGCAACGCCTGCGGTGGATCCAGCTCCATCTCTCGCACAAACGGCGTCGGGAGGCGAAGACGACGGCGCGGCGGCTGGCGCAGCCTGATGAAGAACTCGCAAGGGTTGTCCCCTGCGTGGCCCTCCACCGGAGGAGGGGCCGCTAGCGGAGGCGAAGCCGATCTGCCGCCCCGTCCTCCTCTCCCTCGAGCACCACGGCGGCCTCGACCTCGCCCCCTCCCCCTCCCTCTAACAGGCGGCTCCGTCGCCACGAGCTCTGAGGGAGGAGCGATGCGTTGTCGAGCCAAGACCCTCACCGCCACCGATGAAGCGTCGCCACGCCCCCTCGCCATGGCGGAAGAAAGGAGGAAGCAGGAATGGGGAGAGGCAGATGGCAAAGGGTTGAGAGGCACCGTTTCTCCCGCTCCCCTCTTTATAAAGGGGCAGGGGCGATGCTCGACCGCCCCCTCTTGGCCAATCCGATCCGTTGAAGCGACAGCGATCGGGGCCATCGACCGCCCTCCCCGCTCCATTGACGGCGCGTGGGAATCCACCCACGCACGCGCACAACTTCCCACATCCCGCGTGCCTGTCATTCGCCCTGCATCATGCATGCAACGAATGTGGCGCGAGGGATAGGCGGAGTGGGACGCATCGAGCGACGGTTCCCAAGCGAGCGCAGTAAATGAGCAGCGGCCCTATGGTCTGAAAGAGACACACAAGCCGCCTCTTTACTGTCCACCATGGGATGACGCCAGCATGCTTCCGTCATGCGCACGGATGACCCCCACGTCGCACGTTCAACGCGGGTCGCGGAGAACCGCAGCGGACGGAGAAGTTACCACCGTAAAAATCCGCCCCAACTGCGCGCGCACCATTCTGGGCCTGGCCCAACAACGTGTTGCGCTTATGTATGGCCCAGGCCCGGGGGCTCCTATCGGTGTACAAAAGTAGGGGCTCTGCTTTTGACCCCTTTACTTGTGCACGGGCAATCAGAGCCACCCGCCATGGCCATGCATAACAGGGCAGGAAAGGGAAGCCGGAGAGAAGCCGCAGGCGCAAGGCAAACAAAGCAACGACAAGGACCAAGGCCACAAAGATCGGATGGACGAAGCAGGTTTCCCTGGCAAGGACCCTTGCCAGGGCAGCTCGCCCACACTCACGAGGCACATCCGTGGTGGCATGCAAATCATTGTGAAGACAAAGAATAGTCAAGATCAAATGAGGATAGGAAGGCAACAATCCTCGGCAGGGTTTCTTACCGAGGAAGCCCACGAGACCCCCGGCAAGGCCCTTGCCGGGGGTGACGGCGTGCCACGGCAAGACCCTTGCTGGGCCTCCCGGCAAGGCACTCGCCAAGTGCGCCAGCAGGGTCACTGTCAGGCCCACGCCAGCCAAGTCTCCGCCGCCATTCGCATGCAGCTGCCGACCCAACCAGCTGGGCAGGCACCTGTGTGGCAACATGCAGCCCTTCGTGGAGGCTCCACCACCGCGCCACCTCAGCTGCCTGCCTGCATACATGGTACCACATGCATCGCTGGCCAGGGCGTGTGTCAAAGCAAGGAGGAGCGGTGACGGACAGGACGGGCCTCGCTCCCGTCCCCGATAAAGTGAAGGGACACCTAAGACTCGCATTAAATGCACTTTGTCCTGTAATACCAGCGATAAGCTCACAGCGCTATAGCACTTTCCACCTCCTGTGTGCCACTGTGGCAGCCCCTTTCGCCTATAAAAGGAGGCCCATGGCGCACTAGAGAAGGATTCGGCTCTTTGGAACCTAGCAGCACCCAGAGCTAGTTCAAGAGCTCAAGAACACTAAATACATCCACCAAAGCAGGATCATAGGGCTTTACGCATCTTTGCGGCCCGAACCTGGGTAAATCCCCTTTGTCGGAGTAAATGACCACGGGTAGCCTAGCCGGCTCCCCCTGGTTCTTCAAAAAACAATAGGCCGATCAAAGCCTTCGAGCACCCAAGACACGGGGCCGCCTTCCCCCGGCCGGCTACCCCATCAGCCGACTACCGGAAGGTGGCCCGGCCCCAAAATCCTCATAGAGACAACCGCGGGAGGGCTGACTCCAAGAAGCCGGCCGCCGACAGGCGGCCAAGATTGTGCCCTCAAAGTTTGCACCCATGTAATGGAGATGGGATGGGGCGTGGCAACAGTGAAACCTGCCGCCCCCGAATCCCGGAATATGCATGGCTACAGTACGTCGTACGGGAGAGCCGCGACCCGTCCGGCGCGGCACTATTGCCATGCTGACCATGACATCACCCACGACGGGCTGCCAGTACGGCCCGCAGGCGGCGGGCCCCTTCGGTCAGAGAGACACCCGAAGGAAGCCATGCTTTCCCTAGTCGGCCAGGGGTGTAGCCGGCTCTCCCCAGCCGGCTTGCTCCCTCCCTCAAAGAATGTGCACCATTAAGGAGACAAGACAAGGTAAGGCTACAGTGAGCGCCCGCAAGGCGGCGGCACTATAGCCATGCTTACCTCGACAAAGCCCTCGTCATCAAAGGTGAGGCGACAGTGACCAGCCCCCGACAAGACCCCCAAGCGGTGGGACCTACCTGTCTACCAGGAGGCCGGCAGCCGGCAGGACCCACCAGTTGGTGGGCCCCAGCAGTCGGCGGAGAAGCCGGCGAACGTAGACGCTGACAGTTGGGCCCGCGTCCAGCCGGATTACCATTGTACCCCTAGGGGGTAGGCCTATATAAACCCCCCAGGGCACCCATGCAAAGGGTTGGACTTTGATAGTTTTAGACACAACTTTGAGAGGAGAAGAGAGCTAGCCTTGCCCCTTCTTCCTCCTCTCGCCAAACAGCTCAAGGAGCCTCTTGTAGCTACTTGATTGATCTAGTGATCATGCGGAGACCCCGTAGAGCAGGACTAGGGGTGTTATCTCCACGGAGAGCCCCGAACCTGGGTAAGATTCACCGGCGTGCATGTCTTTGCCTTATCCCGTTTCCAGGCACCGGTGATGTCTTATCGGCTCCCACAATGATAAGCCACCCGTTGGCATATGTCATACCTACCACCCGACACCCTTTGTGCTATCTACTAGTCCCGCTAGTCTTATAAAGAATGCAATTTCATCCTCTCCACATGATTCTCAAGAAACAGCAAGCCTAAATGAAGATATTGAACATAGCTCTGTACTTGAAGACCGCACTTCCCCTACACCACCATCACAGGTGCTTGCTCTAACTTTGCAGTGTGATATGTGGTTGCATGTTGCATATGGTGTCTAGCTTGTAACGCTTCTAATTAGGGTAAATTGCATCTGCTTAGTTTACACATTATACCTGCGAGTATAGCATGCCTTCCTATTTTTGGTACACACTACATCTATGTGTTAACCTTGTTCTTACATGAAGCTACCTCTCTTCTGTATCATGCCTTACGACGAGTCACCTTTATTCATTGCATATTGCATATTATTTCTAGCATGTTGCCATGTATTGCTTCTAATTTGGTCAAATACATTTGTTAGGGCACCCTTTTAATTTGCCAGAGTGATATTGGTTTCATCTTTCATATGGTTTCTAGCTTGCATTGATTCTAACAAGTTCAAGCACCTTGTGCTTAGTTTACACTTTATACATCATACATGTCAATATGTCACGCCGTCCTGTTTTTGATACATATTCCATCCTCCTATCATGTGGCTGCCTTACATGAAAGTAGTGTTCGTCAGTATCATGCATCAATGAGTTCTGAAGAGCAAATTTTATTCCTTTTTCTTGTGGGTTTGACTTGACAAGGCAAAATCAAGAAGAGGAAGGAAAAGAGTAAGGAAGGTGATGATGGTGGTCCTCTACAGCAACGTAAATGGAGCATTTGTACCAATTCTCCTTGTACTGATAGTGCATTACAAGGTCCAAGTCTCCGCTCCCCTACTCCACCATCCAAGGTGCTTGCTCTAACTTGGCAGTGTGATATCTAGTTGCATGTTGCATATGGTGTCTACTTGTATTGATCCTAATTAGTGCAAACTGCATCTGCTTAGCTTACACATGATACGTGTGAATATGGCACGCTTTCCTGTTTTTGGTACATACTATATCTGTCTATCACACCATGTTCTTACATGAAACTACTCTTCTTGTGTATCCTGCATCAGTCACTTATGATGGGACACCTTTAAGTTGGCAGTGTGATATTGGTTTGCATCTTGAATATGATTTCTAGCATGTATTTCTTCTAGTTTGATGAACGCCACCTATGACGAGACGGTTTTAACTTGGCAGAGTGATATTGATTGCACCTTCCATATGGTGTCTAGTTTGCAGTGCTTCTAATTTGTTGAAGTGCCTTCTGCTTAGTTACCACATCATAGGTGTGAATATGTCAAGCCGTCCATTTTTTCGTACATATTCCATCCTCGTATCATGACTTTGCCTTTCATTAGAGTAGTGTTCGTCAGTATCATGCATGAATGAGTTTTGAAGAGCGAATTATATTCCTTTTTCTTGTCGGTTTGACCTCAGAATGCAAAATCAATAAAGCTGAAGGAAATTGGCAAGGAATTGGATGATGGTGGTCCTTCCGAGCAACTGAAATAGAGGTTCTCTGTAGATTCTACTCCGCCATCCTCCCAACAAGATTCGCAAGACAACGCAAGGCTAGACAGTCAATGTAGCTGTGTAGATGATGAGCACATCTCCCCTACTCTACCATCACAGGTGCTTGCTCTAACTTGGCACTATTATATGTGGTTGCATGTTGCGTATGATGTCTAGCTTGTATTTCTTCTAACTTTTTTGAATTGCATCTGCTTACTTTACACATAATGCCTGTGAATATGACATGTGTTCCTGTTTCTAGAACATACTATATCTGATCACACGATGTTCTTACATCAGACTACTGTTCTTGCATATCCCGCATCAGTCACTTATGATAAGGCACCTTTAAGTCGCCGCTGTGATATTGGCTGTGTCTTTCATATGATTTCTAGCATGTACTACTTCTAATTTGTTGAAACGCCATACAGTTTGAACTTGGCAGAGTGATATTGGTTGCATCTTTCATATGGTGTCTAGCTTGTAGTGCTTCTAATTTGTTGAAATGCCTTCTGCTTAGTTACCACATCATAGCTGTGAATATGTCACGCCATCCTGTTTTCATACATATTCCATCCTCCCATCATGTGTTTGCCTTTCATCCGAGTAGTGTCCGTTAGTATCATGCATGAATGAGTTCTAAAGAGCGAATTTTATTCCTTTTTCTTATCGGTTTGACTTCACAATGCAAAATCATTACAGCTGAAGGAAATTAGTCCGGCAGTGGATGATGGTGGTCCTTCGGAGCAACTCAAATAGGGGGTCTCTACAGATTCTACTCCGCCATCCTCCCAACAAGATTTGCAAGACAACACAAGGTTGGACAGTCAACGTAGCTGTGTAGATGATGAGCACATCTCCCCTACTCCACCATCATAGGTGCTTGCTCTAACTTGGCACTATTATATGTGGTTGCATGTTGCGTATGATGTCTAGCTTGTATTGCTTCTAACTTTGTTCAATTGCATCTGCTTACTTTACACATAATGCCTGTGAATATGACACGTGTTCCTGTTTCTAGAACATACGTGTACATGATGAGCACATCTCCCCTACTCCACCATCACAGGTGCTTGCTCTAACTTGGAACTGTTATATGTGGTTGTGCTTTTCGTATGATGTCTAGTTTGTATTGCTTCTGATTATGTTGAATTGCATCTGCATAGCTTACAACTTATACCTGCAACGATCACTTACCCATAAGACACATTTAACTTGGGACTGTGATGTAGGTTGCATCTTGCATTGTCTTCTAGCTTGTACTGCTTCTAATTTCTTGAAATGACACTTATGACGAGACAATTTTTACCTGATAGAGTGATATTGGTTGCATGTTCATATGGTGCCTAGCTTTCATTTCTTCTAATTTTGTTGAAATGCCTTCCGCTTACTGTTTTTTCATACATATCCCATCCTCCTATCGTACGTGTGAATATGAAATGTTGTCTTTTTTGTATATATTCCATCCCCCTATCCTGCGCTTGCCTTACAGCAAAGTAGTGTTCATCTGTATCATGCATCAACCAGTTATGCAGAGCTAATTTTATTCATCTTCTTGTGGTTTTGACTTCATAAGGCAATATAAGAAAATAGGAAGGAAAAGAGCAAGTTAGGGGATGTCGGTGGTCCTCCGCACCGACGCAAACAGAGACTCTCTATATTTGCCACTGCTACTGCTAATGAAGTTGAAGTCCCAAGTCTACATGATGAGTTCATCTCCCGTACTCCACCATCGCAGGTGCTTACTCTAAGTTGACAGTGTGATCATTGGTCTCATGTTGCATATGTTGTCTAGCTTGTATTTCTTCTATTTTGATTCAATTGCACCTGTTGAGTTTATATGTTATACATGTGCATATGACATGGCTTTCTGTGTCTAGAATACACTGCATCTATCTATCATACCATGTTCTTACATCAAAGTACTGTTGTTGTGTATCCCGCATCAGCCACTCGTGATTGGACGCTTTTAACATGGCAGTTTGATAGTTGATACGTCTCCAACATATCTACTTTTCCAAACACTTTTGCCCTTGTTTTGGACTCTAACTTGCATGATTTGAATGAAACTAACCCGGACTGACGTTGTTTTCAACAGAACTACCATGTGTTGTTTTATGTGTAGAAAACAGAAGTTCTCGGAATGTCCTGAAAATCCACGGAGGCACTTTTTGGAAAATATAAAAAATACTGGCGAAAGAATCAAGACCAGGGGGCCCACACCCTGTCCACAAGGGTGGGGGGTGCACCCACCCCCCCTGGGCGCGCCCCCTGTCTCGTGGGCCCCCTGAGGCTCCACCGGCCTCAACTCCAACTCCATATATTCCGTCTCGCGGAGAAAAAATCAGAGAGAAAGTTTCATCGCGTTTTATGATACGGAGCCACCGCCAAGCCCTAATATCTCTCGGGAGGGCTGATCTGGAGTCCGTTCGGGGCTTCGTAGAGGGGGATTCGTCGCCATCGTCGTCATCAACCATCCTCCATCACCAATTTCATGATGCTCACTGCCGTGCATGAGTAATTCCATTGTAGGCTTGCTGGACGGTGATGGGTTTGATGAGATTTACCATGTAATCAAGTTAGTTTTGTTAGGGTTTGAACCCTAGTATCCACTATGTTCTGAGATTGATGTTGCTATGACTTTGCTATGCTTAATGCTTGTCACTAGGGCCTGAGTGCCATGATTTCAGATCTGAACCTATTATGTTTTCATGAATATATGTGTGTTCTTGATCCTATCTTGCAAGTCTATAGTCACCTATTATGTGTTATGATCCGACAACCCCGAAGTGACAATAATCGGGATACTTCTCGGTGATGACCGTAGTTTGAGGAGTTCATGTATTCACCATGTGCTAATGCTTTGTTCCGGTTCTCTATTAAAAGGAGGCCTTAATATCCCTTAGTTTCCGCTAGGACCCCGCTGCCACGGGAGGGTAGGACAAAAGATGTCAAGCAAGTTCTTTTCCATAAGCATGTATGACTATATACAGAATACATGCCTACATTACATTGATGAATTGGAGCTAGTTCTGTGTCAGCCTATGTTATAGCTATTACATGAGGAATCGCATCCGACATAATTATCCATCACTGATCCATTGCCTACGAGCTTTTCACATCTTGTGTTTCGCTTATTTACTTTTCCGTTGCTACTGTTACAATCACTACAAAACCCAAAAATATTACTTTTGCTACCGTTACCTTTATTATCATACTACTTTGCTACTAAATACTTTGCTGCAGATACTAAGTTATCCAGGTGTGGTTGAATGACAACTCAACTGCTAATACTCAATAATATTATTTGGCTCCCCTTGTGTCGAATCAATAAATTTGGGTTGAATACTTTACCCTCGAAAGCTGTTGCGATCCCCTACACTTGTGGGTTATCAATACTAATTTCTGGCGCCGTTGCCGGGGAGCATAGCTCTATTCTCTGAGTCACTTTGGATTTATATCTGTTGATCACTATGAAGAATTTGAAAGACGCGAAAACTATGATTTATCCCTCAACTACGAGGGGAGGTAAGGATCTGCCATCTAGCTCTGCACTAGATTCTCCTTCCATTTTGAGTAAGCTTGCGACACCTAAACCTGCTACTGCTATGAATTCTGATATGTCGCATGTTATTGATGATGCCACTTCTGCTATGCATGATACTTATGATGAAACTACTTTTGTGTGTGATACTACTTTGCCATTAGGTGAATTTCTTGATGAACAACTTGCTAGGGCTAGAGAGAATGAAATTATTGAAGATGCTATTATTGATGATAGTGATGATGAAAATTCTCCCAATGATTATGAATTGCCTGTTGTTCCTGAGGGTTATGTTATGGAAGAGGAAGCTGCTAGAGCTATCTTTGGTTGTAAAGATAGATATGATCTTAAGAAATTAATAGCTAAATGGAAGCAGCAGTCTCTTAATGCTAGCATGAAACCTGACCTTGCTTTTGCTACTTCACCTATCTGTGTTACTGATAAGGATTATGAATTCTCTGTTGATCCTGAAATTATTACTTTGGTTGAATCTCATCCTTTTTATGGCCTTGAATCTGAAACTATTGTGGCACATCTTACCAAGTTGAATGATATAGCCACCTTGTTTACTCATGATGATAAATCTCTCTATTATTATATCCTTAAGATATTCCGTTCTCATTAAAGGGTAATGCTAAAACTTGGTATAATTCTCTTGCTCCTGGTTGTGTGCGTAGTCCCAGGGATATGATTTATTACTTCTCTGCTAAATATTTCCCTGCTCATAAGAAACAAGCTGCCTTGCGGGAAATATATAATTTTGTGCAAATCAAAGAAGAGAGTCTCCCACAAGCTTGGGGGAGGCTTCTCCGATTACTTAACGCTTTGCCTGATCATCCTCTGAAGAAAAATGAAATACTTGATATCTTTTATAATGGACTAACCGATGCTTCCAAGGATTACTTGGATAGTTGTGTTGGTTGTGTTTTCAGGGAAAGAACAGTCGACAAAGCTGAATTACTATTGAATAATATGTTGACTAATGAAAATAATTGGACTCTTCCTGAGCCAATTCCTGAGGCAATTACTGAACCAGTTAAGCCAATTCCTGAGCCTATTCCTAAACCCACTCCGAAGAAGAGAGGTGTTTATTTCTCAGTCATGAAGATATGCAAGAGGCAAAGAAATCAATGAAAGAAAAAGGTATTAAAGCTGAAGATGTTAAGAATTTACCACCTATTGAAGAAATATATGGTCTTAATATACCGCCTAAAGGAGAACCACATTGTCTTGATAACCCGACATAGGTAGTAAAGGTAAATTCTCTCTATAGATATGATAAAGTTGAAATTCCCTCTACTAAATTTCATAGCCCATGCTTAGATGAATTTGATGACTTTATGGCAAGACAAGAAAGTTTTAATGCTTATGTTGGTAGAGAGTTAAAGAATAATGCTTTCGAGATAGGACGCGTGAGTGATTATATGGCTAGAGTTAAAGGTGAACTTGAACTCGTTAGCAAATATGCTTCTATATATGGTTGCTACTCAAGCTGAGCAAGTACTTAAAGCTCAAAATGATTTGCTTGATGAATTAAATAATAAACCTGACTTTGCTGTTAGAGTGGCTATTAGAACTGGTAGAATGACTCAGGAACCTTTGTATCCTAAAGGCCACCCTAAGAGAATCGAGCAAGATTCTCAGAGAAATAATTTAGAGGCACCTAGTTCTTCTAAAAAGAAGAAAAAGAAAAAAGATAGAACTTTGCATGCTTCTAGTGAACTTACTGTAGACACACTTGAGAATCCCAGTGATATCTCTATCTCTGATGCTGAAACACAATCAGGTGATGAACATGAACCTAGTGATAATGTTCATGATGATGCTCAACCTAGAAAAAATAATGAAGTAGAGATTGAACCTGCTGTTGATCTTGATAACCCACAATCAAAGAATCAACGTTATGATAAGGGAGATTTTGTTGCTAGGAAGCACAGTAGAGAAAGAGAACCATGGGTTCAGAAACCCATGCCCTTTCCTCCTAAACCATCCAAGACAAAGGATGGTGAGGATTTTGAGCGCTTTGCTGAAATGATTAGGCCTATCTTCTTATGTATGCGCTTAACTGATATGCTTAGAGTAAATCCTTATGCTAAGTATATGAAGGATATCATTACAAATAAAAGAAAGATACCAGAAGCTGAAATTTCCACCATGCTTGCTAATTACACTTTTAAGGGTGGAATACCAAAGAAACTTGGAGATCTGGGGGTACCAACTATACCATGCTCCATTAAAAGAAATTATGTTAGAACTGCTTTATGTGATCTTGGAGCAGGTGTTAGTGTTATGCCTCTCTCTTTATATCGTAGACTTGAATTGAATAAGTTGACACCTACTGAAATATCTTTGCAACTGGCTGATAAATCAACTGCTATACCTGTCGGTATTTGTGAGGATGTGCCTGTTGTGGTTGCAAATGTCACTATCTTAACGGACTTTATTATTCTTGATATTCCCGAGGATGATATTATGTCGATTATCCTTGGTAGACCCTTTTTGAATACTGCAGGGGCTATTATTGATTGCAACAAAGGCAATGTCACTTTTCATGTTAATGGTAATGAGCATACGGTACGCTTTCCGAGGAAACAATCTCAAGTTCATAGCATCAATTTTATTGGAAAAAGTCCAACTATCATTATTGGAGGTTTTGAATTTCCTCTCCCTACTGTCAAGAAAAAGTATGATATTCTTATTGTTGGGGATGTTCATATCCCCGTTGAGGTAACTTAGTGTTATTCAAAATTTCTCCGGTTTTGTGTTATTCGGAATGAGTTTGTTAACAAGACTTGATCAACCTTGTTAGTGGATTCATTTTGATGATCACGAGATGGACGAAACTAGAAGGCACAACCTTCTGTACCCTCTTTTTACTTTCTGTTATTTAGAATAAATAAAGCAAAAGTAGTATTATCCGTCTGTTTTTTGAATTATCCGTGAAATAAAAAATAGCCCGAAAATAAAAGTGCTCCAAATGCCCTGCAAATTTAGTATGATCTTTTATGGAATATTTGAGGATTTTAGGCACTGGAATCACTGCAGGAGGGGCAAGCACCAAGTCACGAGAGTGGAGGGCGCGCCCACCCCACCTGGGCGCGCCCCCTGTCTCATGGGCCCCTAGTGGCCCCCCTCCACTTATGCCAGCACCCACACACTCCATCTTCTTTCGAAAAAAATCCCCATCCAGCTCAAGCACGAGTTCTAGCTCATTTTGCTGCGATTTTCGTTCTCCTTGCTCAAAGCTCCATTCACAAAACTGCTTTGGGAGATTGTTGCTTGGTATGTGACTCCTCCATTGGTCCAATTAGTTTTTGTTCTAGTGCTTTATTCATTGCAAATTTTTGTTGCATAGGTGACCATGTTCTTGAGCTTGCATGTTGAATTTATGAGGTCCCAAGCAATTCTAATGCATGATATAGGCTCTAGGCACTTGTAGGAGTAGTTGCTATCAATCTTGTTTAGTTTTATTCACTTTTATTTTGAAGTTACTAAAATTTCAGAAATTTTCAGAAAATATTAAGGAGACTTTTGAGGGGCTCTTCTAGCCAAGGCTCCCAGGAAAAACAAGTTAAAGAGAAGGAAAAAGCCAAGTATATCCTTCCTAGCATAGCGGAAGTACGGCCGTGTGAATGGCCATGCGATGATTTCTTGAAAGAAGCTAGAATTCATGAAGATTTTTATTCTTTGATCGAGAATACAGGCCTCACCGATTTCCTCCATGACCGGATCGATCAGTATCTCTTACTTACCAATACTTTCATGCAAAACTTTTATTATTATCCTAAGAAGTCACCGCCTTCAGTATCATTTCATTTATATGATGAATTCAGGGAAATGTCTTTACATAATTTTTGCACGGTATGTAGGATACCCTTTGAGGGAAAATTAGAGGAACCCCATCGTAAAGATGTGGATGGCTTTGTTAACACTATCACTGTAGAGGATCCAAAGAAGGGTTCCGATGCGAAAATCTCTAGCATACACTTTCCTGTTTTACGCTACTTTGCCATATTTGCTAGTAGATGCTTGATTGGTCATGGAAATAGTGGGAACTTTAATGTTCCTGATATTATCATTCTTCACCATGCCTTGTTTGGAGATAATATTTTTAGTATGGGTGCCGTCATTGCTAAACGGCTGAGCCTGAATCGTACAAAAGTGCCCCATCTTTGGAGGTATCTATGCTTCACGTCTTGCTAGACATTTTGCGATACCTATTAGGCACCATGAGAAAGAGGAGACAAAATTGCCTCCTTACATTTTAGATTACAAGAGCATGGTAGCACACGAGTTTATTGTTGACAACAAAGAGAAGATGCTCTTGTATAACCTCAGATTTAATAAGAAACATAATGAGACTATTATTTTTCCTGCGCCACTGTTGTTTGATTTGATTGCAGATAATTTTCTTGTCACGCCAGAAGCGGTGTATGCTCATCGAGGCCAAGCTGTCGGCGTTCTGGGAACGGGGGTACCCAGACTTGCCTGCCTGTGGTGTGGCTCAAGGAGTGGCCCAGTACGGCCCATCTTCATCAACACATGCTCAAGACCCTCGCGAGGGGCCAAGCCTCGCGGGGCGGACGACAGGAGGCTTCCTCAGGCACAGCCTCGTCAGGCTGGCTCGCGAGGAGGCGGAGAGATCAAGGCGGGGTACCTCACGAGGTGCTCGTGACGCAAGCCATGACGACCAAGGCCAGGCGGGCGCCAGGCGGGCGCCGACCTGCGCAGAGTCCTTGTTTCCTCTTTGGTGCAAAGGGGGCAAGCGCAGGCGAGGGTATCAAGCAAAGGCAACCATTTCGGTGCAACAAGACCAAGACCAGCAGGGCGGCAGAACGGAGGTCATCGTGGAGCCCAAGCCGGCGTCATCGTCAGGGTCTTTGGCAGGCGAGGACCAACTTTAGTCAGGATAAGTGTACTAGATGTTCCCCTTCAAAATTGCCAATTGTTGGCGCCCTTTCCGCTCAATATTTGGGAAGAGGCCCGGGGCCTTCGCCTATATATAGAACTAGCCACCCACAGGGTAGAGGGATCCGCATCTATGGACGGAAGAGCCTAGAGGCATCTGATACAGAGAGAGAGAGAGAGAGGCGACTGAACTACCCTAGCAGTTCATCGCTCCAGCCAAGAACAGACCCTCACGAGGCTGTTCTCCCATTGTACTGTTCCTCATCAGCCCCTGGGGCAATCCACACACCACAAACTAGAGTAGGGTATTACACCACAATGGTGGCCTGAACCAGTATAAATCTCGTGTCCCTTGTGTTGTTCTTCGTGTAGTTTTAGATCCTTGCGAGGCGGCGAGACATGGGTAGGCAGGAGGTGTGATCTCCGCATGCACCCTAGTGTTCGAACCTTGAGGGTCTGCCGGAACCCGAAATCCGACATTTGGTGCGCCAGGTAGGGGTGCGCCGGAATCTGCCTTCAGTCGCCTCGTGTTTCGCCACCCGTCGCATCATCATCACCATGTCCAGCGATTCAATGGGCAATCCCGATCCCTGGGCGGCATGGCCCGCCCACGCGGAGCCGCTTGCCCAGGGAGACTTCAACCCTGTGCCCCAGGCAGCCCGCGGTCCGCAGGGCGCTGCAGGCCGCGGGCGACGCGGTCAGACGACACCAGCTCTCACACCGCGGCAGGTGCGGTCGGCAGCGAGGGCCTCAACCCACACCGCGGCCACGGCGCCGTACTCACGGTGGGAGCAGGCAAACTCAAGGGTCGCGCTCATGGTAGCTCGAGAACTGCTACAATGCAGGCTGCTGGAGGGCAGCCGCAACGTGCTACTGGAGCGGGTGGCAGAGCTCCTGGGCTCTGCCGCCTCGGGGACTCACCCCTTCTGCACCCAGCTGTCGCCTCAGGCACAAGGCAGACCACACAGAGGCCCCACGCGCACTCGCACAGCTCCAAGCGGATTCCAGGGCCACTCCAACGCCAACCTGGCCATCAGTGCCTGGCCACCAACAGTGCCGCCTCCGCCTTCGACCAGCGAAGGGGGATCCACCACAGCCCACGATCCCGGTGAGCCGCCATGCTACCGCTCCCAGGTTGGCACCTGGAGCAGAACTGCGTGGCACACGGGGCACTACGGCGAGGCATTCGGGGCGGCGGCCCCAGAGGCGTATGTGCCCCACATGGTGGATCAAGTACAAGCGCAGGAGGAAGACCATGGCCAGTTCCTCGGCCCAGGTTGGGGAGAAGAAATACCTGAAGCTGAGCTCTTTCAGGAGCCCAGGGAAGGCCTCGTCGACCGCGCTGGAGGCAGTGACTATCGGGTACTGCTAATTCCTCAGGAACAGGCGTACGCTAACCATGGATTACATGAGGTACAGGTCGTCGCGGCGGGTGGCTGCCCCAATCCAGCAGCTCCCCACCCCTCAGGAGGAGGGCACCGGGGGCTACAGGAGAGGGGCCGAGATCCTGCCTCGCCCACGCGGCGCTCGGAACAAGGCGTCCTCAGGAGGTAGGCCCTCTGCCGGGGAGGTGCCCCAGGGCCTACCCCCGGAAGAGGACCCGTGGTCGTCGGGGGAACCGCTGGCGACCGCTCTATCCCGTCGGCGGCATCCTCGGTCTCTGGTCATCGTCGATGGCAATAGAGTGTGGCGCAAGGTGGGGCCCTCGTCTGGTGATATGAAGCAAGGCCGGTACCTGTGAAGAAGGCCCAGTGCATGTGAAGCTCGCCGTCCCGTGACACTCTCACGTAATAATGAGTGGGGCTGTACACGCCCCGGAGTCTCCGGAGAGCTGCCCTCGGACCTCGGGGGCTCCCGCCCACGCCCAGTGGCAGCACTTAGCTCCGCGCTGGTGAGAAGACGTCGAAGACTAGACTACGTACCGGACGTGGCTTTTTCTGCTCTTTTTGCCTTTCCCCTTGGCTGTCGCTTTTCCCTGTTTGGATTTGAGTGTGAAACTTGCGTGTGTTTGGGGAATGGGTGTTTAGTCTCGTTTGAGCAATCTCTTACGTTCTGGTTATCGCTTTGCGTCCGTCCAGCTTCAGCTGCCTCCCCTCGTGAGCCCCTCGCGAGCCGGGCCAGGCCCAGCATGCGCACAGCCCAGACTGCCATTGCCACGCCCTCTCAGGAGGTTCTCCTTGCAGGTTCAATAGGCTCTTCAGGAGGCACTCAGGACACCACGGCCCTCCGTAGGCTAGCACGGGGCCCACGCGGGTCAAAGGTAAACAAGCCAGTTGGTTCATCACAAAACTAGTCGCTCGGTATGGGCATACGGGCGATATCATGCCTACAAATACGCTAACTGCGAGTTTTCACACGAGGGGCTCCCCCTCCCAAAATTCTCTTACAACCCTCAGGGCCAAGCCCGAACTCTCTCTGCGAAGGGTAAAAAGCAGGAACAGCGCGCGGTCAATCAGATAAATCCCCCAATGCATCCTCAGGGGCACCTCCGGAGTCGCCACTGGCGTCGCTGGCCTCGTCGTCACCTTCTGCTCCACCCTCACCAGCACTAGGACCATTCACCACTCTGCCCTCATCAGCAGCTACGACCACACCGTCGTCGTCGGCGGTGAAGGCCCTAACAAGGGCATCCATGTTGTCTTCCACCCAATTCGCCAGGTTGCCCCGGATGGCCAGGGGCACCAGTGCGATGGCGGCATCGAAGTCAAAATGGGGGTCCATGTTTTGAAGATGGTTGAAGACACGAGAAAAAGCACGCCTAAGCAGGGCGCGGCTCCTCTCCTCCATCAACCTGTCGGCTCTGCCTGACCGAGTCTCCAGCTGCGTCGCCACGTCGGTGAAGAACTGAAGGTTGCCAGCATAGTTGACCACATGAGGCCCCCCAACGGGTGCCTCACAGATGTTGCCCAAGGCCGTGTTAGCTCTTTCTCGGAGTGCGCTGAGCATGGGGGCATGCATGTGCTCCAAGGTCTGTCGCTAGCGTGTCTCGTCCTCGCTCCGCCGCGCGACGGCCTCGGCCGCGTCCACCCTTTGACGGAGAAGAAGCACCTCGGCGCGGGAGGAAGCCAGCTCCGCCTGTGCCGCGCCAAGGGCGGCCCCGGCAGCGTCCGCACACCGCATCACTTCATCCAGCTTGGCCTTCAGGGTGGTGGTCCTGCCCTCTGCTTCGACCTTGATCAACTCCAGCCTCTCCCCGAACTCGCGCTCGAGGTTCGAGAGGCTGCCGCCACCCGTCATTCTACCTTTTCTGAGGCTCGGGCTTCCCTCGCAGCAACGACGTCCTCCGCCTGCGCCACCAGGCGCTCCCTCGTCTCCAATCGTTCGAGGTCCAGGGTGTGCTCGGTGGCCTCCAGCATCAGCGCCTCCTCACGTTTCTGAAGCTCCGCCCGGTCAACCGAGCCCCCCTTCAGCGACGCAAGGGCCGCCTCACGCAACTCCACCTGTTGCTCCAGGGAGCTACTCTAGGCCCGGAGCTCCCACGCCCGCTCTTCTGTGGCCCTGCGCCGCTGGTCAGCCTCCTGAGCCTCCAAGATGGCCCGGGAGCAAGCCTCCCGAGAAGCCGCCAGCGACGCCTCGGCTTTCTCATTCTCAAGGTCACGCTGGCGGCGCGCAAGGGCAACGGCCACCTTCAGCTTGCACCTCTCCTCAGCTAGGCGCAGGTCCTCAGCCTCAAGGCGCGTGTCCTCGTCAGCGAGCTCTACACCAAGCTGGCTCACTGCGTCTGCCGCCCTCCGGAGGAACCCTTGGCGGAGGGCACGGCGCTCCCGAGCACGCTCGAGCACGTATTCCGCATCATCCTCCGCCCCGGGCGCGTGCGGAAGGCCACGAACCAGCGCTACCCCTTTGGGCAGGGGGCTGGGGGCTGGCGCCCCCGCGATGGCCGGACGCGCTTCGCCAGAAGCCTGGCCCAGAGCCGGTTCATCCTCCAAGGAAGGACACAAGATCGACCTCAGCCAGCCGCCGTCCACGACCAATCGAAGAGCCCAGGGCCGGCTGGCTATGCCCAGGGAAGGCTCGCGAAGGATGGTCGTGAGGTGTGCAGAATCATGACACATCACAGGATGACCCACCTCTCCAACCGGCCTCACCACAAGGGCAGTGCTTGAGCTCGGGGCGCTTGGGGACGGTGGAGAGGGTGAGGCCTGGAGGGATGGCTCCTCATCCATCTCCGTGAGCTCGGCAGGAAGGGCCCTGCAGGGCAATGATTAGCTGAAGCGGCAGGGAAGTAAGGGACTGAGAAAGGGGAAGGCTTACTCATCAGTGGCGAAGTACTTCCTGTGCTTCAATAGGCGGCAAGGGTAATCGTCACCCAAGGCCTCCCTTCTCTTTTGGAGAGCCTCGAAGTCCACACGGAAGCGGCCCAGGAGCTCGGTGCAAGGATTAGCCTCCGACGGGGAAGAAGCGCCAATGCGACCGGCGTCAGGGACATCGCCCTGGCGCACGCCGCCAGACGCCGCACTAGGAAGGGTGGCCGGGGCCTCAGGGGCCTCTCCACGGGAGCCGCGGGCCGCGGCTCAACACCTTCAGCCGCCGCAGGGCGGGCCTCAGGAGCTGCCGCCTCAAGAGTTCCGCACGACGTCATCGTCCCGACGGTGGCTCCCTTAGCCCCCGACGGCCCTTGCCTCCCAGCTCCGCCACTCGAGGAAGGACTGTTGCGGGCAACCGGAAGGGCCACCACCACAACTGGGTTCTTGCGAGGTCCCCTGAGGCCTGCGGGGTGCAGCCCCCATTCATCGAAGCTGGGCATCTGCTTCACAAAATCAGCCCTGTTTGAGCAAAGGTACAGCAGGGCACCCCCTTGCCGGATGCTGCCAGGGGAAGGGTCCCCAGTCAAGATCATGAGAACCTTCCTCAGCACTTCAGGCGTCAGATCTTCCTCTTGGAGCCTCATGCGGTCTTCACTCCCCCCGAAGGCCCACATCCGGCGAGAATGGCATTGGAGAGGGGCAATGCGGCACAGGAGGAACTCCTTCACCACCTTGGGTGCCGTCACACCGAGCGCCCTCAAGTTCGTGAAGCGATGCCAACCAAAGACGTCCCGCACTCGTTGAAGATGGTGGCAAGGGCAGAACTGACCTTGTCCAAGCCTTCCAGGTTGAGTATGATTGACCGGACGACAGCAGGAGCCATCGACAACGGCGGGCGGGGCGAAGGCACAGGCTTTTTCCCTTTCCCCTTTTTCGTCGGAGCCATGGCGACAGGAAGGGGGAGGATTCGAGATTTGATTGGAGGCGGAGGCTGGAGCTCGAGAGAAGGAAGAGTGGGAGGCGCGCGAGCGGCAAGAAGAGAGGCGACTGTGTGCAACCACAGGGTCCGCCTAGCCGAGCGCAAAATAAGGAGGCGTGGGGCAACAGGGACGCCCACGTCCAATCAACCGCCACGCGGCGCCCAAGGCCGCGGGCTATTAGGGCCCGCGGCGCTTCGCATTTTCCTCTTCGCTTCTCTACTAAGCCAAGTCCAAGCGCGCCTTGGGCCCGGGGGCTACTGTCGGCGTTCTGGGAACGGGGGTACCCAGACTTGCCTGTCTGCGGCCTGCGGCGTGGCTCAAGGAGTGGCCCAGTATGGCCCATCTTCATCAACACATGCTCAAGACCCTCGCGAGGGGCCAAGCCTCGTGGGGCGGACGACAGGAGGCTTCCTCAGGCACAGCCTCGTCAGGCTGGCTCGCGAGGAGGCGGAGAGATCAAGGCGGGGTACCTCACGAGGTGCTCGTGACACAAGCCATGACGACCAAGGCCAGGCGGGCGCCAGGCAGGCGCCGGCCTGCGTAGAGTCCTTGTTTCCTCTTTGGTGCAAAGGGGGCAAGCACAGGCGAGGGTATCAAGCAAAGGCAACCATTTCGGTGCAACAAGACCAAGACCAGCAGGGCGGCAGAATGGAGGTCATCGTGGAGACCAAGCCGGCATCATCGTCGGGGTCTTTGGCAGGCGAGGACCAACTTTAGTCAGGATAAGTGTACTAGATGTTCCCCTTCAAAATGGCCAATTGTTGGCGCCCTTCCCGCTCAATATTTGGGAAGAGGCCCGGGGCCTTCGCCTATATATAGGACTAGCCACCCACAGGGTAGAGGGATCCGCATTTGTGGACAGAAGAGCCTAGAGGTATCTGATACAGAGAGACAGAGAGAGAGAGAGAGAGAGAGAGAGAGAGAGGCGACTGAACTACCCTAGCAGTTCATCGCTCCAGCCAAGAACAGACCCTCGCGAGGCTGTTCTCCCATTGTACTGTTCCTCATCAGCCCCTGAGCCAATCCACACACCACAAACTGGAGTAGGGTATTACACCACAATGGTGGCCTGAACCAGTGTAAATCTCGTGTCCCTTGTGTTGTTCTTCGTGTAGTTTTAGATCCTTGCGAGGCGGCGAGACATGGGTAGGCAGGAGGTGTGATCTCCGCGTGCACCCCAGTGTTCGAACCTTGAGGGTCTGCCGGAACCCGAAATCCGACACAAGCATCAACTCATGAGCCTGAGCCGGAACCTGCACTGGACCCTTATCGTGCATCATCCTACCAGTGGGACCCGGAGATGGCCAGCCAGTGGTATCCTGGTTACACCTCTCAGTACACCGGGGAGATAGCAGCGGTCCTTGGTATTAGACCAACTTAGGCCAAAAACCTAAGCTTGGGGGAGTACGTATTTCTCACCGACTTTATATTCATGTCCACACACTATTCTAGTTGTCGATGCTCATACTCTTTCATTGTATTATCCATGCTAGTTTAATTTTCTTTTTCTAGTTTTCTTCTTGTGTGTTTGATAAACCTTAAGAAAAACCAAAAAAATAGTTAGTTTAATTTCCATGCTTGTAGTAGAAATTAAAATGAAAACCCAAAAAGATTTCTCGTTCTTCTTCTTACTTGTTGGGAGATTTCCCGTGTAAATAGTTTTATTTTGTTTTCTTTCCTTTGGGGGTCGAGAGTAGAAGACCATATTGAAAATGTTTAGTGGCTCTCATATGCATGATTATTTATTTAACTTAGAGCCCATATTACTCTGTCTTCTCCCTTGAGTTGAATGCTTGCAGATTCCAGCTTAGTTCAATGCACGTGCACTATTATTATTATACACATCGCTCGGTCGTGCAAGTGAAAGGCAATAATGACGATACATGATGGACTGATTGAGATGAGAAAAGCTGGTATGAACTCGACTCTCTTGTTTTTGTAAATATGATGAGTTCATCGTTCCTGATTCAGCTTATTATGAAGTAAACATATTTTCAATGACACTTAGAGATTATAGTTGCTTGTGCCATGCTTGATTAGCTATGAGTTATAATGGTTTACCTTGCGTGCCAACATGCTATTAGAATGATTATGATGTGGTATGATGGGATGGTATCCTCCTTTGAATGAATTGAGTGACTCGACTTGGCACATGTTCACGCATGTAGTTGAAACAAATCAACATAGCCTTCACGATATTTATGTTCATGGTGGATTATATCCTACTCATGCTTGTACTCGGTGTGAATTAATTTTAATGCATGTTTATGACTGTTGTCGCTCTCTCAGTTGGTCGCTTCCCAGTCTTTTGCTAGCCTTCACCTGTACTAAGCGGGAATACTGCTTGTGCATCCAAACTCCTTAAACCCCAAAGTTGTTCCATATGAGTCCACCATACCTTCCTATATGCGGTATTTACCTGCCGTTCCAAGTAAATTTGTATGTGCCAAACTCCAAACCTTCAAATGAAATTCTGTTTTGTATGCTCGAGCAGCGCATGTTTCAACTAGGGCTGCCTATATCTTCCATGCTAGGTGGGTTATTCTCAAGAGGAGTGGACTCCGCTCCTCATTCACGAGAAAGGGCCGGTAACCGGGATGCCCAGTCCCATGATCCAAAAAGATCAGAGCAAATTAAAATAATTAAACAAAACTCCCCCAGGGTTGTTGTTAGTTGGAGGCACTCGTTGTTCGAGCAAGCCATGGATTGATGCTTTTTGGTGGTTGGGGGAGTATAAACCTTTACCATTCTGTTTGGGGACTGCCTATAATGCATGTATTATGGAAGATACAGCCATCTCATAGTTGTTACGTTGACAGCGAAAGTATGCCGCTCAAAATGTTATTCAATCTCTATTTTAAAATCGAGCTTTGGCACCTCTGCAAATCCCTGCTTTCCTCTGCGAAGGGCCTATCTATTTACTTTTATGTTGAGTCATCACCTTCTTATTGAAAAGCACCCGCTCGAGAGCACACTGTCATTTGCATTCATTACTATTGGTTTATATTGGGTATGACTTGACTAGATCTCTTTACAATGAATTATAATGTTTAGTCAGTCCTTGATCTTTAAAGGTGCTCTGCATTTATGTTTTGCGGTCTCAGAAAGGGCTAGCGAGATACCATTTTGTTATATCATGTTATGATTGTTTTGAGAAAGTGTTGTCATCCGAGTTTTATTATTATGGCTTGCTAGCTGATTATGCTATTGATATGAGTAATTGTGAGACCGAGGTGTTATTGTGAGTATGGTTAGTTCATAATATTTGTTGAAACCTGAATGATGGCTTTGCATGTTTACAACAACTAGAGCAAACAGAGTTTGTAAAAGTTTTTCTTTATCACTTTCAGTTTATCAACTGAATTGCTTGAGGACAAGCAAAGGTTTAAGCTTGGGGGAGTTGATACGTCTCCAACGTATCTACTTTTCCAAACGCTTTTGCCCTTGTTTTGGACTCTAACTTGCATGATTTGAATGAAACTAACCCGGACTAACGCTATTTTCAGCAGAACTGCCATGATGTTGTTTTATGCGTAGAAAACAAAAGTTTTCGGAATGTCCTGAAAATCCACGGAGGCACTTTTTGGAAAATATAAAAAATACTGGCGAAAGAATCAAGACCAGGGGGCCCACACCCTGTCCACGAGGGTGGGGGGTGCGCCCACCCCCCCTGGGCGCGCCCCCTGTCTTGTGGGCCCCCTGAGGCTTCGCCGACCTCAACTCCAACTCCATATATTCCATCTCGCGGAGAAAAAAATCACAGAGAAAGTTTCATCGCGTTTTACGATACGGGGCCGCCGCCAAGCCCTAATCTCTCTTGGGAGGGCTGATCTGGAGTCCGTTCGGGGCTCCGGAGAGGGGGATTCATAGCCGTCGTCATCATCAACCATCCTCCATCACCAATTTCATGATGCTCACCGCCGTGCGTGAGTAATTCCATTGTAGGCTTGCTGGATGGTTATTGGTTGGATGAGATTTACCATGTAATCAAGTTAGTTTTGTTAGGGTTTGATCCCTAGTATCCACTATGTTCTGAGATTGATGTTGCTATGACTTTGCTATGCTTAATGCTTGTCACTAGGGCCCGAGTGCCATGATTTCAGATCTGAACCTATTGTGTTTTCATGAATATATGTGTGTTCTTGATCCTATCTTGCAAGTCTATAGTCACCTATTATGTGTTATGATCCGACAACCCCGAAGTGACAATAATCGGGATACTTCTCGGTGATGACCGTAGTTTGAGGAGTTCATGTATTCACTATGTGCTAATGCTTTGTTCCGGTTCTCTATTAAAAGGAGGCCTTAATATCCCTTAGTTTCCGCTAGGACCCCGCTGCCACGGGAGGGTAGGACAAAAGATGTCACGCAAGTTCTTTTCCATAAGCACGTATGACTATATACGGAATACATGCCTACATTATATTGATGAATTGGAGCTAGTTCTGTGTCAGCCTATGTTATAGCTATTACATGAGGAATTGCATCCGACATAATTATCCATCACTGATCCATTGCCTACGAGCTTTTCACATCTTGTGTTTCGCTTATTTACTTTTCCGTTGCTACTGTTACAATCACTACAAAACCCAAAAATATTACTTTTGCTATTGTTACCTTTATTATCATACTACTTTGCTACTAAATACTTTGCTACAGATACTAAGTTATCCAGGTGTGGTTGAATTGACAACTCAACTGCTAATACGCAATGATATTCTTTGGCTCCCCTTGTGTCGAATCAATAAATTTGGGTTGAATACTTTACCCTCGGAAGCTGTTGCGATCCCCTACACTTGTGGGTTATCAATAGTGGTTGCATCTTGCATTGATTTCTATGTTGTGTTGCTTCTAATTTTTCGAATTGCCACTTATGACAAGACACTTTTAACTTGGCAGAGTAATATTGGTTGCATCTTTCATATGGTGTCTAGCTTGCATTACTTCTATTTTCTTGAAAATCCTTCTGCTTAGTTTACACATCGTAGCTGTGAATATGTCATGTTGTCCTATTTTTCTTAGATATTCCATCCTCATACAGTTGTCTTACATCAAAGTATTGCTTGTCTATATCATGCATCAATGAGTTCTGAAGAGCAATTTTATTCTTTTGTGTTGTGGGTACGGCTTGACACGGCAAGTCAAAAAAGAGCAAGGAAAATAATATAGTAGGGAGTGGTGTTACTCGTCGAGTGAAACGGAAAAGGATCTGTCATCGAGATTCTGCTGGTACTTATAGTGCAGTAGAAGGTCCAAGGCCACCGGCTAAATATACAAACACAATATCACCTGCTCCACTAGCTGCAGCATTTGCTTCAACTGTACCAGCATCTCAACTAGTTACTCATTCGTTTGCTCCAGAACTGGCCAGTTCCCAAGCTGCCTTCACACCTAACACTACTTCCAAAGCACTGCTGACACAACAGAACTTGGCAAGATCAGATGAACCTCATGAGCATCAACACCAAGACGGTACCTGACCGAGTCAAGTTGCAGTTTGATGTACTCCTTTATATGTACTCTCACAGTTTGATGTACACTAACACTTTCCATATTCGTTGTTGAACTAGCACCACGGCGCAAGCGAAAACAGACGTCAGGGATAATGCTTGACAGATTAACAAAATCTAAAGAAGGAAGAATGGAGATCCATTTTGAGGCAGGTTTAAAAAGGCCACGTGATGCTATAGAGTCAGCCAAGTTAGTATCAGAGGCAGTCGTTGCCATTAGGTGTCATGCACGTATCCTCCCAACGTGGATCCAGTACAAGAATGAGAAAGACAATACCCAGTTTAACACCTTAATTGACCATTTATCCATAAGTAATGTTATTCATCGCAATTAGTAATATTGTCTTGCTCTGTCCCATACTTTCTAGCTTCCTCCTAATAAGACTCACATTCTTTTTTCAATAGATGAGGTTCAAGTTGGATCCGAAAGATGATGCAACTAAACAAGCATGCACTCATGTTTTTCAGTCTGCTCTGTGATAGTATCGGTACCACCTTAGAAAATCTCACTTTGAAGGCAAGGCTAACAATGAAATCACCCAAACATCTCCAGTGGAATATATTACAGATGAGGACTGGACAACCCTCATTAGACACTAGTCTAATCGAAAGTATCAGGTAGGCTATATGTATTTGATCAGTCCACATATTGAACTTGTATTTATGTATGTGCCTTACAAGTGTATCTTCTTCTAGGCTAACTGTTTGAAGAACAAAACCACCGTTCTAAAGTGAAATTCCAACAGACAACAGGATCTCGTAGCTATATTGCACACTATGAGGCTCTTGTAAATAGCTGCTACCTCCTTCTTTTTTCTGTGCCATATTATCATATCTATATTGACTTGTTCCAAATACATAGGAAAGCCCGTGCGGACCAAAAAGAACCTGAACCTAATGCAGTGCAAATCTTCAAGGATTGCCACACCAGCAAGATGAAGGGCATGAGCACACCAGTTCAAGTCGCTGTTATAAGTCCTTACTCGTCCTACCTTTGAACTGATTGGTACTGTGATGTGTTCATTTAACTACTTGGTGTGCAGACAATGTCAATTACTTTGTTCACTTTTATACACAGTTGTCTTCACGTATCATTTCACCTTACATGGTTTAAAGGAGATGAAGGATATTCTTTTGGTCTTGATCTGTAATCTAGTTGTTATGTTCATGTGCGCACACAATGATAAAATAGCATGTTTGTTTCATATCTGTTTGCTCATGATATGAATGATGTCATACTATGTTCATTCTACTTTAAACCATGTCTCTTTATCCTTAGATGCCAACGAATGTGAGGATAGACAATACTGTAGGCATGCTTCATAGACATATGTTCTAAAAGTGATTTTGGTATGTAGTTGGCACTACAATACATGTTAATGTATTACAGTAGTTCACCAAAATAAGTTATGTATAAATGTGTAACCTACTTTGTTTGTTTTTGTCTCATTAGTAACTTATCTGGTACACTAATCTACAAGTTCAAACTTTCAGGAAGCTATGGAACAAATGGTTGAACAGCCACAACCATCTGAAGGTGACGAGGCTACCACAGGCACAATGTCACCTCTTGCTGCAGTGCGTCAGTATCTCTCCACTAACAGTGCAAAAAGCACCTTCCTGCGTAATTCTGGGTTGGTTGTCAAGGTAACCTCGCCCAAATCGCCTATCGAACAAAATCTTCCTGCTAGACAGAGTGATATATCTGTGCTCCAGACACAAGTCCAATCCCTAATGGACGTCGTTTTGGAAACAAGAATAGTGGTTGACAAATGTCGTCAAGATATGAATGGTTTTGTAACCAGACTATAAGACATTCACTTCGTTGTTCAAGAGCAATGGCGGAAAAAAGGTGAAAATCGTGTTGCTCCATCAGATTCTACAGCCTGAAACATTAGCACTCAGGTCAAATGATTTGTGCTTCTATACATCTGATGGTGCTTTTATCTGAAAGGACTGTAAACTTTATACCAACAGGCCTTTTGTTGTATAGTTGTAATTTATTTTGTTGTGATACAACATTTATGATGCTGCCAAAGGCTGCAGTAATTACGACGCTATTTTTGTATAGTGTAGGTTTATCTTAGTAATGTATTCGGTCGAAAGCTTCGTAGGAGCCCAACATGCCAAAATTCGTCGGGCCCATTCCAATTGGGCTAAAAACGATCATGGGCCGAAATTTGCATGTAGCCCACTAAAAATATCTGGGCCTAAATCAGCATAAGCTTTCATATTTTTCTGGTAGGCCTGTGCCCATAGTGGCCTTTAACAGGCCTAAATATAATTTGGGCCCTCAGTAACAATAGGCCGTTTATAGGTGTAAATATCTCGAGCCCATAAAAAACATGGGCCTTTAATAGACTGAAAGTGAGATTGGGCCCTGATTGTGCCAAATAACCCACTAGTCTTAGCAGGCCGAAATGGTGGCCCATTTACGATGCGGATCTTTGACAGGCCAAAATTCGGACGGGCCGTAAATGCGCCGACCTAATACACGGGCCTTTAACAGGCCGGAAGTTCGGTCGGGCTAGATTATCGTCATTTTTATATGGGCCGTTAATGGGCCCGATGTGACGTTGGGCCACATATGGCCCATGGTTTTCGTCCGACGTTAACAAGCCGAAAACCACAACAGGCCGCAAGTGGCCCAAATCTATAGTGGGCCTCTAACAGGTCGAATGTGAGACATGGCCGAATATGGCCCAAATATTTCACGGTCGTTTATGGGACAAAAGTTCCAATGGCCTGTAAATGGGCCCAAATGAAGCAGGACCTTTAACAGGCCGGAAATACACGGGGCCGTAATTCGGCTCAAATACTTAGCGGACTGTTAACAGGCCAGAAGTGACCATGGGCCGCGATGATGACAAGTTTAGAATAGGCCGTTGACAGGCCAATTTAACACTAGCCGTACATGCCTTAACAGAGAATGTTGGGCCTTTAGCTGGGCCGGCCCATTATGGTCTGCAAAATCTTATGGGCCTTTAGCTGGGCGGGCCCATTATGGTCCGCTAAATCTTGTGGGCCTTTAGCTGGGCCGGCCCATAATGGTCTGCAAAATCTTGTGGGCCTTTAGCTGGGCCGGCCCATTATGGTCCGCTAAATCTTATGGGCCTTTAGTTGGGCCGGCCCATTTAAACTTTATGGGCCACTTTTGGGCCCGTCCACGTGTCAACATATCATAGGCCCATCTTGACCGTTGGATGAGTGACACCTGTGCCAACGCGGAGCTGACGCGTGGTTCCGTCGGCCAATGAGAATTTTACACGTGGAAAATCGGCATTGGTCATGGCTGTTAGCGGGTTATCGGATCCAAAATAGGACCCGATAGCTTAACAACGTTCCGTTACAGTGGATGCCGCGTGTCGGTCACCCTTGACGAAAGCACTTCTGTGATGCGCGATTTATTGTCATGGAAGTGGACACTTCTGTGATGATAATTTTGGTAATGTCATGGAACACTTCTACGACAGCACATGTATTAAAATCGTCATGGATGTACATGCATGACAAAAAACGCGACCTACTGTGACAAACACGTATCATCACGGAAGTGTATTTTTTTGTAGTGGAAGGTTCAATCTTGCGGTGTTCCTGCCTAGTGACAGTAAGGGCAGGGGCACGTATTGCATTGTTTCTAGTAAAGATAAAGCGATGAGGTTTGGTCATATTGATTGATCTTACGTTGTCTACATTATGCCATCTTGCTTAAAGTGTTACTCTATTTGTATGAACTTAATACTTTAAGATGCATGCTAGATAACAGTCTTGGCGTGGTGTAATAGTAGTGCATGCAGTTGGATTAACGATCTATTTGTCACAGTCGTAATGCCTATGTAGACACCACTAGTGAAACTATGGCCCCCGGGTCTATTCTTCATTAACACTAAATCTCCAAAATTGCTCTATTTGCTTTCTTCTATTTAATTTTTACTTTTTATTACTTTGCATATCACTATCAGTTTTAATCTTGTGGCTGGAAAGAACTAGGGGAACGATGACCCCCTTGCCTATGTTGGGTGCATTTTTTTTGTGTGCAGGTGCTGCTAAAAGTTCGTATGTTGCCTCCTACTGGTTCGATAAACCTTGGTTCTTAACTGAGGGAAATACTATCTTCGGGGAAATCCGACAACTCCATCGCGAGTAGTAGTAATCTAGACCTCCGGAGTCATGGAGCTTTCCGAGCTTAAAAAGGTTCTTGCATGGCGCCTGAAAGTATGAATCCTATGGATGTGATAAGCCGGGAGGATTGAAAATATTCCTTTCCCTCAGGGTGCCATGCGATAGTCTTCAAATGCTTAGTAGTGAAGCACAATTCGTAAGATTCTTCGAGCATCCACTGGACTGAATGTTTGCCGGATTAGCTCTTCATCCCACAACCCGGGCGTAGGGTTAATGATATCATTAACTTTGTTAAAAATATGTATGTTATAGTCTTCCTATTCGGGCTCGAAGGGATCTAGGCTCATTCCATATATTAACTTCATCACCATAACTAATTCGCCAGATATGTCCATGCTTAAAAACACCCAACCCTTTTCATTATACTCTACCATGTAAATGATGAGCCACACTTGAGGCTAGCTTGCAATAAGTCTTCATTTTGGGATAGTATTTTGCTTTCACCACTTGAGCACAAAGAGATTCTGGGTTTGTAATTAACCGCCAACATTGCTTAGAAAACAATGGAAGATTAAACCCATACTTCCTTCACTTTTAAGATAGCAAAGTTTCCGCTGTGAATACCGATGCATCCTTTTATGCTCATCATCATCTCCCCTCTCATGAAAACTAGGCAATTATATCGGTAATCTCTTTCAAATTCCATTGGACAGAGAAAACACTAACATAGCAAACACTGGTATAGCTTGGGCTACAACTCGTTACCTCTAGTAGATAACGGTTTTTCGATCCATCCTTCAATTCTCTGTTTTATTCTCTCAATAAAGTGCCTGAAACCATGGCGGGCAACCCAAGATACTTGTCACGGAGAGCTTCGCCATCAATATGCAAAAATTGACAAATCTCAGATCTAGCAGTAGCAGAAGTGTTAGGACTAAACAAACGAGATTTTGCCAAACTAACCAACTAGCCCGAATTCCAACAGTAGGTACCTAGGACCTTTTGTAAGGAAGTTGCATGTAATACATATGCGCTCATGCGAATCAAAAAATCATCAGTAATTTGTTTTTCTATCTCTCTCTTTTTTTTCTTTTTTTGAGCGAATGCACACTCTCTTATTGTGTTCTTGTTTTTTTTATTTGCAATCTTTCTTATTGTGGTGGTAACAACTCGCAACTATTTTTTTTGTTGTTGAGAAAAACAGCTCGCAACATATTGAGCCTCGGAAGTCGGAACAGAAATAAGGCCGAGCAAGCCCACCCAAACATGGCGAGCTGGGCTGTATGCCTCTATCGGAGTGATGAGTGGCCCGGTCTCCGCCTTGACCCGAACAACGGCGTCGAGATGTGAGATCCGGCAGGTGTGGGAGCATGGTTAATAGCACAGCCTGCTGCTGGCTATAAGCCCCTGCCACATCATCTATAAAGCCTTCCCACACAATAAGCTGGCTTTTAGGTTGGCTCTAAGACTGACCCTAATAAAGACATGGACATTTAATATTTGCACCTGTTGTGATCCAATACATACAACATCTTTGTGGCCATTTCAATCGGCATATATCTGCCATTCATGCCAATAGGATATACCGGATATACCAAAAGAAACTGATCAATATTCAAGCAATTTTAATAATTATGTATACATATATTCCATTCATGCCAATAGAACAGACCAAGGAAAACTAATTAATAAACAAGCAAGAAACAGGTGCGCATAGCACCATGACAAAACAATTGAACATTGCTTGAGTCTTTCCAAGGAAGCATTAACCAAACATAGAACTAAATAAGACGCCCGGCAAACAAGCCGTTAGTTTTAATCTTGGCGCCGACGATCAACAAACTGATGGCGCATAACACCATGACATCGACACTTAAACATTACACCAGTCTTTTTAAGAAAACATTAACCAAACAAGAAACAATGCAAATAAGCCATTAGTTTTGATCTTGACTATGATAAGTTGGAACTTCAATAGAAAGGAGCGACGAATCCATCTGCATCAACAATCTTCAGCCACTGTACGAAAAAATGGAAACAAAGCAGATGGTAAATATTTCCACATGAATGAAAATGATGATGAGATGAAGATGGCATGCTCATGACAGTAAGAGTTGCATTATGATTCACTATTGGGTCAGCCATAGCTATCCATGCTCAACTTTAATTCTTATCTACTTCACAAATCTCACTTCATGTCATACACAGATGGTACCTCATATGGTTCACTAGAAATGATAGCTGGAAGTAAGTTTCAAGTATTACTTTCTTTTACTTTGAAGCCTATTATAGGAGCAATTTTTAAACAAACAGCACACTCAGATCCAACGACTACAAGGCTACAACTTCTGTAATCCAACAACTATACATTGTTCAGTAAAGTCAAGTACATTGCCAATAGGAACAGGAACAAGCTATAAAAGACTAAACTGTAAGTAGAGAATGCATACCAGTAGGTTGCACATGCAGCAGTCACCACGACACGGCATAGTCCTGGAATAAAATGTATGTAAGATATAATGTTGATCCTCCATTAACAGGAAGGAAAAAAGAATAGTAACATGCAGATGTCAATATCCCACCGTGACTAATTGTGATGCCTATTTTGAGCACATAAGAATTTCAGCAGTGATGGTGTGATAAATAAAGTCAAATTTATCTAAGGCAATGGACAATAGGAAATACCTTAGTCAGTTTTTCCAAATAGCTTCTCCCTGAAACACTTCAATGCCAACACGTGCTCGGATCTCACATCTTCGGACATCCTACTTGTGTCTTGCATCATCAAGGAGCGGTATGTTTCTAGCATGACTGACTCCTTGTGATCTTTTGCTGCAAGGCATGCAAGTTTCCGAGCCTCAAGATTCTCACTGGACACACGCCTTTGTGTCTCTAACATCTCTTTGCGGCCTTCATTTGCTGCATTCTGAGCATCTACAAACTTGCTAAGCTCATCTTCAAGATCTATTATACAACCTTCGTCCTTTGTTTTTCGTTTCCGTTTAGCTGTCTTGCCACCCGGTGGACGTTCCTCTTTATCATCATCTAGAGTGAAACGTTGCCCCACTTCATCATCAACACTAAACTTCCTCTTGTCCGGTTCCACATCTTCTAGGCGTTCCAAATATGCATCCCATTTTGGTTGCTCTTTTAGAACTACCCAACAATGCTCAAACATAAATGGACCGTCTTCTGGGTGATATGTCTCATAAGTTTGCATTGCCCTCTTCTTTAAATCTGCATCAGATTCACCACTAGCATACAGTGCACTAGCTTCCTTGTAACTCCCACAAAACCATGCAACCCTTTTCTTAATTCTCCCAAAGCGATCCTTCACTTGCTTGACTAGCCTTTCCCTGTTTTTGGGAGTGGTACTATTGTAGACAGCAACAACTTCGTTCCAGTATTGGTCGTTCTTCTTGTAATTTGATTGGATTGGATCGTTTGAATTATTCAACCAAGCACCAACCTACAATATTACCAAAAGAGGTTTATTCTTCTCCTAGTAATGTAACACATGGAGACCAACATGGAAAAAAAGCTTACCAATCTAAGATCTTCCTCTTTTGTCCACAGCAAGCGCTTTTCAGTCCTTGCACACTCGCCACCATTGGTGGCATCTCCTTTCTTGATTTATTGCGATGAAGTCCCATTGCTCACAGCTTGTGAAAGGCTTGGCATGTTCTTAAAAAAACCAAGGAACCCACCAGGTGGGTGACAATCCACTCCCCTGCCGAGACAATACTAGATGATCAAACAATCGACTTCATATCACAACAGGGTTTAATAAAAAAAAGACATCACATTTAAGCAAAGAACATTTCATTTTGTAATTTTTAAGATTGATTAGGCAGTATTCTAATCTACTGAAATATAAGGAAGGCTTTCTTATTACTAGTTAAGTACAGTACAAAGGCCGTCAAGGAGAGACTAGACTATTACGTGCTGGTTAGTTATAAGAACATTAATTAATTCATTAGGGAAAATTCTAAATGTTCAGAGTTTCAGATAAGATGGATACACTTATTTGCTTTCTGTTTCTGTCATAACCATTTTTAAATTACAACAGCTGAGCATCATATCAAATACATGTGGATTCATATCATACAGAAACGCATAGCTGCATATCATGCAAATATTTGACAGTTTGACACCAACAAAGACCATCTGCATGTTCAGAGTTCAGATAAACAGAAAAACAAATGTATCACATAGCAGGCTAGCATTGCATGACAGTACTAACTAAACCAGATATGTGTAAACAGGTGAACAAATGTATCAAAAAGAAGGCTACCATAGCAAGACTGTACTAGTAAACAAGGGGAGAACACATACCATGCTTCTGGATTCAGATCATCAACATTCGTGTACCACAAAGGGCCTTGCGTCTGGGGCAGCCAGCATGGTGCAGAGGCCGCCGCTGCCTTTGGTGGCCGTGGGGGGATCGAGGCACCCGACGGCGGCGGGACGAGGTGTGGCGCCGACGGCGGCGGGACGAGGTGCGGCGCCGACGGCGGGACGAGATGCGGCATCAACGGCGGAACGAATTGAGGCAGCGACGGCGGGACGACCTGAGGCGCCGGCGCACGCGTCCTTTTGGACTGCTGACCCATCTCCTTGATGCGGCGCCGGCGGCTGTTCTAGGGTTTGGGATGGTGGCGATTTGGGGGAAGCTGGAGACTTTAGAGCTTCGATTTGGCGCGCACCAAGCGATTTGGAGCGAGGGAAAGATGGATTTCGCGCGCGGAGGTGGAAGGAGAAGCGCCCGAGGCAAGGGAGACGCACGGGATCGAAAGCGGCGGCGCTAGCGCTCGCATCGGGCTGCAAGCGGGCGGAAGGCTCTCGTGGTCTGTGTCTTAGCCCGGCGCTTCACGAAGAGCCGGCTCCTTCTCTCTCCTTTCTTTTTTTCTCTCCAGCTCAGATTTTTGCTGACGTGGATTCCGTTGCAGCCTGCTGAATAGGACTATTGTACTTGCTCTTAGGACGGGCAGGGAGACACGCGGCCCTCATTCGCGGCGCCCGGACCAGCTCGCCAATCTGGAAGAACCCCAGGGGCTTGTCCGAAAGATGCCCACCCGACAATGGAGCATAAAATTCCCCAACCTCGCAATCGCCTCCATTCCGGCAGATGAAACCCTAGGACCCGATGGCCTAGCCACCATTCTCACACACAGCCCGCCCGCCGCCGCCGCCATGCCGCCGTTCCGGCGCTGGGCGGATCTGCCGGCGGACCTCCTCTGCCGCATCGGCGACAGCCTCGACCTCAAGTGCTACGCCAGCGCGCGGGGCGCCTGCACGGCCTGGCGATGCGCGCTCTCGCCGCCGTCCCCGTCGCTCCTCGTCGTCCTCGACGACGCCAGGTGCTGCCCGTCCGCCGCGTCGCTCCCCACCCACCGCTCCTTCGAGCTCAAGAACATCCTCTCGGGGGGCCGATGCGTCGGCTCCAGCAACGGCTGGCTCGCCCTCTCCGTCTGCCTCTACGGCGGCCAGAGCATGTTCAGCCTCTTCAACCCCATCACCGCCACGGAGATCCTTCTGCCGCCGCTGATCTACGAGAGCCGCTGGGTCTCCAAGCTCGTCTTCGCGCCCAACCCCGCCAGGGACGACTTCGCCGCCGCCGCCATCTGCGACATCGACAGGCTCGCCTACGTCACCGCGGGGGCCAGGAGGTGGGCCATCCTCGATCCCGTTCGCCTCTCCAGCGGAGATCAGCTCGCCGACGTCGTCTACCATGAAAAAGGTAGGGTCTACTGCCTCACCCGCTATGGAGATGTCCACGTGCTCCGCCTGCCGGAGCGCCGCCGCAGGAAGCCTATCGTCGTCGAGGATCCAGCTGGCCCATCAGAGCCAGAGATGCCTTTAGGGCGTCCCTCACTCAGTCTTCAGGGAAGAAGACAGCGCAACTTGCGCATGCTCTGCTATGAACATCGTAGGTGGAGAGAGCAGCAGCTTCCAATTGCTACAATGAAGGCTGCCTTCTGCCCAGATGTGTTTATGCCTCTTAGGAGAGTTCCTCCTGGATCTGTCGGACCGGATCTAAATGCACCGGCCACAGTCGAGCCGATGTTGTCTGAGTGCAACCTTCCGTTCGACCCTGCTACCTGTTTTGCCGCGCCATACAACACGGTCTCGGTTTTTACTAGTGCCAAGAACCTGGTGTTCTGCGACGGTAACCTGTATCAGATCTGGAGGAATGCAAGCTGCACGGTTACTTTGCAGCTGCCAGGAGGCGGTCACCGCCGTGTAGCAGAGAATGAAATACTTGTTCTCAGGTATTATCCCCGGCGCCAACCATGCTGGGATGCCGTGACGGACCTGGGAGGCTACTCGGTGTTTGTTGGGAGGAACAATGCGGTATCGATGTATGCTGAAGATGTTCCAGGACTGAAGGGTAATTGCGTGTATTGGATCGGCGGGAGGGGCAGGGATCAGGGCATGGTCTTTGACATGGGGACTGGGAGGTCTACACCTTGCCTTCCCGTTGCTGGTGCTGGTGTTGTTCCGGGGCCTCCACAGAGCACAATCTGCTGGTACTTTCTCAGCGACATAGTGAATAACTGCAACATAAGTGCAGGAAGAAAAGTTTATCAGACCCGGGCAAGGGTCCGGGCTGAACGTGAGCAAGATTTGGAGGATTGATGCGTCGCCAAGCAGATTGGCGACATAGTGAGCACCACCGGCCACATCGGTGCAAGTTATGTTTATCATGCCTGAGCAAGAGCCTCTCATATGGAGAGGCACTGAAGAGTTTATCATGCCTGAGCAAGAGCCTCTCATATGGAGAGGCACTGAAGAGTTTATCATGCCTGAGCAAGAGCCTCTCATATGGAGAGGCACTGAAGAGTTTATCATGCCTGAGCAAGAGCCTCTCATATGGAGAGGCACTGAAGAACTGGCAGTGTAATTGCCTATTGTAGCCAATAGTTCGTTTTAATTCATCTGTTTCCTAAAATAATTTGCTTCAGTACTGTTGTTGGTTTGTACTCTAGTCCCTATCATCTTTTGTGTGTTTATGACCTGTAATGGAATAATCGATGTTTGTAAAACTTATATTCATCATATTATGATGGAATAAGAGAAGAGTATTTTCAGATATTTGCAAGTTGGAATTGTTGTTTAATCGCTGTATGCATGAATTGTTCTTCTGAAGCTCGTTTTGTATACTTCAAAACTGCTCACTGACTTGTTCTACTGAAGCTCTTTTTGTGCTTCAAAGCTGCTGGCTGAATAAACAAGCGAATCACACAGGCGTTTTATTTCTATTTATTCTGTCAATGTCATGACAATCACACAAATATACACAACAGGCACGAAGTACATAGTAACAGATGGTCTGAACTCAGAACATCACAAACTGAAGTGCTTCTCCAGTCAAAGATCACATAGCAACTTCAGAGTATGGTGGTGTCCGTGGATGAAAGGTACAAACTACAGCGCCTGCAGCGACCTCACAACTTGATACATGTCCGGCCTCTGGTCAGGCTTCACCGACGTGCAGCGCACCGCGAGCTCCAGGGCAGCCTTCATGCCCTGTTGCTCCGTGCGGGGAATGCTGGGGTCGAGTATCTGCGATGCGCCGTCGATCAGGTTGATCCGCCTCCGCACCCAGCTAACAATGTCCGAGCAGTCCTTGGACGCCGGCTGCTCTGCTGGCCTTCCGGTGATCAGCTCCAGGAGAATGACCCCAAAGCTGTAGACGTCCATGAGGTTCGTTGGGCTCTTTGTGAAGTTTTGCTCTGGTTTCAGGAAAACAGAAGAGAACTTCAGTAAAAATTTATGCAGCCATAAATCTACTCAATGGTAATAGTACCAACTCTACCTTCTTGATATGTAGCCATAAAACAAACTGGTAACAAGACGAACACATTGCAAATGCACAGGATAGGGTGCCAGGCTCTTCAAAACCTGGTGTACTGATTCAACTACAGAAATTCATACCTGGCGCAATGTAGCACTTGTCAATCAAATCTGAATCCAAGGAAGATCGGTACGCCTTCTCCCCCACGACACGATGAATCCCAAACCCAGCGACCCTGGGCTCAAATTCATCGGCAAGTAGCACATTGCTCGACTTCAGATTGCGGTGCAGCATGCGAGGAGTATAATCATGATGAAGATATGCCAATCCTTGAGCCACTCCCAGTGCAACCTTCAACCTGTCGTTCCATCCCACCGCGAATTTCGGCGCACAGATCATATCCTGTAAGCTTCCTCTCTGAAAGTATTCATATATGACGCTGACCTCGCCTTCCGAGTAGCAGAAGCCTGCAATCTTGGCAATATTCTTGTGCCGGATTTTCGCCAGCGCTTTCATCTCGTTCTTCACTTCTCTGAATGTCAGCTTGGCCGAACTGAACAGCCGCTTCACCGCGACTTTTTGCCCGTCTTGTAACACAATCAGATAAACCTTTCCAAATGCTCCTCTTCCGATGACATTCTTGTCGTGGAACGCGGCGAACAAGTCCTCTCCGGTGATCTTGATTGGGTGGAAAAGCACCAGCTTCCATGGGGAGGAGGGCCTGTTGCCATGTATCCTCCTGCAAACTGCAAATACCCCTACTGCCAACAGCGCCAATCCTGTAACGAAGGAGGCCACCGTCGCAGCCAGTGCTAGCCCCTGATGCTTCCTCAATGGCGCATCGCAATCGCTCGGCAACCCGGGACCGCACAGGCCTGGGTTCCCCTCAAGGAACACGGCGGGAAGGCCGGAGAGCAGCTCCGGAGGCACGCGGCCGGAGAGCCGGTTGTTCGAGACGTTGAGCAACGCAAGCTTCAGGTTCTGGAGCTCTGCCGGAATGGCGCCAGTGAGGCCGTTGCTGGACAGGTCGATGTAGGTCAGCACCGGCAAGTCCCCGAGAGAGGCTGGTATCGTCCCGGTGAGACCGTTGCCGGACAGGGACAGCGATACCAGCCTCTTGCAGTTGTTGAAGTCAGGGATCGAACCGGAGATGGCATTGTGGGAGACGTTGATGATGCTCATCGCCGGGGAGTCGCACAGGTTGTCCGGCAAGCTGCCGTTGAGCTCGTTCAGTGAGGCGGAGAATCGGTACATGGTGCGAATCAGGCCGATTCTCTGAGGTATCGCGCCGGAGAAGCTGTTGTTGTCAACCTGAACCTGCTCCAGCCGAGACACGCCGCCGGGGAACTCGGGCAGCCGGCCGGAGAAGCGGTTGTTCTCGGCGCGGATGACCTGCAAGTCCGGCAGCGACCAGAGGCCGGCGGGGAGCTCCCCGGTGAAGGCGTTGCCGTGCACCTCGAACCTCTGCAGCATGAGGCACTTGTCGACGCCGTTGGGGAACGGCCCAGAGAAGCGATTGCGCGACAAATCCAGGGACAGCAGCTTCTGAAACTTGAGGCCGAACCCCAGAGGAACGGCTCCGGTCAAGCTGTTCATGGAGAGATCAAGAGCCTCCAGCTGCTCCAGCCCAAGGAAGGTCTCGGGTATCTCGCCGCTAAACCCTGACCCCTGCAAGAAGAGCCACCTGAGGCTGGCCATCCCGCCGAGCTCCGGCGGCAGCTGGGACTCCAAGAACTGGTTGCCGGACAGGTCCAGGTAGTGGAGGCTGGTGAGGTTGCGGAACAGCGCCGGGTGGAGCACGCCGGAGAGGCGGTTGCCGCGCAGGTCGAGCACCTGGAGCCCCCGCAGAGCCGCGAGGCCCGGCGGCACGGTCCCCTCGATGTCGTTGCCGCTGAGGTCGAGCGACGTGAGCGAGGCGAGCGCGGCGAGCTGCTCCGGCAGCGGGCCCCAGAAGGCGCCGGAGCTGAGGTTGAGGGCGGCGAGTGAGGCGCAGCGCG
This sequence comes from Triticum timopheevii, assembly GCA_963921465.1. Classification (NCBI taxonomy): domain Eukaryota; kingdom Viridiplantae; phylum Streptophyta; class Magnoliopsida; order Poales; family Poaceae; genus Triticum; species Triticum timopheevii. Next base: position 441,006,669 of record OY997264.1, on the reverse strand, counting down.
AGAGCTGCAGCGGGACGGTCTGGTTGAAGGCGTTGGACGCGAGGCTGAGGCCGGCGAGGCCCGGGACGCGGCAGAGCGCGGTGGCGTTGATGTCGCCGGAGAGGCCGAGGCCCTGGAGCTGGAGCGAGACGGCGACGGGGGAGGAAGCGGAGGAGGAGGAGTCCGTGCAGGTGACGTGCGACCAGTTGCAGTAGGGCGTGGAGCTGGACCAGGTGGCGAGGGCGCCGGCGGGGTCGTGGAGGGAGGCCTTGAAGCTGAGCAGGAGGTCGTGTACCGGCTGCTGTGCCTCTGCTTCCGCCGCGGCCGCTGAGGACGAGGAGATGATCAGCGGCGACAGGAGGAGCAGGAGGAGAGGCAGGCAGGCGCCACCGGTGGTTGCCATGGACGTGGATGTGGAGAGAGCCGGGCGGCCGGCCGGCGAGGTGCAGTGCCGGAATGAGTGAGTGAGTGTAGGTAGGAGCAGAGTGGCCGAGCGAGCTACGAACGAATAGTGCGTGCTGTTGCCGGTCAATGGCTGGCTGTTTTGTGGGGCAGAGTATTTTTCACTGCGGGTTGGATGGACTAAAGCTAGACGGACGGACTTTACTGTAGACTAGTAAACATGCACGTGCAACGCACGTCTCAATCAAACCACATCAAAATTTATGTGGGTATACAATTTTGAATTCATACTCTGGAAATGGCCCCTTCTCTATAAACAAAAGGACAAAGTACAAACCCATCAATTATCTTTTGAGAATGCCACTGAGGTTCAAGCAGACCACAAAGAAACCATAATTGTACAAAAAAAGTTACAAATCAATGGGAATCAATTGGATGAACAACTTCTACATAGAGAATATATGGGTGTGGCCTATTTAGTCTATTGTATAGTAAAAATGGAATCAAATTAAATATCCGATGAAGATTTCAGAAATTTTATTTTCTTGGGTGAACTTCAAAGGAACATATAAACATTGTCCAAATGAACATGGTGTCGTCAATGCAAAGTTGGAACAAAAACCTCCCTAAAAATAGCAATCTTGGAAGAACTGAATTAGCTTCCTTCTTGGATTTTGGGCTGCTTGTTATCTTCTGAGTTTGAAGGCTCGGCGGTGAAGGTAATCCCACCCGTGGGAGTCATAGCGGGTACCACCTGCTAGCAGTAAGAGTCGGACAATTTTTCCTCCATTTTCAGTTTATCTCAGCATCTCCTGGAGTGGAACTATGGTGCAATGGGGGTATGCATATTGTAGTTAAAACACACACTGCTCTCCAAGTATACATAGAGAAAGCTGTAATGGAAAGTAGTATGATCTGAACTAATTACTCATCTTTTGAAATTGTCGTAGATCGTATATATGAGAACTCAAACTGGTGGTGGCACCTATTACTAAAGCCCGTAGATCTAAGGAGGGCACTTAACCTTATAAGAATATATTGCACTAATCTATATAAGCTGGTAATCAACAAAAGCAACAGATAGCTTAAGCATAACATATGGTTTGATGAAAAATAACAGTTGATAGCATTATAATAGAGGATCAGATTATTCAATTATGGAATTTCATTTGTGTGGAAATAAACTGACCATCAAAGTTTTATATGAGTAATATGGACAATAGATGCAGAGATAAAAGGAAGCCAGAAGTTGATTACATGCACCTTTATAAGAATCTGCATATGTACAACACTCCCAGAACTCAAAAAATCTAGCATGCCATTAGCCTTGAGATAATTGTAACTGCATCCCAATAGAAATACTGTTGCAACCATAGAATATTCTAGCGAGGAACTCCAAAGAATTTGGGGCTTAATTCCCAGAAGTCCATAGAATACAGTACACCACTCCCAGAAGTCCGAAGAATTTGAGGATTAATTCCTCGGTACTACACTACCACAATCTCCCTTGTGGTGATACAACAGTTCGGAAGAAAGTTAATCGGCATAATGTACATTATATTTTGCTCACATGTCAAGTAAAATGTTCTGTACAATAGCACATTCTGCGGAAAATATAATGCTTGCAGAGAGCTTCTGTTTTACAAATGTTTAGCAGACTTAATTAGGAAGTAATGTAAACAATAACAAAAATGAAATTTGAGTCCTCCAATGCATGTCATGATATGCATGGACTTCAATAGAAGAAAGGAGAATAGTTTCATTATGATGTGTCATGTGTGCTGTAAAAGTGATGATCCTTAGCCAGATTTCCTAGGACAAAGCAAAGTACAAACACAGATAAAAGTGAAACATCAATACTCGTTCCATTCCTTCCTTATAGGAGTCACTGCATGATGTATTCTTCTGAGCACTTTGTGTACGATGCAGAGGTGGTCATGCAAAGACCAAGAAATGAATTTCGCAGAATGTTAAATCAGTTATACTACAGAAAGCCTACTGATATCGATGCACTTGGGTGTGCACTTACATGTACAAATAGTAAAGACTCCATGACTTTTGCCATACCTGGAGAAATGACTACCACAAGGATTCCATGGATTTTTGCAATTATAGAAAGAAAGATTTGTTTTGCTTCTTAAAAATGTCTAAAGGGCATTTTTCTTCTTCTTCAAGTAACTTGTAGGGAATAGCAATGAAAATGCTTTTGCTGGATTAAATTTCCCCCACAAAAAACTTGTCATGTGTGTATATAGTATGTAAACTGATACTAAATTCATGTACTGTAGGCAGATCTCAAGAAATTGTTACAAAGATTAGTCTGAATAGTGATAAACCAAAATCTGAACTTCACAAAATCACCAAAGCAAAAAGTGGCTTCCACTATTACTCCAGTATATTTCCAACCTAAATCTTAAGGGGGAGTCAGACGTTCAGTAGAATATGGTCGGTTAAAAAGCACTGCACATGCAACTGTGTTAAAATTTTCCAATTAAGCTGCTATTCAAACATGTCACTCAACAAAAACAAAGCTAGGTATCAATATATTTTGGTTCCTGTCCTGTTGTCATCTATCCTTGTTCAGTTTGCAACAAAAATTTCTACAAGGAACATAATATGAACAAGGGACATCACCAACAATTATTTCACAAGGAGATGTGTAGGATGAGTGTCAAGGAAGTGATCAGTGCTGGTACATCTAGCTTACCACGATCAAGTTACATGTATAGGCAGACCATAAGATGATCCAAGTCCACTAATATTCAATGTACTCATGTTCACCTGGTTGGCAAAACAATAAATAACTCAGCCACACAGCACAATTTCTAGAGAAAATCGAACAACATAAGTAGCTAAGCCTTGGTCTGGTGGGTTATCTCCAGGTATCTTCTCGAAGCCCTACCATTTGGGCACACAGACCGCCGCGTCGTATCTCGAGTAACTAAGGAGCTTCATGAGTAGATGGCGACTGCAACTGCCAATACATTGGCCTCTTACAAAAACCTGGAGCCATGTCTCGTGGATCGAGAAGAGGGAGTGAACAATGGAGAGCAGCTTGTTTTCTTTCTCATCTCCTGCTTTCTTGTACATTTAAAATGGAACATGCAGATATGCAGAATGTCAGCTTCAGCATACAACAACACACTAAGTTAAGTTATCCAGTTATTACTTTGGGTAAAAGTTAATGAGCAAAACAGATAGCCCAGTGCATTCTCTGAACCAGGATTGATAAGGGCGCACGCACATGACACGGTTGATTAGATTACAAATTAGCTAGCTCGTGATTAGATTACAGGAGGGGAACAAATCGTGCCCACGCTGATGTATTTCATGCCTCAGCAATAAGGCTAAAAGCTTGAAAAATGGTCTCTAGAATGAATCATGGTAGATAAGACTAAATTGGACCATTGTGCAATCGAAACCTCATAGAAACTAAATTGTACTACTGTGCAATCAAAACTTGAGAGACAACCAGTTACAGCTGCAAGCCAGCAATGTCAGTAGACTTTTGTTTTGCACTACACTCCTGCAGTCAAATAAGATCAAACATGTCAGACATATCAAAATTGATGTCGATGTTATCTTGGGCGGTGGTTTTAAGGAGTAAATTCAGAGCAGAAGACGCTAGCAACATTAGGAATACTAATGACAATTCACTTGGAAGGAACTGCTACAAAAAATGTAGTACTAACGACAAATTCATTTGGAAGTGATCGATATACATGTGATTCCAGAAATGTTCCTACAACCTGTAATTATCAGAGGTTGGGAAGCGCTAAAGTGGGTAGTTTCATACGGTAGCAGCCAACCAGCTAACCAACCTGACGAACAAAATTTGGGGCAAGCCATGGTCGCAAACATACAATTCAAATGAACAGAGCTGACGGGGGAACATACCTTGATCTTGTCTGCGAAGTGGCCGAGGTCGGGGAGCCCGGGTCCTCGCCGCCGTTACCCTTGAGGCAGTCGCTGACGAGCATGGCCAAGTCCAACTCGCTTTCGTGGCTCCCGTTGTGGCTCCCGGGCCCCTCACCCCTTCTCGCGGCCGCTGCCATATCCCATAGGTCGCCCACCGGCGACCCCCTGCCCCCGCCGCCCCTAGGCGACACCCTTGCCGGCAGTGAAGAAAGAACCCAGATTAAGAAGCTTTAGAGAGAAATTTATGCAACGAATCAAACTGGCTGCTACTCACCTGCGAAGCACATCCAACGTGATGTCCGTTCCCCTGCCCCTCCCTCTCCAGATGTGGCGGCGCGACGTGCCTCTCCGCCTCTGCTGCCTCCGATTGGGGTGGAAGGAGACACGTGGCGGACGGCGCTGCGGGCGAGGCGCGTCGGCGGATGACGATGGAGGTGATCCGAACTCGGGAGGCAGCTGGGGAGGCGTGTAGAACTCGGGAAGAAGAGATTGATTTCGGGAACTGGTAGCGATCAGAATCGCGTGATTGTAGGGGACGCCGGACCAGTAGTTGGAATATTCGTCCGTTGGTGGAGTATGGTCACTCATTGAAAATTGCTAACTCCACACAATAGACTTATTAGATCAATGATGGTTGTTAGATTAAAATTTATGGCCTAATCGTGTGGTGCTGATTGGTTGGTGCGATGTCTTGGGTCTAATTACGGAGTGCACCTAAGAAAATTCTTGTTCGATTGTTTAATAGTAGTGGAGATCCCTTCTCGCTTATAGGAAAGAATAAGAAAATAGAAGCTGACCTGGGCAGAATAAAGCCCAACAAACAAAGTAAAAAATTGTCTTTTCCAGCCCACCGTCCAAAGCCTGCCCTGACACACACAAAAAACAGGACAAAAACGTAGCCCACCCAGTTCGTCCCCTACATGGGCTCGTTTACAAGTCAACGGGGCTGCACACATCATAAAGCAACACAGAAATCTAACGGTAAAGAGATTCAACTAAGACTTCATAAAAACTCAGTCGACTGAGTTTTAGGGCAACCGTAAAAATATAGATACATGCTTGTACTCAATTCAAAGAGGGGGCAAAAATGCCTCTAATCCATGGTCCATCCGGAAAGGAGAGAGTATCATTACCATTTGGGACTCGGGGATTAGGTGACGACTCATGCGTCCGTGGAGGCTGCATGTCTCCGGCGCATCTCCGACGGCCGAGGCTCATGTGCCTGTGGCGGCGGCAGGTGTCTCACGCGTCTCCGGCGAGGGCGGGTGCGACCGGGTGCCAGCTGGAACAGCAGAGGCAGGCCGTGAAGGCAGCGGCTGTAAGAATAGTTGGGCACCACGGGAGCAACAGAGGTGCGGCGGCGGTGGGGCGGGCTCATAGTCTTCGTCATGTGCGACAGACTTTCCGCCCTTCTTGGCCGGCAGCTTCTCCGCAGTGGTGCAGCAGCGTAATCCTGCAGCAGGAAGTACTCGTCGTCGTCAATGGACTCCTCATCGCAACAATAAAACTCTTTTTTTCTGCAATTTGTAGAAATGAAGCTCAGAGCAAAAACCACAAAGAAGCCATCACCTGTGCTTGGCATTCCATCAAACAAGTGCAGAGTAACCTTATCCAAAACATATGTATTATTTCTTCACTGCGACCACATGAACCAGCGCAATTTATTTGAGTTGTCGCCACATCTTGCGAGGAGCTCCCCACAGGCCGCAGGCCCCATGGATGAAAACGCTATGCTAGCTGCACTCAACCGCAAGATGGTCTCCACCGAGCAACGAATCATGTAGTCACTGAAGCAGGCAAACAAGTTAGAGTAGAAACAACCATAGAGTAATCACGTTATGTGTTTCCAATTCCAAATAACCCTATTTGTAGATTTAAAAAAGCAACTCTGGATTGAATCCAACAAACGAAGACTGAATCAGGCCCGACCTTTGTTTTTTCTTGCGTCTACACAGGGCGCCCGAGTACCTACATTTATGTGACCAGAACTGTTATACAACCCTGTAATCAGTTAACTAATTTAATTACATACAGGCTGCAGCTTCCTGGGTGCAGATCGGTCGTGCAAAGGTGTGGCCAATGGACATAACGCGAGGGTCGTGACGGATCCGCGGCCAAAAATACGGGCTATCTGGTTCGATTAGTACCTTTGCCTTGTCTAGGGCTAGGCCATGGCGTGAAGCTCCATCGGCACCTGTACTGGCATGAATGTGAACGGCGTAGAGAGGAAACTTACTGGATTCTCTAGCTCACGGATCAGGTTGGCGGCCACGCGAGCGACGACAGAGGAGTTAGAGGAGGAGCGGCCTGCGGCGGCGGCCTGCTTGTGTCCATCAGAGAAGGAGCGGCGGGCGACGACGGCCTGCTTGTGTCCATCAGAGAAGGAGCGGCGGGCGGCGACGACCTGCTTGTGTCCATCAGAGGAGGAGCGGCGGGCGGCGGCGGCCCATGACACAAAAACAGACTCAACGCTGCTCGCGCGGCAACAATCCGCGATGGCGATGGTGATGGCGCGACCTTACGGTGCAGTGCCGCGAGGTCGGCGTGCAGGCATGATACGGTGTTGGTGGGCGGCGTTGAGGTTAAGGGTGATGTGAGCCGATTTCAGTTTTTTCCGTTTCCGATGATAACCGCGTGATTATAGGAGATGGACGGGGGCTAGTATTTCTCTGTTGGTGGATGGATCGTGGAGGTGAAGCACGGTCAGTCATGAGAATTTGCTAAGTCCACACCGCAAAGGCATTAAATCAATGGTAACTGTTAGATTTAGATCTGTGGGACTAATTATGTGGTGCTGATCGGTTTGCGCGGTGTTGTGGGCTAATTTGCTTGGTGCACGTAAAAAAATTCTTGTTTGATTGTTTAATAGTAGTGTAGAAGTAGCAGCACGTAGGCGCGGGTTTTTTTTTTTAGCATCAGTACAGACACAAGCGCTCATATACACGCGCATACACTCATCCCTATGAACGCACACACACACACCCTACCCCTATGAGCACCTCCGAGAGACTGAGCCGGCATATCATCTTGAGATTTACGAAGTCACCGTAGCCGCCTCGTCGTCGACGGGAACGTCTCCTCCCACTGAAAGCGCATCACCGGAAATCCTGAAATAAATACAGGAATAATGCGAGCACCAGGATTTGAACCCTGGTGGGTTGGGGATACCACTGTCCACCTAACCAACTCAATCACAGGTTAGTTCGCACGTAGGCGCGGGATTGACATGTGCTTTCCACTGGGGGCTGTGCAGGGATTTGTTTCTTGGTAGGCTGAGGAGAGTCAGGTTGGACGGGGCAGCTTTTGCATTATTTCCTGTGGAACTTTTGGACGGGGCACGGGCGCTTTTGGACTTTGGAGTGGCGCCCTTGTCCTTCCTGTTGGACGCGATGTGACGAGCACTTGAGTTATCACGGGACGACACGGAGTGGTAGTTGCCGTCGATTCACTCGAGTGATGCGGATAGAAATGGACCGTGGGAGTCTGATCTCGCCTTCCAGGATCGTTGCCTAGGGAGCATCACGGCCTCTGCAACTACCACTCTACAGTCTCTACTGGGAGAGTGGATTTTGCTTTCGTCTAAAATCTATCTGCCTCCGTCATAGGCTACGCAGATACTGCGTGAGTGGGTTACACCAGTGCCAAACAAAGTTAACTTCAATCATGGCCCAAATGAAAGTTAACTTCAATTATTGGGCAGAAACAAGCAAGTAAAGGCAGTAAAAAAAACTGTCTTGGTATTATAATCCCTAAAATGGTCAACATCATGGAAATCCTGCCAGCATAAGCCACAAGTCTAGTCCAAACAAGAGAGAATAATACTCCCTCCATTCCAAAATATAGTGCGCCCGCGCTTTCCAAGGTCCAACTTTGACCATAAATTTAACCGACGAGACCAACTGCGGCGGGAGAAAAAATTATATAATTGAAAACTTTTTTCGAATACGAATTCACTGATATAATTTTTGCCCCCGCCGCAATTGGTCTTGATAGTTAAATTTACGGTCAAAGTTGAAGCACGAAGATAGAGGAAGCACTACATTGTGGAATGGAGGGAGTACTCGGCTGAAAGACAGTAAGACAGCAGAGATGTTTGTTACCTTTCAGTAAGACAACAGAGATGCTTGGACTTGTGCTACCCGTGAGCTTTCCCTGGTTCCAAGATGAGAATGTACCCTCTTTGGATAAAATATGTACACTGCCACACCTACTACATTACATCCCGGATCAATGGACAGGTGTTACATGCAAGATCACTACATACAAAAGTGGAAAATATGGCATAGTATTAAAACTCCTGGAGAAGAAAGAATACACAATCACACAGTTTAACAAGAATTCCATGGAAGCTGGCATAATCTATCAATAATAAATAATGTTCATATGTGCCTAACATTCTACAGCCTCATTTTTGGACATTTCTCCACTCCCACAAACTCAACATAACCAGCACAGCATGAATGCCTCTCCGATGGGGGAGCACACAAAATCACTCACAGAATATGGCTCAAATATTCAGTTCCATAAAACCAGCCACTCACTAAGCTCTGCAACTAAATAGTATTTACCAAAGGAGGCTAAACTATGAAATGGCCAGGAATTTTGAGCTATCTCTGTGAGTTTCATCAGAACCAACAGGCATGCTGTGGCTGAGCTAATCAAACGTTTGCAGTCGCACCAACATCCTGTTTTGGCTCGGTGCGTGTGTAGGTGAAGCTTCGTGTTACCGGAGTTACCATCTGACTCCCAGGTGTTACAGGTGTAGCTTGACTTGGTTTTCCGGCATCAACCGAATCAGCAGCGCCACGCTTCCATTGAAAACTCCGAGCATTACCTCTGATAGCTAAACGTCCACGCATAGCCCCAGGGAATGTCGGCCTTGGGTATGCGGTTCTAATGAGCCTGGAAGCAAATGGTGATGCACGAACACCACGTGACCAGCCAGGCTGCTGAGGCACTTCAACAGAGCTTTTTCGAACAACCTGCAGCACACCATTATACATAGTTAACAGATATGCATGACAAGTCATGAAAAGTACTCTACGTGAACACTCGAAAGTGCAAAATCTTCTGAATTGCTCGAATACACTTTCTACTTCCATTTTTGTTGATAGGCTATGATCGCATGCATGCAAGACAGAAAACACTAATGAGCATACTGATGAAAGAATGGTCCAACTAATGGAGCTTCCAGTAAAGACAAAAGTATATTATCATTTTGATGTTTAATACCAAATCGCACTAGAGCAACTCAATCATGAATGCCATCCAAAAAAGTTTCAACAGAACCTATCAAAAAATAGAACTTAGGTCAAGGAAGTTTTACCTTCAAAATGCGTGACATAAAAGATGTTCCATTCAGCGTTAGTGCCTTCTCTGCTGATTCTTTTTCCAAGAATTCGATGTATGCTGAGCTGATAAGAAAAAAAGATATTAAAAAACACAACTTAGGATATTACTAAATAAATGATGATATTTTGGACTGTTCAGAGGGGAGTAAAAATTCACACCCTGTTGGCTGACCAGTGGCACCATCAGATACAATAAGAGTTTTTAGCACAGCCCCAAACTTGTTGAAATGACAAGAAAGACCATCTTTTGTTGCGCCAAAATGTACCTAAAAAGCCCAATAAAACAATCACTGGTGACACAGAAACTCTTCTCTTCATAACCAGAAGGGTAAAAGAAAAAAAGAAAAATACTTACATTGCTAACAAAGACAGTTCTAGAATCAGGGGCGCTTTCAGGTTGGCCTGTAGATCCACCAGCTGAAAATAATAAAAAAAAAGAATTTGCTTAACAAATGAGTGGGTAGAAAACCTACAGAGCTAACATGTTAACAGGGTAAAAAAAATCATACCACAATAAAGATATCTAAAAGAAAATTGGTGCAGAAACTTTCCATGAAATAAAGGATGTATTGAATGATCAACTACGGTTATTAGTTCGTAGTAGTAAAGGCAATGGTATGGTTCTAATAAGCTACAAGGGTCCGTTTGGAGAACTGATTTTTTGCAGGAATTTTAGAGGATATCAATATCATAGGAAAGTTTTCCCTTGGGGCCTTGGAATACAGGAATATGAAATAAGATTCCACAGGATCGGGTTTCTACCCTTCACGCTTCACAGGAAAATAAACATCCAGTCATATCTAATGGAAAATTTCCTGGCATGAAAACAGAGCTTCAAGGTGCTTCCACCGCTGCCTTTCGCTTGTTCGCGTGCACCAAAAGCCACAAGGGAGAGGCAGGGGGCCTGCGTACATGGGCGTCTGTGGCATCAGGTGGCGGCCGAGTAAGAGGGGCAAGCAGGACTCGTGACAGGGCGTGACGACCTGCAAGCGTGGGAGGCGGCGGCGGCAGCGGATGGTGAGAAAGGCATGACCCGTGTTATATGTGCCTGACTAATTTAGACATGATTCCTATTTTTAATACCATGATTCAACTGTACAAAATTCTCAGATTGGATTAGCGCGAATTTGTTGGGTGGGATTAGCAGGTCACATACAACCACAACTCGCCTGACTGTTGGAGGTCAATCTCTTCGATGAATTGGATGACTTGATACGACCACATCAATCATTAGCAACATTAATCCAATTGTTGATCAAGTCGCTAGTGATGTTTCTGTTAAGCCAAATCTGGAGATTGTTGATAAGAATTACGAAGTTGAGGGGGAGCTAATTAATGTGACATGTGGTGTGTTTATCTGGAAGAATTGACTGCTAGATATTTTGCATGGGAATCAGAAGTTGGAGTCCATAACTATGCCATGGACCTTAGTAATGTCAAAAGGGATTTGTTTTCTTGGAGCCAGGTACAAGTGCATGCAAACCAAATAGATAAGAAGCAGAAACGAGTCCATGGCTACTACTACTACTTTGGAAGGTCACAGCCACCAGATCAGCTATATGTGCTCGCTCGGAGTCCTCGTCAAAGGATTTGATGTGCTTGTGCGCTGCAGGATGGAGTCCACCTGCAGGTGTGTCTTTTTTAGGTCAAAAGTGTCGTTTGTTTTCTCGATGATCTGTAATGGTTATGCCAGAAAAAATAAGGCATGTAATCTAATTATTTTAGACAGTATAGTTTATTTTTTGTAAAGTTTGAGTTGGCCAGCTTGCAGCTCAAGATAGGCCATCTCCTATTTAAGGTCTGGTCGGTGCACCATGTAACGCAGGTTATATTTTATGAATAGACATGATGTGCTTTTAGGGTAAATACCCGTATCAAGTTTTGAGAGAAGCTGTAAAAAACTCCCTAAGTTTTGGAAGAAGCTTCAGAAAACCTCTGTTGCGATTTCTCTGCGAGGAAATTGTTTTGGAAGTGAGTACCATCGTCGAGACTGGTTTTCTCGTGCTAAAACTTAAGGTTCAACCCCTCTACTTCGCGTACATCGTGTGCGCGGGCTAGAGGTTGCTGTTGCTGAAGGTGGAGTGCCGTGAAAGATCGGGCCGCAACAACAGATCGGATCTCGTCATCAAGGTTTGATAAATATCATGACTTGATTGTTGTACTAAACATTCTAGCCTGCAAATGGCATTGTGAAGGCATATGTTCACATATGCAAGGAAAACGAAGCTAGTTGTTAAAGAAGAAAGCCAGCGGCTAATTGTCATGGGCAGTGGCCTAGGTCTGAAACTCGGAAAGTTTCCCATGTTTTTCCTATCCAACAATCCAAACGTCTATTTTCTGAATTCCTGTGTTTTCTATTCCCATAGAATTTGTGAGGCATGCAGATTCCTAGGTTTTCCTGATTTCTACGTTTATCCCATCATATGCTCCAAACGGGGCCTAAGAGTTTCCACAAGGACATTCCGTTCAGATGATTAAGGCAGTCAATTTATAGCAATGAGCACTTGAGCAACACATGCTTTACATACCAACTGATGAAGCCTTCGCTGCCTCCAACAATGAACTTGAGTGCACCAAGTCCTGCAATGTAATTTTAAAAGTAAGGTTACTATTATATAACAGCTATAGACATATGGCCCTTTAAGGTGATATTTACTGGACCTGCACATTCCCCTACCCTGGGGATCCCTCACAAAACAACACAGAAAATTGCACAAATGGGGTGCGGGCACAGAAGACAAACAGAGAAGCAAATAATGCATAAATGATGTAGGCAAATATACCAGCGCTGCTTATGTTCCAACAAACCTATCAGATCTGTTGACCTGTCCGTATAATGTGTGTTACAACAAAATTACGATAAGATATCCAGCATGAAAATCATAGATTCTACTTCATGAGCTCATGGCTTGATTTTGACTTTATTTCCTGTTTCTAAGGAGTTGGACGGTTCCTGTACCAATTGACACTAGTCTTGAAAGATACATAATACATTGCTGGATGATTTGAATTCAAACAAATTTAAAGAAGAGTACATTTCTGAGCATAGCATATGAGAAGCTCAACTTTTTAGGTGATAATCTCAAGGTGCTAATGCCATGGAAAACAATTTCGTATAATCTAGTTATTCATGCACTTGGCAAATATATAGTTTCAAAAGGAGTGAAGATGCTAGCCCTTGGAAACTTACTTTGGATTTATCGGTCATGCGTGTAACTTTAGCATGTGCAACTGTCGCATTTAATTTTATTGAGCCAACATCTTTCTTCCCAATGGGCACCTGATGCTCAAATGTGCCAGCATTTCTTGCAGTTTCATGATAGGGAGGATTCCGCATATTATTGTTAGCAGATATATTTAAGATCTTTTCAGATGGACTTGGTCCTGAGCTAGCATGTGTGTCTTGGGCTATCGACCTTCCGCTTCTTACCCCGGCAGCTCCTTCTGGCTTATTGTACCGCTTTACTGATGACTCTTTGCCTCCACTAGAAGACAATTTATTCTGATAAGAATTCACACCATTATATCTAACTGCACCGGTGTCATCATACCGATCAATATCGAATGCAGAATCAGCAGCCTTCTCTGTTCCGCTGTCATACATACAAGTATCCCTGGCAACATATTGATTTCTTTCACGAAATTCTACTTGATTTTCTGCTCGGACATTATCTATGTGCTTGTATTCTCCATCTTCTGGATCTTTTTCTCTGAAATTGAATGGTTCTTCAGTGGTAGTCAACAGAGGCCTTCTACCCAACCTGTCAAAGACGCTTTCCGAGGAGTATCTGTCCTTGAGAACATCTTCAGCAGCCTCAGCTGCGGCTCTAAATGCTGCTGTAGCACCTGGTACTCTCACATCAGACTTCATTTTCTGCGACCTACCATTAGCTGCTGAATCTGATTCTACGGTAGACACCACAGAACGAAGTCGCTTGGAAGATAACTCCGACCTCGGGGTCGGTGGCTGCACAGGTCTAACAGCGTCACGAACAGCAAACTGAAGAAGCCGGCGTGGTGCACCAATGACTTCATGGGATGTCTTCTGGAAAAACATAAGGAAATTATTACCACAAAGAACAAGAATTAATGGAGCAGCAGGTTTTTACAGGCATTGCTAGAAAAATGCAGCTCAAGCAGAACAATAATATGTTTTGGCATTGTATAAGTAGACAGGGCAATAACCAAGGAGCAATGCAAATATGGCAAGCTACGGTGAGAGGACAACACAAACCACAGGAATTAAAAAACACAACATGAATGCAAGTGCGCAATAGAGTATTGCTAGCAAGAAAAATGTGCATTGCACGGCCTAAAACATTCATATAACATGTTTACAACACTATTACTTTATTTAACTGATGTGCTGCTCAGCGCATGGAAATTAAACAGCTATAAGATGTACAGCGGGTTCAGAAATCATACACGATAGTGATATATAGATAAACAAGGATAACACACATAGCAGAAGTAATATGATTGACCCATCAATTTCATGTTTGTCATGGTTGAAGTCAGTCTAGTCTTGAAAGTTTAGGGTGCTATATATCAGGTTTCATAGTCGAGGGTGGAACTAGATTTCCAAGTTAGGAGCTTCCAAAAGTACGCTTTACAAAATGGAATAGGGAGTTATATATATACTAACTTAATCACAGAGAAAAACAAAAATCAATTATCAGAAGCTAAATACAAATCTTATAACAGGATTAGGCAGGCACATCACGGTTTTATGAATTTATAACAGGTAAACAATAAAATTTATTAATTATGCCCAAACACAAGTAGAACAAAAGCAGGTCTTTCAAATAGCATTCCCTAATAGAATTCTTCTTCACTGACAAAGGCAGACAAAGTGTTAAAGAATTATAAGAATATTATCAGAATACATGTGTTGTGAACATAAAAGGAATACTACTCAATCATGTACTCGGCAACTGAAATACAAAAACAAAGTCAATTAGCATGTTTGTCTAATATACTTACAACATTACAGGAAATCATATGCCGAGATATTAGTTTATTAATATGGGATTGCCTTTCATGATAAGACTTGCATCTAACATAAAACAACAGAAAAGGCATGCCATGAATGTGGCGACATTTTGAAAATCAGATTATGTGATTGGGAGAGCCTTAGAGACCTTGGCTGGCCGTGTGTCCTCCTCTCTGCCTCTCTTTCTATGGTTATGCATGTCCGGTGAGCGGGTTCGTCTTACAGCCTGTGTATGATTAGTTTTGTCCTCTGCATGCGAAACAGGAGCTACAACACTTCGAAGGGGAACAGCTTCTGATTGTTCGCGAACAATTCCTCCCCACTCCCTCTTCAGTTGAACTCTTGTTGTTTTCTGAGTTTCAGCTTCAGGTACACGACTAGTCTGTATAGACAATCCTCTAGCAGTACTGCGAGTGTTTTTAGCTTCATCATTAGCAGAGACAGCTTTGGGTTGCACATAAAGGTGCAAATTTGAGGAGAGGTGATCCCACAACCTGCATGACCGTTCATTATCAGTATAGCCAGATAAATGGCATACAAGAAAAGAAACTTAGTTACAAAGATTTAGATGAAGCAAATAACCAGGATACGAATGCATTGTTGTCATCGCCTAAGAAAACCTGCAGCTCCTTTGCAGCCTCATCCTTCCGTCTTCCATTTCTGAGCAACACCACGACATACTCCTGTCACACAAATAAGAAATAGTTAGGTCAGCAATATCAGTGGTTTGTGGGCTTGTACAATGAAGGCACATTTAATATCAACTCTTTTAAGGCATCCATGTCTCCTGCAAAACCTGTATAAGCAAGGTCAATCTAAAACAAACCAAGCTCCGAAAGACAAATCAGACAATGGGAGCACTCCAATTAGACATGTACTGAAAACTGAACCAATGCTTGAACTCAGCAACAATAATCAACAAGCAATCTATCCCACAAGAAATAATAATATTGGTTTAGCTAATTCCCCATACTCCATTAGAAAATGCATAATCTCATCCCATATACTACGAGCACCATCTACTCCACATGTCAAGTGCAGCGACTGGGCTTGCGTGGAAAATCAAACGACTCCCCCAATCCTCAGAACATAGGAATGGCACCTAATAAACCCCAATGCAGATAGCACGGTACTGTGCATGAACCTAAACTTAACCCAATTCAACCAGCACACACGATCCCGCGAAATCCGAACATTCGGCTAACCTTATCTACTCCTACAGGACAAAATCATGCGGAAATAACCGTTAGGGTTTTAGCGATGGATCGGGGGATCACATCTCATCGCGCGGGCGGGGGGGAAGGGGGCGGGGGATGGGCTGGGGGCACTCACCACGAGGGTGTCGTCGGTGTAATCTCCCATGAGCTCATGGAGCTTCGCCCTCACGCGCTGCCGCAGCAGCGCCACCCCCTCGGCGGTGAAGTTGGCCTTGAACGTCCTCTCCCCGCCGTCCATCGGGGGAGCAACCCTAGATTCCCACCCTCCCCGCTCCGGCAATCCGGGCGGCGGCAGCGGCCACGGGCGCCCTCGCGTTTACGGCCGCGCGCGCAAGGACGTGGGACGGGGGCGGCGGTGAGGGGGAGGGGGGAAGGGGGCGGCGCGGCGCGGCGTTGGGGCGGCACCAGGGCAGCGTCCGGGGTATGCAGTCCTGGAGTGTGACGGAGCGACGCGTGCGTGCG
This sequence comes from Triticum timopheevii, assembly GCA_963921465.1. Lineage (NCBI taxonomy): Eukaryota > Viridiplantae > Streptophyta > Magnoliopsida > Poales > Poaceae > Triticum > Triticum timopheevii. The sequence continues at coordinate 440,990,347 of OY997264.1, read as the reverse complement.
TGTGGGTGTAGCCGTGCCGAGGGAGGGCGTAACGTAAGTTTTGCGGTGGGGCTCTTTACGTTTCTTCTGGGCCCCGTCTGCAGCGGGGTGGCGGTGCGGCGCGTGGCTTCTGAGGCGGAGGTGCGTTCCCCACTTCCCCTGCGGCTCACGAGTGCGCGCGGTCGGTTCCGGCCTGCGGCTCGCGTCGTGTCGCCGTGGGCAGAGTGAAATATGTTTTTCTTAACACACAGTACACACGAAGCTCATACATTCATCACCCTTTGGAGCGTTCGGGACGTGTTTGGTTGCCGTTGTGAACAGTTCCTGCATCGCATACACTTCTCAGCCCAATCTGGCTGAGCAAAAACAGCCCCTAATACGTCATCTGCAAGTTGTTTGGTTGTCTGCATCTAATGTCCCTGCATTAGGTAATACGTAAGTGCACTTTGTTTGGTTGACTGCATTGGCCCAAACGGCACATGAACACGGCTTTTGGTTGCATACAGCGTACATGTGTGTGCTTACATTGTACCCTAATTGATGATCTTACCCACAATGATCACACCTAGCACACCAACGCCACAACACAGCAATGGCGATGAACTGAACGAAAATGATGAAGTTCTTCAGCTTCAGTCCAAACTGACGATCCACCTTAGCACCTTTCACTTTGACACCTCCAACCTTGCACTGTCAACACTGCTGGCTCCGTGCTTTCGCACCCAGTCGGAATAAGCTTGTTCTGCTGCCTGCCTAGTCTTGAACCCTCTATGGCTACTGTTGCTATACGATGCCAGTTGTGCATTGGCTTCTTCCCATGAACTATAAACCCCTGAAGCCTTATCGATGAACACGGCATACCATTTGCCCTAGTAATGCACAAGATCAAGAGTTGAAGCAGCAAATCAATGGAGCACACAAGTAGCAAGCAAAGTAGCACACAAACAACAAAGAAGCAGAAGAGAAGTAAAGCATGCATGATCACACGGTATAACAAGTTCAACATAGCACTACCTTGATGTTAACCTACCACCGCATCCAAAAAAGGGTGTCGTCCTACCACCGCAAGTTCACCATCAGCGTGAGGGGTTAGTATATACCACCTCACCAAAATATACAGACAATCAAATTGTTTTTCAGCCCTAACTACACAAAATGTACATCGTCATCGTCGTCGTCGTCGTCGCCACAGCCATCGTCGTTGGGGATCATGCACACTCACATGCAGCGCTACTCTAGTAGTAGTGCTTGCCCAACCAGCTCCTGAGCCACAGCACCCTATGACCATCTGCCATGGCAACGAACCCAACACCCTGGGTCTTGTTGTCAAGCAGGTGGCTGAGAGCTGCCACGAGAGCCTCGTCGCTAAAGCCACCCTGGGTCATGACAGTGTCATATAGGTCAGGGTGGACGTCGAGGGGCTTGCACTCCCTGATGGTTGTTGCCACCTCCTTCACCGCCTCAGTCATGTTGTAAAGGACATTGATCTCCTCCTCCATCAAGCCTCCTCTCTTCCTCTTCCTATCATGGCCGGGGTCAAATAGCTTGTCGAAGGGCTTGTTAGGGCCATCAAGGACCTTGACGTCCGGGGTCCTAGGGAACTCTGGCATGGGAGAACCAAGAGGCTCCCCCGAGCCCATGGCATGCTTCCCAGTTGCCAGTCCGAAGGAGAAGATGTGTTGCATCTGGCTGTAGTTCTAGATGGGTGTGTTGAGGAACTCAACGTTCCTTGGGTGGTCCTAAAAATGAAACACAAGTGTTGTTAGTTGCGATTAGGAGTAGGCAATGGTGGACAGTACGAAAAGGAAGAGGGTTGTGAGCTAACCGCGACATGGGCGGCGTAGTACTCTGCCTCGAGAACTATGGAGCAAGTGTTTTCATCCCATGAGGCGCCGCTACAGACTCTCAGCTTGGACACTTGGATCCATCAACCTCTCCACTTCCTCAGGTAGTTGTACACCTGGGTGGCAGACACCTCCTGCCCACAGAACTCGAACACCTGCTTCGCAACAGTGTTCAAGTGCACCTCCTTGAAGCCCTTGTCAGTCTTAACTCCACTAGAGATGAGCTCACACATCTTGTTTAGCACGAACGTGGACATGAATGACTGCCACTTCATGTTGTTCGACCTACCATCCTTCTTTGCCTTTGTTGTTGCTACCTTTAGTGCAGCGGCAGCAGTAGCACCAGCAGGAGTTGGCTCAACGAGCACTACTGGCACATAGAGGGAATCAGACGCGAACACCTCTGAATCAGGTGCCATCTCAGACATAGACTGCGAGTCCTCGACAAACGATGGAGCAAACTGGCTGTCGGACAGGACAAGGGCCTAACTAAGATCTTGCATCTGCGTGGTCATGTCCTACAATCGTAGCACGTATTGACAATAAGCAGGAGCATACATGTACATGCTTCATCACTATCATAACAAGCACATGCTTCATCACTATCATACTAAGCACATATGGTTCATTGCTATCATACTAAGCATACCGGACAATCTATGAGCACGAACATACATCTACAACAAACAGCATGCTACAAATGGACCACCAATAGCTACAAAGCACAGATCTAAGCACGAATCAACACAAGCGCAAGGTTCAACTTCAAAGTCTACTACTAATCTAGCCTACCACATGCTTGAACATCTAGCCCTACCACTAATTGCAACCGCAGCATAGCAATCAACCATATCAGTTCACAGATCAGACCACTAATCAACTATGCATCTAGATCAAACCCTAGCTGCAGCTCAGATCTAGCTAGAAGGAACAGAGAGAAACAGGGATTAAACTCACAGAGGCCATGGCTGCAGCTCGAGGACGAGGGGGGACGGTCGTGGAAGATCAACGCCAGCCGATGAAGGAGCACCGACATCGTGGACCGCTGGCCGATGAAGATGCGCCGCTTACCTGCTCGTCGGTGCCGATGCGCGTCGGCAGGAAAGCTCGAACGGAGGGAGAATGGTGGCGGGAGTTGGGGTGGTGAGGGAGAGGCTAAATAGGGGTGGACTTGGTGGGAGGTGAGACAAAATCCTCCCGCCGATGTTTTGGTGACGCGGGCAAGCTCGCGCCATCTTCCTGCTTACACGAGGAGAGAAGCGCGTCGCCCTCCCCTGCCTCGCCCGAGCCAGGCTCGCGAGCTACTGCCGATTCGGGTGTTTCCACTGGGCCTGGCCTGGACGTACTTTAAGTTTTGTGGATGCGGACCGCACAGTAAACGCGGGCAGCCAAATGGGCTAACTTCTACCCGCGCGGGCCAGGCTGAGCCATATGCATGCAACCAAACACGTCCCTAGTGGATAGCGGAGCACATGTCAATCTCGTGCCTACCTGCTGCTACTCTACAGTAAAGTCTGTCTAGTCCATCCAACCCGCAGTGAAAAATACTCTGCCCCACAAAAATGCCAGCCATTGACTAGCAACAGCATGCACTGTCTGTAGCTCACTCGGCCACTCTGCTCCTACACTCACTCATTCCGGCACTGCACCTCGTCGGCCGACCACCCGGCTCTCCACATCCACGTCCATGGCAACCATCGGCGGTACCTACCTGCCTCTCCTCCTGCTCCTCCTATCGGCACTGATCATCTCCTCGTCCTCAGCGGCAGCGGCGGAAGCAGAAGCAGAGCAGACGGTACACGACCTCATGCTCAGCTTCAAGGCCTCCCTGCACGACCCCGCCGGCACCCTCGCCACCTGGTCCAGCTCCACGCCCTACTGCAACTGGTCGCATGTCACCTGCACGGACTCCTCCTCCTCCTCTGCCGCCTCCACTGCTGTCTCGCTCCATCTCCAGGGTCTCGGCCTCTCCGGCGACATCAACGCCACCGCGCTCTGCCGCGTCCCGGACCTCGCCGACCTCATCCTCGCATCCAACGCCTTCAACCAGACCGTCCCGCTGCAGCTCTCGCGCTGCGCCTCGCTTGCCGCCCTCAACCTCAGCTCCGACGCCTTCTGGGGTCTGCTGCAGTTTACCCAGGTTCGGGCCACCTTGCGGTGTAAAACCCTACTCCTGCTTTGTGGTAGGTTGGCCTCACGAGGGGCTGAGGATGAACAAGTATAGAGGATGAACAGCCTCGCGAGGGCTATGGTGGTGAGGGTGGAAGGGGTCTGATATGGGTATGATCCCTCTCTATGGTGGCGTCTAACCTATTATTGGGGAACGCAGTAATTTCAAAAAAATTCCTACAATCACGCAAGATCTATCTAGGAGATGCATAGCAACGAGAGGGGAGAGTGTGTCCACGTACCCTCGTACACCGAAAGCGTAAGAATTTAGTAACCCGGGTGATGTAGTCGAACGTCTTCGCGATTGAACCGGTCCAAGTACCGAACGTACGGCACCTCCGCGTTCAGCACACGTTCAGCTCGATGACGTCCCTCGTGCTCTTGATCCAGTTGAGGACGAGGATGAATTCCGTCAACACGATGGCGTGGCGACAGTGATGATGATGTTACCGGCATAGGGCTTCGCCTAAGCACTATGGCGATATAGTCGAGGTGTGTAACTGTGGAGGGGGCACCGCACATGGCTAAGGAAAAACTTGGTGTGTTCTAGGGTGCCCCCCTGCCCCCGTATATAAAGGAGGGAGGAGGAGGAGGCCGACTCTAGAGGGGGCGCGCCAAGGGGAGGAGTCCTACTTGAACTCCCGGTCCAAGTAGGATTCGCCCCCCCTTTCCTATTCCAACTAGGAGAAGGAGGGAAGGGGGAAGAGGGGAGAAGGAAGGAGGGGGCGTTGCCCCCTCCTAGTCCAATTCGGACCAGCCCATGGGGGGGGGGGGGGGGCGGCCACCACTTGAGGCCCTTCTCTCCTTTCCCCTAAAGCCCATTAAGGCCCATTACTCTCCCCGGGGGGGGGGTCCGGTAACCTCCCGGTACTCCGAAAAATACCCGAACTTCTCTGGAACCTTTCTGATGTCCGAATATAGCCTTCCAATATATCAATCTTTACGTCTCGACCATTTTGAGACTCCTCGTCACGTCCATGATCTCATCCGGGACTCCGAACAAACTTCGGGCATCAAAACACATAACTCATAATTCAAATCATGATCGAACGTTAAGCGTGCGGACCCTACGCTTTCGAGAACTATGTGGACATGATCGAGACATATCTCCGATCAATAACCAATAGCGGAACCTGGATGCTCATATTAGCTCCTACATATTCTACAAAGATCCTTATCGGTCAAATCGCATAACAACATACGTTGTTCCCTTTGTCATCGGTATGTTACTTGCTCGAGATTCGATCGTCGGTATCATCATACCTAGTTAAATCTTGTTACCGGCAAGTCTCTTTACTCGTTCCGTAATGCTTCATCCCTCAACTAACTCATTAGTCACATTTCTTGCAAGGCTTACAGTGATGAGCATTACTGAGAGGGCCAAGAGATACCTCTTCGATACACAGAGTGACAAATCCTAATCTCGATCTATGCCAACCCAACAAACACCTTCGGAGACACCTGTAGATCATCTTTATAATCACCCAATTATGTTGTGACGTTTGATAGCACACAAGGTGTTCCTCCGGTATTCGGGAGTTGCATAATCTCATAGTCTGAGGAACATGTATAAGTCATGAAGAAAGCAATAGCAATGAAACTGTAACGATCATAATGCTAAGCTAACGGAGGGGTCTTGTCCATCACATCATTCTCCTAATGATGTGATCCCGTTAATCAAATGACAACACATGTCTATGGTCAGGAAACATAACCATCTTTGATTAACGAGCTAGTCAAGTAGAGGTATACTAGGGACACTATATTTTGTCTATGTATTCACACATGTACTAAGTTTCTGGTTAATACAATTCTAGCATGAATAATAAACATTTATCATGATATAAGGAAATAAATAATAACTTTATTATTGCCTCTAGGGCATACTTCCTTCAGTCTCTCACTTGCACTAGAGTCAATAATCTAGATTACATAGTAATGATTCTAACACCCATGGAGTCTTGGTGTTGATCATGTTTTGCTCGTGGAAGAGGCTTAGTCAACGGGTCTGCAACATTCAGATCTGTATGTATCTTGCAAATATATATGTCTCCCTCCGCGACTTGATGTCGGATGGAATTGAAGTGTCTCTTGATGTGTTTGGTTCTCTTGTGAAATCTGGATTCCTTTGCCAAGGCAATTGCACCAGTATTGTCACAAAAGATTTTCATTGGACCCTATGCACTAGGTATGACACCTAGATCGGATATGAACTCCTTCATCCAAACTCCTTCATTTGCTGCTTCAAAACAGCTATGTACTCCGCTTCACACGTAGATCCTGCCACGATGCTCTGTTTGGAACTGCACCAACTGACAGCTCCACCATTCAATAAAAGTACGTATCTGGATTGCGACTTAGAGTCGTCCGGATCAGTGTCAAAGCTTGCATCGATGTAACCATTTACGACGAGCTCTTTGTCACCTCCATAAACGAGAAACATATCCTTAGTCCCTTTCAGGTATTTCAGGAAGTTCTTGACCGCTGTCCAGTGCTCCATGATGTCTACTACACAACCTTCTTCTTGTAGACGTTGTTGGACCTCCAAGTGCAGAGGGTTGTAGGACAGTAGCAAATTTCCCTCAAGTGGATGACCTAAGGTTTATCAATCCGTGGGAGGTGTAGGATGAAGATGGTGTCGGCGTTCTGGGAACGGGGGTCCCCAGACTTGCCTGCCTGCGGCCTGCGGCGTGGCTCAAAGGGGGGCCAGCGCGACCCATCTTCATCAACACAAGCTCAAGACCCTCGCGAGGGGCCAAGCCTCGCGGGGCGGACGACAAGGAGCTTCCTCAGGCACAGCCTCATCAGGCTGGCTCACGAGGAGGCGGAGAGTTCAAGGCGGGGTACCTCGCGAGGTGCCCATGACGCAAGCCATGACGATCAAGGGCGCCAGTCGGCGCCAGCCCGCGCAGTGTCCTCCTTTCCTCTTTGGTGCAAAGGGAGCAAGCGCAGGCGAGAGCATCAAGCAAAGGCATCCATTTCGGTGCACAAGACCAAGACCAGCCCAACGGCAGGGAGGAAGTCATTGTGGAGCCCAAGCAGGCGACACCACCAGAGCCTTTGACAGGCGAGGACCAACTTTAGTCAGGATAAGTGTACCCACTGTTCCCCTTCAAAATGGCCAATTGTTGGCGCCCTTCCCGCTCAATATTTGGGAAGAGGCCCAGGGCCTTTGCCTATAAATAGGACTAGCCACCCCCAGGGTAGAGGCATCTAGTATCCGACATCCATCTAAAATAGAGAGAGAGAGAGAGAGAGAGAGAGAGAGAGAGGCTGAACTCCTCCTAGCAGTTCGTCGCACCAGCCAAGAACAGACCCTCACGAGGCTGTTCTTCCTTGTATTGTTCATCATTAGCCCAAGAGGCAATCCACCACACCACACACTGGAGTAGGGTTTTACACCACAATGGTGGCCTGAACCAGTATAAACCCTGTGCCTCTTGTGTTGCTTCTTTCGTAGTTTAGATCCTAGCGATTCGGTGAGGAGCAGGTAGATAGAGGGCGAAATCTCCGTGCGCACCCCAGTGTTCGAACCTCAAGGGTCTGCCGGAACCCGAAATCCGACATTTGGCGCGCCAGGTAGGGGTGCGCCGGAATTCGTCTACCGTCGCCCTGTTCTTCTCCGACCATCGCATCCATGTCTGATGCACGTCGGGCTCGTGCCGAGCGCCGAGCCGCCCTCGCTTCCCGCGTCGCCCAGACGGCTCCCGTCGGCGGGCGACCTCGTCGTTCCCCGTCACCGGCCGTCAAGCCGCCACCGGCCCGGCGGGGAACGAGCAGCAAGCATCATCCCAGCATCCATCCATGAGGCGAGACGGCCGCACTGCTACACCCTCGCTCACCCCTGCTGGTTCTTCGTCCCGCACGCCCCGTGCGGCCATGGAGGCCCGAGCTGCGCTCATCGCGGCAAACGAGCTCCTGCGCTACCGCCCAATCGACGACGTCTACGAAGAGTGGCTCGACCGAGTCGCCGAGCTCGTCCGCGCCGCTGGGGGCTCCCCCGCACCGTCCTTCTCGCTGCACCGCGCCCCGCCCTGCGCGGGCAATGAAGCTCCTGGGGTGCCTCAGCCGCCTCCCCCTCAAGAAGGCGCTCTGGCCCCAAGGCGCGCGACCCCTGGGCGGAACCCGCTCCGTCAGGCGCCAGCGCGGCAAGAGCAGAGCTGCCAAGAAGTCCCTCGCCCTCGAGAAGCTGCCCGAGCGCTCCCTGCTCCAGCACGTCAAGACCCCGCGCTGCTCCCAGCTGCAGCGCATGGGGACCCGCAGGACCAAGCTCTTCGTCGCCCAAGGCCTCCCGTGGCCACAGCGGGCTGCCGCGCCTTCACCCCCGAGCTACGCAGCATCGCGTGGCCCGGCAAGTTCAAGCCAGACCTGCCTCCTCGCTACGACGGCACGGCTGACCCTGCAGAGTTCCTCCAGCTCTACGAGCTGGGCATCGAGGCTGCCAACGGAGACGAGAAGGTCATGGCGAACTGGTTTCCCATGGCGCTCAAGGACGGGGCCCGCACCTGGCTCCTGAATCTAGCTCCAGGCACGATCTCCTCCTGGGACGAGATGCGCACCCGCTTCATCGCCAACTTCCAGGGTACTCGCGACCGGCCACCCGCCGTGAGCGACATGCGCCGTATCAAGCAGCAACCAGGGGAAACCCTGCAGAAGTACATCCAGCGCTTCAACAACGCGCGCCTCAAGATCCCCAAGGTAACGGAGGAGGCCATCATCTCAGCCTTCTTCGACGGTGTGCGCGACGTCAAGATGAAGGAGGAGCTAGTGATGCATGAAGACCTGTGCACCTCCTTGGAGCTGTTCAACTTGGAGACCAAGTGCGCCAGGGCTGAGGAAGGACGCCTCTCCCTCCTCGAGCTGGCTGACGCAGACCCAGAAGAGAAGAAGTTCAAGGCCAAGGATGTGAAGCGCAAGGGGGCTGCCATGCTTGCGGCAGAGCTAGACACCAAGCGGGGCAGAGATCAGCCCGAGTCCACCAAGGGCAGTCGGTACTGCGTGTACCACGACCTCCACACCCACAACACCAATGAATGCCAAGAGCTCCGGGCCGTGCGTGAAGGAAGGGTCGGCCGACGTCCCGACCGCAGCGACCGGGGCTACGGCCGAGGAGGAGGAAGGAACGCAGGACGCTGGGAAGACCGCGGCCCACGCCAAGGGTGGCGCGACCAACCTCGCGAGGATCGCTGGCAGGACCCGCCTCGCGAGGGAGGCTGGAGGGATCAGCCTCGTGAGGATCACCCGCAAGGGAACGCAGGCCTCCCTCCGCTGCCGCCGCAGCCAAGGAGAAATGAGGACCGTCATCAGGACGAGGGGGCTGGGGGCTTCCAGGAACCTCGTGCAATCGCCTTCATCCTGGGCGGAGCTCAAGCCCCAGCCTCTCAGTGCATCTTCAAGCAGTTTGCCCGCGAAGTGAATGCAGTCCTCCCCAAGATCGAGACCACGCGCCCTCTCAGGTGGTCGGCATGCGCCATCACGTTCAGCTCAGCGGATCGGCTCAAGTGCGCGGCCACAGCCGGAGTCCTCCCGATGCTTTGTTCCCAATCATCAGCAACGTGCTAGTCACCAGGACCCTCATCGATGGCGGAGCAGGGCTCAACGTCCTGTCCGTGGAAACGTTCAACAATCTCCAAGTGCCCTACAATCAGCTTCAGCCAACCAAGCCTTTCTCCGGAGTCACCGACGGCTCCACGGTCCCGATCGGGCAGGTCCGCCTCCCTGTCACCTTCGGGGCACGCGACAACTACCGCACCAAGCTCATCGACTTCGACGTCGCCCACATTCGCCTGCCGTACAACGCCATCCTCGGGTACCCGACGCTGGCCAAGTTCATGGCCGTAACCCACCACGGCTACAACGTCCTCAAGATGCCAGGAAGTGGCGGGGTCATCACGGTGCCCTGCGAAGAGAGAGACGCAGTGTGCTCCCTGGAGCGAGCCTTTCAGGCCGCATCACTGGAAGACCCGGATCGCGGAAGCAGGAGGCTTCCCGAGGCCGCCCCCAAGAAGAAGAAGACATCGTCCGGCCCGGCCCCTCAGGAGGCAGGCCCCTCAGGGCCCGCGCCTGCTCAGGGGGAACCTCCTTCCATCGCATAGGGAAGCGCGCCCGGCGCCCTCCTCAGGCAGGGCTCGGGGGCTCTCCCCTGGAGGGCCGCCGACCTCGCCAAGGTCACGAGGGAGGCGCTTGGGCACCATGTGGAGGTGTGTTTCGAAGCACGTTTCCCTCAAGAAGGAGCAAGGCAAGAAGGGCCAAACCCTTAGGAGTTCGTCAGCAAGGCCATTCAGGAGCTACAGGAGTCAAGAGTCATGAGAGGCAGCCGCCGCTTACCCGATGTGGCCCCCCATCCAGGCGAGGATGGTGGGCTGCGCGTCTGCATTGACATACCAGGGCTCAACCAAGCCGCGTCTCAGGAGAGCCTCTGGCCCTCACAAGTGGGACGCTGCGAGGGTCCGCCCCACAGCTACGTTCGCATGCCTTATGGCTTGCCGAACGCGGCTGTCACGTACCAGCGCCTCATGAGGGCCATCCTGGAGGCTCAAGAGGTCAGGCGTTCCGCAGCCCTGGTGGAGATGGAGATGGTCCGCGAGGGGCCACCAGCGCCTCCGGAGCCTCCCAAGGCCCCTGGGCCTAGGGGCTCGTGAGGATCGGCTCCCGCAGCCCACCGAGCCTGCTACACCAACACCCCTTCGTCCCCAACATCATCATGTTACATCTTTCAAGTTTCATTTCCAGCTGGGAGCGCCCTCAGGGCCGCATTATTCCCAGGCCGCGTGGGTCCGTCCCTGTGGCGTGTATCCCTTTTTATTTCATGTTCTTAGCTTACTTTATTGGGGGCGCCCCTCGGGCTGCATCATCCCCAAGTCGCTCGGGTCTGACCCAACGGCGTCTACCCTTCTTGCGTTTATCTTAGGGCCATGCTTTCGACCCATCATGCTTGTTATTTGGTGCCTGTCCGTGGCATCTTTTCTTCCTGGATGTCGGAAGCTTGCGTGTTAAAGGGGGGGTGCCTGAGCATCGCGACTCAGGGCTCCTACCGGCTCTCCAGCCCTCACCCTCTGGTCTTGTCCATGGCATCGCGACCTGGCATGCCAGCGACGGCTGAGACCAGCTCGAGAGCCGGGACCCGAGGACGTAGAGCACCGGCATCTAGCCAAATTTCCAGGAACATACTCCAAGATAAGGCCCAGTGCCAGACAAACCCGCCTTGGGGTAGGGCCCCGTGAGTCCTGCGCTGGCTCGTGGGTGCCCCAACATACCTCGCCAGGCCTTTCGTGCCTCGTCGCCTCTCCAAAGCAACTAACGGCTAACTGTCAATTGTCACGACGAACTCTCGTTCCTTCTGTGATGAGCCTGTAGGGTCCCTCCAAGGAGCATCGTCAGGCGAGGCCCTCGTGGTGTCTTCTCCACTCTCGTCCGTGCAAACCGCTTGCACGTTAAAGGGGGGGGGTGCCTGAGCATCACGACTCAGGGCTCCTACTGGCTCTCCAGCCCTCACCCTCTGGCCTTGTCCACGGCATTGCGACCTGGCATACCAGCGATGGCTGAGACTCGCTCGAGGGCCGGGACCCGAGGACGTAGAGCAGAAAGGGGAGTAAAGGCGAGGGGGGAGAAGCATGCGAGGACCTCGCCAAGAAACCCCTCGCCGGCCAAGGCACGGACCTAGCGCCGCACCAGGAAGCGTTTCCTGACCCTCGAGATAAGTCATCCTACGAGAACATTAGCTATCGCAGCACCATCCCCGCACCTAATGCAATCCCGTGTTAGCAACGTTGCTCTCCTTTCTCACCGAATGATGGCTGCTTGAGCGCTAAGGGGGACCTCCTGAGCATCGTGACTCAGGGGCTCTTACCGGACCTCGGGCCGCTCACCTCCTGGCCTTGACCACGGCATCGCGACCTAGCATACCAGCGACGGCTGAAGCCGCCTTGGGACTGGGACTTGTCGGCGCAGAGCATCAAGCCCTCACGAGGTCTGAAAGGAAGAAACTAAGCTAAGACGGAATAAGCATCTCACACTGCTTCACAATGAGGATCATATTGACAAACGGAGCTACAAACATCTTACAAGCCCCCGCGGGGTATATTCTTGGCTCCTCGCAGGAACAAAAGACGCGAATCCTAAGGAGTCCTAACTACAGGGACCATCGCGGCAGACGCCATCATCAACAGTGGGCCGTCCAGCACCGGTGCCAACCCCATCCAGATCAGGGGCGGCGACGGCCTGACGAGCCCGCCCTGCTCCGGGAGCGGTGCAGGCTCGGGGGCTCGTAGCTGTCGTCGCTCGTCTCCAGAGTCGCAAAGAGCTCGGCAGAGTCGCTGGATCCTCCGGCGCCCCCATCACCTCAGGAGCTGCCAAGGGAGTGGTTGGCCGGCCTCTGTCTCGCTGCTGCAGGGTCCCGACCGCCTCTTCTGGGGCAGCACTCTAGCCGGCGACCCTCCGCATCGAAGACCTTGAAGGACATCACCGAAGCACCGTCGTACTCCAGGTGGATCGCGAGGGCGCCCCATGTCCTGCAGACCCGGGCGACCTCGCCCCAGCCTCGAGTCATGAAGACCTCGCCCGGGGCAACGACCGTGACCTTTGCCCCGGTCGCGAGGGTGCTGCAGCCGGCGTGCTGCAGCCAAGGCCCCAGGGGTTCCCCCTACGGGATGACGGAGGCGAAGAAAGAGGGAAGGCAAATCCAAGACTTAGGAGGCGTGGCGGCGTGAAGCACGAACTCTCGGGAGGAGCCTTCAGCGTGGACTCCAGGAGGAAAGACGCAAACCTTCGTGACCCACCGGCGCCGACGGCAGCGCCGCCCGTGGCGTTCGGCGTCGACTCCTTCAGAGCCCCCGATATGGGCGTACAAGGGATGTGGGAACCCTGGTGGTGGCCGCTCACACCAGGGCCTCGGCACTTCCTGGCGGGTGCCCTCACCCCAATGGCAGAGGGCAAGCCGTTTCTTCGGTGGAAGCGGTTCAGGATCCTCTTGGGGAGCCTTTCCCTTCTCTGTCGCAGAGAACCGACAGATCGGAGCCATTGCAGTAAGACGGAGCAAGGACCAGGAAGAAGGAGAAGCAGAAGGGATAGACTGGAAGGGCACGCGCCGTTCCGTACTTATAGCCGGCGAAGGCCAACCATCGACCTCCATGATTGCAGGTAATCATGACCCGCTTTGCATGTAGGGACTTGTCGAATCCGTGCAGTTGCCGAGGCATCGTGGGGAAGCGGAGACACCCACGTCCAATCAACCGCCACGCGGCGCCCAAGGCCGCAGGCTGTTAGGGCCCGTGACGCTTCGCACTTGCCCTTTCGCCTCTCTGCTTGGCCATGTCTGGGCGCGCCGTGGGCCCGGGGGCTGTTGTCGGCGTTCTGGGAACGGGGGTCCCCAGACTTGCTTGCCTGCGGCCTGCGGCGTGGCTCAAAGGGGGGCCCAGCGCGGCCCATCTTCATCAACACAAGCTCAAGACCCTCGCGAGGGGCCAAGCCTCGCGGGGCGGATGACAAGGAGCTTCCTCAGGCACAGCCTCATCAGGCTGGCTCACGAGGAGGCGGAGAGTTCAAGGCGGGGTACCTCGCGAGGTGCCCATGACGCAAGCCATGACGATCAAGGGCGCCAGTCGGCGCCAGCCCGCGGAGTGTCCTCCTTTCCTCTTTGGTGCAAAGGGAGCAAGTGCAGGCGAGAGCATCAAGCAAAGGCATCCATTTCAGTGCAACAAGACCAAGACCAGCCCAACGGTAGGGAGGAAGTCATTGTGGAAGCCCAAGCAGGCGTCACCACCAGAGCCTTTGACAGGCAAGGACCATCTTTAGTCAGGATAAGTGTACCCGCTGTTCCCCTTCAAAATGGCCAATTGTTGGCGCCCTTCCCGCTCAATATTTGGGAAGAGGCCCAGGGCCTTTGCCTATAAATAGGACTAGCCACCCCCAGGGTAGAGGCATCTAGTATCCGGCATCCATCTAGAATAGAATGAGAGAGAGAGAGCGGCTGAACTCCTCCTAGCAGTTCGTCGCACCAGCCAAGAACAGACCCTCGCGAGGCTGTTCTTCCTTGTATTGTTCATCATCAGCCTAAGAGGCAATCCACCACACCACACACTGGAGTAGGGTTTTACCCCACAATGGTGGCCTGAACCAGTATAAACCCTGTGCCTCTTGTGTTGCTTCTTTCGTAGTTTAGATCCTAGCGATTCGGTGAGGAGCAGGTAGATAGAGGGCAAAATCTCCGCGCGCACCCCAGTGTTCGAACCTCAAGGGTCTGCCGGAACCCGAAATCCGACAGATGGTCTCTCTCAAACAACCCTGCAACCAAATAGCAAAGAGTCTCTTGTGTCCCCAACACACCCAATACAATGGTAAATTGTATAGGTGCACTAGTTCGGTGAAAAGATGGTGATACAAGTGCAATATGGATAGTAGATATAGGTATCTGTAATCTGGAAATATAAAAACAGCAAGGTAACAAGTGGTAAAAGTGAGCGTAAACAGTATTGCAATGCTAGGAAACAAGGCCTAAGGTTCATACTTTCACTAGTGCAAGTTCTCTCAACAATAATAACATAACTGGATCATATAACTATCCCTCAACATGCAACAAAGAGTCACTCCAAAGTCACTAATAGTGGAGAACAAACGAGGTACGAAACCACCTCAAAGTTATCCTTTTTGATCGATCTATTCAAGAGTCCGTAGTAAAATAACATGAAGCTATTCTTTCCGTTCGATCTATCATAGAGTTCGTACTAGAATAACACCTTGAGATACAAATCAACCAAAACCCTAATGTCACCTAGATACTCCAATGTCACCTCAAGTATCCGTGGGCATGATTATATGATATGCATCACACAATCTCATATTCATCTAGTCAACCAACACAAAGTACTTCAAAGAGTGCCCCAAAGTTTCTACCAGAGAGTCAAGACGAAAACGTGTGCCAACCCCTATGCATAAGTTCACAAGATCACTGAACCCGCAAGTTGATCAACAAAACATACATCAAGTAGATCACGTGAATATCCCATTGTCACCACAGATAAGCACCTTTACGGCACACATCAATCGATATGCCTCTCTAGCCAGGTGTGCCTAGCACAAACACAAGCTTCCCCTCTTCTCTTATCATCGACCATGCCTCACTCCCACCACTCTTTTCATCGATCTCGTACTCGCACACTCCTGCCCCCTCGATATAGTATGCCTCTCGTACCACCTCCTAGATGCATCCCCCCTCTCTATCCTTCTCCTCGTGCCTCATTTGCTTCTAACACACACATGCATGTATACCGATCGATCTCCCAACATATACCTAGATCGACTTTAACTATCCCCCCCATCGATCGACGTACCTCACAAGTTATGTCTCTCCTTTCTCTAACAAAGGGCGATTGATCTTCCTATGTAGCTACGCCTGCTTATCACAGCCATGCTGTCCCACCTCATCATTCGTGCATGCCTCCTGACCCGTCTCTCACACGCACGTGCACAAACAACAAGCAGCCATCTCCTCTCTTATTGATATTGCGGGCGTGCCCTCCATTTGTCTAGCAAGCCTATCCCACCATTTGTTAGAAGCAACTCCACTACCACCCCCTCCAACACTCTAGCTCCGTCTCTCTCCCAGCCTTATTCCTCTCCTGCACATATGCATGGATGCCGATCGATCTCCCTTAATACATGAGGCAGATCGATCTCCTTAATACATGAGGTAGGCCTCTCTCCTCCTCCACACATATACCAGCCATTGTACCTCTATAGCTAATTGGGCCTCCCTCTTCCCCCACCACACACTGATAGTTGAGCGCTGCAGGTAGGTATCCATGCCACAGAGACAAACTGCACATGTCCCCTCTCACGTTCCAGTAGGCTAGCCACTCTATATCTTTGACGTGGGCACACACAAATTTGATGGCACTCTTTATTGATAGCGTGTGCACACACACACATCATCCCTCTCTTCGATTCTATGGACACCTCAAGCCGATGATACCTCCACTCTCTTCTCGTGGATCACCCCCTCTATATATATCTTATATCCAGGACTCTATTTCACACACATTGCATATGTTACATTTTTTGATTGACCCCCCCCCCCCCCCGCCGCCAAAAACTCTCACGAACCCACACACTATATCTCTCTAGGTTTGTATCTCTCTCACACAACCCCACGTAGGTGGTGTACGTATACAAGAAGAGAATAGGTGCACCGTGCACGTAGTCACGATTCGTGCCCAGCCACACCCGCGCGGGTACACAGTGGCAGCCCACGTGCTAATTTGAACGCGTGTAGCGGTTGTTTACCTAGGGAGGTCGTGTACCACGCGTGCACAAAACAAAGTTCGACTTGACGCGTTGTCGCGTTATTTTTAAATAAAGTTATAGCGCTCAATGGCACGTACACAGAATATAAAGCGATTTTTATGGAGAAAAAGGTAGTCCGCTTGAAAGCACAAGTGCTCCCTAGGTGGTTTTGGTAATTAATGTCAACATATCTCTTGTTGGACTAACACTTTTATCTAGTATGTTTCAGATAGGTTCAACAATGGAGTGGCATGGACTAAAGGATGTGGGAACTCCTTCAAGATGCTAAGGACAAAGGATTGGCTCAAGCTTCAAGCTCAAGACTCTTCATTTTATATTTTAGTGGTCCAAGATCACATTGAGTCTATAGGAAAAGCCAATACTATCAAGGAGGGATGAGGTGTTGCTTAATGAGCCTCTTGCTTCATGTGCTTAGTGATATGCTCGAAAACCCTCAGCTACTTTCCCATTTCCACAAATGACCTAAACCCAAAGCCAAAATCGGTCACACCGATTCTTCCTATCCGGCGCCACCGATTTCAGATGTCTTAGCCACTGCCACAAACCCTAGTCAAATCGGTCTTACCGATAGGGATCTCGGTCTCACCGAGATGGGATTGTAATCTCACTGTGTATGTCCATTACCAAAATCGGTCTCACTGAGTTTGCGCAATCGGCACTACCGAGATTACAATGCAAACTTTCTGGTTGACTCATTACCAAAATCGGTCCCACCGAGTTTGTGTAGTCGGTCAAACCGAGTTTGCCTGACCAACTCTCTAGAAAGGTTATTACCAAAATCGGTATCACCGAGTTTGTGTAATCGGTCTTACCGAGATTACGTTATGCCCTAACCCTAACCATATCGGTCTTACCGAGTTGCATTTCGGTCCCACCAAAAACCCTAACGGTCACATTATTTGCTAAATCGGTCTGACCAAGTTTAACGATTCGGCCCCACCGAGTTTGGTAAATTGTGTGTAACGGTTAGATTTTGTGTGGAGGCTATATATACCCCTCCACCTCCTCTTCATTCGTGGAGAGAGCCATCAGACTGAACCTACACTTCCAGCATACATTTTCTGAGAGAGAACTACCTACTCATGTGTTGAGGCCAAGATATTCCATTCCTACCATATGAATCTTGATCTCTAGCCTTCCCCAAGTTGCTTTCCACTCAAATCCCCTTTCCACCAGATCCAAAACCTGTGAGAGAGAGAGTTGAGTGTTGGGGAGACTATCATTTGAAGCACAAGAGCAAGGAGTTCATTATCAACGCACCATTTGTTACTTCTTGGAGAGTGGTGTGTCCTAGATTGGCTAGGTGTCACTTGGGAGCCTCCGACAAGATTGTGGAGTTGAACCAAGGAGTTTGTAAGGGCAAGGAGATCACCTACTTTGTGAAGATCTACCGCTAGTGAGGCAAGTCCTTCGTGGGTGACGGCCATGGTGGGATAGACAAGGTTGCTTCTTCGTGGACCCTTCGTGGGTGGAGCCCTCCGTGGACTCGCGCAACCGTTACCCTTCGTGGGTTGAAGTCTCCATCAACGTGGATGTATGATAGCACCACCTATCGGAACCACGCCAAAAACATCCGTGTCTCCAATTGCGTTTGAATCCTCCAAACCCTTCCCTTTACATTCTTGCAAGTTGCATGCTTTACTTTCCGCTGCCCATATACTCTTGCATGCTTGCTTTATATGTATTGTGAATGTTAAAACTTGTGTCTAATCTCCACTTAAACTTAAGGAAACTCAAAAATTGCAAATTTGGTACTTAGTGTCTAATCACCCCCCTCTAGACACCTCTTCTCAAGGTCCTACAGGTGGTATCAGAGCATTGTTCTCCATTGCCTTGGTTTAATCACCATTGGAGGAAGATGGATGAGTCTACTTTGGGGAGTCTTAGACATAGAGTGCCTATTCTTGATGGAGAGTATTTTCATGAGTGGAAAAATGAGATGCTTGTAATTTTCAATCAATATCATTTGAACAAGTACATTGCTAGCCCTTGTGCACCTTATGTTGATCCTATGCATCCTACCCATGATGAGTCTATTGACATGATTAGGAATCTTAGAACTGCCGAACTTATCATTAGAGGATTGCCTAGAAACTTGATTGGATGTTTGCCTACTCTTAAGTGTGCCTACACTATATGGAAATTTCTTGAGGAACGATTTCCAGATTATTCCTTGAAAAATCTTGATGAAATTCTCCATAAGTCTATTGCCTTGAGTAAGATGAATACTAGTGATCCTATGTTTGGTGATCGTCTATTTGAGCTTACAAACCTTATGCGTGCCAAAGGAAATGTTGGTATTATTAGTGATATTATTTCCGAAGCTATAAAAATTCATAAGCAAGATCATTGTCAAACTCATTCTAATGAATCACCCTCTCTAGGACTTGATCCACCACATGACGATGTTGAACATGGATACTATGATGAGAATGATAGTGACTTCGATCTTGATGATGCAATGAGACATTTTGGTCTTATTGCAAATCTTCGGGGATATAT
Organism: Triticum timopheevii; assembly: GCA_963921465.1. Taxonomy (NCBI): domain Eukaryota; kingdom Viridiplantae; phylum Streptophyta; class Magnoliopsida; order Poales; family Poaceae; genus Triticum; species Triticum timopheevii. Next base: position 440,971,553 of record OY997264.1, on the reverse strand, counting down.
GTCAGGAGGAAAGGAATGGGTTCTTGATAGTGGATGTACCGATCACATGACCGGAGATAAAGACATGTTTCCTGAGCTTGCTGATAATGATAGTCCTCGAAAGTATGTCACTTTCAGTGACAACTCAAAGGGTAAGGTGGTTGGCCTCGGTAAGGTGGCCATATCACATGATAGCTCCATACAAAATGTCATGCTCGTTGAATCTCTTGGATACAACTTACTTTCAGTATCTAGACTTGCTGATTTCAGTTTCAATGTCCTATTTACTGAAGTAGATTGCCAAGTGTTTCATCGAGACAATCATAAAATGGTCTTTACCGGTGTGCGGAGAGGTGATCTATACATTGTTGATTTCACTAAAAAGGCTCAACCTAAAAGTTGCTTCATTGCTAAATCCTCAAAAGGTTGGTTATGGCATAGACGATTAGGTCATGTTGGTATGCGAAACCTTAACAAGCTTATTAAAGGAAATCATATTCTTGGAGTTAACAATGTCATATTTGATAAGGATAGACTTTGCAACGCTTGTCAGGTAGGTAAACAGGTTGGAGGAAGGCATCCCGTGAAGAACATCATGACCACAAGGAGGCCACTCGAGCTACTTCACATGGATCTTTTTGGTCCCAACTCTTACAAGAGTCTCGGTGGAAATTCTTTTGGTCTAGTTATAGTTGATGATTTTTCAAGATTTACGTGGGTGTTCTTTCTCGATGATAAATCGCAGGTCCAAAAGATCTTCAATAACTTCGCTAGGAAGGCCCAAAATCAGTTTGAAGTGAAGATCAAGAAGGTTCGCAGCGACAACGGAACGGAGTTCAAGAACGCAAATGTGGACACCTTTCTTGACGAAGAAGGGATTTCACACGAGTTCTCAGCTACGCACACACCTCAACAAAACGGAGTTGTTGAGAGGAAGAACCGGACGCTCATTGAAATGGCGAGAACGATGCTTGATGAGTACAAGACACCGAAGCACTTTTGGGCAGAAGCGGTTGAGACAGCTTGTCATGCAACAAATCGCTTGTATCTTCACAAGCTACTCGGCAAGACGGCATACAAGCTCCTCACCGGTAACAAACCCCAAGTTGGATACTTTCGAGTATTCGGCTCAAAGTGCTACATTCTTGATAAGCATCGTCTTTCAAAATTTGCTCCTAAGTCTCATGAAGGTTTCCTACTAGGTTATGGCTCAAACTCTCACACTTACCGTGTCTACAACAATTTCACCCAAAAGGTTGAAGAGACGGTAGATGTGAAGTTTGATGAATCTAACGGCTCGCAAGTAGAGCAATTGCCAATTGATGTAGGAGACAAAGACCCTTCGGAAGCAATCCAAGACTTGGCTATTAGCAAGGTTCGTCCAACGGAGGTGAAGGAGAGTACCTCGTCCGTCCAAATGGAAGCTTCTACTTCACGACAAGATGAACCAAGAGTTGATACGGAAGCATCCACAAGTGGGACACACCAAGATGAAGAAAACGAGGAAGTGCATCAAGATGGACGTCAACAACCTCCTTCTCCACCACGACAAGAGAACGACAACGCCAACAATGAAGATGGCCAAGAAGAAGAACAAGATGAAGAAGATGTTCAACAAAGACCCAAGCAAAAGCTTTCACGAGTTCGAGCAAGAATTGCTAAAGATCATCCCGTCGAGCAAATCTACAATGACATTCAAACCGGGAGAATCACTCGCTCTAAAACTTGTTTAGCTAACTTTTGTGAAAACTATTCTTTCATCTCTAGAATTGAACCTATGAAGGTTGAAGAAGCATTGGAACATCCGGATTGGATAAATGCTATGCACGAAGAGCTACATAACTTTGAGAGAAACCAAGTTTGGACATTGGTTGAGAAGCCCGACAACAACCACAACGTCATCGGTACCAAATGGGTGTTTCGCAACAAGCAAGGTGAAGATGGACAAGTAGTTCGCAACAAAGCACGTCTCGTCGCCCAAGGCTACACACAAGTCGAAGGTATGGACTATGGTGAGACTTATGCTCCCGTTGCTAGACTTGAGTCCATTCGCATCTTACTTGCCTATGCTAATCATCATGATATCACCTTGTACCAAATGGACATTAAAAGTGCTTTTCTAAACGGTGAAATAGAGGAGGAAGTTTATGTTAAGCAACCTCCCGGCTTTGTCAATCCTAAGAAACCAAATCATGTTTATAAACTTCACAAAGCTCTTTATGGTCTTAAACAAGCTCCTAGAGCATGGTATAAATGCTTGACCAAGTTCCTTATTGAAAAAGGCTTTGAAATTGGAAAAATTGATTCTACTCTTTTTACTAAAAGGGTTAATGGAGAACTATTTGTGTGCCAAATCTATGTTGATGACATTATATTTGGTTCAACTAACCCTCATTTTAGTGAAAAGTTTGGGAAGCTAATGTCGGAGAAGTTTGAGATGTCTATGATGAGTGAACTCAAATTCTTTCTTGGGTTGCAAATCAAGCAAACTAAGGAAGGTACCTTTGTTTCTCAAACGAAGTACACCGAGGACTTATTCAAGAAGTTCAATATGCAAGAATACAAAGGTATGTCTACACCCATGCCTACTAGTGGACATATTGATTTGACCAAAGATAGTGAACCAGTTGATCAAAAGGTTTATCGCTCTATGATTGGTTCATTGTTATATCTATGTACTTCACGTCCCGATATCATGCTAAGTGTGTGCATGTGTGCACGATATCAAGCTGCTCCTAAAGAATGCCATCTTAAGGCCGTGAAAAGGATAGTGAGATACTTAATCCATACACCAAATTTTGGCATTTGGTATCCTAAGAGGGCCTCTTTCGATCTTGTTGGCTATTCCGACTCGGACTATGCCGGAGACAAGGTTGATAGAAAGTCCACTTCGGGTACTTGTCAATTTCTTGGTAGATCTCTTGTGTCTTGGTCCTCCAAGAAACAAAACTCGGTATCCTTATCCACCGCCGAAGCGGAATATATTGCCGCTGGTTCATGTTGTGCTCAATTACTTTGGATGACCCAAACTCTTAAAGATTATGGGGTATATGTGAGACATGTTCCATTGCTTTGTGACAATGAAAGTGCTATCAAAATTGGTCATAATCCTGTGCAACATTCTAGAACTAAGCATATTGAAGTCCGTCATCATTTCATTCGAGATCATGTTGCTAAGGGTGACATTGATCTTAAGCATGTTCGCACCGAAAAGCAATTGGCGGATATTTTTCACTAAACCTCTTGATGAGAAAGTGTTTTGCAGGTTAAGAGGAGAATTGAACATCATTGATGCTTCAAACTTGGAGTAGAGACTCCATTGGATACATGCAAGACATGAGCTTATGACTAATCCTTGATATTTCTCTTATGATGAAAATCTTATGTCTTGGATATATTTGCATCTTGCATGTTATCTAACCCATGTAGGTACTTGTTGCAATCAAATTCCATGAGGTTGTAACCTACTCATATCTTGAGCAATCTCTACATCACCAAGTCTCTACACTATGGTGGTTGAAGACAAGGAAGCACGGAACCACTCAAACATATCCTTTGACAAATTCTATGTTGAGCTTCATGATTTTCATTTTTGGATACACAAGTGCTCTTCCTTGCAAGAACTAACTCATGTAGGTAGATGGACTCAAATTCCAAGTGGTGCTCCCAATTCTTGATGAGCTACATCAACCTTGAGCAACCCACACAAGTTCAACTACATGGACAACACCACCAACCAAGGTATGTTATTCCATCTTAGAGAAGCTTTACTCCAAGTCATGAGCTAAAGCAACTCGACAAGATGTGAATACATCAAGATGCTTAAACGAAAAATGGCAACCCCATTTTGAGCTTAAACAATGAGTATGACCTATGATCAAGTGATCTCACTTGACTCCTAAGTCAATATACTCTAACATAGGTGACTTTGTCGCCCACCATCTCTAGATGAAGTTCTCTTGTGTTCTTTTCTGTGTTTGTGCATTTGTCTCATGCATATTTGTTTCCCCTTTCAAAATCAAAAAAAACTTCATCTAGATTTCTTTCTGTTTGCTCTGCATTTTCTGCATCCAATTCATTGCACATCTTTCAGTAAATTCCTTGCAAATCTTTGTGAGATCTTACTAGTCTAGTGAGCTGAGGTGACAAGTGTTTTCTCTGCGATGAACTCGGTTTCACCGATTTGTTGCTTTCGGTCCAACCGAATCCTTTCGGTACAACCGAAGCATACCACTTGGTGCCACCGATTTCACATCAGGAAAAACAGTTTGCCACTTATTCCATGTTTCTTCTGTCCAGCTCCACTCAATGAATCTTGTCCTCTACAAGCATCACATTTTTATCATTGCTTTGTGCTATGTCTCAAGGACCAAACCCATCAGACAGATTCCAGAAGACCCTTCTTGGAAATTGATGTCAAAGGGGGAGAGAGAGCACATCAAAGCTTATCACTTAGAGAGAGATCACATCAAAGAAAGAGTATATCACCTTCTAAAGGGGGAGAGAGATCCTCAAGGGGAGAGAGAGATCTCCAGGGGGAGAGAATACTTAAGCAGAAAGTATTTCTCAAGGATCCTAGATGCTTGGTGTTCAAGAGGAGAGATGCCCACATGTATTCTTGAGGGGAGAGACATGTTCATATGATCTGTTGTGCTTATTTGCATTAGCATACATTAGCTCGGATCATCATTCATATCTTTCAGCTCTGATTTTCTATTTCCTATCTTCTCCCAGTATCCCATGCTAGATTCAGGGGGAGCAAGACATCTAAGGAAAAGAAATCATTTAAATTCATTGTATATCTTTACTCTTGGGGACATGTCTAATCCAATGTGGTACTTAGTACTCACTCTCTACATGTCATCCTAGTCTTGGTATTCTTGTGGTTTCCTCTGTTTGCTCTGGCTAGTAGATGTATCTGTGTTATCTAACCTTGTTTACGCAGGTTCATTCCATCCTAAGCCAACTCAAGACTACAAGGTAAGTATATGCATCACAATCATGTGTATGAGGAATTCTTGCTGATGTACATACTGTTTGCAAGAAGGACTCATGGGCATGAAGGTATTTTCTTTAATATCCTTTGCTCTGATGCATATGGCCAAGATACATGTAACACATTGCCTACTCTATCATGGTTATGCTCTCGCATGCTTCTATATTCCATATTCACATGATTGCATACATGTAGGGGGAGCCTATGCCTGTTACATGTCTTTCCAAAGCTTTACTTGCTACTCTTTATATCTTTATCTAAAGCTTTGATGTATGTTGTCATCAATTACCAAAAAGGGGGAGATTGAAAGCACAAGTGCTCCCTAGGTGGTTTTGGTAATTAATGTCAACATATCTCTTGTTGGACTAACACTTTTATCTAGTATGTTTCAGATAAGTTCAACAATGGAGTGGCATGGACTAAAGGATGTGGGAACTCCTTCAAGATGCTAAGGACAAAGGATTGGCTCAAGCTTCAAGCTCAAGACTCTTCATTTTATATTTTAGTGGTCCAAGATCACATTGAGTCTATAGGAAAAGCCAATACTATCAAGGAGGGATGAGGTGTTGCTTAATGAGCCTCTTGCTTCATGTGCTTAGTGATATGCTCCAAAACCCTCAACTACTTTCCCATTTCCACAAATGACCTAAACCCAAAGCCAAAATCGGTCACACCGATTCTTCCTATCTGGCGCCACCGATTTCAGATGTCTTAGCCACTGCCACAAACCCTAGTCAAATCGGTCTTACCGATAGGGATCTCGGTCTCACCGAGATGGGATTGTAATCTCACTGTGTATGTCCATTACCAAAATCGGTCTCACTGAGTTTGCGCAATCGGCACTACCGAGATTACAATGCAAACTTTCTGGTTGACTCATTACCAAAATCGGTCCCACCGAGTTTGTGTAGTCGGTCAAACCGAGTTTGCCTGACCAACTCTCTAGAAAGGTTATTACCAAAATCGGTATCACCGAGTTTGTGTAATCGGTCTTACCGAGATTACGTTATGCCCTAACCCTAACCATATCGGTCTTACCGAGTTGCATTTTGGTCCCACCGAAAACCCTAACGGTCACATTATTTGCTAAATCGGTCTGACCGAGTTTAATGATTCGGTCCCACTGAGTTTGGTAAATTGTGTGTAACGGTTAGATTTTGTGTGGAGGCTATATATACCCCTCCACCTCCTCTTCATTTGTGGAGAGAGCCATCAGACTGAACCTACACTTCCAGCATACATTTTCTGAGAGAGAACTACCTACTCATGTGTTGAGGCCAAGATATTCCATTCCTACTGTCAGTGTCAAAACCGGCGGATCTCGGGTAGGGGGTCCCGAACTGTGCGTCTAGGCGGATGGTAACAGGAGACAAGGGACACGATGTTTTTACCCAGGTTCGGGCCCTCTCGATGGAGGTAAAACCCTACTCCTACTTGATTGATATTGATGATATGGGTAGTACAAGAGTGGATCTACCACGAGATCAAGGAGGCTAAACCCTAGAAGCTAGCCTATGGTATGATTGTTGTAATGGTTGTTGTCCTACGGACTAAAACCCTCCGGTTTATATAAACACCGGAGAGGGCTAGGGTTACACAGAGTCGGTTACAATGGTAGGAGATCTACATATCCGTATTGCCAAGCTTGCCTGCCACGCCAAGGAAAGTCCCATCCGGACACGGGACGAAGTCTTCAATCTTGTATCTTCATAGTCTTGGAGTCCGGCCGATGATGATAGTTTGGCTATCCGGACACCCCCTAGTCCAGGACTCCCTCAGTAGCCCCTGAACCAGGCTTCAATGACGACGAGTCCGGCGCGCATATTGTCTTCGGCATTGCAAGGCGGGTTCCTCCTCCGAATAATTCATAGAAGATTGTGAACACCAGGATAGTGTCCGGCTCTGCAAAATAAATTCCACATACCACCGTAGAGGGAATAATACGTACACAAGTTCGATCTGCTGACGTATTTTGTGGCATGACGTCACACCACCACCAAGCCTTTACTTGAATCGTTTTTATTATACCACCTCAGCGCGTTTAGCGAAGCAGTTTCCTTGGCACGTCTTGTCGAAGCAGAGATCGTGTTCCCCTTATTCTGGGATTCCCATCAATACGGACGTGGGTAACCCAACCGCGCCATTGATTGTGGCGCTTGGGAGATAAGCGAGTTTTACCAGGCCGGTGGGGACGTATAGTTTCGTCCGCCCATATATAAGGGGATAAGGATCCACCTCTTTTACCTACGCCTTCTTCCTCCTTTGCTTATCCATCTCCGCGCACTCGAGCTCTAGCGCCCAAGTCCGCACATCTCACCTCAACCTTCTCCAGCCATGTCCGGAGTGGGAGGCAAGTGGATGGCCTCCTCCATTATGGAGGGGCACATCGAGAAGCTGCACAGCGCCGGATACCTATCCAGCGACATCGCGCACCGGCTGCCCGACGAGGGGCAGCTCATCCCCACCCCCAGGCCCCATGAGAGGGTCGTATTCCTTCCCCACTTCCTCCGCGGGCTGGGCTTTCCACTCCACCCTTCGTCCGGGGGCTCATGTATTACTACGGCCTGGACTTCCATGATCTGGCTCCAAATTTCATCCTCAATATCTCGGCGTTTATCATCATGTGTGAGGCCTTCCTCTGCATCCAGCCCCACTTCGGCTTGTGGCTAAAGACCTTCAATGTCAAGCCAAAGGTTGTGAAGGGCAGCCAAGCGGAGTGCGGAGGCGCCATGGTGGGCAAAATGCCCAACGTCACCTGGCTCGATGGCGCCTTCGTGGAGTCCATCAAAGGGTGGCAATCGGGGTGGTTCTACATCACCGAGCCACGTGACCCTAAATGGGCAGCGGCCCCCGAATTCAGATCTGGCATCCCCATGCAGCTCACCTCCTGGAAAGAGAAGGGCTTGCTTTGGGGTAGTTCGGAGGAGCTGACCGGACTCCAGTCCTGTCTCCAGACCCTGGTGAACAAGAAGCTCAAGCTTTTCAACGTGATCCAGGTCATGCTCGTCCGCCGGATTCTCCCCTGCCAGCAACGGGACTTCAATTTGTGGGAGTTTGATCCGGCACAGCACCAGACCTTGAGTGGCCTCTTCGATACTACGTACAAAGAGGCCTGGAGGGTGCTGTTCAAGGGCACCGAAGCTCCCGCATCCGCTACCGAAGATCGCGGATTCAGCTCGCAGCGTCCAGCTGGCGAGGTAAGCTACGTTATCCTTTATGGGACATTCGTTTTTCATAGTTTGACTCTATGCGGGATCTAAACTCCCAATGCCTTTAACAGGACTGGCAGAAGACGTCCGGACAGGTTAACTGTCCGGCTCCGCTTCCAGAAGACCCAGCGGACGCCTGTTTAACAGGGCTGCTGGTCCCGGCACTTTACGTAATGCCGGAGAAGAAGGCCAAGAAGAAGGCCACGGGAACCCGAAGGAGTTCCCGACGTTTGGTGGTATCGGACTCATCGTCTGATGACTCCGAGGCAGACTCCTCCCCTGAAGACGAGGAGGAGAAAGAGGCCTCTCCCCAAGAGGGGGGAGAGAAGAAGAGGAAGGCTTCCCCAGCGAGGGAGGCCGAAGGGTCCAAGAAGGGAAGGACCCTTCCTCCGGACTGCCCCGCCAACACCAGCGATGGCGACGAGGAGTGGCCCTCAAGGGCCAAGCCCCTGGCAAGATCGTAACTATCCGGATTCCTGGATGATTTATGATTTTCTTTTTGCCACGCGGTGTCTTTCTAATGCCGCATACAACCTGTAGTCCGGCCAAGGACGATCTTCCCGCTTCGTCGAGCGGGTCCTTGGGCACGTCGGATATGGATTCCCTTCCGACCGCCTCCACTCCTCGTGATGCTGACGACGCCGAGGTGGGATCCCAGGAGGGGACCCACCAGGAGGAGGAGGCTCCGGAGGTGCCACAAGGCAACCTCCCGGACTTCGCACCAGACTCCGCACCGGAACCTGCAGTGGTTCCGGAGTCCGGCAGGCGGCCCCTTCGTAAGAAGGGCAAGACGGTGACACCGGCGGCCTCCGTCCAACCGGAGGCGCCGGATAGCTTGCTGGAGGCGCTCAACGGCGCTTCCATCAAAGAAGAACACCGCACTGTCATGAGTGCGGTGATTCAGAAGGTTCAGCTCACCAAGAGCGGGCTGACCGAAGCCTGCAGCAGCCTTCTAACAGGCTTTGAGGTAAGAATTTTAAGACATGTAATATAATACCGCATAGACAGTAGCCCCTGATGCTCGGTTCGGTGTTCGGAAAGAAAATCTGGACCAAGGATCTAAAAAAGATATACGCAGGAGTTCTAAAAAATATGTCAATATGGGATTGCAGGCTGCGCTGCTGACCTCTGCCGCACTGACTGCGGAGGTCAATGCTTTGAAGCAGAACCTCGAGTGGTCCGAGAGCGAGCTCGGCCGTGCCAAGAAGCAGCTCAAGGATAAGGAAGGTGAGTAACACCGTATTAAATTTGTACCTTACAAAAAAGGATTTTGGTTGCAAAAAATGACAAGGATAACGTGGGTACTTCAGGGGCCACAAATGAGGTGGCGACCCTGAAGGAGGCAGTGTCCGCGGCCGAACGCAATGCGGCCGCGGAACGAGCCGAGCGAGAGAAGCAGGAGGCGCGGGTGGCGGAGGTGCAGCAAGAGCTTCAGGCTCTCGTGAAAAAGCATGAGAGTTTGGAGCGCGGCTCAAAGACTTGAGAGTCCGAGCTTGCATCGGCTCTTGAGAGTGCCAAAGCCGCTAAGACCGAAGCCCACAAGGCCCTCCAGGAAATCGAGGCGGTGAAGAAAATAGTGGCGGGTAAGGCATTTTTCATGCAAAGAAAGCATGTGAATGTGAATTACCTATTACTTACCCGAATTCGGAGCTCTCCAGGAGCGTTCGCAGATCTGCCTCGCAGCGTGTCTGATGCCACCGCTTTCTATCGGGCCGAGGAGGGGAGCTCAACGGAGAAGGTCTTCTGGTCTCAGTATGCTGAGGCCGGATATCCGGTCCCCCTTAGCGACCAGCTGAAGCAGCTGGTCGAGCTCCACAAGGTAGCCGAACAGGCCATGAAGGGCCTCATAGTTTGGCTGTGGCCCAAGGAGGCCATGCCCGGGAGCTACTTCGGCCTGGTGCGGCGGCTGGTGGATGCATGTCCCTGGGTGGAAGTCGTCAAGCACTCCGCCTGCATTGAAGGTGCCCGTCGGGCCCTTGCCCGTGCAAAGGTGCACTGGGGGACGCTGAGAAGCTGCTGACGGACGCGCCGCCGGCGGGCAAGGAGTATCGCACGCCCGAAATGTATTATAAGAGTGTCCTGAAGGGTGCCCGCATGATTGCGGGTGAGTGCTCCAAAGATGTAATATTTGAGTAGACTCGCAATGTGTTATCCTATGCGCTGAAAACTTTGTTCAGATGCACTAAGCAATGCTTGTTAATTTAAAATATTACCTTCTGTGCGGCCGTTTATCAAATCTGAGAGATGGCAAGTCGTTGGCTTCAGCCCCCACGCCATAAGTGCCGGGGTGTTCGGGATAAACTTGAGCGCTCTTGTTCCCATTTTTGGGCCCATCTAGGGAGGCGCTCAACACAATGAACAAGGCAACCGGACTTATAATGCTTGAACACTCTCACTTGGCCATAGAATTCTATAATTTTAAATTTCGGCGAAGCCCCTAGTATTCGGAAGAACGAGTTCGGGGCACTATCCACGCCTGGGCCGGACACAGCTGGTTCCTCGCTCTAAGCGGCATAATTCTTTAGGGACTCGAAAAGACCTCTCGAGCAGCGACCAACTCTCGCCTTATCATGACGGTCAGTTTTAGCTTTCTCCACTGAGGTGCTCGCCCAGCTCAACCAGGGCGCAATCGTAGTGGTTCTCCCAGTGCTACCTTAGCCGATAAAACAGAACGTAATGTACCAAAACATGGGAGCCGGGCAAACCCAACTATTGACCCAAGACATGATTCGGAGCTGATGCATATAATGCTATAAGTTCGGGGTGCTGCACTTGTGAAAGTGTTCAGACTTGTCACACCATAAAGCGGGGAGCTTAAGACCCTGGTGTATTTAGCCGTACCAGAGTGTACGGATGCAAGATGTCATAAATGAACATATATATAAGAAAGAAATGCAGTTATGAGCAAAAAGCGATGCATTGTTTATTCAAGAAGTACTGCCATCAATGCAGAACAATACAAATAGTGCGGTAAGCAAGGGATAGGACTATTAAACATGTCCCCCTCCAGGGGTAGGCTGCGGAATGGTGTATAAAATGGATTTAATGCTCGTAATGGAGACCACCTGGATACTCGTCGTAGCCTTTCTCCTCCCCTGGCTGTTGCATCGTGAGTTCGGCAGGTCTACTGTCGGACAGGGCCTCTGGTGAACGGAGTCCTGTGCGTAAGAAAAAATAAAAATAAAAAGAGTGACACACTTGGGAGCCCCTGGTGCGGTTAAGCCGCATTCTGGGCCTGTGGTGGTCGTGCCCCTCCCCCTATGCCCATGGTATCTCCAGAGCGTAACGATGTACGCGAATGATCAGTCTTGCAATTTTGCGAGGGCTGGGGTTGGGGCCGCATTGCTACGTGTGCTCGGAATGTGCCAGGTGGTCTTGTTGTAGGTTACTCCAGGCGCGTTTGGCCGTGTCCGGTCTTTTAACGGCCGGACTCGAAAATTGCCTTAAGAGGCTGCTCTGTACTTCTGCCGCGAGAGCCGCTGTGTGTTCCTCCGTTCGGAGGGAGCGTTCCGTGTTTCCATTGACCATGATGACTCCTCGAGGGCCTGGCATCTTGAGCTTGAGGTATGCGTAATGCGGCACCGCGTTGAACTTTGCAAACGCGGTCCGTCCGAGCAGAGCATGATAGCCGCTGCGGAACGGGACTATGTCGAAGATTAACTCCTCGCTTCGGAAGTTATCCGGGGATGCGAAGACCACTTCCAGTGTGACTGAGCCTGTACAATTGGCCTCTACACCTGGTATGACGCCTTTGAAGGTCGTCCTTGTAGGTTTAATCCTTGAGGGGTCTATGCCCATCTTGTGCACTGTATCCTGATAAAGCAGGTTCAGGCTGCTGCCGCTGTCCATCAGGACTCTGGTGAGGTGAAATCCATCGACGATTGGATCTAAAACCAATGTGGCGAATCCGCCATGGCGGATACTGGTGGGGTGGTCCCTTCAATCAAAAGTGATCGGGCAAGAGGACCATGGGTTGAACTTCGGGGCGACTGGCTCCATCGCATATACGTCCCTAAGTGCACGCTTCTGCTCCCTCTTGGGTATGTGGGTTGCGTATATCACGTTTACCGTCCGCACTTGTGGAGGGAAACCCTTCTGTCCTCTATTGTTTGGCGGCCGGGTCTCTTCCTCGTCATCTCTATGCAGCCCCTTGTCATTGTTTTCGGCAATTAACTTGCCTGCCTGCCTTAATACCCAACAATCCCTATTGGTGTGATTGGCTGGCTTTTTGGGGGTGCCGTGTATCTGGCACGAGCGGTCGAGTATTCGGTCCAAATTGGACGGACCCGGAGTAGTTCTTTTGAATGGCTTTTTCCGCTGACCGGGTTTGGAGCCTCTGAATCCGGCGTTGACTGCCGTATCCTCAGTGTTGTCGCCGTTAACGCGGCGTTTGTTTTTGTTGCGACGCGACCTGCCATTGCGGTCCTTGTTATACGGACTGCCAGAATTTTTGCTGAGGTTGTTAATGCGGGCTAGCCAGCTGTCCTCTCCTACGCAGAAGCGGGACATGAGTGATGTGAGGGCTGCCATGGATTTCGGCTTTTCCTGTCCTAGGTGCCGGGCCAGCCACTCGTCGCGGATGTTATGTTTGAAGGCTGCGAGAGCCTCTGCATCCGGACAGTCGATGATTTGATTTTTCCTTGTTAAGAACCGTGTCCAGAACTGTCTGGCCGATTCGTCTGGCTGCTGAATTATGTGGCTTAGATCATCGGCGTCCGGTGGTCGCACATATGTGCCCTGGAAGTTGTCAAGGAATGCGGCTTCCAAGTCCTCCCAACACCGAATTGACTCTGCTGGCAAGCTGTTAAGCCAATGCCGAGCTGGTCCTTTAAGCTTGAGTGGGAGATATTTGATGGCGTGAAGATCGTCACCACGGGCCATGTGGATATGAAGGAGATAGTCTTCGATCCAAACCGCGGGGTCTGTTGTGCCATCGTAGGATTCAATGTTTACGGGTTTAAACCCTTCAGGGATTTGATGATCCATTACTTCACTTGTGAAGCATAGTGGGTGTGTGGCACCTCTATATTGGGCTATATCACGACGTAGCTCAAGCGAGCTTTGTCTACTGTGTTCGGCCCGGGCGGAGTTGCTGTATCCGGTGTGACGGTAGTCGTCGCGCATCGTGGGGCGCCCACGTGATCTGTAGATCGATCTTGATTGTCTTGACTTATCCTCCAATATGTCTCGCAAGTCCGGTGCATTCCCCTGTGGCTTCGTACTTTTCGAGCGATGCCGTGGTATGGTTCTAGTGGAGGGCCTGGAGGCCTCTCTGTCGCGGCCACGAGGTGGTCGGTCCGCCCTATTGTGCACTGGTGATGCAGGTTTATATGCCTCCTCCTCTAATCGGGGGAGCAACATGCGCTTGGGGTAGCTTTTGGAGGGGCGTTCGAGTTCATGCTCTTCGGCCGTGAGGACTTTAGTCCATCTGTCGGCCAGCAGGTCTTGATCAGCTCGAAGCTGTTGCTGCTTTTTCTTTAGGCTGTTTGCCGTGGCCATAAGCCTGCGTTTAAAACGCTCTTGTTCGACGGGATCCTCGGGCACGACGAATTCGTCGTTGTTGAGGCTTGCCTCGCCTCCGGAGGGAGGCATGTAATTATCATCCTCTACCTCTTCATCTGCCGCTCTCTCGCGAGGGCTGGCTTCTCCGTCCTCCTGTGCTGAATCTTGCTGGAGGAGGTTGTCTTCGGCACTCTCTGGGGTGTTATTATCTCCGATGCCGGAATCTCCATTTTTGCTGTGGTGGGATTTAGAGCGGCGCCGCTGACGTCGGCGCCTGGGCTGTTTCTTGGAGGAGCCTTCCTCTGCTGCATCCTCGCCATTCCCATCCTTTGGGATGTCCACCATGTATATGTCGTATGACGAGGTGGTCTTCCAGTGCCCCATAGGCGCTGGTTCTTCGTCATCTCCGGCATCGTCGTCCATACCATCGATGTCTTCGGAGTCGTAATGTAGCATGTCGGTTAGATCGTCAACAGTGGCTACAAAGTGGGTGGTGGGTGGGCTTTGAATTTCTTCGTCGTCCGCATCCCAACCGTCCTGACCACAGTTCAGCCAGGGCTCTCCTGATAACGAGAGATACTTTAGCGAATTCAGAATATCGCAGAAAGGCGAGTGCTGAAAGATGTCCGCAGCGGTGAACTTCATGATCGGCGCCCAATCGGATTCGATTGGTAGGGGCGCAGGAGGTTCGGAGTTTGGCGAGGAGTCTGGCACCACGGAGTCACGAGCTTTACAAGGGACAAGGTCAGTATTCGGCTCCATCGCTGTAGAGGTTGCAGCCCCCGAGGCGGTGTCTAGCCACCCATCCTTGATCTGCGTGGTCGGCTCCAAATTATGTGTCGGAGCGGACTCATGTGCGGCCTCCAGGGCACTGTCCGGCAACAGAGTTAAATCATGCCCATCGTGACAGTGTGGCACGCTCGGCTATGGCTCGGATCCGTCGAAGATTAAGTCTCCGCGCATGTCAGCCGTGAAGTTTAGACTTCCAAATCTGACCTGATGGCCAGGGGTGTAACTTTCGATCTGCTCCAGATGGCCAAGCGAATTGGCCCGTAGTGCAAAGCCGCCGAATACGAAGATCTGTCCGGGGAGAAAGGTCTCACCCTGGACTGCGTCGTTGTTGATGATCGAAGGAGCCATCAAGCCTATCAGTGACGACACAGAGGAACTCTCAATGAAAGCACCAATGTCGGTGTCAAAACCAGCGGATCTCGGGTAGGGGGTCCCGAACTGTGCGTCTCGGCGGATGGTAACAGGAGACAAGGGACACGATGTTTTTACCCAGGTTCGGGCCCTCTCGATGGAAGTAAAACCCTACTCCTGCTTGATTGATATTGATGATATGGGTAGTACAAGAGTGTATCTACCACGAGATCAAGGAGGCTAAACCCTAGAAGCTAGCCTATGGTATGATTGTTGTAATGGTTGTTTTCCTACGGACTAAAACCCTCCGGTTTATATAGACACCGGAGAGGGCAAGGGTTACACAGAGTCGGTTACAATGGTAGGAGATCTACATATCCGTATTGCCAAGCTTGCCTTCCACGCCAAGGAAAGTCCCATCCGGACACAGGACGAAGTCTTCAATCTTGTATCTTCATAGTCTTGGAGTCCGATCGATGATGATAGTTCGGCTATCCGGACACCCCCTAGTCCAGGACTCCCTCACCTACCATATGAATCTTGATCTCTAGCCTTCCCCAAGTTGCTTTCCACTCAAATCCCCTTTCCACCAGATCCAAAACCTACGGGAGAGAGTTGAGTGTTGGGGAGACTATCATTTGAAGCACAAGAACAAGGAGTTCATCATCAACGCACCATTTGTTACTTCTTGGAGAGTGGTGTCTCCTAGATTGGCTAGGTGTCACTTGGGAGCCTCCGACAAGATTGTGGAGTTGAACCAAGGAGTTTGTAAGGGCAAGGAGATCGCCTACTTCGTGAAGATCTACCGCTAGTGAGGCAAGTCCTTCGTGGGTGACGGCCATGGTGGGATAGACAAGGTTGCTTCTTCGTGGACCCTTCGTGGGTGGAGCCCTCCGTGGACTCGCGCAACCGTTACCCTTCGTGGGTTGAAGTCTCCATCAACGTGGATGTACGATAGCACCACCTATCGGAACCACACCAAAAACATCCGTGTCTCCAAATTGCGTTTGAATCCTCCAAACCCTTCCCTTTACATTCT
The DNA here is from genome assembly GCA_963921465.1 of Triticum timopheevii. NCBI lineage: Eukaryota > Viridiplantae > Streptophyta > Magnoliopsida > Poales > Poaceae > Triticum > Triticum timopheevii. The sequence goes on along the minus strand of OY997264.1, from coordinate 440,955,685 downwards.
TGCAAGTTGCATGCTTTACTTTCCGCTGCCCATATACTCTTGCATGCTTGCTTGATATGTATTGTGAATGTTAAAACTTGTGCCTAATCTCCACTTAAACTTAAGGAAACTCAAAAAATGCAACTTTGGTACTTAGTGTCTAATCACCCCCCTCTATACACCTCTTCTCATGGTCCTACACCGCTCCACTATATACAATGGAGCCTGCCTGCCTAGTTTGTCGCTCTTCAGAGTATCTCACACAAGGCTGCGGTGGCCTCTCTCTCTCTCTCACCATTGGTCACTGATCCAGGCGCATCCCGTCCGCCGGGGGAAAGGGAGGAAGTGCATCATTTCTCCGTTCAAAGGTGCCGAGGCCCGAGGCAGCACGTCCCAATCTGCGGTACACACCATTCTCTCTGACCAAGCTCCGACGCGGCAAGGCCTACGCCACCTGCCCGCTGCCGCAGTATGGGCAGATTCCGCCCGCCGCCGCTCACCTAGTTACATCCCGACGACCTCCAGGTATCCCCTCCGGCCTTGCTCCACTGCCCGTCTTCCCACGTCGCTGCATGTGGATCTTCCATAGTTCTTTGCCCAAAATGTAGCTCGTCCGACGTACTTTCCATATTGCAATGTCGTCCTCACACTATTTTAGACAAACACAACCGTGTTGTTATCTTCCCTTAGGACAAGGAATATGCTTCTTTTTTACCGTCGCATGTGTCATCAACTGTTATTGGCCAGTAATTGCTTCCTTTCTACCTCTTTTTTTGCAAACAGAGCTATCCATTTCACCTCGTTGCTATTGCGACCTTTTGGTGAACTGCACAAATCACTTTTTTCTTAAGAGTGTTTTGTGCAGTTGTACTAAAATGTCACACGGGCAACGTCTCTACATTTCAGTGCGACTGCACAAAGGGAGATTGGTTTTGCTCTATCCTCCTCATCCAACTCCGAGCCTAATCTTGTCCAACTAGTTAGTCTTAAGAGAGACTGCGAAGGTGACCGACTTCTATTTGTGTGTTTATTGTTTCATCAGCAGTCCTCTATTATTGTAATCACACTTAATATCTTTGGAACAGGGACGCTCAGCTCTGTTTCAGTGGAACTGCACAAAATGATCAGAATGTTGCATGCTCTAGACAACTACTTTTTTCCCAACATGCCTTGTTGATTTAGACAGAGCTGGGGGGACGTTACTTCCAATGAAAGCATGGATCAATTTTAATTTAACACTTGTCACAACTCTGTCTTCAGTTGTGATGTAAATATTAGCTCTGATCTGCTAATAATTCACATGCATTAGCAAGGAAGTTAGTTTTTTATAATTTCCGGAAGAGCATCGATGGCAAGACACACGAAACAAAAGCTGAAAGCTCACACCATTGTACAATTTCATGTCGCTGGAAAATTATTTGTATAGTACGTCAATTATGTAAACAAATGATCGAAGCTTGATAGCATTGCCAGAAGCATCTTCAACACCCAGGTCCATGTGCCATGCACAAAATTATACTCCTTAGTTCCTAAATATTTATATTTTTACAAACTTCAAATGGGCATATTTTAGAGTGTAAATTCGCTCATTTTGCTTCGTATGTATACTCCCTCCGTTCCTAAACACTCTATTCGTCTTTCTAGAGATTTCAACAAGTGACTACATACTGAGCAAAATGAGTGAATCTACACTCTAAAATATGTCTATATACATCCATATGTAGTAGTCCATTTGAATCTCTAAAAAGACAAATATTTGAGTAGTCACTCGTTGAAATCTCTAGAAAGACAAATACTCCGGAGTATATTTAAGAACCGAGGGGGTAGTGCACAACCGCATGGGAGACTCGGCCCGGTCGTTGCGCTGCATTAATAGTGAGTAATGAGCAGTCAAATCATAAGCCCCACCTTTCCCACTGTAAGTTGCTCGGAAGAAGCAACCATCAATACGCCCTTCTGTGAATCCTCTCATAGTACTCCATCCGTCACTGTTTATAGAGCGCGCTTCAGAAAAAAGAAAAAAAAACTGTGGGACCAAGGCGACTAGCGATCGGCCTGAAAAATAGCATTGGTAGTTATAACATGGCGTCTATTACTAGAGGGAATAATGCATACACACATGCATGCAGTGCTTCCACCCCGGGTACACACATGCATGCACTTACTCCACTCCGTAGTAGTACATCGAGAGAAAATTGTGGACTTGATTACGGTTACCACGCCCTAATTAATTGAGCATTAAACCAAACGCGTCTAAAGTCTCTCTGGTGGTGGAAATGCATTGAGAGAAATGCATCATAATGAAGCGCGCCCTGTAAACTGTGACGGAGGGAGGAGTAGTATGAAGGTGCAAAACCAAGTACGCGTATGGCCAGTCGGTCAACGCACCTCCTCTTGGCATATCACTGACATGTGGGACAGGAGTGTGAGCAAACCGATCTCAATTGACGGCAAAGAGCCAACCCGCCGTTCCTTGAGAGAGACAAGGAGCGAGAACACACAGATGGGCTCGCACGGAGGCCAAGGTATATTCAAGCATGGTTGGTTGATCGATATCATCATTACATGTTGGGCTATCGTTTTCCGCCCTTCTCCGGAATAAACATGTACTTTATCAAAGATTAAAAAAATAAGAGTACAGACGCTCCACCATGCGGTTCTAGTAGTAGTACTACTCGTACTACTAAACCTTGCGCTTGGCTCTTCGCCTCTTCGTGAAGTCGAACAATGATGGTACTCCGCATGTTGGGTACTATAGTGTATGCCTCTGACAATCTGACACCGAATGGACTGATGCATGTCCACCGAGGGTAGGTTGCATTAGTCAAAAGGCGTAAGCGAGCTTCACATTGTCCTGCAAGCTTCTCCTCGTTCTACGAGTTGATGGGACACACCAAAAAGTAGTGCTAGTCCATACTCCCTCCTTTCCGGTTAATATGGCTTAATCTTTTTGGCGGGTAAATGAGAGAGCTTTATTCATATATAAGCGTTCTTAGGATGATCTGCCAAGACACTGCTCACTAGGAAGCGAGGTACCCCGAAAAAAAAGAAGTAGGAAGCGAGGCGTTTCATCAAGCCAGCTCTCGGCCACATTCAAAGTGCAGCAAGCATGGTTCACACGAAGATGCGCCGCAAGGTTTGCTGACCTGTTTACATGCTGAATAACAAAAAAAGAGGAAATATTACTGAGTGCTCCTATTTGTAACAGGATATGAGCCAGAATTAAGCAAGAATTATGGCGAGTGTTCCTTGCAATCAACTTCCATTATCACATGTGAGAACCCTCGAAGAGAACCAAATGTGTTGAAGATTGCTTTATCACATTTTAAAATTATAATAAGAGTGCAGACGCTCCTCCATCCGGTTCCTAGTACTACTAGTATAGTACATACCTCTATAGACTATAGTAGTAGTACTAGTACTACTAGTAAACTTTGCGCTTGGTTGTTCGCCTATTCGGGAAGTCGAACAATAATAGTACTAGTAGTATAGTGTATGCTTCTGGCAATCTGACACCGAATTAACTGTTGCACGTCCACCGCTTGAGCGAGGGAGAGCTTGCATTAGTCGAAAGTTTCTCCTTGTCCTGCGAGCCACCGCGCGCAAGCTTCTCCCGTCCTGCAACCTTCTCCTCGTTCGGCAAGTTGGCAGGACACAGCAAAGTAATGCTAGTCCATACTGCCTCCTCTGTGGTTAATATGGCTTAATTTCAAACGAGATAAATACACTGTCTGTCACTATATATTTGTAAAAATACGGCCAGTGGACTTCATAATACGTTCATTGCGCTCAATATATATATTTTCCGGTGTTTATACGGTCACTAGCTCACCCTGACTGAGCATGTGTGTGCATGCACATGTAGGTTGAGCACTTGAGCGTGACCGTGTGTGTTCTGTCGTGTGCTCGGACATGCATGCATTAGGGCGTCGCGCACGTTTTTGCGTCCATGCACTACAAAAAAAAGACACATCCATGACATTTTGGGCCGAACGAATTTTTTTCTGTCATACATATGACACTTCTATGACGATAATTGTGACAAAACCCGGTATCATCATAGATGTGGTGGGCTCCTACTTCTATGACAAAAAATCATGACAGAAAATGGGCTTTTCGTCCTGGGCGGGCCGGAGACGCAGCTGCATGACATTCTTTGGGCCGTCCATGACAGAAAAAACCATGGTAGAAGCAAGGGGGAGGAAAATTTCAGGGAGTTGCCGGTTACGGTGGGAGAGCGATGTGCGTTTCTCTCGTACAGGTACGCGCGTGTGTGCGAGGCATTGGCTCTAACTGAACCCGAGCGAGGCGTTGGGCTCTAACTGAACCCGAGTGATTACACTGGAGGCTACGTGTTACTGAACCCGAGCGATCGATCGATGGCTGTTAACTGAACCCGATGGAGCGATTCCTTTACTACTGCTGCTAACTGAAGCTGATCGATTGGATGAACAGTGAGCGTTGCGGGGGGGTTTGGATGAACAGTGAGCAGTGGCGTTGCCTCTGGATGAACATGACCACGTGGTGTGGAGGGCTGGATGAACAGTAGACGGCGGAGGGGTGGCCGTGGAGGGGTGGTTGAATAGGACCCCGTGGTGTGGAGGGCTGGATGAACAGTAGACGGTGGAGGGGTGGTTGAACAGTAGCCGGTGGAGTAGCGCGCGGTGGAGGCTGGATGAACAGGAGCCCGTGGAGGCTGGAGGAGGTCGACGGTGGAGATGAACAGTATCCTATGGAGTCCCGTTTTGCGGTACGCCACACCCCTCCCCCCGTTTCGACCGTAGCGCTCCAACACAAGTCCGTTTCGTCCGTTTTGCGGTACGCCACACCCCTCCCGATCAATAGGACCCCCGTTTTGACCGTAGGAGGTCTGTTTCCTCTGTTTTGCGGTACGCCACAACCCTCCCGATCAACAGGACCCCCGTTTCGACCGTAGGAGGTCCGTTTCCTCTGTTTTTCGGTACGCCACACCCCTCCCGATCAACAGGACCCCGTTCCGAATGTGGCCGGTCGAACACAGGGCCGTTTCCTCCGTTGTGCGGTACGCCAGGCCTCATTTCCATCGCGTGTTCCGTCCAAGCCGGTTGGCTCCCATGCGATCCATTGCCTCCTGATGAACACGACGCATTCCGTTGCCTCCCCATGAACACGACGCATTCCGTTGCCTCCCCATGAACACGATGACGACGCTGTTTCTCGGTTCCGACCAAGCCATATACGTATGCGCGAGTAGGCGTTCGAGACCCTGCCCGTATGTACGTACGTGGCCGTATTTTCTTTCTTGCACCCTCGCCGCTGTACGTACGTGTACATGCTCCGTGCGTGCCTCTACTACGACACGTGCGCGCCTCTACATCGACCAGTATGTACGTACACGTTCACGACCAGAATGACAACGGTACGTACGCTTCGACCAGGTGGGTCCCGACTGTCAGGCACTTCCTTGCCTGCGAAAATGTAGCTGGTGGGTCCCAGCAGTCAGGGGGGCGAATCGTTTTTTTTTGCCCGGACGCACTTCCTTGCGTGCGAAGATGTAGCTGGTGGGTCCCAGCAGTCACGGGGGCGAATCGTTTTTTTGCCCGGACGCACTTCCTTGCGTGCGAAGATGTAGCTGGTGGGTCCCAGCAGTCAGGGGGGCGAATCGTTTTTTTTGCCCGGACACACTTCCTTGCGTGCGAAGGTGCAGTTGGTGGGTCCCAGCAGTCAGGGGGAAAACGTTTTTTTCACGAAATACGGTGGCCCGTCCGGTGGGTCCCCGCTGTCAGGTGGAGGAATAATTATTTTCCGCGTAATAAGGAGGCACTTCCTTGCTGCGGTCGTGGACCCAGCTGTCAGCCTCTCCACATATAGTCCACGTCCGATGGAAGTCGTTCCTTGACCACGTTGACCACACCGTGCCGAGAGCACCAGGGAGCTGGACGACGATGAGGCCTAGGAAGGGGACGACGGGAGCCAGGGAAGACGCGGCAGTGGAAGCCCGCGCGGAGAGGAGTACGAGGGTTCACTGGTTCGGTTGCGGTGTGAGGCTGCCGTCGCCGCAGGGCCTGGCCAGCGGTGGGAATAGTAGGGGGCGGTGAGGCCTCCACGGCAGCACATCCGGCCACGGGAAGTAGGAGCATGTGGCATGACCGGCGCTGCTTTGGGCGGCTGGAGCAAGAAGACCAGAGGTTGAAGAAGCACTACGGCCGTTGGATGGACATCGTACGGTCACTGGAGCTAGAATCATTTATATTGACTAAGTTGTCAAAGCCCTCCGTCCCCGTCAACTTAGTAGGCCCACAAGTCAGACTCCCACCAAGGTGGGTCCCAGCTAGCAGGGGGGTATTCATTTTTTTGTGCGTAATAAGGAGGCACTTCCGGTGGGTCCGAGCTGACAGCAGGGGGAACGTTTTTTTGCGAAATACGATGGCCCGTCGGGTGGGTCCCAGTAGTCAGGGGCAAACGTTTTTTTCGCGAAATACTGGTGGCCCGTCCGGTGGGTCCCTGCTGTCAGGTGGAGGAATAATTATTTTCCGCGTAATAAGGAGGCACTTCCTTGCGGCTGCCGTGGACCCAGCTGTCAGCCTCTTCACGTACAGTATTCTTCCGATGGAATTCGGTCGTTGACCACATTGACCATGCCGCGCCGAGAGCACCATGGCGGTGGACGACGGCGAGGCCTAGGAAGGGGACGACATGGAGCCGGGGAAGACGCGGCAGTGGATGCCCACGCGGAGAGGAGTACGAGGGTTCACTAGTTCGGCTGCGCTGCCGTCGCCGCAGAATAACAGTGGGTGTGGGTGAGTGGAGTGGAGGGATGGCCTGGCCAGCGGTGGGAGTAGTATGGAGGCGGTGAGGCCTCCGCGGCAGCACAGCCGGCCATGGGAGGCAGGAGCAGGCAGCACGACTGGTGCTGCTTTGGGTGGCTGGAGCAAGAAGACCAGAGGTTGAAGAAGCACTACGGCCGTTGGATGGACATCGTACGGTCACTGGAGCTAGAATCGTTCATATTGACTAAGTTGACAAAGCCCTCCATCCCCGTCAACTTAGTAGGCCCACAAGTTAGCTTCCCACCAAGGTGAGTCCCAGCTAGCAGGGGGAGTATTCATTTTTTTGTGCGTAATAAAGAGGCACTTTCGGTGGGTCCGAGCTGACAGCGGGGGAACGTTTTTTTTCACGAAATACGGTGGCCCATCCGGTGGGTACCAACAGTCAGGGGGGAAACGTTTTTTCGTGAAATAAGGTGGCCCGTTCGGTGGGTCCCTGCTGTCAGGTGGAGGAACAATTATTTTGCGCCTAATTAGAAGGCACTTCCTTGCGGCCGCCGTGGACCTAGCTGTCAGCCTCTCCACGTATAGTACTCTTCCGATGGAAGTTGGTCGTTGACCACGTTGACCACGCCGCGCCGAGAGCACCAGGGCGGTGGACGACGGCGATGCCTAGGAAGGGGACGACGCGGAGCAGGGGAAGACGCAGCAGTGGAAGCCCGCACGGAGAGGAGTATGAGGGTTCACTGGTTCGCCTGCAGTGTGAGGCTGCCGTCGCCGCAGAATAACAGGGGGTGTGGGTGAGTGGAGGGATGGCCTGGCTAGCGGTGGGAGTAATATGGGGGCGGTGAGGCCTCCGCGACAGCACAGCCGGCCACGGGAGGCAGGAGCAGGCGGCACGACCGTCGCTGCTTTGGGCGGCTGGACCAAGAAGACCAGAGGTTGAAGAAGCACTACGGCCGTTGGATGGACATCGTACGGTCACTGAAGCTAGAATCGTTTATATTGACTAAGTTGACAAAGCCCTTGGTACGCTCCAACTTAGTAGGCCCACAGGTCAGCCTCCGAAATGGTGGGCCCTAGATGTTAGGGGGAGGAATCATTTTTTGGGCGGCTAAGAATATCCGAGATTGAAGAAGAAGCACGACATCCGTTGGATAGACATCCAACGGCCACTGCTGCTAGAACCGTGTGTTGACTATAATAAGTTGACAAAGCCTTGCATACGCGTCATCTTATTTTTTTTGGGGACGCGTCACTTAGTAGGCCCACAAGTGTGTGGCAGAGAACTTATAGCCCATTTGCGTTTTGTAAGATTGTACAACCCATTTTTGAATTCTAATGGAATTTACAACAGCCCATTTACAGTTTGTTAAAAGTACAACCCATTTTCTAGCTAGGACAACGATTAATAATTTCAACCAACCGTTGAAGATAGAATTCAATAAAATTTCCCACATTTTGATGGGATCCGAAATATTTTTATCCATAAATTTCTAGTCAAATTAAATATAAATTTGTATTACGTAAAAATCCAACGAAACATTGCGCGCGCAACAATGAAAATTTAAGATTTTCAAAATCCATAAATAATATTTTATAAACTAATTTCGTGTTTGGTGCATTTTTTATAGTTACTGCCCAGTTTTTATAATTGCATCCCATTTATTATTTTTAAAGCCCATTTTCCTGTTAAGCCTAATGCATCCCTCCTAGGAAAGATTTGCAGCCCAGCGGGGCAGAGAATAACAAGTTGACCTTGCCTGGGTATTCCTCAAAAAGACGTATAGCTAGGCTAGCCATTTTCATCTTGAAAAAAGTAGTATCTGGGCTGGATATTTGGCCTGGGCTAGACGGGGCACAGCCCGCCCAGTTAATACCCTGCTCTCCTCTGAACAACAATGAAATCATCGCCAAGAAAAACTCTGCAGTGCTCACGCCTCAAAAACACAAATACTGCTCGAGCTGCTTGGTCCCAGCTATCGGCCGCACCTTGTGCAATTCTGTCATTTATATTAACTACATAGGTTGACAATGGTGTGGGACTGTGATGTCAGGAAACCAGGAGAAAGCAAAAAAAAATATATAGTTGTACATAATAAGGAGGCACTTGCGTACGTACGGCTATGGCCCTAGTGGGTCCCTAGTGTCATTCAGTCAAAATAAAGTCATCTCCTGAATCCTCATGTTCGTTGACCATGTTAACAATGCTCGGCGCCACGGCGAGCGCAACAACTCGAAGGACAACGGTGAGGGCCTCGCGGGCCCTATGGAGGTCTGATACAGCGCCCGCTGCTCATTCAGGAAGCCAGGATCAACGGACACCTATGAGCACATTCGAGAATCTGAGACGGCATGAAACGGTAAGGCCGCGCTTGGGAGCCCTGGTTTATTTCAAACCTGTATTAACATACAAGTGTAATTTACTCGTCATCGGAAGGCCCGAGGTCTGTAAGTAAAACCGACGGGTTACGCGTGTAATTTGAGAGACCAGTGTATATTTTACGAGCATTGCTATATGGACGACATTACCCGACGATACATGCACGACGTGCGTATCATGCCATCCATGGGCAAGGCTAAAACAACAGCTAACGGCTGGATTAGCAATCGTCCGAGTGTCGTTCAGCGTTTTTATCGTGTGTGAAGTACTTCCGATATTTTACTAGTCGAAATCGAGCAACCAAGCGCCTTCGCCCGAGACCATCTGCTTTAATTTACAAGCGTCAGTTTTACAAGCGGTTTTGGTTGGAAAACGATGATCCAATCACGACCTAATATCATGAGTTGGTCAGAAGATCACATGGTTTCACGTCTAACCTACCCAACATGTCGTATAGGCTATGAATGAAACATCAGACGATGAACTTCTTATGCATGGAAACAACAGAAGAGGATGATCTTCTTAACAAGCAAATCACTGGCATTAGATCGACATGCAAAACAATATGAAGCATTATTCTCAGGAGGCACGGTGACAGCTCGTGATGCCGCATGCCACAACATTTCAAGCTCAACTTTGCAATCAAACACAAGGCCTGGCATTACATAGACAATATTCAGAACAAACTCTTAACACAGGAATATCTCAGCAGAGTAACTATTTACTTCTAAACTGAACACAGGAATAGGAAAAAACACTCGACGCTGCTCACAGCAAGGGCGTCCCACTCAAAAATATCAAATGCATGTCTTCTGGCTAACATCAATGAGCAAATTTTGACAAGGTTTTCCAATTCCAATATATTAAACTAACGTGTTCTTGCTAACATCAATGAGCAAATTTTGACAAGGTTTTCCAATTCCAATATATTAAACTAACGTCTTCTTGTTAACATCAATGATTAAACTTTGACAAGCTTTTCCCATTCAAAATATGTAATGCCTATGATCGTGTCCTGTCTTAGCTTCTTGTACTAGTTTGGGCACTTTTTGCCTAGGGCACTCCACGTGTTGTTAAATTGCCAATGGTCTCTGCAGACTAGTCATGTCACCGGTGTCTAATAATACTCTGTAAAGCTTCTCGGTCATTCCTTCTGTAATGTATAGCATCTAGTGACTGCTTCTTTCTGCAAAGTGGAACGACCAACTGGACCCAGTAACGCAGCAGTTTGCCTTGGACACATTGGCTCCTTTTGTGCAGTTCAACTAAAATCGAAGTCGGAATAAAACCAAGCTTTAATTTTGATATCCCTGTAAGCAACAATAGGCATAAGGGAAACAATTACTGAGAAATAACAGTTGATGACTTGTCTTAATGGGAAACAAAGCAGGAGAGGAGCAATTCTCCATCAGTGTGATTCATTCATATTGACTGAGACATTATCTTAACAATGCCTTGGTTCAACATGTATAAAGAACGACAAAGCAGAAAAGTACCATTCCTAAAACAATGCAACTGATTCATTTTTAAAGAGACATTATCTTAACAATACCTTGGTTAAACATGTAGAAAGAACTACAAAGCAGGAGTACCATTCCTAACAAGTGTTGCAGTTTTGAACTAAGATTCAGTAGTTAATTAATTCTGAGAGTGGCATTGCTTAATTTTACTAGCGGCATTAGATTAACGAAAAGCATAAACAGTTCCAGGGAGAGTGGGCGCAACAACAATATGTGCTTCCATCTACTTATAAAGGGGGTGATGCAGAGTTTGTTGTAACAAAGCAACAAGCATCATGTCTGGGTTGGTCCCATTTTTGTTCACTACTTAATGGGAAAAGACAACAATACAATAGCTTCAATTCAACATTTATTTAAAACAGTACCAATACAAGTAGCACAACATCTCAAAGCACACTGCACAATCATGTGGATGAAGGCCTGTACTGACCTTTCATGAGAACACCAGGATAAAATACGAATCTGCTAACACGAATAGGAAATCCAATCTCATTTTGTGCAGTTGCACTGAAATCAAGCAAAGTGTTTCGCGTAGCGAAGCAAAATGTCGCAATAGGAACAAGTTGAATAGATATCATGTGGTTGAGACCAAGATTTGAAACAACTCGACAGGAACACTGGAAACAAATCTCGATCTCCTTATGTGCAGTTCCACCAAAATTAAGCAAAGTCACCGGTGTGACATTCAAGTTGAACTGCACAAAACACTCTTAAAACATAAGTGTTTCGAGTAGCGAAGTAAAATGTCGCAATAGCAACAAGTTGAATCGATACCCCTGTTTTAACAAAGGCAAAAAGGAAACAATTACTTGCCGATAAAGGAGGATGAAATAAACGGTGACAGAAAGAAGCATCTAACTTATCTTGGATGGAAAACAAAGTAGGATAGTAGCATTTCTAAAACGGTTGCATTGATTCATATTAACAGAGACACTCTCTTGAAACAACATTCGTTAAAAATGTAATTTACTTTTAACAGTGGCATTGCTTCAATTTTCAGGCGGCATTCTTAGATTAACAACAACAAAATAGCTGTATGGGACATGCTAGCACCATGTGCGTCCACACGTATAAATGGGTGATGCAGAGTATGTAGCCAAGCAGCATATCTGTGTTGGTCCCATATTTGTTCTCTTTGAACTTTTGTCCTATGTGAGGACAGCAAATCTAGTCCTGCACAAACTACCTGACCCCCCCAGTTTCTTTCCCTTTTCAACAAAGAGATCGGTTCCTTACAGATGTGTGTACTGGGTTACCCCCCTTTTCCCTTTTCGACCAACAGAGCGGCTGGATAGCCAGTCTATACTACTTTTCCTCCCTCCTTTCCTCATTGAACCACGTCTTAGATTCATGCTCCACCCCACCGCACCTTTCTTTCCTCTTTGAGCCAAGACCTAGATTCGACTACAGATCGAAAAAGATCCATATGCAGCTAGAGCAACGACGGTTTCAAAGAAACTTATACCTTAGGGTCGTCGGGATGTGGTAAGGCGTGCGGCGGGAGGACGGATCTGCCCACACTACGTACGGCAGCAAGAAAGAAGGGGTCTGTGACCCTCCCGCACAGGCGCTGGGTGAAAGAGAATAGCGCAACCGGCAGTGGATTGCCTCCCTCGCCGAAGGCGATAGAGTTAATATTGCACCTCCTCCCCTTCCCGTTGCGACGGGATACAGACGCCTCCTTCACCAGCTGTGAGGGGGGAGAGAGACAAGAGGCCAACATAGTCTTGTTTAGATCTTGTGAAGAGAGGGTGAGAGACTATGAATATAACAAACCCTAGCAAATGAACATTGAGCCTCCAGCGTGTAACATATATGTATTGCGGCGAGCGTGTGGAGAGTGCAAACCCTAGCGAACAAGCGCTGAGGCTCCCGCTTATATATATAGTAATGTAGTACGGACTGAGCTCCGGTGCCTTCACTCCATTTGCTTTTGGCTGTATGACAGGTGAGCCAGCCACATTTTGGGCCCACCTGTCATAAACCCAAAGGCAGGTGCACTAAGTCAATGAAGCTGCGTCCATATAGTACTCTCGTGTGTATACGAATAATATATAGTGGAGTGGTTTTCTTATTCTCTCTATCACAATCGTTTTAAATTGTGTAAGTACGAAACGAAACTCTTTATTTAATGTACAGAGGGAGTACTACTTCCGATGAACTAACGATCCACGCCCACGCGTCCTGGTCGCACTTCCTGTCCTTCACGTGTGGTACACTACCCTCCCTTAAGTGAACAACCACACATGCGCCAAATTATCGGAAACGTGTGAGAGTGTGTACAAATAAAGAATTTTAATTTCAATTACCGGAAAGGTTTGAGAGTATTACAAAGTTTGACTTCATTCAAATCTAATATACGGAGTAAATAAAAATGGAAGGCTACTACGTCCATCCGGGTTTTTAGTCCACACCATTTTTTAAATCAAAGTTAATAGCTGGACAAATAAAATTACAGGGGAGCTGGAGACAAAGTTGTGAGAAGGCTTACAAATCAATACAAAACTTATGCTCTTAGTACCAACGTCGATCCTTCTTCAAGGAAACATTTGGTTCGTAGCCAATTGTGTGATAAAATTGCACCAACGTGAAGGACGACTGCGTCTCCAACGCAACCAAGGTGAACTGACGAAGGATATCATCTTTGTGCGTAACAAGCAAAGAGCACTGATGGAAGACAGCTTGTTTTTCATTGAAAATCGATCAGCTTCACCAACCGACGCAACCATGAGGCGCGACCATGAGCATCGATAGGTCATCGTGGTGATGCGTCATCCATTTGGCATCAAGTTTGGGTGAGGCACCTATGAAGTTCGACAAATCCTCACTGTGGTCTGTTTCTTCTCAGTAATCAAGCTCGAGGAAGGAAGAACCATGTGGCAGAGGACAGTAAGGCGGAACAACAATGGCCATCCAATTTTGTGCAGTTCCACTAAAATTGAGGAAGACATGCTCGGGTATGGAGACACGCATCGCTGTTTCCAAAAATATAAAAAAGGGTTAATGAAAAGTACACCAACAAACAGAAGCATCATAATTATATCTTGATGGGAACTAAACCAGGATACCCGAGAAAAAAAAGCATTTCTTCATTTAACCAGTGATAGTATACCACCATATGGACAATGACCGCACAACCACCATGTACTTTTTGTCGAAACAACATGTATACCTCCACCGAGGCATAAATCAGGACAACTTTTCGAGTGGCATTTCCTCTATAATAGTACTGGTAGGTGATGTTGGACCTGCCGACGAACCCTAGCTACTATGCATGGGGAGCTGGGGAGTAGTCGCATAGAAGAAAACCCGCACGCAGCAACCTGGGGAGCTGGACCAGTACAAGAAGTTATACCTCAGGTGGGCGAGATGTCGTTTAGGCGGGCGGGCGGGATCTGCCCACACAACGGCAGCGAATAAGGGCGCGGAGGATCTTCGTCCGCGCCAGCGCCGGCTCCGAGAGGACGGTGCGCATCTGCTCCCCCCGTCGCCGACGGCGACAACGTCAACGCTGCACCTCCTCACCTCCCGCAGCGGACGGGATTCAGCCGGATCTGTGACCACCGGTGAGGAGAGAGATAGACTGGACACTGTCATCTTGTTTTGATATGGATAGGGTGAGAGAGCAAGACGCGAGAAACTCTATCAAACAAGAGGCTATAATGGAGTAAAAAATCTCTCCATAGTAGTGGTTTTAAATAGAATACGCGCGTTCCCGGAAAAAAGAAACGAAAACTGGCGGACAATTTTTTAAGGGTCTGTCTAGGACACATCTAGATGTGACATAGTTATGTCACATCTAAGTTGATGTCCACTCTGTTTGTGGTCTATTTTTTTGTCCTAGTTTTTTTGTTTCTTGTTGCTACATTATATACTTGTGGGAGCTTAGATGTGATATCCTTAAATAACATGTAGATGTGAATTGGACAAACTGATTTTCTAACGTACCAAGAAAGAAAACTCGATCAAAAACACGCCCCCGCTTCCAGGTCGCGAGAGTCATCACGCACACACACATAGACATAGACATGCATATCCATGTTTACGTAAAATTCCATTTCCATCTCCATCTCCAATCATATTTGTCCAACTGGCACAATATTTACGTGGTTAATTATATACGCAGCAATATTAACGTACATCATCTCTTGTTTGCGCATGTCCGGACCGCTGCCACGGCCGGTCCTGACCAACCCGAACCCTCTTCATCACCCGCGCGTGCTTCCCGCCCGAAACGGTCAGTGCCGCATTCATGCCCGGCCAAAGCGGACGTGACCTCTCACTGGCGCCGGCATTGAAGCGGCGCGCTGGCCGAGAGAGCGTCGCCCGCGCCGCTTCTGGGTGCACACGGCTGCTCCGCGTTCAAAGGTCGCAATAGCTGGCTACAACATGCATGTCAAAAGTTTTTGGGAGTCCGTGCTACAGCTAGCTGTCCTTCCCCAACTCGTCAATCTCTTCTAGTAGTGCTAGTAGTACTCCATGGCGCGATCCATCGACAAGTAGGCGTGAAAGTTATCGTATACTCGGTTTGCGGTGAGTGGCATGCCGAGCGACCGTGTGGGGTCGAGCCGTGGAGGAGGGTGAGACACGAACACGACAGACGTGATTTAAACGTTGGTTTTGCTCGATGGCGTGATCCAACGAAACGAAACGTTGGTTTCTCTCCGTTTCCATTTTTTCTCCGGAAAAACGGAAACTTTCCACTCCATTTTCATTCCTATTCCAAGGTTGCCCCATTACAACATTCCATCAAATACAAAGGAAAACTAACATGCATGCTGATGCATCTCAATGATTCACAGATCATAGCCAATATTTACTTCACAACTAAAGAAAAAAGTTGTGAGAGCGTGTACGAAAGAAAAACTGTTGATGGGGTCACTACGACTTAAACCCTAAACCCTAAACATGATTTAATTCCCTGGCCAGGTAGAACCTGTCGAAGGAAAGACGGCTGGCACCCTCGGATCATACGATGCTTTTGTGCAGTTCCACTAAAATCGACCTGAGCATCCTGATGGCAAAGATATTGAAGAAGTGTGATTAGAATAATAGTACTAGCACTAGTTCATGAGACATAAACTCATCACAAGTAGAAGCCGATAGAAGTAGAGAAAGATCGACATGGAGATGGAGCTACGGCAGTGGAGCAAGCCGGCTCCAAAAGGAAGATGGACTACCTAGGACGTCGGGCTGTAGCTAGAAGGGCGGTTGGGACGCGGCGTCAGCCCAAACTGCGGTGACCCCCGATTGGGACGCACCGACTGTGGATTTTCTCCCTCGCCGATGTCGACCGCGTCTACGCAGAACATTGTTCCCTTCCCCCAGCTGCGGGATCGGGCCCGTCATTCAATGCTTGTGAAGAGAGCAACCTTAGCAAGAAGGCTTGTAGCTTAGGCTCCTGCTAGTGTATATATAGTGGTTTTCTTTTTCTCTCCATATCAACCATTTTATATTGCGTACGTGTCATTCAAGAGTGAAATGATGGTTGCTTCTTCCGACTAACTTACTGTGTGATTTGACTGCTCCTTAGTGGCCCCTACACGTACTCCCCCTACGTGTATGCAACAGTCACACATACACATGGACGCAAAAACGCGCGTGACGCCCTAATGCATGCATGTCCGAGCACACGACGGAACACACACGGTCACGCTAAGTGCTCAACCTACACGTGCATGCACACACATTGAGGGAGTCCTGGACTAGGGGGTGTCCGGATAGCCGAACTATCATCATCGACCGGACTCCAAGACTATGAAGATACAATATTGAAGACTTCGTCCCGTGTCCGGATGGGACTTTCCTTGGCGTGGAAGGCAAGCTTGGCAATACGGATATGTAGATCTCCTACAATTGTGACCGACTCTTTGTAACCCTAGCCCTCTCCGGTGTCTATATAAACCGGAGGGTTTTAGTCCATTGGACGAACAACAATCATACCATAGGCTAGCTTCTAGGGTTTAGCCTCCTTGATCTCGTGGTAGATCTACTCTTTTACTACCCATATCATCAATATTAATCAAGCAGGAGTAGGGTTTTACCTCCACCGAGAGGGCCCGAACCTGGGTAAAAACATCGTGTCCCTTGCTCCTGTTACCATCCGCCTAGACGCATAGTCCGGGACCCCCTACCCAAGATCCGCCGGTTTTGACACCGACATTGGTGCTTTCATTGAGAGTTCCTCTGTGTCGTCACCCATAGGCCCGATGGCTCCTTCGATCATCAACAACGACGTGGTCCACGGCGAGACTTTTCTCCCCGAACAGATCTTCGTATTCGGCGACTTTGCACTGCGGGCCAATTCACTTGGCCATCTGGAGCAGATCGAAAGCTACGCCCCTGGCCATCAGGTCAGATTTGGAAGTTTGAACTATACGGCCAACATCCGCGGAGACTTGATCTTTGACGGATTCGAGCCACAGCCGAGCGCGCCGCACTGTCGTGATGGGCATGATTTAGCTCTGCTGCCGGACAGTGCCCTGGAGGCCGCATAAGAGTCCGCTCCGACCCTTAACTCGGAGCCGACTGCGCCGATCGAGGATGGGTGGCTAGACACCGCCTCGCGGGCTGCTACCTCTACGACGATGGAGCCGAATACCGACCCTGTCCCTTGTGAAGCTCGTGACTCCAAGGTGCCGGACTCCTCTCTGGACACCGAACCTTTCGCGCCCCTGCCAATCGAATCCGATTGGGCGCCGATCACGGAGTTCACCGCTGCGGACATCTTTCAGCACTCGCCTTTCGGTGACATCCTGAATTCACTAAAGTGTCTCTCTTTATCAGGAGAGCCCTGGCCGGATTATGGCCAGGACGGTTGGGATGCGGACGACAAAGAAATTCAAAGCCCACCCACCACCCACTTTGTAGCCACTGTCGACGACTTAACCGACATGCTAGATTTCGACTCCGAAGACATCGACGGTATGGACAACGATGCCAGAAACGACCAAGAACCAGCGCCTACAAGGCACTGGAAAGCCACCTCGTCATACGACATATACATGGTGGACATCCCAAAGGATGGGAATGGCGATGGAACAGCGGAGGATGACCCCTCCAAAAAACAGCCTAAGCGCCGACGTCAGCGGCGCCGCTCAAAATCCCGCCATAGCAAGAATGGAGATTCCAGCACCGGAGATAATAACACCCGGACAGTGCCGAAGACAACCCCCTCCAGCAAGAGTCAGCATAGGAGGACGGAGAAGCCAGCCCTCATGAGAGAGCGGCAGACAAAGAGGTAGAGGACGATAATTACATGCCTCCCTCCGGAGACGAGGCAAGCCTCGACGACGACGAATTCGTCGTGCCTGAGGATCCCGTCGAACAAGAGCGTTTTAAACGCGGGCTTATGGCCATGGCAAGCAGCCTCAAGAAGAAACAGCAACAGCTTAGAGCTGACGAAGATTTGCTAGCCGACAGATGGACTGAAGTCCTTGCGGCCGAAGAGTACGAACTCGAACGCCCCTCCAAAAGCTACCCCAAACGCAAGTTGCTGCCCGATTAGAGGAGGAAGCATATAAACTTACATCACCAGCGCACAATACAGCCGACCGACCACCTCGTGGCCGCGACAGAGAGGCCTCTAGGGCCTCCACTAAAGCCATACCCCGGCGTCGCTCGAAAAGTACAAAGTCACGGGGGAATGCGCCGGACTTGCGTGACATATTGGAGGATAAGGCAAGACAATCAAGATCGGTCTTCGGATCGCGTGGGCGCCCCACGATACGCGACGACAACCGTCACGCCGGATACAGCAATTCCGGCCGGGCCGAACATAGTAGACAAAGCTCGCTTGAGCTACGTCGTGATATAGCCCAATACAGAGGCGCCGCACACCCACTATGCTTCACAGATGAAGTTATGGATCATCAAATCCCCGAAGGTTTCAAACCCGTAAACATTGAATCCTACGACGACACAACAGATCCTGCGTTCTGGATCGAAGACTATCTTCTTCACATCCACATGGCCTGCGGTGATGATCTTCACGCCATCAAATACCTCCCACTCAAGCTTAAAGGACCAGCTCGGCATTGGCTCAACAGCTTGCCAGCAGAATCTATTGGGTGTTGGGAGGACCTGGAAGCTGCATTCCTTGATAACTTCCAGGGCACATATGTGCGACCACCAGACGCCGATGACCTAAGCCACATAATTCAACAGTCAGACGAATCGGCCAGACAATTCTGGACACGGTTCTTAACCAAGAAAAATTAAATCGTTGACTGTCCGGATGCAGAGGCCCTTACAGCCTTCAAACATAACATCCGAGACGAGTGGCTTTCCCGGCACCTAGGACAGGAAAAGCCGAAATCCGTGGCAGCCCTCACATCACTCATGACCCGTTTCTGTGCGGGAGAAGACAGCTGGCTAGCTCGCAGTAATAACCTCACCAAAAATTCTGGTAGTCCGGATACCAAGGACAGCAATGGCAGGTCGCGTTGCAATAAGCACAAACGCCGCATTAACGGCGATAATACTGAAGATACGGCAGTCAACGCGGGATTCAGAGGCTCCAAACCCGGTCAGCGGAAAAAGGCATTCAAAAGAACTACTCCGGGCCCGTACAATTTGGACCGAATACTCGACCGCTCGTGCCAGATACACGGCACCCCCGAAAAGCCAGCTAATCACACCAACAGGGATTGTTGGGTGTCCAAGCAGGCAGGCAAGTTAATTGCCGAAAACAATGAGAAGGGGCTGCATAGCGATGATGAGGAAGAGACCCGGCCGCCGAACAATAGAGGACAGAAGGGTTTCCCCCCTCAAGTGCGGACGGTGAACATGATATACGCAACCCACATACCCAAAAGGGAGCGGAAGCGTGCGCTCAGGGACATATACGCGATGGAGCCAGTCGCCCCAAAGTTCAATCCATGGTCCTCCTGCTCGATCACTTTTGATGGAAGGGACCACCCCACCAGCATCCGCCACGACGGATTCGCCGCATTGGTTCTAGACCCAATCATCGATGGATTTCACCTCACTAGAGTCCTGATGGACGGCGGCAGCAGCCTGAACCTGCTTTATCAGGATATAGTGCGCAAGATGGGCATAGACCCCTCAAGGATTAAACCCACAAAGACGACCTTCAAAGGCGTCATACCAGGTGTAGAGGCCAATTGTACAGGCTCAGCTAAAATTGAAGTGGTCTTTGGATCCCCGGATAACTTCCGAAGTGAGGAGTTAATCTTCGACATAGTTCCGTTCTGCATCGGCTATCATGCACTACTCGGATGAACCGCATTTGCAAAGTTCAATGCGGTGCCGCACTACGCATACCTTAAGCTCAAAATGCCAGGCCCTCGAGGAGTCATCACGGTCAACGGAAACACTGAACGCTCTCTCTGAACGGAGGAGCATACAACAGCTCTCGCGGCGGAAGTGCAGAGTAGCCTTGTCGGGGGTTGGGTGCGACATATGCCAAGGGATGGCTTATCATGGTGGGGGCGAGTAGAACGTCGCCGGTGCCTGGAAGCGGGATGAGGCGAAGACATGCACGCCGGCGAATCTTACCCAGCTTCAGGGCTCTCCGAGGAGATAACACCCCTACTGCTGCTCTGCGGGGTCTCCGCATGGTCACTAAGGCAAAGTGAATACAAGGTTGCTCCTAGAGCTGTTTCCGGAGGTAGGAGAAGGCAAGGCTAGCTCTCTCCTCCCTGTGACGTCTGTCTAGTGCTAATGGATTCGAACCCTTTGCATGGGTGCCCTGGGGGGTTTATATAGGCCTACCCCCCAGGGGTACAATGGTAAAACCGCCTGGGTGCGGGTCCTAGCTGTCTGTCTCTCAGGCGCCGTCTTGTCCGCCGACTCCTGGGGCCCGCCGACTGGTGGCTCCCGCCGACTAGCCTGGTACGAGGGCATCAGCCCGCGTCCGCCGCGGGCGGGTCTTGCCGGCTGCAGATTACTGTAGCCGTGCTTCTAATGACGCGGGCTTGGTCATGGGGTCATGGCAACAGTGCCGCCGCCTAGCGGGCGATCACTGTTGCCATTCCCCTGTCGCATCTGGTTAATGGCGTGTGGGGCCCGTGGGAGGGGCCGACCGACTCCTGGGGGCCGACTCCTGGCGCTCTCCCCGTCTTCAACACTCTCACTGACTGGTAGGCCCCGCCGCCTTCGGGCCGTACAGACAGGCCGTCATGGGTACAGGGCTCCGCCCTCAAGGGCTGACGTCAGGGCCGGCATGGCGACAGTGCCGCGCCGGGCGGAGATCTCCGCGAGTACGGCACACTGTGGCCATACCTGCCCTTAAATAACAGGGTGGTTGGAGTTGCAGGCCGACTTCTGTAGTCGGCCTCTGGGGAGTCGCCTCTAGGACTCGGCTTTATCTGGAGTCGCCTTGGGGTGTCGACTTGTCTTGGAGTCGCCTCCGGGACTCGGCTTATCTTGGAGTCGCCTCCGGGACTCGGCTTATCTTGGAGTCGCCTCTGGGATTCGGCTCGTCTTGGAGTCACCGCAGGTACTTGAGGGGCGCAATCGGTCCCGATGTCTTGAAAGGTTCTAGGGCTCGGGTTAGCCTACCCGTGGCCCATTACTCCGACAGTAGTCCCCGAAGCTGGTGAGGCTCTGAGGATGATAAGTCGCGGGCCTCAACAGTTTCATTCTTCCGGTGGTAGGATTTAGGCCTTGCTCGCCGTCCTCCTTCGAGCCGACTAGCCGGAGTCGGACTCACAGAGGGCCGTCCTGCTTCAAACCGACTAGCTGGAGTCGGATTCTCTGAGGGCCGTCTTGCCCCCAAAGAGTTCGAAAGCCTCTGCGGGAACCAGGCGGCGTGCCTGATACGCTTCCCGCGGTCGCCCGCCTCAGCCCTGTCGCGCGACACCATGTGGCAGGGGCAGTCTGCCTGCCCACGCGCGCGACGGGACTGGCCGTCAGGCAGGGCGCGCCACTACCGCGCCTCGGCGCGCGAATCGGATCCGTTGCGGTCGTGCGGACGGTTGGGTTCCCCACGTCGTTACTACGCGCAGTAACTTCGTGGGGTAAATCGTGGGGGTGTGGGGTCCTGCGTGCAGTTAATCCCACACCGCCCCATCGGCTTCTCTGCCCGCAGGCCTATAAGTAGGCGGGGGGAGCTGGACGGGAAACACACGCGCCCATTCCTCCCAGCTCCCCCGCTTCCTCCTGCTTCTTCTTCCTCCAGCCATCACCGCACCAAGCCGCCCCGCATCTGCAGCGATGAGTTCCTCCTCCGCCGCCGCGGCTCCTGCCGTGCGTTCCGGCGTGTGGGACGGCTCCGAAGTGGACGACAACACCATCGAGCACCTCCGCAAGACGCGCCGGCTCCCTGGCGCGAACTTGGTGCGAGCCCGTGCCCCGCCGGCGGGGGAAATAAGGCCGGCGCCGGAGGAGGACGAGTGGGTCGTATTCCGCTCGCACCTCATGCGCGGCCTGCGCCTTCCGGCGAGCGCCTTCTTTCGTTCCTTCCTGGAGTTCAACGGGCTCCAGCCGCACCACCTCACTCCAAACACGGTGGTGCTGCTGGCCGCCTTCGCCACCCTGTGCGAGGGTTTCCTCGGTGTTCTCCCCACCATCGAGCTGTGGGGGGAGTTCTTCCAATCGAAACTCGACACACACGTCGTCGGCATACCGGCTCAGTGCGGCGCATTCATCGCAATGCGAAGGTTGACCGCCGACAACCCATTTCCCTCCATCGCGCTGATCAAGTCGGTGAAGATGTGGCAGCGGTCGTACTTCTACGTGAAGAACGTCGCCCCATAAGGCGACTGGGTCAACTTGCCGCACTACAAAGCCGGCGCGCCGGCTGGGAGGCTTCCCAGCTGGTCCCATCGAGCCAAGACGCTGACTCCCGCAGGCGCCGCCGCCGTCGCGCGACTCCGAGTGTTGACGCAGTCGGAAGGCTTGGTTGGGGCCGACTTGCTGGCCGCCTTCGTGGCGCGCCGAGTCCTCCCACTCCAAGGCCGACCTCATCTGATCTGTCAGATGAGCGATTACCGGGACCCGAGCCGGATGTGCACCAGGGAGATACCCCACGCGGAGGTGGCGAACATGGTGAACCACATCGCGAACTGCGAGCTCGCGGCGGACTGGGAGTTCGGCAAAGAGCCGTACTCGCGCGCCAACCCTTCGCCTGTGGTAAGTAAAATCTTTGTTCTTCTGTTTTTCTTTGTAGCCAAATCCGGCTTATGATCTTCTTGGTTTTTTCGAGTCAGAACCCCCTCATCCAGCCTGCAGCCGGCGCCACGGGACATCCCCGCGAGTTCGCTCTAGACCGAGCGGAAAGCGACGTCGACGACCCCGACTTGGGGGCGGCGGCGATGGAGGCCGACGCCGAAGGCAGAGGAGGAGGAGCGGAAGGCGGCTTCCGGCCCTCGGCGACCTTCGCCGACTGGCCAAAAGACAAGGCCGAAGGGGAAGTCGTCCTGCGCCGCCAACCGAAAGCCGGCCATCAAGGCGCGAGTTCCTCCGCCGGCTTGGCTGGTCAAGTCGGCGTGAAGAAGCGCCGGGCTGCGCCGAGTTCGCTCGGCGGCCGGCCGAAGAAGTTCAAGGGGGCGGCTGCCGCGACCAAGCGGGAGGAGGCGGTCGCGAAGGCCAACCGCTTCCGCAAGGAAGTGAAGAAGCCGCCGCTAGTCTCTGCGTAAGTGTTCACCGCCTTTGTCTTGTTTTCTTCGACGAATCTTTTCCGAGTCTTTATATTTCCTTCTTTGCTTCAGGGCCCCTCTTTCTCTCGAGAGGGTCGCCGTCCCCTCTGTCATGGGGTCGGCCGAGACGTCTGCCAATACTCGGCGGATTGACCCCGCGGCCGACCTTCGGGAGGCGACGGAGCGCAATGCGCGGGATAAACGCGACGAGGAAGAGGCCAGCCGTCTGGAGAAGGCGGAGACCGAGAAAGCGGCGGCCTCCGTCCAGAAGAAACTGGAGGAAGCCGAAGCCGCCGCCGCAGCAAGACAGCGGGCATAGGAGACCGCGCGCCGCCAATCGGCGTTGCTTGTCGTCCCGCTGAACTCCGTGCCGCCGCCCCCGGAGTTCACGGGGCAGACTGGAGAAGTCGGCGGAGAGCACTCCGTCATGGAGAAGGACGATGGCGAGGCCTCCGCGTCGGGCATGGCCATGCCGCCACCGCCGCCTCTGCCGCATGGCAAGCAGCCGGCGGGCCCGCCAGTGCCGCCGACTGAGGACGAGGCGGTGGCGAGGCTGCTCCTTCAAGTCGCGTCACCAGCGCGCCGCTGCCTCGAGAAGGCGGTTTCGGTGCCACGCCCCTTGGAAGCCGGCGCTGCCAGCTCGGCCATTCCAGATGCTGAGGCAACAAGCGTTGCGCCTACTGGGTGGGTGCAAGGAGGCGGCGACGGTCCGCTGAACCAAGCGCTCCTGGACGTGCAGGCGAAGCTGCGAGCTGAGGGCGAAGCCATCCATGGCTGCACCAAGGCGCATCTGGCCTCGCGAGCGTCTATCCGGGTATGTTTTCTTTTTTGACTTTGTCTCTTCTCGCTCTTCTCTGTGGGGGCGCGCCAGCGCACCCACTAGGTGTAGTCCCTGAGTTTCGGGCCGACTGCTGAGCAGGCGGCCCGGAACTCAATCTGGCGAGTTCCTCATTTTTGTCTTTGTCTGATTGTTTATCACAGGAGTATCACAACCTCCGCTTCACCGCCTTCAACCGCAACGTTGAGCAACTGGGGAAGCGGACTGCCGACTTGTCGGAGAGCCGAAGTAAGTTCTTCTTCTTTTTCGCGGGGGCGCGCTGGCGCACCCGCGGGCTGTAGTCCCCGAGATTCGGGCCGACTGCTGAGCAGTCAGGCCGGATCTTCCCGGCGACCTTCCTTGTTGACGACTTAACGTCCTTTCTCTTTGTTCTTCAGAGGACAAATGCCGCTCTTCAGGAACGGTTGGGCGAAGTCAGCACGGCCCTATGCGCCAAGGAGGAGGAGTGCGGCAAGCTCGCCACAGAGCATGATTTGCTGGCCGCGCAGTTGGCGGAGCAGAAGGAGCTGCTTAAGGCGGCTCAGGACGAGGCGGAGAAGAAAGAGACCGCTCTCCTGGCCGAGTTCGAGATCGAGCGCTCCTCCTGGACTGACAAGGAGGCGATGCTGACTTCTGGCTTCCATGAGATCGAAGACATTGTCGACGGTGAGTTTCTTTGCTTTCTTTCCTCGAACCGCCGACTGTAAGTCAAGCCGATTTCTGATTCTTTCTTTTGCTTCTTTCTGTTTTGGGCAGACTTCTTCCCTGGCCACTCGCAGGCGGTCACTCGAGCCATCGAGGCTAATCACGAGGTGCGGAGGGCAAATGGCAAGGAGATCGCCGCCAACGCCCCCCTGACCGTCGACGAGCAGCTCCTGAGCATCGAGACTCGCCTGCGGCCGGACCACCAGCTGCTGCGCCGGCTTCAACACGCCGGTGCCCAGGCGATCTCCGCCCTGTGGCCAGGCATGCTGGCCCTGCGCACTCCTAGTCGGACTGCCGACTGGCTGGAGGTTGCAGCTGGCCGTCTTGAGGATTGGAAGGGTTCCTCGGCCCGGGCTGGAGCGCGCCGGGCCTTGGAATTCGTCAAGGCTTGGTATCCAGGGCTAGACCTGGACCGGCTGGCCGCGTTCCGGTCAGAGGCCCAGGCAGAGTTGGCGGCTGTGGAAGGCGCCCTCGTCGAGCGTGTGGTGGTGATCGCCGACTACACCGACACCAGTGTTTTCGTTCCTGAGTGGGCCGCAAACGGCGAGGAGGTGCCTCCGGAGTGGTTCGGGATGAACCCAGACTACGAAGAGGACTCGGCGGAGGTGATCGGCTCCAGCACCGAGAAGGAAGACGAGGCGGGGGACGAAGACGAGAGGGAGGCGCCAGAAGACAGAGCGGACGACCAGCCTCAGCTCGACCGCGCCTCCAGCAACGAGCCGCGTCCGACCGGGCTGGCTGCCGCCGGAGATGATCAAGCCGAGACTGCCCAGCCGGCCGCTCCGGCGCCTGACACCGCCGTCTCCACCGACCCTCCGAACCCGTCTGCCACTTCTTAGGCTTCCGTCTTGTTTTTACTTTATCTGCTTTCATTGTCTTTGAAGAACTTGTTAATTTGCACAATTCCACCCGCGGGGTGTATTTTGAACTTGGCCAGAGGCCTATGTTATGTAAATATCTATCCGACTTCTATCCTTCCTCACTCATTGCTCTTTTGCCTTTTTCCTTTGTCGCCTTTCCATAGTCGCCGCTTTGCCAGGCGAACAACCGCTCTGCGGACTGCCGCTAGGTCAAATGCTTGGCTACTTTAGGGAAGGCAAGTACTTGGCCTTTTTAGAGTCTTTTAACAAGTTGGATAGAAGGCGGCAAGCCGACTATTCGAGAGTCGGCTCTGCAAAGAGAGGCTGGAAGCCGGCTTGGGCCATGCTTTATGCTTTGAGTCCTTAGCCATTTTTCGTGTGTGCACTCGTTCTTGCTTACTCTCTGCCTACCAACAGTCGCTCTGCGAGCTGCGGCTTCCGACAGGAGACGGCTTAAGTGTGGCACACTACTTGTCCGACTGCAGGAAGCATTTCATAACGCAAGACGGCGAGTCCCCGGGCCGACTAGTCGAACCCGGTGCCAAGTGGCATAACAAAGAGTAGCATACTCGGAGGCATAATTCTTATCATACAAATAACAAAAAGGGCAGTCCCCGAGCTCGTTCTCGGGGGGCCCAAAGTCTTGGTACTTAATACAAAGGATAGCATGGTACATACTGCATCAACTGTAAAATCTTCGGAGAAGATTCACATTCCATGGTCGTTCCGACTCTTTGCCGGAGTTGTCCCTCTTGCGTGCTCGGGGCTTCTGAGCGTCGATTAGGTAGTAGGAGTCATTGCGCAGTACTTTGCTGACGATGAAGGGGCCTTCCCAAGGCGCCGACAACTTGTGCTGGCCGGCTGTTCGCCGGATCAGCCGGAGCACAAGGTCGCCCTCTTGGAAAGATCTCGCCCTGACCTTCTTGTTGTAGTATCGGCGCAGACTCTGCTGGTAGATGCTGGACCGGCTGAGTGCCAACAGCCGACCCTCTTCCAGCAGATCGACGCCGTCTTGACGTGCTTCTTCTGCTTCCTCTTCGGTGTACATGATGACTCGTGGAGAGTCGAATTCTATGTCCGTCGGGATGACGGCTTCGGCACCGTAGACGAGGAAGAAAGGCGTGAAGCCGATTGACTTGTTTGGAGTCGTGCGCAGACTCCAGAGGACAGCTGGCAGCTCCTCAAGCCAACAGCCGACCGAGCGCTCGAGTGGTTCGACCAGTCAAGGCTTGATGCCGGACAGGATGAGGCCGTTTGCTCGCTCCACCTGGCCGTTTGACTGCGGATGGGCAACGGACGCTAAGTCCAGTCGGATGCCCTGCGTCGCGCAGAAACGGGCCAAGGCGCCTTTGGCAAAATTTGTGCCATTGTCGGTGATGATGCTGTGCGGTATGCCGTACCGCACCGTGATGTCGGCGATGAAAGTCACTGCAGTCGGACCGTTCAACTTCTTGATGGGCTTTGCTTCTATCCACTTGGTGAACTTGTCCACCGCGACAAGCAGATGAGTTAGGCCGCCTCGGGCCGTCTTGAATGGTCCCACCATGTCCAGGCCCCAAACTGCAAAGGGCCAGGCGATGGGGATTGTCTTCAGCGCGGAAGCCGGCTGAAGCGGCTTGGAGCGGAACTTCTAGCACCCCTTGCATTTCTGGACTAATTCCTTGGCCTCTTCCAGGGCAGTCGGCCAGAAGAAACCGTGCCGAAAGGCTTTGGCGACAAGTGCTCTTGAAGCTGCATGGTGGCTGCACTCGCCTTGGTGGATGTCTCTGAGAATCGCTTGGCCTTGCTCTGGCTCCACGCAGCGTTGGTAGACTCCAGTGACGCTGCGCCTGACCAGCTCTCTGTTGATTATGGTGTAGGCTGCCGCTCGGCGTTGCACTTGCCGAGCCAAGATTTCATCAGCTGGCAGCTCTCTGTTCACTAGAAACTTGAGGATGGGCTGCGCCCATGAGGGTGCTGCTATTTCTTCAATTGCCACCACCGCGACTTGGACAAGGGCGGCTGGGCTAGGAGGCGGCGGGCTGGAGTCTGCGGCCGCTTGCTGATTTGACGAAGTCCCCGGGCCGACTGGCGCAGTCCCCGAGCTGGGTTCTGAAGTCTTGGGGCCGGCTTCGTTCGTGATTTTCTTAGGGCCGTCTGCTGGGGCTCTTGAGTCGGATCCGACTTCTTCGGGGGGAGCCGGCATAAAGATGGAGTCTGATTCTGGTGAGGGCTTGATAGACGGCTTAAGGAGGTGCTGAAGAGTGACGCCGGAAGGTATTGCTTGGCGAGTGGAGCCGACTCGTGCCAAGGCATCTGCTTGGTCGTTGTCATTTCTTGGCACGTGAAGGAACTCACACCCCTCGAAGTATCCGCTGAGTTGCTGCACCAGGAATCGGTAGCTCGCCATGTTTGCATCTTTGGCGTCCCAGTCGCCAGATGACTGCTGGACCACCAAATCGGAGTCGCCATAGCACAGGATCCGGCGAATGCCGTGTTCTTTGGCAAGCCGGAGCCCGTGAATGAGCGCCTCGTATTCGGCGACATTGTTGGAGGCGGCGAAGCGAATCTGTAGCACATACTTGAGTTGTCACCTTTAGGGGAGGTGAGGACGACACCGGCTCCCAAGACGGTGCGCATCTTGGAGCCGTCGAAATGCATCCGCCAGTGGGTGGAGTCGGGCGCTGGCGATAGGTACTGGGTCTCGGCCCAGTCGACGAGGAAGTCGGCCAGTGCTTGGGACTTGATGGCGGTGCGGGTCTGGTAGTAGATGGTGTAGGGAGCCAAATCTATGGCCCATTTGGCTACTCGACCAGAAGCATCTCGGCTTCCAATGATATCGGCCAGTGGGGATGTGCAAACCACCGTAATTGGATGCTCTTGAAAGTATGGCTTCAGCTTCTTGGCGGCAAAATGCACACCGTAGCACATCTTTTGGTAGTGGGGGTAGTTCTGCTTGGAGGTCGAGAGTACCTCGCTCAGGTAATACACCGGTCTCTGGACAAGGAGCGCCTTGCCTTCCTCTTTGCGTTCGACTACAATGACTGTGCTGACTACTCGGCTGGTGGCGGCGATGTACAGGAGCATGGGCTCTTTGGGAGTCGGAGCCGCCAACACAGGGGGAGTAGTCAACGTCTTCTTCAGCTAGAGAAATGCTTCATCCGCCTTGTGGTTCCACTCAAAGAAGGTGGTCTTCTTCATTAATTGATACAAAGGGAGAGCTTTCTCGCCCAGCCAACTGATGAATCGGCTGATGGACGCCAGGCAGCCGGTGAACTTCTGCACATCTAACAGTCGGCTGGGGACCTCCATCCTCTTGATGGCCTTGATCTTCACAAGGTTGCATTCTATGCCGCGTTTAGAGACCAGGAAGCCAAGGAGTTGGCCGACTGGTACTCCGAAAACGCACTTCTCAGGGTTGAGCTTGATCTGGAATCGGCGCAGGTTCTCAAAGGTCTCCTTGAGGTCTTCCAGCAGTGTTCCACGCTTCTCCGTCTTCACCACTACATCATCCACGTAGACGTGGGCATTTCTGCCGAGTTGCTTGAGGAGGCACTTCTGCATACAACGCTGAAAGGTGGCACCGACATTCCTCAAGCCGAACGTCATGGTCAGGTAGCAGAAGGCTCCGAACGGCATGATGAAGGCAGTCTTCAGTCTGTCTGCCGGGTTCAGCTTGATCTGGTGATATCCTAAATACGCATCTAAGAAGCTCAACAACTCGCATCCGGCTGTGGAGTCTATCACCTGATCGATTCTTGGCAAAGCAAAGGGGTCCTTGGGGCAAGCTTTGTTGAGGCTTGTGTAATCAATGCACATCCGCACTGCTTGTTTTTCTTTAGTACCAAGACCGGGTTTGCCAGCCACTCTGGAAAAAACACCTCCATTATGAAGCGGGCTGCCAGGAGCCGGGCTATCTCTTCTCCAACAACTCTTCTCTTTTCTTCTGACAGGCGGCACAAGGGCTGCCTGACGGGCTTTACATCAGGTCGGACATGTAGCTTGTGCTCGGCGAATTCCGTCGGTACACCTGGCATGTCTTTAGGGGACCATGCAAAGATGTCTCGATTCTCATGGAGGAAATCGACGAGCTTGGCTTCCTATTTATAGTCAAGGTTTGTACCCATGACAGCGACCTCTCGGGGTGCTCAGGGTCCAAGGGTATCTTCTTAGTCTCTTTGGCCGGCTTGAACGAACCCTCAGCTTCCGACTCCTTAGGGTCAGGCGACATCTCTGGCTGCTTTCCAGCCATCGCCATGACCCGATCAAGGAGCCGCTTCTCAGCTGCGATCACCAGGGACTCGGCCAGCCGACTGCTCTCAGCCGCGCAAGCGGACGACTTTCTGTAGTCGCCAGCGACGCTTAGAATCCCCTTGGAACTCGGCATATTCATCTTGAGGTAGGCGTAGTGAGGAATCGGCATGAACTTGGCCAGTGCAGGTCGGCCAAGTAACGCATGGTATGGGCTTTCAAGGTCCACCACTTCAAACCAGACTGGCTCTCGGCGGAAATGATCTTTGTCTCCAAAGAGGACGTCTATCAGGATCTTGCCGATTGGTGAGCAGGAAAGGCCAGGTACAATGCTGTGGAACACAGTCCGGCTGCTCTGCAGCTGTCTTTGCTTGATTCCTAACTTCTCCATAGTGTCTTTGTACAGGATGTTGATGCTACTGCCTCCGTCTATCAGTAATCTCGAAAAGCGGGCGGCCCGCCTATCAGTGGCCAAGGTGGCATTCAGGACCAAGGCATAGGAGCCCGGGTTCGGCATCACCTCTGGGTGATCTGCTCTGCTCCAACTGATAGGCTTCTTGGACCAATGCATGAACTCTGGAGTATTTGTTGCCACTGCATTCATTTCTTGCTGCTACAGCCGCCTGCTGCGTCGATCATCAGCCACACTGGTGAACACCATGTAGGCTCCATGCTCTTCTGGGTACTCGTCTTGCACTGCGCCGACTGGCCAAGCCACCGGCTGCTGGGGCGGCGGTGGAGGCGGCGGCCCAGCAGGCAGGGGAGGAAGGAGGCCGTCTCCCTTGGCGATTCTGGTAAGCCAGTGGCACTTTCGAGTGGTATGGTTTGACGTCTTCGCGCCGCTGTGGAACTTGCAGGGACCATCCAGAGTCTGCTCATAAGAGAAGGCCGGCAACCAGTTGGACTTGCCGCCTTTCTGTCGCTTGGCCGGAGGCTGCCCCTCCGGCTGTTGATCTTCGATTGTTGCAACCTGCCGACTGCTGGAAGTCGGCTGTTGGGCCTTGCGTTTGTTGTCGTTCTGTTGTTGTTGCCGACTGGTGTCTCCAGCCGGAGTTCTGGGAGCTTGAGGGGCCACTTTGCTAGCCGCATTAACTTGAATTTCCGTCTTCATGGAGGAGTCGGCTGTGGCGTATTTGTCGGCTATGACCAGCAGTTCATAGAGGGTTTCCGGCTCGTCGCAGAGGAGCTTGTGCTTGAGGAGGGTGCCTTCTCGGCACCCGGCGGTGAAGTACTCAATAGCCTGCACCTCGTGCACGCCTTCGCAGGAGTTCTGAAGCTCGCCCCAGCGCATGAGGTAGTCGCGTGTTGACTCATTAGGGCCTTGCACGCACAAGGAAAGCTGGCGCGGCTTGGGAGGTCGCTTGTACGTGCTTGTGAAGTTGCGGATGAAGGCTTCGGTGAAGTCGACCCAGCTGTTGATGCTGCGGGGTTTCAGACTGTTCAACCATGTCCGGGCTGTGCCCTGGAGCATGAGTGGAACATACTTCACGGCAACTCACTTGTTGCCGTTCGCTATGTTGACGGCCGTGGAGTAATCAACTAGCCAGTCTTCCGGCTTCACGGAGCCGGCGTACTTGGGTGTGTCTCGGGGGAGCGTGAACCCTTTGGGAAAAGGCTCGTCTCGGATGCGGGGTCCAAAGCAAGGCGGACCCAGCTCATCTTCTTCTTCCAGCGCCAGGGATCGGTGGAGTCGGTCGATCCGATGGCGAGCGTCGTTTTCTCCGACTCCTTCTCGACGGCCAAGGCGGCCACCGAGAGTCGGATGCTCAACAGGCGGCGGGGAAACTCGCTGTCTCTTCTCGGTGGGGGAGGCAGGTAGTCGTCCTCCGTTCCACTGCTCTCGGACGGCCGTCTTGGTCGCGCTCGATGGTAATGCGAGTCTGACTGTGGTTGACAGCCGGCTCTTTGTCTTTTCTACCGCGGACTCCGCCAGTCAGCGTCCGAGACGTCGCGCCTTGATCTCGGCGTGGAGGCAAGTCGTCGTTTGGTTGCTGCAGCGCATCTGTGCGGCCGCCGGCCGCGTTCTGCGCAGCAACCGCATCGAGGAGCTGTTGGACTCGCTCCGTCATCATGCGGTGCTCTTCGCCCTTGAAGTTCTTCAGCTCGTCAGTCGCCGCTTGGGCGGCGCGGATGTTCTCCACAGGGGTGGCGTATACGGGGCGATTGGCCCCGAACAGGTTGGCGATGGTCGCGCCGCGCTGTCGGACCGCGCCCAGGCGGCTGGGCCCAGTCGGAGCCAGCGAGCCGCCCATGGCGCATTCCATTTCGCGCTGGTAGGCTTCTGACAGGCGCCTCATGCTCGCCAGCTTCTTGGCGCCTTCGATGATCTGAAGGCGGCGTGTCTCCAGTGTCTCGGTATCTGCATCTTCTGGAATAGGCGCAGTCAGGTCTTGCAGAGCCGCGTCGAGCGGGTCCTGAGCTCCTTCACAGGAACGCTCATCGTGACTAATGACGAGCACTTCCGTGACGGCGCTTCCACCGCTCTCCTCGTGAGGGAGCGGCTTGTCGTAAACCACCACATTGGTGGGGAAAGTGTCAAGCGACACGGCGTCGGAGTCGATCAGCATCGGGTCGGTGGAGCCTACGGACTCCAAGTCTACGGCAGGCTCGCCGGTGACGTGGAGTTGGTCGAGGAGGCCCGCGAGGAGGCTCTCGGGGCCAGCCGTGCCTGCGTCGAATGCAGGCTCGTCGAAGAGGCGAACCTCGCCGACAAGTTCGGCGAGGCAGCTCGCTGCATAGGCGACCTTAGCGCCGCACAGCGCATCGATGAAGACTCCGTCTGGCGAGCCTGGCTAGCTGCGCTCGCCAGGGAGGAAGAGGGTTCCCGTCCAGAATAGATCTCCGGACGACGGTGCACCAGGGCCCACGGTGGGCACCAAATGTCGGGGGTTGGGTGCGACATATGCCAAGGGATGGCTTATCATGGTGGGGGCGAGTAGAACGTCGCCGGTGCCTGGAAGCGGGATGAGGCGAAGACATGCACGCCGGCGAATCTTACCCAGCTTCAGGGCTCTCCGAGGAGATAACACCCCTACTACTGCTCTGCGGGGTCTCCGCATGGTCACTAAGGCAAAGTGAATACAAGGTTGCTCCTAGAGTTGTTTCCGGAGGTAGGAGAAGGCAAGGCTAGCTCTCTCCTCCCTGTGAGGTCTGTCTAGTGCTAATGGATTCGAACCCTTTGCATTGGTGCCCTAGGGGGGTTTATATAGGCCTACCCCCAGGGGTACAATGGTAAAACTGCCTGGGTGCGAGTCCCAGCCGTCTGTCTCTCAGGCGCCATCTTGTCCGCCAACTCCTGGGGCCCGCCGACTGGTGGGTCCCGCCGACTGGCCTGGTACTAGGGCATCAGCCCGTGTCCACCGCGGGCAGGTCTTGCCGGCTGCAGATTACTGTAGCCGTGCTTCTAATGACGTAGGCTTGGTCATGGGGTCATGGCAACAGTGCCGCCGCCTAGCGGGCGACCACTGTTGCCATTCCTCCGTTGCATCTGGTTAATGGCGTGTGGGGCCTGTGGGAGGGGCCGGCCGACTCCTGGGGGCCGACTCCCAACGGGTCCGACTCCTGGCGCTATTGCCGTCTTCAACACTATCGCCGACTGGTAGGCCCCGCTGCCTTCGGGCCATTCAGACAGGCCGTCGTGGGTATAGGGCTCCGCCCTCAAGGGCTGACGTCAGGGCTGGCATGGCGACAGTGCCGCGCCGGGCGGAGATCTCCGCAAGTACGGCGCACTGTGGCCATACCTGCCCTTAAATAACAGGGTGGTTGGAGTTGCAGGCCGACTTTCGTAGTCGGCCTCTGGGGAGTCGCCTCTGGGACTCGGCTTTATCTGGAGTCGCCTTGGGGTCTCGACTTGTCTTGGAGTCGCCTCCGGGACTCGGCTTATCTTGGAGTCGCCTCCGGGACTCGGCTTATCTTGGAGTCGCCTCCGGGACTCGGCTTATCTTGGAGTCACCTCTGGGACTCGGCTCGTCTTGGAGTCGCCGCAGGTACTTGAGGGGCGCAATCGGTCCCGATGTCTTGAAAGGTTCTAGGGCTCGGGTTAGCCTACCCGTGGCCCATTACTCCGACAAGCCTCTTAAGGCAATTCTCGAGTCCGGCCGTTAAGCGACCGGACACCGTCAAGCGCGTCCGGAGTAACCTACAACAAGACCACCTGGCACGTTCCGAGCACGCGTAGCAATGCGGCCCCAACCCCAGCCCTCGCAAAATTGCGAGACCAGTACCACGCGTACATCACTACGCTCTGGAGATACCATGGGCATAGGGGGAGGGGCACGACCACGGCAGGTCCAGAGTGCGGCTCAACCACACCAGGGGATCCCAAATGTGTCATCCTTTTTTCTTTCTTTTTTTCTTATCCTCAGGACTCCGTTTCCCAGAAGCCCTGTCCGGTAGTAGACATGCCGAACTCACGATGCAACAGCCAGGGAAGGAGAAAAGCTACGATGAGTATCCAAGTGGTCTCCATTACGAGCATTATACCTGTTTTATACACCATTCCGCAGCCTACCCCTTGAGGGGGACATGTTAAATAGTCCCACCCCTTGCTTATCGCACTATTTGTATCGTTCTGCATTCATTGCAGTATTTTTCAAATAAACAATGCATTGCTTTTTGCCTATCATTGCATTCCTTTTCATATATATGTTCAATTATGACATGTTGCATCCGTACGCTTTGGTACGGCCAAATACACCAGGGGCTTAAGTTCCCCAAATTATGGTGTGATAAGTCCGAACACTTTCACAAGTGCGGCACCCCGAACTTATAGCATTATATGCATCGGCTCCGAATCATGTCTTTGGTCAATA
Organism: Triticum timopheevii; assembly: GCA_963921465.1. Lineage (NCBI taxonomy): Eukaryota > Viridiplantae > Streptophyta > Magnoliopsida > Poales > Poaceae > Triticum > Triticum timopheevii. The sequence continues at coordinate 440,921,032 of OY997264.1, read as the reverse complement.
GTTGGGTTTGGCCGGCTCCCATGTTTTGGTACCTTACGTTCTGTTATATCGGCTAAGGTAGCGCTGGGAGAACCACTGCGATTGTGCCCAGTTGAGCTGGGCTGAGCACCTCAGTGGAGAAAGCTAAAACTGACCGTCATGATGGGGCGAGAGCCGGTCGCTGTTTGAGAGGTTTTTTCGAGTCCCTAAAGACTTATGTCGCTTAGAGCGAGGAACCGGCTTTGTCCGGCCCAGGCGTGGATAGCGCCCCGAATTCGGCCTTCCGAACACTAGGGGCTTCGCCGAAATTTAAAATTATAGAATTCTATGGCTAAGTGAGAGTGTTCAAGCATTATAAGTCCGGTTGCCTCGTTCGTTGTGTTGAGCGCCTCCCTAGATGGACCCAAAAATGGGAACAAGAGCGCTCAAGTTTATCCCGAACACCCCAGCACTCGTGGCATGGGGGCCGAAGCCAACGACTTGCCATCTCTCAGATTTGATAAACGGCCGCACAGAAGGTAATATTTTAAATTAACAAGCGTTGCTTAGCGCATATGAACAAAGTTTTTAGCGCACAGGATAACAAGATGCGAGTCTACTCAAAAATTACATATTTGGAGCATTCACCCGCAATAATGCGGGCACCCTTCAGGACACCCTTATAATACATCTCGGGCGTGCGATACTCCTTGCCCGGCGGTGGCGTGTCCGTCACAAGCTTCTCGGCGTCCATCTTGCCCCAGTGCACCTTAGCGCGGGCAAGGGCCTGACTGGCACCTTCAATGCAGGCGGAGTGCTTGATGACGTCAACAAATGGACATGCGTCCACCAGCCGCCGCACTAGACCGAAGTAGCTCCCAGGCATGGCTTCTTTGGGCCACAGCCGAACTATGGGGCCCTTCATGGCCTGTTCGGCCACCTTGTGGAGCTCGACCAGCTGCTTCAGCTGGTCGCTCAGGGGCACCGGATGTCCGGCCTCAGCGTACTGAGACCAGAACATCTTTTGCGTCGAGCTCCCCTCCTCGGCTCTGTAGAACGCGGCAGCATCGGACACGCTACGGGGCAGATCTGCGAACGCTCCTGGAGAGCTCCGAATTCGGGTAAGTAACAAGTAATTCACTTTTACATGCTTGCTCTGCATGAAGAATGCCTTACCCGCCGCTATCTTCTTTACTGCCTCAATTTCCTGGAGGGCCTTCTGGGCTTCGGCCTTAGCGGCTTTGGCACTTTCAAGAGCCGACACAAGCTTGGACTCTTGAGTCTTCGAGTCACGCTCCAAACTATCGTGCTTTTCCATGAGAGCCTGGAGCTCTTGCCGCACCTCCGCCACCCGCGCCTCCTGCTTCTCTCGCTCGGCGCGCTCCGCGGCCGCATTTCGTTCGGCCATGGACACCGCCTCCTTCAGGGTCGCCACCTCGTTCGTAGCCCCTGGAGTACCCACGTTATTCCTGTCATTTTTTCTTTTTGCAACCCAAATCCTTTTCTATAAGGTGCAACTTTAATAAGGTATTACTTACCTTCCTTGTCCTCGAGCTGCTTCTTGGCACGGCCAAGCTCGATCTTGGACCGCTCGAGGCTCTGCTTCAAGGCATTGACCTCTGCAGTCAGTGCGGCAGAGGTCAGCAGCGCTGCCTGCATTCACATATTGAAATATTTATGTTAGACTCCTGCGTATATCTTTTTAGATCCTCGTTCGGCTTTTCTTTCCGAACACCGAACTGAGCATCAGGGGCCACTGTCTATGCGGTACTATTTTGCATATCTTAAAACCCTTACCTCAAAACCGGTTAGAAGGTTGGTGCAGGCTTCGGTCAGCCCGCTCTTGGCGGACCAAACTTTCTGAATCACCGCACTCATAACAGTGCGATGCTCCTCGTCGATGGAAGCGTCATTGAGCGCCACCAGCAAATTATCCGGCACCTCCGGTTGGGCAGAGGTCACCGGCGTCACAGTCTTGCCCTTCTTATGAAGGGGCCACCCGCCGGACTCCGGAACCACCAAAGGTTCCGGTGCGGAGTCCGGTCCTAAGTCCGGGAGGTTGCCCTGCAGCACCTCCGGGGCCTCCTCCTCTCCTGGCGGGCCCCCTTCTGGGACCCTACCTCAGCGTCGTCTGCGTCACGGGGGGAGGAGGCGGTCGGAAGTGAAGCGCTATTCACATCCGACGAACCCAAGGACCCGCTCGACGAAGCGGGGAGATCGTCCTTGGGCGGACTACATGGTTGAATGCGGTGTTAGAAGACACTATGCGACAAAAAGAAAAATTATGAGTTATTCAGGAATCCGGACACTTACGATCTCGCCAGGGGCTTGGCCCTCGAGGGACACTCCTCGTCGACGTCATCGGCGTTGGTGGAACAGTCCGGGGGAAGGGTCCTTCCTTTCTTGGACCCTTCGGCCTCCCCCGTTGGGGAAGCCTTCCTCTTCTTCTCTCCCCCCGCTGGGGGAGAGGCCTCTTTCTTCTCCTCCTCGTCTTCGTGGGAGGAGTCCGCCTTGGAGTCATCGGACGACGAATCCGATAACACCTGGCGCCGGGAACTCCTCCGGGTTCCCGTGGCCTTCTTCTTGGCCTTCTTCTCCGGCACCACATAAGGCGCCGGGATCAGCAGCCCTATCAAACGGGCATCCGCTGGGTCTTCTAGAAGGGGCGCCGGACAGTTAACCTGCCCGGATGTCTTCTACCAGGCCTGTTAAAGGTAATGGGAGTTTAGATCCCGCATAGAGTCAAACTATGGAAAACAGGTGTCCCGCAAAAGGGTAATAGAGCTTACCTCGCCAGCCGGACGCTGCGAGCTGAATCCGCGATCTTCGGTAGCGGATGCGGGTGCCTCGGCGCCCTTGAACAGCACCCTCCAGGCCTCTTCGTACGTAGTGTCGAAGAGCCTGCTCAAGGTCTGGTGCTTGGTGGATCGAACTCCCACAAGTTGAAATCCCGTTGTTGACACGGGAGAATCCGGCGGATGAGCATGACCTGGACTATGTTGACAAGCTTAAGTTTCTTGTTCACCAGGGTTTGGAGACAGGATTGGAGTCCGGTCAGCTCCTCCAAATCACCCCACAATAGGGCCTTCTCTTTCCAGGAGGTGAGCCGTGTGGGGATGCCAGATCTGAATTCGGGGCCGCTGCCCATTCAGGGTCACGCGGCTCGGTGACGTAGAACCACCCCGATTGCCACCCTTTGATGGTTTCCACAAAGGCGCCCTCGAGCCAGGTGACGTTGGGCATCTTGCCCACCATGGCACCTCCGCACTCCGCTTGGCTGCCGCCCACTACCTTCGGCTTGACATTAAAAGTCTTTAGCCATAAGCCGAAGTGGGGCTGGATGCAGAGGAAAGCCTCGCACACGATGATGAACGCCGAGATGTTGAGGATAAAATTCGGGGCCAGATCATGGAAATCCAGGACGTAGTAGAACATGAGCCCCCGGACAAAGGGGTGGAGTGGGAAGCCCAGTCCGCGGAGGAAATGGGGAAGGAATACCACCCTCTCATGGGGTCTGGGGGTGGGGATGAGCTGCCCCTCGTCGGGGAGCCGGTGCGCGATATCGCTGGACAAGTATCCGGCCTTGCGCAGCTTTTTGATGTGCCCCTCCGTGACGGAGGAGGCCATCCACTTGCCTCCCGCTCCAGACATGGTTGGAGAAGGTTGAGGTGAGATGTGCGGGCTTGGGCGCTGGAGCTCGAGTTCGCGGAGATGGATAAGCAAAGGAGGAAGAAGGCGTAGGTAAAAAGGTGGATCCTTATCCCCTTATATATGGGCGGGCGAAACTATGCGTTCCCCACCAGCCCGGTAAAACTCGCTTATCTCCCAAGTGCCGCAATCAATGGCGCGGTTGGGTTACCCACGTCCGTATTGATGAGAATCCCGGAATAAGGGGACATGATCTCTGCTTTGACAAGACGTGCCAAGGAAACCGCTTCGCTAAACGCATTGAGGTGGGACAATAAAAACGATTTGAGTAAAGGCTTGGCCGTGGTGTGACGTCATGCCGCGAAATACGTCAGCAGATTGAACTTGTGTAAATATTATTCTCTCTATGGTGGAATGTGGAATTTATTTTGCAGAGTCGGACACTATCCTGGTGTTCAAAATCTTCTACGAATTATTCGGAGGAGGAACCCGCCTTGCAATGCCGAAGACAATATGCGCGCCGGACTCGTCGTCATTGAAGCCTGGTTCAGGGGATACTGAGGGAGTCCTGGACTAGGGGGTGTCCGGATAGCCGAACTATCATCATCGACTGGACTCCAAGACTATGAAGATACAAGATTGAAGACTTCGTCCCGTGTCCGGATGGGACTTTCCTTGGCGTGGAAGGCAAGCTTGGCAATACGGATATGTAGATCTCCTACCATTGTAACCGACTCTGTGTAACCCTAGCCCTCTCCGGTGTCTATATAAACCAGAGGGTTTTAGTCCATAGGACGAACAACAATCATACCATAGGCTAGCTTCTAGGGTTTAGCCTCCTTGTTCTCGTGGTAGATCTACTCTTGTACTACCCATATCATCAATATTAATCAAGCAGGAGTAGGGTTTTACCTCCACCGAGAGGGCCCGAACCTGGGTAAAAACATCGTGTCCCTTGTCTCCTGTTACCATCCGCCTAGACGCACAGTCCGGGACCCCCTACCCGAGATCCGCCGGTTTTGACACCGACACACATACTCAGTCAGGGTGAGCTAGTGACCGTATAAACACCGAAATATATATATACTGAGCGCAATGAGCATATTATGAAGTCCATTGACCGTATTTTTACAAATATACAGTGACAGACAGTGTATTTATCTCGTTTGAAATTAATCCATATTAACCGGAGAGGAGGCAGTATGGACTAGCATTACTTGCGCGCGCTGGCTCGCAGGACAATGAGAAACTTTTGACTAATGCAAGCTCTCCCTCGCTCAGGCGGTGGACGTGTAACAGTTAATTCGGTGTCAGATTGCCAGAAGCATACACTATACTACTAGTGCTACTATTGTTCGACTTCCCGAATAGGCGAACAGCCAAGCGCAAAGTTTACTAATATAGTCTATAAAGGTACATACTATACTAGTACTAGGAACCGGATGGAGGACCGTCTGCACTCTTATTATAATTTTAAAATGTGATAAAGCAATCTTCAACACATTTGGTTCTCTTCGAGGGTTCTCGCATGTGATAATGGAAGTTGATTGCATGGAACACGCGCCACAATTCTCGCTTAATTCTGGCTCATATCCTGTTACAAATAGTATTGGTCGGTAATATTTCCTCTTTTTTTGTTATTCAGCATGTAAACAGGTCAACAAACCTTGCGGCGCATCTTCGTGCGAACCGTGCTTGCTGCACTTTGAATGTGGCCGAGAGCTGGCTTGATGAAACACCTCGCTTCCTACTTCTTTTTTTGCGGGGTACCTCGCTTCCTAGTGACCAGTGTCTTGGCTGATCGTCCTAAGAATGCTTATATATGAATAAAGCTCTCTCATTTACCCGCAAAAAAGATTGAGCCATATTAACCGGAAAGGAGGGAGTATGGACTAGCACTACTTTTTGGTGTGTCCCGTCAACTCGCAGAACGAGGAGAAGCTTCTCGCTTACTCCTTTTGACTAATGCAACCTACCCTCGGTGGACATGCATCAGTCCATTCGGTGTCAGATTGTCAGAGGCATACACTATTGTACCCAACATGCGGAGTACCATCATTGTTCGACTTCACGAAGAGGCGAAGAGCCAAGCGCAGTAGTACGAGTAGTACTACTACTAGACCCGCATGGTGGACCGTTTGTACTCTTATTTCTTTTTATCTCTGATAAAGTACACGTTTAATCCGGAGAAGGGCGGAAAACGGCAGCCCAACATGTAATGAATGATATCGATCAACCAACCATGCTCGAATATATCTTGGCCTCCATGCGAACCCGTCTGTGTGTTCTCGCTCCTCGTCTCTCTCAAGGAACGGCGGGTTGGCTCTTTGCCGTCAATTGAGATCGGTTTGCTCACACTCCTGTCCCACATGTCAGTGATATGCCAAGAGGGGGTGTGTTGACCGACTGGCCATACGCGTACTTGGTTTTGAACCTTCATACTACTCCTCCCTCCGTCACAGTTTACAGGGCGCGCTTCATTATGATGCATTTCTCTCAATGCATTTCCACCACCAGAGAGACTTTAGACGCGTTTGGTTTAATGCTCAATTAATTAGGGCGTGGTAACCACAATCAAGTCCACAATTTTCTCTCCATGTAACTACGGAGTGGAGTAAGTGCATACATGTGTGTACCCGGGGTGGAAGCACTGCATGCATGTGTGTACGCATTATTCCAACGCCGTGCTATAACTACCAATGCTATTTTTCAGGCCGATCGCTAGTCGCCTTGGTCCCACAGATCTTTTTTCTTTTTTCTGAAGCACGCTGTATAAACAGTGACGGATGGAGAGCGCATTGTTGGTTGCTTTTCAGAGCAACTTATAGTGGGAAAGGTGGGGCTTACGATTTGACTGCTCATTACTCACTATTAATGCGGCACAACGACCGGGCTGAGTCTCCCATGCGGTTGTGCACTACCCCCTCGGTTCTTAAATATACTCCGGAGTATATTTGTCTTTCTAGAGATTTCAACGAGTGACTACTCAAATATTTGTCTTTTTAGATATTTCAAATGGACTGGCACATACGGATGTATATACATATTTTAGAGTGTAGATTCTCTCATTTTGCTCCGTATGTAGTCACTTGTTGAAATCTCTAGAAAGATGAATAGAATATTTAGGAACGGAGGGAGTACACATACGAAGCAAAATGAGTGAATCTACACTCTAAAATATGCCCGTTTGAAATTTGTAAAAAGACAAATATTTAGGAACGAAGGAGTATAATTTTGTGCATGGCACATGGACCCGGATGATGAAGAGGCTTCTGGCAATGCTATCAAGCTTCCATTATTTGTTTACATAATTGACGTACTATACAAATAATTTTCCAGCGAGACATGAAATTGTACAATGGTGTGAGCTTTCAGCTTCCGTTTCGCGTGTCTTGCCATCGATGCTCTTTCGGAAACAATAAAAAACTAACTTCCTTGCTAATGCATGTCAATTATTAGTAGATCAGAGCTAATAATTACATCACAACTGAAGACAGAGTTGTGAGAAGGTGTTAAATTAAAATTGATCCATGCTTTCATTGGCAACAACGTCCCCCCAGCTCTCTCTAAATCAACAAGGCATGTTGGAAAAAAGTAGCTGTCTGGAGCATGCAACATTCCGATCATTTTGTGCAGTTCCACTAAAATAGAGCTGAGCGTCCCTGTTCCAAAGATATTAAGTGTGATTATGATAATAGAGGACTGCTGATGAAACAATAAACACATAAATAGAAGCCGATCACCTTTGCAGTCTCTCTTAAGACTAACTAGTTGGAGAAGATTAGGCTCAGAGTTGGATGAGGAGGATGGAGCAAAACCAATCTCCCTTTGTGCAGTCACACTGAAATGTAGAGACGTTGCCCATGTGACATTTTAGTACAACTGCACAAAACACTCTTAAGAAAAAAGTGATTTGTGCATTTCACCAAAAGGTCGCAATAGCGACGAGGTGAAATGGATAGCCCTGTTTGCAAAAAAGAGGTAGAAAGGAAACAATTACTGGCCAATAACAGTTGATGACACATGTGACGACAAAAAAGAAGCATATTCCTTGCCCTAAGGGAAGATAACAACACGGTTTTGTTTGTCTAAAACGGTGTGAGGACGAGAATGCAATATGGAAAGTACGCTGGACGAGCTACGTTTTGGGCAAAGAACTATGGAAGATCCACATGCAGCGACGTGGGAAGACGGGCAGTGGAGGAAGGCCGGAGGGGATACCTGGAGGTCGTCGGGATGTAACTAGGTGAGCGGCGGCGGGCGGAATTTGCGAGCAGGTGGCGTAGGCCCTGCCGCGTCGGAGCTTGGTCAGAGAGAACGACGTGTACCGCAGATCGGGACGTGCTGCCTCGGCGCCGTCGAACGGAGAAACGATGCACTTCCTCCCTTTCCCCCGGCGGACGGGATGCGCCAGATTAGTGACCAACGGTGAGAGAGAGAGAGGCCACCGCACTCCCTTTCCCCCGGCGGACGGCATGCGGCCGGATCAGTGACCAACGGTGAGAGAGAGAGGCCACCGCAACCTTGTGTGAGATACTCTAAAGAGTGACAAACCAGGCACGCAAGGCTCCATTGTATATAGTGAGCGGACTACCTTTTTCTCCATAAAAATCATTTTATATTCTGTGTACGTGCCATTAAGCGCTATAACTTTATTTAAAAATAACGCGACAACGCGTCAAGTCGAACTTTGTTTCGTGCAGGCGTGGTACACGACCTCCCTAGGTAAACAACCACTACAGGCGTTCAAATTAGCACGTGGGCTACCATGTAAAGTAATGAGCTCCACCGTACCGCGTGGGTGTGGCTGTGCACGAAGCGTGAGTACGTGCACGGTGCACCTATTCTCTTCTTGTATACGTACACCACCTACGTGGGGTTGTGTGAGAGAGATACAAACCTAGAGAGATATAGTGTGTGGGTTCTTGAGCGTTTTTTTGGGGTGGGGGGGGGGGTTCAATCAAAAAATGTAACATATGCAATGTGTGTGAAATAGAGTCCTGGATATAACATATATATAGAGGGGGCGATCCACAAGAAGAGAGTGGAGGTATCACCGGCTTGAGGTGTCCATAGAATCGAAAAGAGGGATGATGTGTGTGTGTGTGCGCGCGCGATCCATAAAGAGTGCCATCGAATTTGTGTGTGCCCACGTCAAAGATATAGAGTGGCTGGCCTACTGGAACGTGAGAGGGGACATGTGCAGTTTCTCTCTGTGGCATGGATACCTACCTGCAGCGCTCGACTATCGGTGTGTGGTGGGGGAAGAGGGAGGCCCAATTAACTATAGAGGTACAATGGCTGGTATATGTGTGGAGGAGGAGAGAGGCCTACCTCATGTATTAAGGAGATCGATCTGCCTCATGTATTAAGGGAGATCGATCGACATCCATGCATATGTGCAGGAGAGGAATAAGGTTGGGAGAGAGACAGAGCTAGAGTGTTGGAGGGGGTGGTAGTGGAGTTGCTTCTAACAAATGGTGGGATAGGCTTGCTAGACAAACGGAGGGCACGCCCGCAATATCAATAAGAGAGGAGATGGCTGCTTGTTGTCTGTGCACATGCGTATGAGAGACGGGTCAGGAGGCATGCACGAATGATGAGGGGGGACGATGTGGCTGTGGTAAGCAGACATAACTACATAGGAAGATCAATCACCCTTTGTTAGAGAAAAGAGAGACATAACTTGTGAGGTACGTTGATCGATGGGGGGGGGGTAGTTAAAGTCGATCCAGGTATATGTTGGGAGATCGATCGGTATACATGCATGTGTGTGTTAGAAGCAAATGAGGCACGAGGAGAAGGATAGAGATAGAGGGATGCATGTAGGAGGTGGTACGAGAGGCATACTATATCGAGCGGGGAGGAGTGTGCGAGTACTAGAACGATGAAAAGAGTGGTGGGAGTGAGGCATGGACGGTGACAAGAGAAGAGGGGAAGCTTGTGTTTGTGCTAGGCACACCTGGCTAGAGAGGCATATCGATCGATGTGTGCCGTAAAGAAGGAGCTGGGGGGCCTACACACACCGTGGGTGAACGACCTAAAGTGAAAAGACGAATTTGCGCGATGGAGCTAGAGAATGCTGAGGGAGGGTGAGAGGGATGCGGGCGTGTGCATGCATAAGAGAAAGTTAGCGCTAGCTACAAAGATAAGAGGGTTGTGTGGGTGTAAAAGATGAATAGAGATCATATATACTTCATTATAAAAAGCGAATTCGGATATTTGAAGAATTTATCATAGTGTTTTAAACCGACGTATGTGTGAATATATATAACGGTGATACACATGGTGTGTTTATGAACATGTTATACTACATTTAATATATTTTATCTCTACTCTTATAAAAAAATGGAGTTGTTGATGATGGTGTGCCTGCCATCCTGCATTATAGGCCGTCCGATTTATATCTGGCGGATAGCAAGGAAACTATGATGGTTGAAGTTGGCAACAATCATGATTGTAGATTCTTATTGAAATAGAGAAATGAATTCAAATTTAGTTTGAATTGCAGCGGTAGTATAGACATTTGGAATGCACTAAAATGTTGGTATGAGTAGGTTACATGCATTATACAGCAAAGCGAAAAAAATTAATTGGACGTAACATGGATTCATACTCTCTCCTTCCATCTATACAGGGTGTAATGAGATTTTTAAGACCGCCTTTGACTATTGACAAGATTAATAGTACATGACATGCACAATGTGAAAATTATATCATTGAAAGAACCTTTCATAGACGAAGTTAACGGTGTGCTTTGTGTAAGTTGCATGTCATATATCATTGCTCTAATATTTGGTCAAAGTTAGCATCGAAAAACACATTAGGCCCTATATAGATGGAAGGAGGGAGTAGCTTTGAATAGCATTTGTATAGTAAAACGGGGCAAGACTCTCTCTTTGTGTGGTGTGAATAGTTTTATTTTTTTCGTTTTCTTTTTGGTTGAGGGAAGTGCGAATTGATTTGGTACGTACAAGTACAATATTACTACACGTTAGGCTTGTCCCTAAAATTCAACCCACGTCTTGTTATATCCCGAAAATTCAGATATCGTGCTCCCAAAACTGGCGCCTTCACAACCCGCGCCTTGCTATCCCGAAATCACAACGCGCACGAAAACTCCCTCCAGCTGCCAAATCCCGACACGCGAAATCCCCCTTCTAACCCTGAGCCGAAAGGGCCGCTAGTTCAAATCGATGGGGGGTACTTTTGTAGCACACCCTACATTTTGGACAAGCGCGTCCCTAAGTCATGCTTCACCCCCTCCCATCGCCCCCTTTTCGCCATTTGAAATCCCAGGCCGCCATAACCTCTCCGCTCCAGCCGCGAAACCCCACCCTCCTTCATCCGCCACGTCACCACTGCCCAGCCGGAGCCTCTTCCCCGACGACGTCGTCCACCGCAACAGCTCGACGTCCCTCGTCCACCTCCCCGGATGAGGATCCGTCGTCCATTTCGCCGTCCCGCCGGTTTAGCTGCCCCGTCCTCCACCTCCAAGGAGCTGCTCCGACGATCGCCTCATCTATCGCGGCTGCTCCATCCCCACAGCGCCGCCTTAACCTGCTCCACCGGAACTGCAACATCCTCACCGACTCCTCGGACGAAGCCGAGGCCTACTCGGCGCCACCAAAGAGGTTGTACACTCATCGCATCGCACCTTCTCCTTAACTCAACATCCTGGCACCGACGATGCTCCATCCCGCACCCCCATGGAGTGGCTACCTTGAAGCCAGCACCGCGGGCGACATCTCCACGGCGGCTCCCCCCCAGTGCGAGGCCCCTTCGGCGGCGGCGTCCATACCAGCCAGATCTGCTGCTGCTGCTCCGGCTCTCGCTCGCTCGCCCGTGTTGCTGCTGCTGCTCTGGCACTCGCTCGATCGCTCGCTTGCCCAGCTGCTGCCGCTACTCTCCCCCTCGCTCGTGCTGCTGCTCTGCTCTGATTAAGCCACACTTCAGTCGACTGAATCGACTTTTGGGTCAGCCGATTTTCAGGGGTTGGGGGGGGGGGGGGGGGGGCTCGCCGGAGTTAAGGAAGAACCACCCGCAGCGGGGATGGGGGCTCGCCGGAGAGGTACCCCACTATCTATCTTAGGGTTCAGGGTGGGGGGTGGGGGGCTAGAGGGCTGGCCGGGGCGGCGGTGGCGAGTTGTTTCGGGGCGGCGAGGCGGCGCTGGGGCTGGCGGCTCAGGGGGGGTGCAGGTTGAAGATGAACTGCAGGCCCTCCCTAAACTACATGTCAAGTGCCTCTCTGCTACCATTGCGTTCAGTTTCGACAGTAGCTTTCAGATTCCACAGTTAATTTCAGTTTTGACAGTTAAGTTCAGAGTCAACAGTTTTTACCTCATCTGTTGTAGTCAGGTGGTTTTTGGTGATGTTAATTTTATATCCATTTGACATCATCTATTGGAGATGCTATTAGAATCCCACTTGAGATTGACGATGTCTGTCTTGTGCTGCTTCAGCCTTGACGTCTTACGGCTCACCGGAGCTACTCCAATGACAGAACGATCCATCACAACAGAGCAGTGCCCTGGACGCCGTCTACAGATTCCTCAGATCTTCCTCCACACCTCCGACAGCCACCTCTGCCTCAACTGCTTCAGCGACCAACCCAATGATGCCGAGGTCGACACGGCTACGGCAAAGAGGTTGTACACTTCTTGCATCACTTATTACTATACATTCACGTCGATCCATTAGGGCTATTTTGGTTCAACGGAAAAACGTCGATCCACTGGTTGTTACCACCACTCTAAATTTCTGCATGCTCTCCTTACATAATCTCACCATATTTTTTCGTATGCATGTCAGATATTGTACACAGTCATGCTGAACATGTAGAGAAAAAGAGAAGAGTTTTGCGTGGCAATACAATGTCATGCAGACATCGCTCCATGATGGGTTCAATGGCAAACCCTCCCCACCCCTCTCCAGATTGTAATCCAGAGGAAGATATCTGTTCTGAGGCGTATTCAGACGCCGCTGACCACTCCTATTTACCCCCAAGGTGTTTGCTCTACCTTGGCATGATGATGTTAGTCATATCATGCATATGTTGCCTTACAGTGCCTACTTTTGACATCATATATGTCATCTTCTTAGTTTAGACATGTTCTGTAATGCCACCTGTTTAGTTTCTATATCATATATGGGAATTATGCAGTATCATGTCTTTTAGCCAGCCATAATATATGTGAAATGTGCAATACCATCCTGTTTAACCAGGCGTCATATATTTGAATGATATCTTGCCCATCCTTTTCTTCATTACATTTCCATTTGTCGACAATGTTTGTACATTAAACTGCTCTTCCTATGGACCAGCCATTTGGGTGGGAGATGGAAAAATCTGGAGTGAAAACAAGGCCTTCAGAGCAGACAGTGCTACCTGTCGAAGCAGATCTCTTGTTGGGTCCCGATAGCTCCTCAGAGATGGATTCAGAGACAGATGACCAGTCCTATTCCCCCACTGAGGTGTATGCTCTAACTTGGCACGGTTATACTGCTCATATCATGCATACGGTGCCTTGCATTGCATAGTTTAGACATCATATACACAATATTCAACACCATGTTCTTAGTTCAGACATCATATCGAATGCCCTCTGTTTAGCATATAAATCACATATGTGAATTAAATGATGCGATCCTGATTACTTAGATAACATGTAGGTGAATTATGTCATGCGATCCTGTTTAGTTATTCATCATATCTTTGAATTATGTTATGCTATGCTATCTAGTTTAGATAGACATCATATATGTGAAATTATGTCATGCTATCCATTTTAGTTAAACAATATACATGTCAACTATTTCATGCCCTCTTTTTTCCACACTATCTATTGCATCTGTCTCTCATACAATGTCTGCACGTTCAACTATGTTTCCTGTTTATCAGCCATTTGAATTGGAGCGGGTGATGCCAGTATCTAGCGGAATAAAAACACGGTCTTCAAATAAAATAGTGCTACCTCTTGGTGGAGATAGCACCCCGGTTGTACATGCACAAGAACCAGCCCTACCACACATAACCCAAACTCTTGCAGATTGTACCCCTACTGCGATGGACAGAGAACCAGCTTCACCCAATCTAACCCCAACCCCAGCCGATAGTAACCCAGTTCCTATTGACACAGCACCATCTCCACCATAGAGCTCCCAAACAACAGCAGTTAGTAAGGCAGCTCCAGTGCCCAAAGGGCCAGTACTATCACGGCGAACCCCAACTCCACCAGTTAGTACGCCTATTCCTGTGGAGGAAGCACAACCAGCCAGTCGTAGTTTAGCATCTATCGCATTTGATGTTGTTAAATCGTATGTGCGTATCTTCCCATCTTGGAAATATTATACTGAAGATGAAGGAAAATGCCAGTTGCAGGTGTTTGTCCAGGAGTTATGTGTAAGTAATGTTATTCATGGCAATTACTTTGCTTCGTCCCATACATCCTACCTCCATGATGGTTATAATACATCAAATTTTCCCATTTTTCTCTATAGAGAAGGGCCGATTTGGAAACTCAGGATGAGGTAACCTGTGCTAATACCTCTGCTATCTTCAAGAATGCTTGGTGGCAGTATCAGAATTACTAGAAGAAAACGTACTTCACCGGCAAGGAAACTCATCAAATTCCCTTACGTTCTCCTGAGACACATTTACTCGACGATGACTGGGGACGCCTTGTTCTGTACTGGTCCCGATCCAAGAATGTGGTAAGGTCTATGAGCTCATTTTCTATTTTTAAGTATTTTATTCTTGCGTCTTACTTTACTCTATTCATGTAGAACAAGTGCCTTAACCTGAAGAACAACTGTTCTAATTTAAGATTCCATTGCTATCATAGTTCAAAAAAGCGCTAGGCATTAATTGTGCATTTTGCCACTGCCTTGCGCTTTACTGACCAAAGCGCATGCTTATGCGCAGTTATGCACAGATTATGCATAGTTATGCGCAATGCGTTTTGCCAACGCCTAGAGCCTAGGCGCGCTTAAGCGCTCGCTTAGGCGCGCCTTTTTTAACTATGATTGCTTTGCTCTTGTATCACTGTATTTACTGATACAAACTTATTTTTAAATTGAAGGATCCAATCGAAACTCCAAGGGCACATCAGGTATGTTCACACATGTTTCTTTAACAGGTGTGCTCTTATTAATAGCTCTGTTGATTTCAATTTCAATTGTGTATACAGTTGACTTTCATATCATGCACATTACTAGCATCACAACAGAGCCAATAGTGTTGTTGTACATGTAGACCCGTGGTACCCATCTGAAATCTTGTTGTGCCGTGTAGTTTCCCACACTTTGTATTCTTTCACTGCTGCTTTGTCTTGAACTGATATGATTTGAACCGTGTCTCTATTTTGATTTGGCAAGACAATGCAGTGACCATAGGACATAGATATATGTTTGTTTGATGCTTTTATTATGTACTAGTACTTGGCAATAGAAGACTTGGTAGTTTAATCCTGTCCACCTTACTAATGAACTGGTTCACCGAAATGAGTTTCATATACTAGTACATGCTAAACTTGTTATGTGTCTGCTTGTTTCTTCTTTTAGAATGCTGACAGAATATTGGGGAAGAGTGCCTTATTAAGCAATGGTAAAGGAAGTAATGCAGATAAGGTTCAGGATAGTGACACATCCTTGTTGGTCTCCAACAAAGCTGATAAAACAGCTAAGGAAGACTATCTTGAAGACAGCGAGACAACCCCAAAGTCCTGTCTTGGTTTAGTGTTCGAGTTACTGGCCACTACCGCATGCACAAGCTATTCAAACTCACTGTCTGAATCAGTTCGGTTTCTTGAGTCTCAACTACAAGCTGAAAGACATCAATCAGCTGTGCTGCGACAAGAAGCGGAAGGACTGCGGAAGTCCCTGGAGCATTCAGATGCATACTTTCTGGTGCAACAGCAAGCATTGGAGGATTTTAGCACCAAACAAGACAAAGCTAATTAGCTTGCTAAGCTTATTGCCAGCATGGTGGATACCCAGGATAACGTTTCTTGAGCTCTTCTGAAGTTGTTTCAGTTATGCTCTTGTTTTGCTGCCGCGTTTATTTGCACTCGTGGCCAATTTGACGGCCAAGTGTATGTAATATGCTGCTTTGTTCCCTATATTTGTACTGGTGGCGAACTTTGATGCCCAGTGGATGTAATATGTGTAATAGCGGTAATAGGCTAGCCTTAATTGCTTGCTTATTTATTTCCTTATTATCTTGTTTAGTTGTTTGCTTGTAGTCACTGCAGTTCTTTTTCTGTGTTTTTCTAGTGGCCACAATAGCCTATTTTTGGTAACTAGGCCAAAATAATCATGGCAACACACGGACTGTTGTAACCATGGGCCTCCCACAGGCCATTTGATCCATGGGCCTTCGTTCGGCCGTAGGACCATTAGCCTTCTATACGGGCCGTAGGATCCATCGGCCTTCTATATGAGCCTTAGGGATCAATGGGCCTTCTATGGCCCGTAGGGTCCATGGGCCTTCTACGGGCCGTACTATCCATGGGCCACATACGGGCCGTAGGATCTATGGGCCTTCTATAGGGCGTATCATCATTTCGCCAATCATGGGTCGTACTATTCGTGGACCATAACGGGCCGTTAATAGGTCGTATTTGATAACTCTATGAAAACAGCCCAACGTTTTTTTTGACATGAAAACGGCCCAACGTATTAATAGTCCACAAACGGGCCGACTGTAACGACGAGCTGAATTTGGCCCACAAGCAAAAAATGACAGTAACAGGCCGTATGTAACCGAATGCTGCAAATGAGCCCAAGAATCAATGGGCCCTAAGAAGGCCGAAAGATAACTTGGGCTGGAAACGACCCAATGGAATAACGGGCCGTTAATGGGTATAAAGTGATACACTGTTCATTACGGGCCAGTTTCACCACGGGCCGTTAATGGGCCAAGAGTTACAAAGGTCCTCATATGGGCCGAAAGAAGTCATGGGCCACACATGGGCCGGAAGTTAAAATGGGCTGAATCATATTGGACGGCCCAGATGACACTACTAGGCCTAATTCGGATAGGGCGTAACGGGCCCTGGGTTTGTGGGCTGTAAATGGGCTATATGCGAACATGCCGTTAACAGGCTTTCCGTGGGCCGGCCCGCCACCTTTTGACCAAGTCAAATGGGCCGGCCTTTTCACAGGAATGGGCCTCTGTTCGGCCGTGCCACATGTCGCCGTATCATAGGCGCCTTCGGTCCAATGAGCGGATGACATCTGTCCCAACGGTGAGCCGGCACGTGTTTCCTCCAGCCAATGATGATTTTACACGTGGAAAATCCCCATTGGTCGGGGCTGTTAACGGGTTATCGGATCCAAAACCCGACCTGATAGCTTAATGGCGTTCCGTTACGGTGGATGCCACGTGTCGGTCACCCTTGACGAAAGCAGTTCTGTGACGCGCGATTTATCGTCATGGAAGTGGACACTTCTGTGATGATAATTTTGGTAATGTCATGGAACACTTCTACGACAGCACAGGTATGACTATCTTGATTTTGTCATAAATTTGTCATGGATGTACATGCATGACAAAAAACGCAACCTACTATGACAAACACGTATCATCACGGAAGTGTATTTGTTTTTGTAGTGATGTGTACGTGTGACTGTTGCATACACGTAGGGGGAGTACGTGTAGGGGCCACCAAGGAGCAGTCAAATCACATAGTAAGTTAGTCGGAAGAAGCAACCATCATTTCACTCTTCAATGACACGTACACAATATAAAATGGTTGATATGGAGAGAAAAAGAAAACCACTATATATACACTAGCAGGAGCCTAAGCTACAAGCCTACTTGCTTAGGTTTCTCTCTTCACAAGCATAGAACGACGGGCCTGATCCCGCAGCTGGGGGTAGGGAACAATGTTCTGCGTAGACGCGGTCGACATCGGTGAGGGAGAAAACCCATAGTCGGTGCGTCCCAATCGGGGGTCACCGCGGTCTGGGCCGATGCCGCGTCCCAACCGCCCTTCTAGCTACAGCCCGACGTCCCATGTAGTCCATCTTCCTTTTGGAGCCGGCTTGCTCCACTGCCGTAGCTCCATCTCCATGTCAATCTTTCTCTACTTCTACCGGCTTCTACTTGTGATGAGTTTATGTCTCATGAACTAGTGCCAATACTATTATTCTAATCACACTTCTTCGATATCTTTGCCATCAGGGGTGCTCAGGTCGATTTTAGTGGAACTGCACAAAAGCATCGTATGATCCGAGGGTGCCAGCCGTCTTTCCTTCGATAGGTTCTACCTGGCCAGGAAACTAAATCCTGTTTAGGGTTTAGGGTTTAAGTCGTAGTGACCCCATGAGTAGTTCTTCTTTCGTACATGCTCTTACAACTTTTGTCTTTAGTTGTGAAGTGAATATTGGCTATGATCTGTGAATCATTGAGATGCATCAGCATGCGTGTTAGTTTTCCTTTGTATTTGATGGAATGTTGTAACGGGGCAACCTTGGAATAGGAATGAAAATGGAGTGGAAAGTTTCTGTTTTTCCGGAGAGAAACCAACATTTCGTTTTGTTGGATCGCGCCATCGAGCAAAACCAACGTTTAAATCACGTCTGTCGTGTTCGTGTCTCACCCTCCTCCACGGCTCGACCCCACACGGTCGCTCGGCATGCCACTCACCACAAACCGAGTATACGATAACTTTCCCGCCTGCTTGTCGATGGATCGCGCCATGGAGTACTAGCACTACTGGAAGAGATTGACGAGTTGGGGGAGGACAGCTAGCTGTAGCACGGACTCCCAAGAACTTTTTACATGCATGTTGTAGCCGACTATTGCGACCTTTGAACGTGTAGCAGTCACGTGCACTAGGAAGTGGTGCGGGCGACGCTCTCTCAGTCGGCGTGTCGCTTCAATGTCGGCACCAGTGAGAGGTCGCGTCCACTCTGGCCGGGCATGAATGCGACACTGACCGTTTTGGGCGGGAAGCACATGCGGGTGATGAAGAGGGTTCGGGTTGGTCAGGACCGGCTGTGGCAGCGGTCCGGACGTCCGCAAACAAGAGATGTTGTACGTTAATATTTCTGCGTATATAATTAACAATGCAAATAATGTGCCAGTTGGACAAATATGATTGGAGATGGAGATGGAAATGGAATTTTACGTAGACACGGATATGCATGTCTATGTCTATGTGTGTGCGCGCAACGACTCTTGCGACCTGGAAGCGGGGGCGTGTTTTTGATCAATTTTTGTTTCTTGGTACGTTAAAAAATTGTCCGCCAGTTTTCGTTTCTTTTTTCTGGGAACACGCGTATTCTATTTAAAACTGCTGCTATGGAGAGATTTTTTTACTCCATTATAGCCTCTTGTTTGATAGAGTTTCTCGCGTCTCACTCTCTCACCCTCTCCATATCAAAACAAGATGACAGTGTCCACTCTATCTCTCTCCTCACCAGTTGTCACAGATCCGGCCGAATCCCGTCCGCTGTGGGAGGTGAGGAGGTGAAGCGTTGACGTTGTCGCCGTCAGCGATGGAGGAAGCCGATGCGCACCGTCCTCTCGGTGCCGGCGCTGGCGTGGATGAAGATCCTCCGTGCCCTTGTTTGCTGCTGTCTTGTGGGCAGATCTCGCTCGCCCGCCTAAACGACATCTCGCCCACCCGAGGTATAACTTCTTGTACTGGTCCAGCTCCCCAAGTCGCTGCGTGTGGGTTTTCTTCTATGCGACTACTCCCCAGCTCCCCATGTATAGTAGCTAGGGTCCGTCGGCTGGTCCAACATCACCTACTAGTACTATTTATAGAGGAAATGCCACTCGAAAAGTTGTCCTGATTTATGCCTCGGTGGAGGTATACATGTTGTTTCGACAAAAAGTACATGGTGGTTGTGCGGTCATTGTCCATATGGTGGTAGTACTATCACTGGTTAAATGAAGAAGTGCTTTTTTTCTCGGGTATCCTGGTTTAGTTCCCATCAAGATAATTGTGATGCCTCTGTTTGTTGGTTTACTTTTCATTAGTTCTTATTGACAATTGAGATGTCGTTGCTAATCTTGTAAAACAAAGTAACAACACTCTATCCATTTTTTATATTTTTGGAAACAGCGATGTGTATGTCCATACCCGGGCATGTCTTGCTCAATTTTAGTGGAACTGCACAAAATTGGATGGCCATTGTTGTTCCGCCTCACTGTCCTCTGCCACATGGTTCTTCCTTCCTTGAGCTTGATTACTGAGAAGAAACAGACCACAGAGGATTTGTTGAACTTCATAGGTGTCTCACCCAAACTTGATGCCAAATGGATGATGCATCACCATGATGACCTATCGATGCTCATGGTTGCGCCTCATGGTTGCGTCGGCTGGTGAAGCTGATCAATTTTCAATGAAAAACAAGCTATCTTCCATCAGTGCTCTTTGCTTCTTACGCACAAAGATGATATCCTTTGTCAGTTCACCTTGGTTGCGTTGGAGACGCGGTCGTCTTTCACGTTGGTGCAATTTTATCACACAAATTGTCTATGAACCAAATGTTTCCTCGAAGAAGGATCGACGTTGGTACTAAGAGCATAAGTTTTATATTGATTTCTAAGCCATCTCACAACTTTGTCTCCAGCTCCCCTGTAATTTTATTTGTCCAGCTATTAACTTTGATTCAAAAAATGGTGTGGACTAAAAACCTGGATGGACGTAGTTGCCCTCCATTTTTATTTACTCCGCATATTAGATTTGACTGAAGTCAAACTTTGTAATACTCTCAAACCTTTCCGATAATTGAAATTAAAATTCTTTATTTGTACACACTCTCACACGTTTCCAATAATTTGGCGCATGTGTGGTTTTCACTTAAGGGAGCGTAGTGTACCGCACGTGAAGGACAGGAAGTGCAACCAGGACGCGTGGATCGTTAGTTCATCGGAAGTACTAGTAGTTTTCTTCACTATACGTTAAATAAAGAGTTTTGTTTCGTACTTACACAATTTAAAACGATTGTTATGGAGAGAATAAGAAAACCACTCCACTATATATTAGTCGTATACATGAGAGTACTATATGGATGCAGCTTCATTGACTTAGTGCACCTGCCTTTGGGTTTATGACAGGTGGGCCCAAAATGTGGCTGGCTCACCTATCATACAGCCAAAAGCAGGTGCAGTGAAGGCACCAGAGCTTAGTCCGTACTATAGTACTATATATATAAGCTGGAGCCTCAACGCTTGTTCGCTAGGGTTTGCACTCTCCACACTCTCGCCACGCTACATATATATAAGGTGGGCCCAAAATGTGGCTGGCTTAGCGTTCATTTGCTAGGGTTTGCTATATTCAATGTCCCTCTTCACCAGATCTAAACAAGATTACGTTGGCCTCTTGTCTTTCTCCCCCCTCACAGCTGGTGAAGGAGGCGTCCGTATCCCGTCGCACCGGGAAGGGGAGGAGGTGCAACATTCACTCTATCGCTTCGGCGAGGGAGGCAATCCACTGTCGGCTGCGCTGTTCTCTTTCACCCAGCGCCTGTGCGAGAGGGCCACCGACCCCTTCTTCCTCGCAGTCGTACATAGTGTGGGCAGATCCGGTCTCCCGCCGCACGCCTTGCCACATCCCGATGACCCTAAGGTATAAGTTTCATTGAAACCGTCGTCTCTAGCTGCGTGTGGATTTTTTTCGATCTGTAGTCGAATCTAGGTCTTGGTTCAAAGAAGAAAGAAGGGTGCAGTGGGCTGGAGCAAGAATCTAGGACATGGTTCAATGAGGAAAGGAGGGACAAAAAGTAGTATAGACCGGCTATCCAGCCGCTTTGTTGGTCGAAAAGGGAAGAAGGGGTAACCCAGTACACACATATGTAAGGAACCGATCTCTTTGTTGAAAAGGGAAAGAAACTAGGGGTCAGGTAGTTTGTGCAAGACTAGATTTGCTGCCCTCAAATAGGAAAAAGGTTCAAAGAGAACAAATATGGGACCAACGCATATATGCTGCTTGGCTACATACTCTGCATCACCCATTTATACGTGTGGACGCACATGGTGCTAGCATGTCCCATACAACTATTTTGCTGTTGTTAATCTAAGAATGCCGCCAGAAAATTGAAGCAATGCCACTGTTAAAAGTAAATTACATTTTTTAACGAATGTTGTTTTAAGAGAATGTCTCTGTTAATATGAATCAATGCAACCGTTTTAGAAATGCTACTATCCTACTTTGTTTTCCATCCAAGATAAGTTAGATGCTTCTTTCTGTCACCGTTTGTTTCATCCTCCTTTATCGGCCAGTAATTGCTTCCTTTTTTGCCTCTGTTTTAACAGGGATATCTATTCAACTTGTTGCTATTGCGACATTTTTCTTGACTACGCGAAACACTTTGCTTGATTTCAGTGCAACTGCATAAAACGAGATTGGATTTCCTATTCGTGTTGGCAGATTCGTACATTATCTTGTGAGCATCATGATAGGTTGGTACTTGCCTTCATCCACATGATCGTGCAGTGTGTTTTGAGATGCTGTGCTACTTGTATTGGTATTGTTTTAAGTAAATGTTGAATTGAAGCTATTGTATTGCTCTCTTTTCCCATTAAGTAGTGAACAAAAATGGTACCAACCCAGACATGATGCTTGTTGCTTTGTTACAACAAACTCTGCATCACCCCCTTTATAAGTAGATGGAAGCACATGGTGTTGTTGCGCCCACTCTCCCCTGGAACTTTTTATGCTTTTTGTTAATCTAATGCCGCTGGTAAAATTAAGCAATTCCACTCTCAGAACTAACTATTGAATCTTATTTCAAAACTGCAACACTTGTTAGGGATTGGCGGGATTACCATTTTTGTGGCCGCATGTTTCATCCTCCTTTATTAGCCAGTAATTGATTCCTTTTTTGCCTCTGTTTAAATAGGGATATCTATTCAACTTGTTGCTATTGCGACATTTTGCTTCACTACGCGAAACACTTTGCTTGATTTCAGTGCAACTGCACAAAACGAGATTGGATTTCCTATTCGTGTTGGCAGATTCGTAGGTTATCTTGTGAGCGTCATGACAGGTTGGTACTTGCCTTCATCCACATGATCGTGCAGTGTGTTTTGAGATGTTGTGCTACTTGTATTGGTACTATTTTAAATAAATGTTGAATTGAAGCTATTGTATTGCTCTCGTTTCCCATTAAGTAGTGAACAAAAATGGTACCAACCCAGACATGATGCTTGTTGCTTTGTTACAACAAACTCTGCATCACCCCCTTTATAAGTAGATGGAAGCACATGGTGTTGTTGCACCCACTCTCCCCTAGAACTGTTTATGTTTTTCGTTAACCTAATGCCGCTGGTAAAATTAAGCAATGCCACTCTCAGAATTAATTAACTACTGAATCTTAGTTCAAAACTACAACACTTGTTAGGAATGGTACTATCCTGCTTTGTAGTTCTTTCTACATGTTTAACCAAGGTATTGTTAAGATAATGTCTCTGTTAAAATGAATCAGTTGCATTGTTTTAGGAATGGTACTTTTCTGCTTTGTCGTTTTTTTATACATGTTGAAACAAGGCATTGTTAAGATAATGTCTCAGTCAATATGAATGAATCACACTGATGGAGAATTGCTACTCTCCTGCTTTGTTTCCCATTAAGATAAGGTAGATCAGTAGATGCTTTTCTTCTGGGAGTACAAGTCATCAACCTTTATTTCTCAGTAGTTGTTTCCCTTATAGCTATTGTTGCTTACAGGGATATCAAAATTAAAGCTCGGTTTTATTCCGACTTCGATTTTAGTTGAACTGCACAAAAGGAGCCAATGTGTAAGTGCATCTAGTGCCACCCCTGGTTGGTTTTGGAGTATTGACGACAAAGTTGGTTGAGGGACTAATGCATTTGTGAGAATTGCAGGATAACGCAGGTAGTGTCCCTCATCGATTCGGTTTACCTACCGGAGATGACCCCTAAAAATGTATGAAGACATTAAAGACAATGGTGGTATGAGAAGATATTCATATTGAAGACTATGACATGAGAAGACATTGCGTGAAGACTATGGAGCACGAAGACTGTGTGGTTTCGTTGCTTCCTTTTCTTCTTTGTTGAGTCATAGGAACCACCGTACTGTTAAGTGGGGTCCAAGTGAACTAAGTCAGAGTGACTGAAGTGATGCTCAACTCAAATCCTATGTCTTCGAGCGAAGACAATGAGAGCAAACCTTATCCAGAGCTGGATGAGTCAGCTTTGCTTGTAGCCCAAGTAAAGTTGCCGCGTGTGTTTGAAATCTGACCGTTGGAACACATGTCAGTTCCTTAGTGACCCAGGGTCATTTTGGACAAATCAGGTCGGGTTGCCTAGTGGCTATAAATAGCCCACCCCCTACACCATAAATTGGTGGCTGCTCAGAGTTTGTGCACGGCTTTTGTCGTTTGAGAGCAACCCACCTCGAAGCATTTGAGAGAGAGAAAAATCCTTGCGAGGACAAAGCCCAAACACCCAGAGCCAAAGAGTGTTAGGCATCACTGAAGTCTTTCTGTCTGTGTGACCTGAAGACTTATTACACTTGAGGACTGTGAATCCTCCAGCCGGTTAGGCGTCGCGTTCTGAGCATCCAAGAGTCATTGTGGATTGCCAGTGAACGAAGTCTGTGAAGGTTTGGAAGTCTCCCTTGAAGACTTACCAGAGTGATTGGGCGAGGACTGGGTGTCCTTAGCTCAAGGGGAATAAGGTGAAGACACGGTCTTCTGTGTTAAATCTCAGCCTCCCTAACCAGACGTACAGTTGTCACAGCAACTGGAACTGGTCTAACAAATCCCGTGTCTTCAACAAGCAACTGGTTCTATCCCTTCCCAACCTTACTTTAGTTTGTCTTCGTGAAGTCATTGCCTATCTGTGTATCTGTTTGACTTCATTGCTTGACTACTACTGTTGATTGGCTTCATACTATCTTCCATCCTGATCCTTACTATCTAGCTGCTATTAGTCCTGTACTTTCACATTACTGCATACTTGACTATGGTTTGCTTAGGGTAGTATATCTTCCGCTGCATAACAATTAGGTCATTTCTGTTGTTTGTCTTCAAAACTTCCAAGCTTTGAAGACTTTCATAAAAATCGCCTATTCACCCGATAGTAGCACTTCCAATTGGTATCAGAGCAAGGTACTCCCTTGTTCTGTGTGATTCGGTTTAACCACCTGGAGTTTCAGCTATGTCGACTGCAGGATTGAGGAACATATCTTGTCCCACCTTTGACGGTCATGAGTATCCCCGATGGAAGGCCATGATGAAGAAGCGACTCATGTCCATGGATAGCAAACTATGGACCGTCACTGAGATTGGACTCACTGATCTATGCAAGATGGCAGAGGCTGATGGTATTCGCAAGTATACTCTATTGAACCTTACAGCGAAGGATGTCATCTGCTCTCATTTGTCCCGAAATCAGTTCAGGAATGTTATGCACCTCAATCACGCGAAGCAAATCTGGGACCGGCTCTCTGAGGTATATGAAGGTCATCGTAGTCGTCATGATCCGTGGTTTGAAGATTACAAGGAGTCTCTCAAGGAGATGACCTTTGCACCTGAATCATCATCATCCTCGTCCTGCCACATGGCAAGGGGTGATAAGGTAACTGAATGCTATCTCTCTGAATCTAGTGATGATGAATCAGGTGATGAATTTGGCCCCAGTTATGACAAGCTTGCTTCCCTTGCCACTAAACAACAAAGAATCTTGGAAAAGGTTCAAGACATGCTTAGTAAGAGCGATGATATGTTGGGTGAAGAAATGGATCAGTCAAAAGCTTTGGCTGATAGTCTTCAGAGACTTCATGCTAAGTTTGACGCCCTTCAAGGTCAACATAATGCTCTCTTGTCTGATCATGAGAAGCTCTCTTCTGAATGTCTTCAAAGAAAGCTATACCTTGAAAAGATAAGAGTGGATTATGAAGATCTTCAGAAGGAGCGAGATTCATTACTTGCTCAACAGATCAGTTCCGCTCAGGATGGATTTGAACCACCATGTCTAAAATGCATTGAGCGTGATAATGCTACATCTGTTGCTGAATGTTCCACCGCTGCTACTGTTTCATTGTCTTCACCTACTGACCCCTCTGCGGAGGATACCACTGCTGTTGCTAATGAAAATGTTATGTTGAAGACATTGCTTGAAACAGGGATGTACAAAAGTTTGAAGGGACATCAGACTCTCTGCGATGTCCTCAAAAAGCAGATTCTGAACCGAAACCCTAGGAAAGAGGGTGTTGGGTTCGAAAGGAAAATGAATGTTGATGGCTCGTACTGGAAGCCTGAGCAGTACCCCAAAACCACATGGGTTGCTGCAAAGGAACCTTCAGTAGATCCATCCACCTTATCTGGCTTTGCCTGTGCTAATCCTGTTATCATTGATGAATCCTTTGATGCAAACTATAAGCTGTTCAAAAGTGAGAATGGTGAAGTGTTTGCCAGGTACATTGGTACTAACTGCAGGAATGGACCACCTATGAAGAAGATCTGGGTACCTAAGCAGTACATTGAGAATCTTCTTGTGAATGTCATCATGACACCACCAAGGAAGAAGACAAACCCCAGACCTATAGCTTCATGTGGCCCAAAGGCTTCATACAGATACAGGACTCACATGAGTCACCCTAACGCCAATGTTTTGCAGGGAAATCATGCTCAGACTTATGAATATGAGCATGTATCTTCGAACCACTATGTTCATAGGACTAAGAACTTTTCAGCTTATTCATATGAGTATCACTCATCTCCTGCAAGGCTATTTTCTAGGGCTTCAAAGCCAAAATTCTCAGATGCTGCACTTAGACTCATTGCTTCTAAGCCACCACTGAAGATGTGGGTGGCAAAGAAGAACTAACTCTCTTTTGCAGAAAACGGTCTCCAGCCACCAATCAATGGCGTCTCATTTAGGACGCACGCTAAAATGTCATTCTATATACTTCACATCTAAATCTCTTATCAGTCATACTATGTCCTAACTTTGATATAAGCAGTGACTGTCCCTATATGTGTCAAATGCTTATGCTTCACAACACTCTTGTGAAGCCTATCCTCCTAACTGCACTGTAGGGTACATCACCAAAAGCTTCAGAATGGATTATGGACAGTGGATGCACAAATCACATGACTGGTGATCGAAGTCTTCTCATGGACTCAACCTTACGTCCATCCGACAAGAGTCACATTACATTTGCTGACACTGGTAAAAGCAAGGTATTGGGTCTAGGTAGAGTTGCAATCTCAAAGGATCAACACATGGATAAAGTGATGCTTGTTGAATCCCTTGGTTTCAACTTAATGTCTGTCTCAATGCTTTGTGACTTGAACATGATTGTGATATTTGGAAAATATCGTTGCCTTGTGCTAATGGAATCTGACAAATCTCTAGTCTTTGAAGGGTATCAAAAAGATGATCTATACATGGTAGATTTCTCAGCAGGTCCACAACTTGCCGTATGTCTTCTCACAAAAGCTTCAGAATGCTGGCTCTGGCATCGAAGGTTAGGACATGCTGGCATGAGGAACTTACACTCACTCATCAAGAAGAAGCATGTCATTGGCATCGATGATGTCAAGTTCAAAAAGGATCATCTGTGTGGTGCCTGTGAAGCTGGAAAGATGACAAGGGCAAAGCACCCCTTGAAGACAATCATGACAACATCTCAACCCTTCGAGCTGTTACACATGGACTTATTTGGACCCACTCACTACTCCACCCTCACAACAACTTCCTGTCTCTATGGCTTCATCATTGTTGATGACTACTCAAGATACACATGGGTTCATATAATTCTTTACAAGACTGAAGTGCAAGATGTCTTCAGGCGCTTCGCAAATCGAGCAATGAACAATTATGGCGTGAAGATCAAGCACATCAGAAGTGACAATGGCACTGAATTCAAGAACACTGGACTTGATCTGTATCTGGATACAATGGGAATCACTCATGAGTTCTCTGCTCCATACACACCTCAGCAAAAAGGCACCGTTGAGCGCAAAAACAGAACCCTCATTGAGATGGCTCGAACAATGCTAGATGAGTACAAGACACCAAGAAAGTTCTGGCCTGAAGCTATTGATACAGCATGTCACATCATCAACCGTGTGTACATCCATAAGCTTATGAACAAAACATCTTATGAGCTCCTTACTGGCAAGAAGCCAAACGTTAGTTACTTCAGAGTATTTGGAGCTAGATGCTGGATCAAGGATCCCCATCACAAGTCAAAATTTGCACCTAAGGCTCACGAAGGCTTCATGCTTGGCTATGGAAAGGATTCACACTCCTACAGAGTCTTCAACCTTTATCTCTACAAAATCGTTGAAACTATGGATGTGAAATTTGATGAAACCAATGGTTCACAGAGAGAGATTCTGCCAAGTACACTAGATGAAGCTCCTTCAAACGAGTCTATCAGGTTGATGGGAACTGGTGAAATCATGCCCTTTGAAGCACAGCCTGAAGAGGAACTTATCATCTCTGCACCAAATCAACCTGAAGACAATGCTCAAACCGAAGACAATCCTCCCAATGATGACAATGATCAGCCAGAGCAAAATCTTCGTCCTGTTCATCCTCGTGTTGCAAATGAAGTTCAAATAGAGAAGATAATTGACAGCATCAATGCACCTGGTCCGCTCACTCGATCAAGAGCAACACAGCTAGCAAACTTCTGTGGGCACTTTTCATTTGTGTCAATATCAGAACCCAAGAAAGTTGCTGAAGCTTTTATGGAACCTGAATGGATTCAAGCCATGCAAGAAGAACTTCAACAGTTCAAACTGAATAATGTCTGGGAACTCGTCAAGCGACCTGACCCTCGCAAGCATAACATTATTGGAACAAAGTGGATATATCGAAACAAGCAAGATGAGCATGGTCAAGTCATCAGAAACAAAGCACGTCTTGTGGCTCAAGGATATACTCAAGTTGAAGGAATTGACTTCGATGAAACATTTGCTCCTGTTGCTAGGCTTGAAGCTATTCGCATACTGCTAGCCTACGCTAATCATCACAACATCTTGCTATATCAAATGGATGTAAAGAGTGCATTTCTCAATGGCAAGATTGAAGAAGAAGTATATGTCGCACAACCACCTGGCTTTGAAGATCCAAAACATCCTGATATGGTGTATAAGCTAAACAAAGCACTGTATGGCCTCAAACAAGCTCCTCGTGCCTGGTATGATACAATCAAAGACTTCCTGAAGAGCAAAGGCTTCAAACCTGGATCCCTCGATCCCACACTCTTCACGAAGACATATGATGGTGAACTGTTTGTGTGCCAAATATATGTGGATGACATAATCTTTGGCTGCACCAACCAGAAGTATAGTGATGAGTTTGGGTACATGATGCAAGAGCAATATCAAATGTCCATGATGGGTGAGCTGAAGTTCTTCCTTGGTCTTCAAATTCGTCAGCAAAGGAATGGCATCTTCATATCTCAAGAAAAACACCTCAAAGATTGTCTGAAGAAGTTTGGAATGGAAGACTACAAAGGCTACACGACGCCAATGCCAGTCAAACACCATCTTGGTCCTGACGACAATGGTAAAGAGTTCGATCAAAAGGTATACCGCTCCATGATTGGTTCTTTGCTTTATTTATGTGCATCTAGGCCAAATATTATGCTTAGTGTTTGCATGTGTGCTCGATTGCAAGCGGCACCAAGGAATCACATCACTTAGCTGTGAAGCGAATTCTTCGATATTTGGCTTACACCCCAACACTCGGATTATGGTATCCCAAGGGCTCAAAATTTGATTTGGTTGGATTCTCGGATGCTGATTATGCTGGTGACAAGGTGGATCGCAAGTCTGCATCAGGCACATGTCATTTTATTGGTCGATCACTTGTCTGTTGGTCTTCAAAGAAGCAGAACTGTGTATCACTCTCAACTGCTGAATCTGAATACATTGCTGCTGGATCCTGTTGTGCTCAGCTTCTATGGATGAAGCAAACTCTCAAGGATTATGGCATCAACCTAAAACAAGTACCTCTCTTCTGCGACAACGAAAGTGCCATCAAAATAGCCAACAATCCAGTCCAACACTCGAAGACAAAGCACATTGAAATTCGTCATCACTTTCTCAGAGATCATGTTATGAAGAAAGATATCGATATCACTCACGTCAACACTGAAGAGCAACTGGCAGATATCTTTACGAAGCCCTTGGATGAGAAAAGGTTTTGCAAGTTACGGTGTGAGCTAAATATCTTGGAATCCTCTAATGTCCTGTGATCAGGCACACATTCTAACACTTATGCATGTTGATGACTTAGATGTGCAACACACAAAGTAATGTATATCTTCAATCAATGAAGATTTACACTCTGAGTGTGAATACATTAACATGGAATATGACTTCGGAGCACCACGATAATTGTGCACCGTGTCTGGGTCTAATACTTCTTATACGGTGGGTAACGCCACCACCAACTTTCTCTGTTTGAAGTGTTTCACTCATGGCGTTATATTGCAATGACTTCGCATTTGGTTTGTCTTCAGTTTCAATTTATCTTCATGACTGTCTACACTATGATGATTTGATTGCTTTCTGATATATATATATATATATATATATATATATATATATATATATATATATATATATTAGTGATCTATCCTCTACAGCATTCACTTATAGATATGTCTTCAAGATTGGTTCTTTTGAACTAAGTGAATGTGATCGGACCCTAACCTCTCTATGCTTCCTATCTCAAACTCTATCTGTCCAAATCATATGCATTCTATTGAAACTGTCAAATGTCTTCTCTGCATCCTAGTCAGCAGAAGGCAAAGAGACAAACATTAAATTTGTTTTAAATGACTTATGTTTATTGTTGAAATCCGGAGAAGCCGGAACAACTCTCCGACATGCCTGGCGGGCGTGGGAACGTGGGACAACTCCGAGTATGTTGCATGCTTGCCACGTACCCCTCAGATGTGAACCGCTAGGGGCACCAACGTAATTGCGCTGTGTCTCTCACCTACTTATAAATACTCGTCCCCTGCGGTAAAGAAATCCTTCTTCCACCTCTCCAACTCCGTCAAAACCCTAGCACCAACGCTAGCTCGCGACGACGCCGGTGACGAAACACTTAGCTGCCGTGTCACGACCGGTTTTCCGGGGAATAAATTTCCAGAAAAGACCGTCGTGCTCATCAGCCCCAGGATTACTGTTAGCTGATGAGGCTCCAACTTGATACAGAAATTCCAAGCAAAATACAAAATATGCAGTACAAGACCATTCTGGCCTGTGAGTACAATAAATGGTTTCTAGTGGTTGATGGCGGAAGCGGTTTGTGGATCATCAGTGTCTATGGGACTCCAATTCCCACAGGAACAGCTGACCAGGTTAACTCCTATCTCCGCGAGGCTTCTATCTCCGTTGCTTAGGTTCCGGAGCTGTCATCGCGTTCGCTTCTCTCCGTGCAAGAAAATCTGGCCAAGACAATAGCCAGGGACAAGCCAGTGAGTACTTTGAATGTACTCGCAAACATTATGAACACAGGTATAATATAACAATGATGTGTTGAAAATATTTTATGCTCATGACGTCAGTCACAAAAGATAAATGAAATTCTGATGCGTGCAAGCAAGTTATTTATAAAAAATGCAATAACATAGTAGTGTTAAAATTTATGAAATAAATAACAAGCAAGGCCACAGTCGGGCGTCTTAGCGACACCACATAAAGGGCTTTAAAAGAAATGCCACAGTTGGGCGTCTTAGCGACACCACATAAAGGGCTTTAAAAGAAATGCCACAGTTGGGCGTCTGAGCGACACCACATAAAGGGATTTAAAATAAATGCCACAGTCGGGCGTCTGAGCGACACCACATAAAGGGCCTTTAAAATAAATGCCACAGTCGGGCGTCTGAGCGACACCTCATAAAGGGCTTTAAAATAAATGCCACAGTCGGGCGTCTGAGCGACACCACATAAAGGGCTTTAAAAGAAACAATCATAGTGAATATCCCGGAGGTAGAACCATCCCAGAGATACTCGATAATAACAATAATATCACGGGTTAGTCAACAATAATAATAATCATAATTATCACAAGTCATAAGTAGTATTCCAGTTCTGGTTTAACAGTTATCACCTCCGAAGACCGACACTAAGACCGACACTTGACCCATCCCAGACTGTAATCCTTAACCATGGACACGGCTATTCGAATAGGTTTAATCTCTGCAGAGGGTGTACTCTTTACCCACGAGTAACAGATTTCTTTAGTCCATCGGGACTAATTCCGTCTATGGTCTTTTTGTTGAAAACACACCTAACTTGCACACACCAGCTTAACTCACCGGTGTCTGGAATCACCCACGACACCTGTCAAGCAAAACTCTAAGTGGGGAGGCTACAACCTCGCGTAGCATGGGATCAAATTTATACCACGCGCTCTAAGGGGTGCCCCCCTCTCAGTCCCAACCGGAAACACCCATGCCCCCGGACCAGGTGGCCTACCTACCAGCTACAACCGGTATCTTCCACCATGGCCTCTCTGTACGGTGTGTGCTAGAAAGGGGTTGACAACTTACTGAACCGTACTCTACTTGCTGTAGAGACGAGTGGTAGTACGAAACAAGTATGGGGGTTACTGGAACAAGACTCGATCCACGGTCGACTCATGAGGTTTAAGTATTCCCTGCATGATTAGCATAACGGATATATCTCAACCAACAGAGTCACCGCTCATACCACCTTACCATACCATACCAGACATAACCGTCCCGACGGAGACCGGCGACAAACTCATGCCTACCCAAGGCAGAGGTTTTCCCGGGTTCCTGCCGGTATGCATGCAAGGCACATGAGGGTGATTATCATCACAAGTGTGTTCATTTCCAACAGCATGGAAATCACTAATATGCACTCATGCATATGATCATACCACATGAAATAACAAGTCCTTCGAAATGCGGTGGTGTTATAAATGTATCAACGATCACACCAAAAATATTATGCCGGGATTCAGAATGCTTGCCTTCAATGTGTGGAAAGGCAGGGTGCACTCCAAAACTTTTGAAATATATCTCCTCTCTTCAAAAATCCTATTTAGAAATAAATGAATTAACACACAAAATAAAAATAGCACAAAAAGTTGTTCTGAAATTTTTTCAAATAAATCTTAAAATAAACTAGACAATATTTGTGAGAGGTAGGAGAAAGAATCATTTCATTTGGAGTTATATTTAAAAAGATATAACCAGTCAAAGTTTGGTCAAAATCTATTTTTAAAATAAAATAGAAAAAGAAAACGTTTCAGACAGAATACGCTTTCGGTGAAGGGAAAACGTACCGGGGAGTTTACGCTTCCACTTAAACACGTGGACCGGCGCGGGGTGTCACTGACAGTGGGCCCGCTTGGCCCACTGGTCAGGTTTGACCAGTCGCCCGCGTCGTCTCCCTCCTCTGCCCGAGCGGAGCGGGGCTCCGGCGATCGTCGCCGGCGACTGGCGTCTCCTTGCGGGGTCCCGAGGGCGGGGATGGATCCGCCACTCCAGGGCGGTCCTCCCGGCGGTTGTGAGGCAGGAGGGGACGGAGGGAGCTGCCGGCGGCGAGCTTCTCGGCGGAGGTGGCCTCGGGAGCAAAGTGACTTTTGGGCTGCGGTGGTCTCCTACTCAAATTGATCGAGGGGTTGCACTCGCGAGAGGAAGGGGGAGTTCTTGGTGGAGAGATTGGAGAGGGGGAGGCTCTGGTGACGCCGGAAGGGCTGGGGCAATGGCAGCGGCTGCGGTTGCCGGAGATGGGGAAGAAGGCCTCCCTGGGTCGTTTGGCTGCCAAAGGGGCCCCTAGGGAGATGTCTTGAGGTCGCCTGCGTGCGGAGACGAGCTCGGGCTCCTTATATAGGCGAGGCAAGGCGGTTCCGCGGCGGCCGTGGATAAGTTCTCCGGCGGACCGCCTCTCTGTAGCTAGGGCGATGTGGCGACGACGTGCACTAGGTGACGAGGCTGCGGATGAGCTCGCACTGTCCCAGGGGCAGGTGGCAAGCCGGGGTGGCTTTGGCGGCGCCGGCCTGAGCAGGGCTGTCGGGCGGCCGTGGCGGCTAGCCCTTGGCTTGCCGGGGACGCGGCGAGGTTCTGCTTGGCGCGTTGCGGTGAGGGGGAGCACGTAGCGTGCAAGGGGGCCCGGCGTGCCGGCTGCGGTCGGTCACGGGCTGGGGTGAGTGCGGGGCGTGACGCGGCGATTTGGGTGCCGCTCGTGCAATACGCGCGCTCTGG
This sequence comes from Triticum timopheevii, assembly GCA_963921465.1. Classification (NCBI taxonomy): domain Eukaryota; kingdom Viridiplantae; phylum Streptophyta; class Magnoliopsida; order Poales; family Poaceae; genus Triticum; species Triticum timopheevii. Next base: position 440,887,231 of record OY997264.1, on the reverse strand, counting down.
GCGCGCCCAGAGCGTGCACGCCAAGCGTTCGGCGAAATGCCAGAGCATGCTAGGCGGCTAGGGTGGAGCTAGGGATTAGCAGGTCTAGGCTAGGGTCCCCTAGGAGATTAGTGGACATGTTGGTTTGCCCAGAGGTGCAAGGTCACAATGCAAAGACAAAATCATGTCAAAACTGGCCATGCACACCAGGTGTTTGACAAAATGCTAATGGCATCTAGGCAACTCTTGGGGTGGCCCAAATCTTCAGATCAAAGTCTCTTTAGAAGCATGAGATGGTGGTGAGGTTAGTTTGCCAAATGAAGAAACTTGTTAGTGCAAAACTTTGAGAAAACCAAATCTGGTCAGAAAGAAAAGTATATGGTTTCATGGACAAAAACTACTCCAATGGGTTCACTCTCTGGGAATTAGGGGTTTGGTAAGGTGTACTACAAGCAGGAGAAAGCTCATGGGTAAAGGAGCAAGTTAGAAGATGGTTGCAGTACAAATCATCAAGTTAGACCAGAATGAAAAAGAGGATGATTCACTCAAAATTTTCAAAGACCATAAAGGGGTTTTTGCACAAGGTGGAATAATATGCTCCTACTGACCTCCCCTAATTTTGGTAGAAGTTTTAAAGAAATATTTAAATAGGTTGTAGTGTAAAATTGCCCACTAGACCAGATTTGAAAACTTGGTGTAGAACTCAAAATATCCAACGAATAAAATATCTTTTTGCATAAAAGTGATTTAAAAGCATCACATGACATCTACAAATTTTGGTGGGATTTTTAGATAAATATATCAAATGGTTGTAGTTCAAAAAGAGCTGCAAATTTTAAAACAAGTCATTTAATGAATAAAGCTCAGGGTGAAATAATTTAATAAATAATCCTACTGATTAGGAATTTGTTTTAATGAGATGGCATAGAAGTTCAATATGTTTTGGAAGGATCCACTTGGGAAAAACTCCTTAATATTAGAAGAAAAGTTTTGAAATCAACAGAGGTATTCTTGCAGGCAAAAATTTTAAACTCTTGGCAAAATTTTAATAACTAAAACCTGGTTAAATTTTTGGGGTGTTACAATACTACCCCCCTTAAGAAAAAAAAATCTCTTCCTCGAGATTTGCTAAGAGTTGTAAAACAAAAACACTTTTACTTGGTCAAAAGATCATTTTACACAGGCGGTAAAAAGAGGCTACAGTGAGAGGGCAATAAGTGGTGAGTAACTACAGTGTGGTACTGGCGCTGTGTGGAAAATCCATGCTTATGAAAACGAGCGATTTCTACGCTGGACGCCGTGAATTTAGAATAAATTCTAAATTTAACAATACACTGGTCGTACCCGAGAGCACAGTGCTCTCTCTGGCTGACAGGTGGGACCGAGGCCCATTGTCAGTCTCTCCTTCTTCCTCTGGCTCTCTCTTCTTCCTCTCTCCCGCGCGTTTCCCGGCTTTCTCCACCGGCGACGTCTAGCGCGTAGGGCATCTAGGCCGTACTGCGGTAGTGCGCGGCGTGCTTGCTGCCGGTGCAGTGTGCACTCACCTCGAGGGCCAGTGCGCTGTCGGCACTACTCGCGGATTTGCCTCCGAACACCGGTGATCGGGCGACGAGCGGCGCTGGTGGACCTCGCCCACCATACACCGAGCTCGAGCTATAAAATGACCGTGGCGTTCTCCTCTTCTTCCTCACACCTGGCCTCCCTCCTCCTTCTCTCTTCTTCTCCTCTGTTTCTGCCGGCCGGAGCTCGAGGCGAGGCTCTAATGGCGGAGGTGGTGCTGGACTGGTACGTGATCCTGTTGTGCGGAGGGCTGGCGGCAGTGCTGGGGCTCTCCGTGCTCCTGTGCGCGATGATCCTTGATGATCGCCGTGATGCTGCCGCTCGGGTGCTGGCTCTCCGTGGTGGCGGTAATCACGAGGAGTAGGTGGGGTGTGCCGGGTGCTAACTGTTGTACGGGGTGCTTAGTTAGATGCAACACCGTCGCAATTTTTTTTTGCAAGCGGTGTATGTGCCCATGCAATTGTGGTTGCGAGGCTGCTGCCGTGGTGCTGCGTGAAATAAAATGATCCATGCCGTGAGAAATTATACGATGCGGCAACTCAGGGAAAGGAAATCTCACTCCAGGATTTTTTTTGCAGTTACACAGGTTATTCACGAAGACAACCACTCACATAAGTAGAAACTACATACTCGACTCGTCGCACAAATTTGAGGTACCATGTATAAGATACGACGCAATAATAAATGCTGAAATAACAAATACAGTAGTGACGTCTAAAATGAAAACGGTAACTGGGTGGGGTCCTAAGAAAATGTCTCTGTCACAGGGATACACTCTTCTCCTATCGGGGAAAGTGGTTGACTAGACGATGAATGTGTCTCTCCTGGTCGGGCCTCAATGATCTGCCGATGGCGATCTGAGGATTTAAATCTGCGAGACTCTGGAGATAACCCATCACGTGCTGGGTTAAATACTCTTCCAATGCATAGGCACGACGAGTGAGGTTTGCGAGTATGGTCACAAAACCTCCAAGGTTGGTTGCTGTGGTCTCGTTGTGCGCAATGGGACCAGGTATTGTGGCTCGGTTTGGGGTACAGGCTGTGCTGTGCTGGTTTGGGGCTAGCATGCCCTTTTTATAGAAAAAGGAAACGGAGTCTTCCTTCGCACGCTTGCGAATGAGACATTTTTGCCATCGGTCACTGGTGTGCGATCGACAGGCTAGGCTGATAGGTTGGGCACCGACTGCCAAAAGTGTCGGGATTACTGTGTGGCTATCTTGCACGAGAAGCTTTGGCTGGGGTTTGGTTATGGCTTGGTGGGTTGGTTTGCCTAAGTTTTTCGACCTGGCTAAGATAGGATTAGCCAATGGTCAGCCTGGCTCTGATACCAAGTCTGTCACGACCGGTTTTCTGGGGAATAAATTTCCAGAAAAGACCGTCGTGCTCATCAGCCCCAGGATTACTGTTAGCTGATGAGGCTCCAACTTGATACAGAAATTCCAAGCAAAATACAAAATATGCAGTACAAGACCATTCTGGCCTGTGAGTACAATAAATGGTTTCTAGTGGTTGATGGCGGAAGCGGTTTGTGGATCATCAGTGTCTATGGGACTCCAATTCCCACAAGAACAGCTGACCAGGTTAACTCCTATCTCCGCGAGGCTGCTATCTCTGTTGCTTAGGTTCCGGAGCTGTCATCGCGTTCGCTTCTCTCCGTGCAAGAAAATCTGGCCAAGACAATAGCCAGGGACAAGCCAGTGAGTACTTTGAATGTACTCGCAAACATTATGAACACAGGTATAATATAACAATGATGTGCTGAAAATATTTTATGCTCATGACGTCAGTCACAAAAGATAAATAAAATTCTGATGCGTGCAAGCAAGTTATTTATAAAAATGCAATAACATAGTAGTGTTAAAATTTATGAAATAAAAAACAAGCAAGGCCACAGTCGGGCGTCTTAGCGACACCACATAAAGGGCTTTAAAAGAAATGCCACAGTTGGGCGTCTTAGCGACACCACATAAACGGCTTTAGAAGAAATGCCACAGTTGGGCATCTGAGCGACACCACATAAAGGGCTTTAAAATAAATGCCACAGTCGGGCGTCTGAGCGACACCACATAAAGGGGCTTTAAAATAAATGCCACAGTCGGGCGTCTGAGCGACACCTCATAAAGGGCTTTAAAATAAATGCCACAGTCGGGTGTCTGAGCGACACCACATAAAGGGCTTTAAAAGAAACAATCATAGTGAATATCCCGGAGGTAGAACCATCCCAGAGATACTCGATAATAACAATAATATCACGGGTTAGTCAACAATAATAATAATCATAATTATCACAAGTCATAAGTAGTATTCCAGTTCTGGTTTAACAGTTATCACCTCCGAAGACCAACACTAAGACCGACACTTGACCCATCCCAGACTGTAATCCTTAACCATGGACACGGCTATTCGAATAGGTTTAATCTCTGCAGAGGGTGTACTCTTTACCCACGAGTAACGGATTTCTTTAGTCCATCGGGACTAATTCCGTCTACGGTCTTTTTGTTGAAAACACACCTAACTTGCACACACCAGCTTAACTCACCGGTGTCTGGAATCACCCACGACACCTGTCAAGCAAAACTCTAAGTGGGGAGGCTACAACCTCGCGTAGCATGGGATCAAATTTATACCGCGCGCTCTAAGGGGTGCCCCCCTCTTGGTCCCAACCGGAAACACCCATGCCCCCGGACCAGGTGGCCTACCTACCAGCTACAACCAGTATCTTCCACCATGGCCTCTCTGTACGGTGTGTGCTAGAAAGGGGTTGACAACTTACTGAACCGTACTCTACTTGCTGTAGAGACGAGTGGTAGTACGAAACAAGTATGGGGGTTACTGGAACAAGACTCGATCCACGGTCGACTCAGGAGGTTTAAGTATTCCCTGCATGATTAGCATAACGGATATATCTCAACCAACAGAGTCACCGCTCATACCACCTTACCATACCATACCAGACATAACCGTCCCGACGGAGACCGGCGACAAACTCATGCCTACCCAAGGCAGAGGTTTTCCTGGGTTCCTGCCGGTATGCATGCAAGGCACATGAGGGTGATTATCATCACAAGTGTGTTCATTTCCAACAGCATGGAAATCACTAATATGCACTCATGCATATGATCATACCACATGAAATAACAAGTCCTTCGAAATGCGGTGGTGTTATAAATGTATCAATGATCACACCAAAAATATTATGCCGGGATTCAGAATGCTTGCCTTCAATGTGTGGAAAGGCAGGGTGCACTCCAAAACTTTTGAAATATATCTCCTCTCTTCAAAAATCCTATTTAGAAATAAATGAATTAACACACAAAATAAAAACAGCACAAAAAGTTGTTCTGAAATTTTTTCAAATAAATCTTAAAATAAACTAGACAATATTTGTGAGAGGTAGGAGAAAGAATCATTTCATTTGGAGTTATATTTAAAAAGATATAACCAGTCAAAGTTTGGTCAAAATCTGTTTTTAAAATAAAATAGAAAAAGAAAATGTTTCAGACAGAATACGCTTTCGGTAAAGGGAAAACGTACTGGGGAGTTTACGCTTCCACTTAAACACGTGGACCGGCGCGGGGTGTCACTGACAGTGGGCCCGCTTGGCCCACTGGTCAGGTTTGACCAGTCGCCCGCGTCGTCTCCCTCCTCTGCCCGAGCGGAGCGGGGCTCCGGCGATCGTTGCCGGTGACTGGCGTCTCCTTGCGGGGTCCCGAGGGCGGGGATGGATCCGCCACTCCAGGGCGGTCCTCCCGGCGGTTGTGAGGCAGGAGGGGACGGAGGGAGCTGCCGGCGGCGAGCTTCTCGGCGGAGGTGGCCTCGGGAGCAAAGTGACTTTTGGGCGGCGGTGGTCTCCTACTCAAATTGATCGAGGGGTTGCACTCGCGAGAGGAAGGGGGAGTTCTTCGTGGAGAGATTGGAGAGGGGGAGGCTCTGGTGACGCCGGAAGGGCTGGGGCAATGGCAGCGGCTGCGGTTGCCGGAGATGGGGAAGAAGGCCTCCCCGGGTCGTATGGCTGCCAAAGGGGCCCCTAGGGAGATGGCTTGAGGTCGCCTGCGTGCGGAGACGAGCTCGGGCTCCTTATATAGGCGAGGCAAGGCGGTTCCGCGGCGGCCGTGGATAAGTTCTCCGGCGGACCACCTCTCTGTAGATAGGGCGACGTGGCGGCGACGTGCACTAGGTGACGAGGCTGCGGATGAGCTCGCACTGTACCAGGGGCAGGTGGCAAGCCGGGGTGGCTTTGGCGGCGCCGGCCTGAGCAGGGCTGTCGGGCGGCCGTGGCGGCTAGCCCTTGGCTTGCCAGGGACGCGGCGAGGTTCTGCTTGGCGCGTTGCGGTGAGGGGGAGCACGTAGCGCGCAAGGGGGCCCGGCGTGCCGGCTGCGGTCGGTCACGGGCTGGGGTGAGTGCGGGGCGTGACGCGGCGATTCGGGTGCCGCTCGTGCAATACGCGCGCTCTGGGCGCGCCCAGAGCATGCACGCCAAGCGTTCGGCGAAATGCCAGAGCATGCTAGGCGGCTAGGGTGGATCTAGGGATTAGCAGGTCTAGGCTAGGGTCCCCTAGGAGATTAGTGGACATGTTGGTTTGCCCAGAGGTGCAAGGTCACAATGCAAAGACAAAATCATGTCAAAACTGGCCATGCACACCAGGTGTTTGACAAAATGCTAATGGCATCTAGGCAACTCTTGGGGTGGCCCAAATCTTCAGATCAAAGTCTCTTTAGAAGCATGAGATGGTGGTGAGGTTAGTTTGCCAAATGAAGAAACTTGTTAGTGCAAAACTTTGAGAAAACCAAATCTGGTCAGAAAGAAAAGTATATGGTTTCATGGACAAAAACTACTCCAATGGGTTCACTCTCTTGGAATTAGGGGTTTGGTAAGGTGTACTACAAGCAGGAGAAAGCTCATGGGTAAAGGAGCAAGTTAGAAGATGGTTGCAGTACAAATCATCAAGTTAGACCAGAATGAAAAAGAGGATGATTCACTCAAATTTTTCAAAGAACATAAAGGGGTTTTTGCACAAGGTGGAATAATATGCTCCTACTGACCTCCCCTAATTTTGGTAGAAGTTTTAAAGAAATATTTAAATAGGTTGTAGTGTAAAATTGGCCACTGGACCAGATTTGAAAACTTGGTGTAGAACTCAAAATATCCAACGAATAAAATATCTTTTTTGCATAAAAGTGATTTAAAAGCATCACATGACATCTACAAATTTTGGTGGGATTTTTAGATAAATATATCAAATGGTTGTAGTTCAAAAAGAGCTCCAAATTTTAAAACAAGTCATTTAATGAATAAAGCTCAGGGTGAAATAATTTAATAAATAATCGTACCGATTAGGAATTTGTTTTAATGAGATGGCATAGAAGTTCAATATGTTTTGGAAGGATCCACTTGGGAAAAACTCCTTAATATTAAAAGAAAAGTTTTGAAATCAACAGAGGTATTCTTGCAGGCAAAATTTTTAAACTCTTGGCAAAATTTTAATAACTAAAACCTGGTTAAATTTTTGGGGTGTTACATGCCGCGACTTCTCCGACGCCGTCCTCACGCCAGCCGCGGACATCGTCCTCTCCGCCATCGCCGTAGGTGTCCTCCGTCGCCAAGTTAGGGCACGGTGGGCTGAACTGCTCGGTCTCCTATTCATCCCATCTAGCAGTTCTTCGTGTGGTAATTATAACTCTATTTTTACCACCTTTTTGATCTTCAAGATTCATCCTGTTTACTGAAAGTGGTTTCTGCCTATTCAAGTTAGATCTATTCTGTCTGCATCTCATACTGCCTAGTCAATTCACTTAAATTTCCTGTCTAGTTTGATTCCTCACTTGTACTTATTCACGGATTGGTACAAATCTGGAACCAACTCACCTATATAAGTGAATGTCTTCGCATCATGAGGTCAATGTCTTCGAACTGATTTATCTTCAAAATCTTTTAAAAATGCATATGACCTCTTCCCCTTCCCTCGCATCTCTAATGCTGTCACAGGTACATGTCCGTGGGAGAATCCCTTGGTTCTCATAGTCTGCATTCATTTGCAGAATACTTACAACATCATATCAATTCTCCTGAAGCCAGTTCCTGCTTGACCAGCAAGCGTAAGTCTCTGAAGCCATTAAACGTATTGAAGCCATTCAGTTTGAAGTTCATGGCTGCAAAAAGATCAGCAAGGAAGGGTGGCAGACAGCGCAAAGAAGGAACATCCAAAGATCTGCCTGATGACTTAGCAGAACTCTACAAGACAGACCCCGAAGAGAATTATCATCAGAGAAAGACGCAAATCCAAATGGATTCGACGCTATTGGGATGAGGAATGGTTCAAGTACAAGTTTGTGACAAAGGAATATGCAGAGAAGAATGCCATCAAGAGACCTTGGGGTGATATCCTCTATCGAGGCCTTCAACCCAAGAACAGAGCTGAAGCCATTGATCAAGGCTTCTATCCTTGCATGGTCCGTGGACCACAGCCTGAGAACGCAGATCCCACCTCACTACTCTGGTGTCATGACGACTCTCTCTTCAAGCGCAACTACCAGTTTGCTGTGGCTTCGGCCAAGAAGAACAAGAAGTCCTTGGGCTTGGACTTCAACCCTGGTCCCTCTGCTCCCCGTGCTGACGGCTCCCGTGATGCTGATCCCAATGTGATCGGCCCCTTCTCCAACCTTGACGGCCTCATCACCTACATCGTGGTCCAAGGTGCCAGAGTAGATCATTCTGACAATGATGCTGACTCCGATGAAGCCCCTGCTCCTCCTCCAAAGCCGCAGAAGCAAAAGAAGCCAAAGGCTTCAAGATCAGCTGCACCTCCGAAGACTTCTCGTGCGAAGCCACTGGCCACTGCACCTCCTGAAGCCAGTGTGCAGTCTGAAGATCAATCTCATGTCTCCAAGAGAACAGAGAAGAAAAAGCAACTTGTCAGACCATCTGATCAAAGAGCCTTGACTCCTGCCGCCATTCTGCGAGAAGAACCCATTGATCAGTCAAGTGATGAAGATCTTGTTGATGATGCCCTTGAGCAGCTGATAAAGAGCAAGGAAGAAGCAGAAATCTTCAACAACTTGCCTCTCTTTGATGTGGCCATCATCCACAATTTCATTGATGAGTGGTTTGACACCCCCAATCTCAGCTTTGAAGATTTACAGCTTCCCATTGGCCTCAGTGTCGCCTTCAATGGCGCCATTGCTTCTGAGCTAGCTCTCGCTCAGCGCATCGTTGAGCTCAAGAACAAGATTGATTATGAGAAGGATCAATTCAAGAAGCATGTGGCCAAGCTAAGTGTTCAAGACGTCAGAAACTTCAAAGTCATGCTACATGAGCTTAAAGAAGCTTTTCTGAAGAAGCGTGAAGAAGCTCAGGGCTCTCGTGAGTGCATGAAGAGTTTGGCTGATAAGGGTGTGCTCGCCTACAATGAGGCTGAGAAGCGCAAGTCACTTGGCCGTCCTGGCATTGACCCCAGGATGGCTGCAAAGAAGAAGAAGAAGCTTCCTGCTGAATAGCCTGAACCTTCAAGCCAAGAAGCCCCTCGCATTATCTTCCCAAGCAGCATGACTGGCTCGAAGCCAAAGGTCACCACAATCGCTTCAGAACAGAAGAAGACGAGGGCTGCCGAGGCTGAAGCCAGAAAGAGAAAGAACACTGAAGCCTCTGATGCCGCTCCCTCCAAGAAGAAGCGCAAGACCAAGAAGACTAGGGCTGCTTCCATAGAGCCCTTAGTTGTTGAACCCATTTCAGTGGTTCGCCCAGCGTCAGAACATCAAGAACGAAGGATGATAGTCCATGAGCCTGCTCCCACAGAGGCTTATGAAGCTGAAGATATTCCAGCAGTTGAACCCATCGCTGCTGAAGACATTGGTCATGATGACAATGTAGTTGATGATGAAGTTCTTCCTTAGATCGAACATGACGTGGTATCATCGCCTGTTCATACGAACAGCGAACTCATCAGCATTGGTCGTCCTCTGAGGCCAATTGCTCAGGATGCATCGTGGGCTGATCACCCACAACTACAAGACTCCCCCAGTACTCCCCAACAACAACAACAAGCTACACCCCCCGTGCAAGAAGAGGATGAAGACTTTGAGGCCCAGCCAACTCCATCTCCTAAGGCGTTGCTAGCATTTCGCCGGCTTCGCAAAGGACAAAGGCCTCAAGTCCCTCTGTCGAGCGTTCCAGAAGGAGAAGTGCAACATTCACCTGTTGCACGTCAAGTATTTTCTGAACCTGCTCCAACTATGAATGTCTCCGAGTCTTAAGCACATGCTGCTGAAGACATTCCGGCTGCATCAGCCGAGGAAAATCAAGAAGAAGTACGTGTACCTACTCCCCCAGTAATTGAAGAAGAAGCAGTTCCTGATGTGAACGTGCCTGTGTCCGACCCTCCTGTTCGTCAAGAGGAGGTTGACAATGTTGAGGCTGCCACCGCCAACGACAATGAAGCCAATGACCTAGTCATGGCTGACGCTAATGTGGAGCCTGCACCAACTAGTGTGCCTGAAGCAAATGCGGCCACTGAACCTGAAACCACTGAGGCTGCTGCACCTGAAGCTAATGAGACAACCCCTCCTGAAGCACCTGTTGTGCAGCCTGACGCCTCAGCTGTTGCCCCTGCTCCTGGTCCGCCACCAAGGCCTCACACAATTGAGCAAGCATACAGTCATGGTCAGCTTACCACTATCCGATGGCCCATTCTGGTGCCTCCGCCTATTGCCTCAGGACCTCAATTTGACTATCATGTTGAGCATAGGCCTCAGGTCCAGAAGCCAAAGCCTAGGTTGCCAAGGTTTCCAGGTACTGCAAACTCACCAGGGTCCTTCAATGCAAATGGCTTCAAAAGCCACAATACCTTCTTTGAAAGCGCCAAGAACCCCTACTCCAAGCCAAGGATATCATCAGATCGGTTCTGGAGCTATCAGCAGAGAAGCTATTACTCCTGCGTTCTATATGATCAAGGGCGCATTTTCCCTCATATGCGCCTTGATACTGAAGCCATTGTTGGACTGCCATGCTTAGAAGAAGCACTTGATTGCTTTCGTGATGCTGGTCTGCTCCACTTTGTGACAGACAAAGAACATTGGAATGAAGAGCTATTGCTTCAATTCTATGCTACTCTACACACTCGCGGCTACTACAGAGACATCAAGACATGGGTTCTCGAGTGGCTGACTGGAAATGTTCATCATGAAGCCAAAGCTATGGATATCATCGAGCTTACAGGGCTAGCCACTCCTGGAGAACTATATGAACCTGACTGTCAGCTACACCGCAATGCTGTAGAGAGTATCTTCCATAAGCCAGAATCCAATATGAGCCAGATGTTGAGCATGATGAAGCCCTTGCCATCTGACGCTGAATATCCAACAGATTTCTTTGTTGAAGACCTAGAGTATCTGCCTCGCACCATATATCATATCATCAGGCGAACTCTATGGCCTGTCAAAGGACATTCATCAGCGGCCAAGCTTGAAGGAGCTATGAAGACTTTGGTCTTCTATATTCTCAATGGCATCAGCTTCAACACTCAAGAATTCTTCATCAGGCAACTTGCTGCTTCTGGATCTGACCTATTTGGTCTGAAGTTTTATGCTCCATGGGTCATGCGCCTCATCAAGAGACACTCATCGGTCAATTATCAGCCCTCTACTCGCAATCATATGATCTTTCTACCAGAGGTTGATATGTCAGTTGAAGCTATATACTCTGACCCTGCCAAGAGGCCTCTTTGTCTTCAGAATGCCGAGCACCAAAGCTTCACTCAACCTATTGAAGGTGTTCAAGCAGCGACACGAATCTATCCATTGGCTAGAAACACTCGTCTGCCTCATCGGGCACCCACTGAAGCCACTGAAAGCACCATTGCACAAAGGCCTCAGAAGCATTCTCGCGTTCTCAATGACCGAGAACTTCTTGTGGCCCTTCATCAGAAACAGGATAAGCATCATTTCTGGTTCAAGAGACAGATGCAAAGCCTCTTGGTGGATGTCAATTGCATTCGCAACCTTGCCACCAAAAATGCCTTTGTTGCTCATGAAACTTGCCGGCGATCATGGAAGAGTTTGACCCTGCTTAGTGCTGAAGCAGATCTTCAAGACGATGGCTTCAATGAAAGATTCCAGTTTGACTCCACTCCTCCACGGACTGCTGTCCTACGCCGCACTCCATCTCTTGAAGACTCTAAATATTCTTCCTCCGCGGCAACGGTAAATGCCAGAGTGATCGATGATGAAGATGATGCTACTTTACCACCTCCTACTACTGCGCGCATCGACACTGCACCAAGTTCATCTGCACCGCCAACCAACGACGACAACCCTGCTGCTTCACCTACTCATGATGACGAGTAGATGCTCTATGTCTTCAAACCTTTTTGGTCCTTACTGACAAAAGGGGGAGAAGTGTATGAGTTGATAGTCTTCAAGCGGGTTCATATGGGCGGTTGCATTATATTTTGCTTCGTGCTTACAACTCTTGCCTTTTGAAACATTTGGTTCTCTGAGTTGTAACACCTAAACTTGATGGTCGTCTGCTACTTATTTGCTTCACTGTGATGCGATGATAAATTCTGCATGTGCGATAATAACTTCCGCACTTAGATCATTCTGCAAACGTCCATTTTTCATTATGCATGTCATTCTACTTGCTATATCATTTCATGCATAATGAACTATCTTCATAAGTTGAAGTGGACCTCCACAAGTACAACCTGCCATGCGCATTTGCATTCCAAAAGCAAATTACTTATATGCACATCTTCAGGGGGAGCCCTTGCAACTTATGAAGACAATTTCCTATCCTTACAATTTCACATATTTATCCCCGTTGAAAACTTCAACCAGTTTGTCATCAATCACCGAAAAGGGGGAGATTGTAAATGCATCTAGTGCCACCCCTGGTTGGTTTTGGAGTATTGACGACAAAGTTGGTTGAGGGACTAATGCGTTTGTGAGAATTGCAGGATAATGCAGGTAGTGTCCCTCATCGATTCGGTTTACCTACCGGAGATGACCCCTAAAAATGTATGAAGACATTAAAGACAATGGTGGTATGAGAAGATATTCATATTGAAGACTATGACATGAGAAGACATTGCGTGAAGACTATGGAGCACGAAGACTGTGTGGTTTCGTTGCTTCCTTTTCTTCTTTGTTGAGTCATAGGAACCACCGTATTGTTAAGTGGGGTCCAAGTGAACTAAGTCAGAGTGACTGAAGTGATGCTCAACTCAAATCCTATGTCTTCGAGCGAAGACAATGAGAGCAAACCTTATCCAGAGCTGGATGAGTCAGCTTTGCTTGTAGCCCAAGTAAAGTTGCCGCGTGTGTTTGAAATCTGACCGTTGGAACACGTGTCAGTTCCTTAGTGACCCAGGGTCATTTTGGACAAATCAGGTCGGGTTGCCTAGTGGCTATAAATAGCCCACCCCCTACACCATAAATTGGTGGCTGCTCAGAGTTTGTGCATGGCTTTTGTCGTTTGAGAGCAACCCACCTCGAAGCATTTGAGAGAGAGAGAAAAATCCTTGCGAGGACAAAGCCCAAACACCCAGAGCCAAAGAGTGTTAGGCATCACTGAAGTCTTTCTGTCTGTGTGACCTGAAGACTTATTACACTTGAGGACTGTGAATCCTCCAGCCGGTTAGGCGTCGCGTTCTGAGCATCCAAGAATCATTGTGGATTGCCGGTGAACGAAGTCTGTGAAGGTTTGGAAGTCTCCCTTGAAGACTTACCAGAGTGATTGGGCGAGGACTGGGTGTCCTTAGCTCAAGGGGAATAAGGTGAAGACACGGTCTTCTGAGTTAAATCTCAGCCTCCCTAACCAGACGTACAGTTGTCACAACAACTGGAACTGGTCTAACAAATCCTGTGTCTTCAACAAGCAACTGGTTCTATCCCTTCCCAACCTTACTTTAGTTTGTCTTCATGAAGTCATTGCCTATCTGTGTATCTGTTTGACTTCATTGCTTGACTACTACTGTTGATTGGCTTCATACTATCTTCCATCCTGATCCTTACTATCTAGCTGCTATTAGTCCTGTACTTTCACATTATTGCATACTTGACTATGGTTTGCTTAGGGTAGTATATCTTCCGCTGCATAACAATTAGGTCATTTCTGTTGTTTGTCTTCGAAACTTCCAAGCTTTGAAGACTTTCATAAAAATCACCTATTCACCCCCCTCTAGCCGATAGTAGCACTTTCACAATGTGTCCAAGACAAACTGCTGCATTACTGGGTCCAGTTGGTCGTTCCACTTTGCAGAAAGAAGCAGTCACTATTTGTGCCACATTACAGAAGGAATGACCGAGAAGCTTTGCAGAGTATTATTAGACGCTGGTGACATGACTAGTCTGCAGAGAGCATTGGCAATTCTACAACACGTGGAGTGCACTGGGCAAAAAGTTCCCAAACAAGTACAAGAAGCTACGACAGGACTCCACGATCATAGGCATTACATATTTTGAACGGGAAAAGCTTGTCAAAGTTTAATCATTGATGTTAGCAAGAAGACGTTAGTTTAATATATTGGAATTGGGCGAAGCGCTTGGTTGGTCGATTTCGACTAGTAAAATATCGGAAGTACTTCACACGCGATAAAAATGCTGAATGACAGTCGGACGATTGCTAATCCAGCCGTTAGCTGCTGTTTCAGCCTTGCCCATGGATGGCATGATAAGCACATCGTGCATGTATCGTCCGGTAATGTCGTCCATATAGCAGTGCTCGTAAAATATACACTGGTCTCTCAAATTACATGCGTAACCCGCCGGTTTTACTTACAGACCTCGGGCCCTCAGTTTCATTACGCCTGTATTTTATGCATTGTTTCGATGACGACTAAATAACACTTGTATGTTAATACAGGTTTGAAATAAACCAGAGCTCCCAAGCGCCGCCTTACCGTTTCATGCCGTCTCAGTTTCTCAAAGGTGCTCATAGGTGTCTGATGATCCTGGCTTCCTGAATGAGCAGCGGGCGCTGTATCAGACCATCCGTAGGGCCTGCGATGCCCTCTCTGTCGTCCTTCGAGTTGTTGTGCTCGCCATGGCACCGAGCATTGTTAACATCGTCAACGAACATGAGGATTTAGGAGATGACTTTATTTTGACTGGATGACACTAGGGACCCACTAAGGCCATAGCCATATGTACGCAAGTGCCTCCTTATTATGTACAACTATATTTTTTGCTTCCTCTTGGTTTCCTGACATCACGGTTCCACACCATTGTCAACCTATGTAGTCAATATAAACGAGAGAATTGCACAAGGTACGGCTGACAGCTGGGACCAAGCAGCTCGAGCAGTATTTGTGTTTTTGAGGCGTGAGCACTGCATAGTTTTTTCTTGGCGATGATTTCGTTGTTGTTTAGAGGAGAGCAGGGTATTAACTGGGCGGGCTGTGGCCCGTCTAGCCTAGGCCAGATATCCAGCCCGAATATTATTTTTTTCAAGATGAAAATGGCTAGCCCAGCTATACGTTTTTTTGAGGAATACCCAGGCAAGGTCAACTTGTTATTCTCCGCCCCGCTAGGCTGCAAATCTTTCCTAGGAGGGATGCATTAGGCTTAACAGGAAAATGGGCTTTAAAAAATTATAAATGGGATGTAATGATAAGAACTGGGCAGTAACTATAAAAAAATGCACCAAATACGAAATTAGTTTATAAAATATTATTTATGGATTTTGAAAATCTTAAATTCTCATTGTTGCATGCGCAATGTTTCGTTGGATTTTTACGTAATACAAATTTATATTTAATCTGATTAGGTATTTCGGGATAAAAATATTTCGGATCCCTTCAAAATGTGGGAAATTTTATTGAATTCTGTCTTCAATGGTTGGTTGAAATTATTAATCGTTGTCCTAGCTAGAAAATGGGTTGTACTTTTAACAAACTGTAAATGGGCTGTAGTAAATTCCATTAGAATTCAAAAATGGGTTGTACATTCTTACAAATCGCAAATGGGCTATAAGTTCTCTGCCACACACTTGTGGGCGTACTAAGTTGACGCGTCCCCTAAAAAAATAAGTTGACGCATATGCAAGCCTTTGTCAACTTATTATAGTCAACACATAGTTCTAGCAGCAGTGGCCGTTGGATGTCTATCCAATGGATGTTCTGCTTCTTCTTCAATCTCGAATATTCTTAGCTTCGGCCGCCCAAAAAATGAGTCCTCCCCGTGACATCTGGGGCGCACTATTTCAGAGGCTGACCTATGGGCCTACTAAGTTGGTGCGTACCAAGGGCTTTCTCAACTTAGTCAATATAAACGATTCTAGCTTCAGTGATCGTACGATGTCCATCCAACGTCCGTAGTGATTCTTCAACCTCTGGTCTTCTTGCTCCAGCCGCCCAAAGCAGCGCTGGTCGTGCCGCCAGCTCCTGCCTCCCGTGGCCGGCTATGCTGCCGCGGAGGCCTCATCGCCCCCATACTACTCCCATCGCTGGCCAGGCCATCCCTCCACTCACCCACACCCCCTGTTATTCTGCGGCGACGGCAACGTCACATCACAGCCGAACCAGTGAACCCTCGTACTCCTCTCCGCGTGCGCTTCCACTGCCGCGTCTTCCCCGGCTCCGTGTCGCCCCCTTCCTAGGCCTAGCCGTCGTCCACCGGCCTGGTGCTCTTGGCGCGGCGTGGTCAACGACTGACTTCCATCGGAAGAGTAGTCTACGTGGAGAGGATGACAGCTGGGTCCACGGCGACCGCAAGGAAGTGCCTCCTTATTACGCGCAAAATAATTATTCCTCCACCTGACAGCAGGGACCCACAAGACGGGCCACCTTATTTCGCGAAAAAAACGTTTCCCCCTGACTGTTGGGACCCACCGAACGGGCCACCGTATTTCGCGAAAAAAATGTCCCCCCCGCTGTCAGCTCGGACCCACCGAAAGTGCCTCCTTATTATGCACAAAAACATGAATACTCCCCCTGCTAGCTGGGACCCACCTTGGTGGGAGGCTGACTTGTGGGCCTACTAAGTTGACGGGGACGGAGGGCTTTGTCAACTTAGTCAATATGAACGATTCTAGCTCCAATGACCATATGATGTCCATCCAACGGCCGTAGTGCTTCTTCAACCTCTGGTCTTCTTGCTCCAGCCGCCCAAAGCAGCGCCAGTCATGCCGCATGCTCCTGCCTCCCGTGGATGGCTTTGCTGCCGCGGAGGCCTCACCGCCCCCTACTATTCCCACCACTGGCCAGGCTCTGCGGCGATGGCAGCCTCACACCGCAGCCGAACCAGTGAACCCTCGTACTCCTCTCCGCGTGGGCTTCCACTGCTGCGTCTTCCCCGGCTCCGCATCGTCCCCTTCCTAGGCCTCGCCGTTGTCCACCGCCCTGGTGTTCTTGGCGCGGCGTGGTCAACATGGTCAAGGAACGACTTCCATCGGGCGTGGACTGTACGTGGAGAGGCTGACAGCTGGGTCCACGACCGTAGCAAGGAAGTGCCTCCTTATTATGCGGAAAATAATGATTCCTCCACCTGACAGCAGGGACCCACCGGAAGGGCCACCGTATTTCATGAAAAAAACGTTTCCTCCCTGACCGCTGGGACCTACCAGCTACATCTTCGCACGCAAGGAAGTGCGTCCATATTACGGGCAAAAAAAATGATTCGCCCCCTGACTGCTGGGACCCACCAGCTACATCTTCGCATGCAAGGAAGTGCATCCGGGCAAAAAAAATGATTCGCCCCCCTGACTGCTGGGACCCACCAGCTACATCTTCGCACGCAAGGAATTGCCTGACAGTTGGGACCCACCTGGTCGAAGCGTACGTAGCATTGTCATTCTAGTCACGAATGTGCACGTATATACTGCTCGATGTAGAGGCGCGCACGTGTCGTAGTAGAGGCGTGCACGTAGCATGTACACGTACGTAAAATGGCTAGGGTGCAAGAAAGTAAATACGGCCACATACATACATACGTGCGGGGTCTCAAACGCCTACTCGAGCATACGTACGGCCAGGGCTCATGTACATGGCTGGGTCGGAACGGAGAAACAACGTCATCGTTGTGTTCATGGGGAGCCAACCGGCTGGGTCGGAATGGAATGTGTCATCGTGTTCATCGGGAGGGCTTGGACGGAACAGGCGATGGAAACGAGGCCTGGCGTCCGCAGAACGGAGGAAACGACCTTGTGTTCGACCGGCCACGTTCGAAACGAGATCCTGTTCATCGGGAGGGGTCTGGCATACCGCAAAACGGAGGAAACGAACCTCCTACGGTCGAAACGGGGGTCCTGTTGATCGGGAGGGGTGTGGCGTACCGCGAAACGGACGAAACGGACTTGTGTTGGAGCGCTACGGTCGAAACGGGGGTCCTGTTCATCGAGAGGGGTGTGGCGTACCGCAAAACGGGACTCCACGAGAAACTGTTCATCTCCACCGTTGACCTCCTCCAGCCTCCATGGGCTACTGTTCATCCACCGTCGACCTCCTCCAGCCTCCATGGGCTCTTGTTCATCCAGCCTCCACCGCGCGCTACTCCACCGGCTACTGTTCAACCACCCCTCCACGGGCTCCTGTTCAACCACCCCTCCACGGGATACTGTTCATCCACCCTCCACCGTCTACTTCTCATCCAGCCCTCCATGGGGTCGTCCTGTTCATCTAGCCCTCCACGGCGTCTTGTTCATCTAGCCCCAACCGTCTCGATCGATCGGGTCTTGTTCATCCAAAGGCAATGCCGCGGGGTCCTGTTCATCCACCCCCACCACTCACTATTCATCCACCCCCCCGCAACGCTCACTGTTCATCCAGAGACCAACATCGATTGGCTTCAGTTAGCAGCAGTAGCGAAGGAATCACTCGATTGGGTTCAGTTAACAGCCATCAATCGATCGCTCGGGTTCAGTAATGCGTAGCCTGCAGTGCAATCGCTCGGGTTTAGTTAGAGCCCAATGCCTCGCTCAGGTTTAGTTAGAGCCAACGCCTCGCACACACGCCCCCGACCAACCCCCATAACCGGGAACTCGCCGAAATTTTCCTCGCCCTCGCTTCGACCACGGTTTTTTTTCCATCATGGACGGCCCAATGAATGTCATGTAGCTGCGTCTCCGGCCCACCCAGGACGAAAAGCCCATTTTCTGTCATGATTTTTTGTCATAGAAGTAGGAGCCCACCACATCTATGATGATACCGGGTTTTGTCACAATTATCATCATAGAAGTGTCATAAGTATGACAGAAAAAAATTTGTTCGGCCCAAAATGTCACGGATGTGTCTTTTTTGTAGTGATTACTTTGGACCCAGGCCACTCCCTACTAGCTCAACTCCCAGGGCCATCGATAAATGCACAACTCAAATGCGCAGAGATAATAATGATGGCGTTCAAGAGAGTCTATCACAGATAGCTAAGTTGCTTGGTACCTCACTGCTTGTCATATAGTATGATAAAATAATCGTATTTCCCGTTACTACGTGTGCTCAGTGGACAATATATATAACATGTAGAGTAAAAAAGAGATGCAACAAGTGTACAACATTGTCGGTGTCAAAACCGACGGATCTCGGGTAGGGGGTCCCAAACTGTGCGTCTAGGCGGATGGTAACAGCAGACAAGGGACACGATGTTTTACCCGGGTTCGGGCCCTCTCGATGGAGGTAAAACCCTACGTCCTGCTTGATTAATACTGATGATATGGGTAGTACAAGAGTGGATCTACCACGATATCAAGGAGGCTAAACCCTAAAGCTAGCCTATGGTATGATTGTTGTAATGTATGTTGTGTCCTACGGACTACAGCCCTCCGGTTTATATAGACACCGGAGAAGGCTAGGGTTACACAGAGTCGGTTACAATGGTAGGAGATCTACATATCCGTATCGCCAAGCTTGCCTTCCACGCCAAGGAAAGTCCCATCCGGACACGGGACGGAGTCTTCAATCTTGTATCTTCGTAGTCTTGGAGTCCGGCGGACGATGATAGTCCGGCTGTCCGGACACCCCCTAGTCCAGGACTCCCTCAGTAGCCCCTGAACAAGGCTTCAATGATGATAAGTCCGGCGCGCATAATGTTCGGCATTGCAAGGCGGGTTCCTCCCTTGAATAATCCAGAAAAGATCATGAACACCA
Source organism: Triticum timopheevii (assembly GCA_963921465.1). Taxonomy (NCBI): domain Eukaryota; kingdom Viridiplantae; phylum Streptophyta; class Magnoliopsida; order Poales; family Poaceae; genus Triticum; species Triticum timopheevii. Next base: position 440,867,621 of record OY997264.1, on the reverse strand, counting down.
GGATAGTGTCCGGCTCTGCAAAATAAATTCCATATTCCACCGTAGAGAGGATAAAATGTACACCAGTCCAATCTGCTGACGTATTATGCGGCATGACATCACACCGCTACCAAGCCTATATTTGAATCGTTTTTTATTATACCATCTCAGCACATTTAGCGAAGCGGTTTCCTTGGCACGTCCCGTCGAAGCAGAGATCGTGTTCCCCTTATTCCGGGATTCTCATCAATACGGACGTGGGTAACCCAACCGCGCCATTGATGGTGGCGCTTGGGAGATAAGCGAGTTTTACCAGGCTGGTGGGGGACGCATAGTCTCCGTCCGCCTATATATAAGGGATAAGGATTTACCTTCTCACCTACGCCTTCTTCCTCCTTTGCTTATCCATCTCCGCGCACTCAAGCTCCAACGCCCAAGCTCGTGCATCTCGCCTCGACATTCTCCGATCATGTCCGGAGCTGGAGGCAAATGGTTGGCCTCCACCGTTAAGGAGGAGCACATCACCAAGCTGCGCAGCGCCGGATACCTTTCCAGCGATATCGCGCATCAGCTGCCCGACGAGGGGCAGCTCATCCCCACCCCCAGGCCCCATGAGAGGGTTGTTTTCCTCCCCCACTTCCTCCGCGGACTGGGCTTTCCACTCCACCCATTCGTCCGGGGGCTCATGTTTTACTACGGCCTGGATTTCCACGATCTGGCGCCGAACTTCATCCTCAACATCTCGGCGTTTATCGTCGTGTGCGAGGCCTTCCTCTGCATCCGGCCCCACTTCGGCCTGTGGCTCAAGACCTTCAACGTCAAGCCGAAGGTTGTGAAGGGCATGCAAGCGGAATGCGGAGGCGCCATGTTGGGCAAGTTGCCCAACGTCCTTTGGCTTGAAGGGGCCTTTGTGGACTCCGTCAAGGGGTGGCAATCGGGGTGGTTCTACATCACCGAGCCACGCGAGCCCACATGGGCGGCGGCCCTCGAGTTTAGATCTGGTATCCCCACGCAGCTCACCTCCTGGAAAGAGAAGGGCTTGTTGTGGGGCAATCCGAAGGAGCTGATGGGACTCCGAGCCTGTATCCAGAAGCTGGTGAACAATCAGCTCAGGCTCGTCGACATGGTCCAAGTCATGCTCATCCGCCGGATTCTCCCATGCCAAGAACGGGCATTTAATCTGTGGGAGTTCAATCCGGAACAGCACCGGGCGCTGCGCGGGCTCTTCGACATGACGTACGAAGGCGCCTGGAGGGTGCTGTTTAAGGACGCCGAAGCCCCCGCATCCGCGACGGAAGATCGCGGATTTTGCTCGCAGCATCCAGCTGACGAGGTAAGTGATTCAACCCCTTTACGGGACACTTGTAGTAAATAGATTGATTCTAAGAGGGTTTCAATCTCTTTTTTCCTTTGACAGGAATGGATGGAGAAAGCCGAGCAGCTCATCTGTCCGGCTCCCATGCCTGAAGACCCAGTGGACGCCCGTCTAGCGGGGCTGCTGGTTTCGGCACCGCACGTGGTGCCGGAGAAGAAGGCCAAGAAGGTGGCCACGGGGACTCGAAAGAGTTCCCGTAATCAGGTGTCCGACGACGAGGCGGAATCCTCCCCCGAAGACGAGGAGGAGGAAGAAGACTCTCTCCCAGAGGAGGGAGAGAAGAAGAGGAAGGCTTCCCCGATAGGGGAGGCCGAAGGGTCCAAGAGGGGAAGGACTATTCCCCCGGACAGCTCTGCCAACATCGACGTTGGCGAGGAGGAGTGGCCTTCAAGGGCCAGGCCTCCGGTGAGATCGTAAGTATCCGGATCCCTGATATGCAATTTCTTTTGTGTCACATAGCATCCCACTCATGCCGCATACTGTCCGCAGTCTGGCCGATGATGATCTCCCCGCTTCATCGAGCGGGTCGTTGGCCCCGTCGGATGTGGATTCACGTCCGACTGCCTCTACCCCCTGTGCCGACGAGGACGCTGAGGTGGGATCCCAGAGAGGGACCCATCAAGAGGAGGCTCCGGAGGCGCCGCCAGGCAGCCTCCCGGACTTTGCGCCGGACTCTACATCGGAACCTGCAACGGTTCCAGAGTCCGGCAGGTGGCCCCCTCGAAAGAGGGGCAAGACTGTGACGCCGGCGGCCTCCGTCCAACCGGAGGCGCCGGACAACTTGCTGGAGGCGCTCAAAGGCGCTTCCACCGAGGAAGAACACCGCACTATCATGAGTGCGGTGATTCAGAAGGTTCAGCTCGCCAAGAGCGGGCTGACCGAAGCTTGCAGCAGCCTTCTAACAGGCTTTGAGGTAAGAAGTTATAATTATGTAATGTAATACCGCATAGGCAGTAGCCCCTGATGCTCAATTCGGTGTTCGGAAAGAAAATCCGGACTAAGGATCTAAGAAGATATACGCAGGGTTGCTTAAAATATGTCAATATTGGTTTGCAGGCTGCGCTGCTGACCTCTGCCGCACTGACCGCGGAGGTCGGTGCATTGAAGTAGGATCTCGAGCGGTCCGAGCAAGAGCTCGGCCATGCCAAGAAGCAGCTCGAGGACAAAGAAGGTGAGTAACACCACTTTGAATAGTTACCTTACAGAAAAGGATTTAGGTTGCAATGAAATTAACAAGGATAACATGGGTATTGCAGGGGCCACGAACGAGGTGGCAGCCCTGAAGGAAGCTGTGTCCGCGGCCGAACGCAGTGTGGCCGTGGAACGGGCTGAGCGAGAAAAGCAGGAGGCACAGGTGGCGGAAGTACGGCAAGAGCTCCGGGCTCTCATGGAGAAGCATGAGAGCTTGGAGCGTGACTCCAAGACTCGAGAGTCCGAGCTTGCCTCGGCTCTCGAAAGTGACAAGTCCACCAAGGCCGAGGCCCGTAAGGCCCTTCAGGAGATTGAAGATTTAAAGAAGATAGCGGCGGGTAAGGCATTTTTCATGCAAAGCAAGCATGTTAATGTAAACTACCTGACACTTACCCGCATTCAGAGCTCTCTAGGGGCGTTTGCAGATCTGCCGCGCAGTGTGTCTGATGCCGCCGCATTCTACCGTGGCGAGGAGGGGAGCTCAACGGAGAAGGTCTTCTGGTCTTAGTACGCTGAGGCCGGCCATCCGGTGCCCCCAAGCGACCAGTTGAAGCAGCTAGTCGAACTCCACAAGGTAGCTGAGGAGGCCATGAAGGGCCTTATAGTCCGGCTGTGGCCTGGACAGGCCATGCCTGGGAGCTACTTCGGCCTCGTGCAGCGGCTAGTGGATGCGTGCCCCTAGGTGGAGGTCATCAAGGGCTCCGCCTGTATTGAAGGTGCTCGTCAGGCCCTTGCCCGCACAAAGGTGGATTGGGGCAGGTTGGATGCGGAGAAGCTTCTCACGGACCCACCGCCACCGGGCAAGGAGTATCGCACGCCCAAAATGTATTATAACACTGTCCTGAAGGGAGCCCGCGATATTGCGGATGAGTGCCCCAGAGATGTAATTTTTGAGTAAACTCGCTATGTTTTATCCTGTGCGCTGAAAACTTTGTTCATGTGCGCCTTAAGCAACGCTTGTTTTAATTTAAAATATTACCTTCGGTGCGGCCGTTTATAAAATCTGAGAGATGGCAAGTCGTTGGCTTTAGCCCCCGAGCCGCGAGTGCTGGGGTGTTCGGGATAAACTTGAGCGCTCTTGTTCCCATTTTCGGGTCCATCTAGGGAGGCGCTCAACACAACGAACAAGGCAACCGGACTTATAATGCTTGAACACTCTCACTTAGCCATAGAATTCTATAATTTTAAATTTCGGTGAAGCCCCTGGTATTCGGAAGACCGAATCCAGGGCGCTATCCACGCCTTCGTCGGACATTGTCCGGAACTTCGCTCGAAGCGGCGTGAGTCTTTAAGGACCCGAAAATACCTCTCGAACAGCGACCAGTCTCTCGCCTTATCATGCCGGTCAGTTTTAGCTTTCTCCACTGAGGCGCTCGCCCGGCTCAACCGGGGCGCAATCGCAGTGGTTCTCCCAGTGCCACCTTAGCCGACAGAACGGAACGTAAGGCACCAAAACGTGGGAGCCGGGCAAACCCAACTATTGACCCAAGACATGATTCGGAGTTGATTCATATAATGCTATAAGTTCGGGGTGCCGCACTTATGAAAGTGTTCGTACTTATCACACCATAATGCGGGGAACATAAGCCCCTGGTGTATTAGGCCGTACCAAAATATACGGGTGCGAGATGTCATGTAATGAACATATATATAGAAAGTAATGTAATTGCAGTCAAAAAGTGCTGCATTATTTATTAAAGGAAATCTGCAATGAGTGCGGATTGATACAAATAGTGCTGTAAGCAAGGGATTTGGACTAATTAAACATGTCCCCCTCCAGGGGTGAGCTGCGGACTTGGTGTATATAATCGAATTTAATGCTCGTAATTGAGACCACCTGAGTGTTCATCGCAGCCTTCTTTCCTCCCTGGCTGTTGCATCATGAGTTCGGCAGGTTCACCGCCGGACAGGACCTCTGGTTAACGGAGTCCTGTGTATACAAAGAAGGAAAATGATAATAATAAAAAAGGGGGGCACACTTGCGAGCCCCTGGTGTGGTCGAGCCGCACTCTGGGTCCATTTTGATCGTGCCCCTTCCCCTGCGCCCATGGTATCTCCAAGGCGTAATGATGTACACGGAGGGTTGTTCTTGCAATCGTGCGAGGGCGGGGGTCAGGGCCGCATTGCGACGCGTGCTCTGATCGTGCCAGGTGGTCTTGGTTGGTATAGCTTCGGGCGCGTTTTGCTGTATCCGGCCGTTTAACGGCCGAACTCGAAAATTGCCTTAAAAGGCTGCTCTGTACTTCTGCCGCGAGAGCCGCTGTATGTTCCTCCGTTCGGAGGGAGCGTTCCGTATTTCCGTTGACCGTAATGACTCCACGAGGGCCTGGCATCTTGAGCTTGAGGTATGCATAATGCGGCACCGCGTTGAACTTTGCAAACGCGGTTTGTCCGAGCAGAGCATGATAGCCGCTGCGAAATGGGACTATATCAAAGATTAACTCCTCGCTCCGGAAATTATCTGGGGATCCGAAGACCACTTCTAGTGTGACTGAGCCTGTACAATTGGCTTCCACACCTGGTATGACACCTTTAAAGGTTGTCTTTGTAGGTTTAATCCTTCAAGGGTCTATGCCCATCTTGCGCACTGTATCCTGATGAAGCAGGTTCAGGCTACTGCCGCCGTCCATCAGGACTCTCGTGAGGTGAAATCCATCGACGATTGGGTCTAAAACCAATGCGGCGAATCTGCAATGGCGTATGCTGGTCGGATGGTCTCTTCGATCGAAAGTGATTGGACAAGAGGACCATGGATTGAACTTCGGGGCGACTGGCTCCATCGCATAGACGTCCCTTAGTGCACGCTTCCGCTCCCTCTTGGGTATGTGGGTTGCGTAAATCATGTTCACCGTCCGTACTTATGGGGGGAAACCCTTCTATCCTCTATTGTTCGGCGGTCGGGTCTCTTCCTCGTCGTCGCTGTTTAGCCCCTTGTCATTGTTTTCGGCAATTAACTTGCCTGCCTGCTTGAACACCCAGCAATCTCTGTTGGTGTGATTAGTTGGCTTTTCAGGGGTGCCATGTATCTGGCATAAGCGGTCGAGTATTCTGTCCAAATTGGACGGACCCGGAGTGGTTCTTTTGAATGGCTTCTTCCGCTGACCGGGTTTAGAGCCTCGGAATCCGGTGTTGACTGCCGTATCCTCCTTGTCGTCGCCGTTAATGCGGCGTTTATTTTTACTTTGACGTGACCTGCCATTGTTGTCCTTAGTATCCGGACTACCTGAATTTTTATGGAGGTTGTTGCTGCGGGCTAGCCAGCTATCCTCTCGTGCGCAAAAGCGGGTCATTAATGATGTGAGGGCTTCCATGGATTTCGGCTTTTCCTGTCCCAGGTGCCGGGCTAGCCACTCGTCGCGGATGTTATGTTTGAAGTCTGCAAGGGCCTCTGCATCCGGACAATCAACGATTTGGTTTTTCTTTGTCAAGAACCATGTCCAGAATTGTCTGGCCGATTCGTCTGGCTGCTGAATTATGTGGCTGAGGTCATCGGCATCTAGTGGCCGCACATAGGTGCCCTGGAAGTTGTCGAGGAATGCGGCTTCCAGGTCTTCCCAACACCCAATTGACTCTGTGGGCAAGCTGTTGAGCCAATGCCGAGCTAGTCCTTTAAGCTTGAGTGGGAGATACTTGATGGCATGGAGATCGTCGCCGCGGGCCATATGGATGTGAAGAAGATAATCTTTGATCCAAACCGCGGGGTCTGTTGTGCCATCGTAGGATTCGATGTTTACGGGTTTAAACCCTTCAGGGATTTGATGATCCATTACTTCTTTAGTGAAGCATAGCGGGTGTGCGGCGCCTCTGTATTGAGCAATGTCACGACGCAGCTCGAGAGAGCGTTGTCTGCTGTGTTCGGCCCGACCGGGGTTATTATGTCCGGCGCGACGATATTCGTCGCGGGTCGTGGGGCGCCCTCGTGATCCATAGATGGATCTGGATTGCCTTGCTTTGTCCTCCAATACGTCCCGCAAGTCCGGCGTGTTCCCTTTTGGCTTCGTACTTTTGGAGCGATGCCGGGGTACGGTTTCGGTTGAGGGCCTGGATGCCTCTCTGTCGCGACCACGTGGTGGTCGGTCTGCCGTATCGTGCGCTGGTGATGAAGGTATGTACGCTTCCTCCTCTAGTCGGGGGAGCAAATTGCGTCTTGGGTAGCTTTTGGAGGGGCGTTCGAGTTTATACTCTTCGGCCGCGAGGACCTCGGTCCATCAATCGGCCAGCAGGTCCTGATCAGCTTGAAGCTGTTGCTGCTTTTTCTTTAGGCTATTTGCCGTGGCGATAAGCTTGCGTTTGAAACGCTCTTGTTCGACGGGATCCTCGGGCACGACGAATTCGTCATCGTTGAGGCTTGCCTCGTCTTCGGAGGGAGGCATATAGTTATGATCCTCGACCTCTTCGTCTACCTCCCTCTCATGAGGGCTTGCTTCTGCATCCTCCTGCACTGAGTCTTGCTGGAGGGGATTATCTTCGGCACTCTCTGGGGTATTATTATCTCCTGTGCCGGAATCTCCATTCTTGCTATGGCGGGATTTAGAGCGGGTGTCCACCATGTATATGTCGTATGACGAGGTGGTCTTCTAGTGCCCTGTAGGTGCTGGTTCCTGTTCGTCTCCGGCATCGTCGTCCATAGCGTCGATGTCTTCGGAGTCATAGTCTAGCATGTCAGTTAGATCGTCGACAGTGGATACAAAGTGGGTGGTGGGTGGGCTCTGAATTTCTTCGTCGTCCGTATCCCAACCATCCTGGCCATAATCCGGCCAGGACTCTCCGGATAGCGAGAGATGCTTTAGCGAATTTAGGATGTCGCCAAAGGGCGAGTGTTGGAAGATGTCCGTGGCGGTGAATTCCATAACCGGCGCCCAATCAGATTCGATTGGCAGGGGCGCGGGAGGTCCGGAGTCTGGCAAGGAGTCCGGTACCTCGGAGTCACGAGATTCGCGAGGGACAAGGGTAGTGTTCGGCTCCATCGCCGTGGAAGTTGAAGCCCCCGAGGCGGTGTCCAACCACCGGTCCTCGGTCTGGGTGATCGGCTCCGAGCTAAAAGCTGGAGCGGACTCGTGTGCGGCTACCAAGGCACTGTTCGGCGGCAGAGCTAGATCATGCCCATCGTAACAGTGCGGCGCGCTTGGCTGTGGCTCGAGTCCGTTGAAGATCAAGTCTCCGCGGACGTCGGCCGTGAAGTTTAGGCTTCCGAATCTGACCTGATGGCCAGGGGCGTAGCTTTCGATCTGCTCCAGGTGGCCAAGCGAATTAGCCCGCAGTGCGAAGCCGCCGAATACGAAGATCTGTCCGGGGAGAAAAGTCTCACCCAGGACAGTGTTGTTGGTTGAAGATGCCATCGAGCCTATCGGTGACGACACAGAGGAACTCTCAATGAAAGAACCAATGTTGGTGTCAAAACCGGAGGATCTCGGGTAGGGGGTCCCGAACTATGCGTCTAGGCGGATGGTAACAGGAGACAAGGGACACGATGTTTTACCCAGGTTCGGGCCCTCTCGATGGAGGTAAAACCCTACGTCCTGCTTGATTAATATTGATGATATGGGTTGTACAAGAGTGGATCTACCACGAGATCAAGGAGGCTAAACCCTAAAGCTAGCCTATGGTATGATTATTGTAATGTATGTTGTGTCCTACGGACTACAGCCCTCCGGTTTATATAGACACCGGAGAAGGCTAGGGTTACACATAGTCGGTTACAATGGTAGGAGATCTACATATCCGTACCGCCAAGCTTGCCTTCCACGCCAAGGAAAGTCCCATCCGGACATGGGACGGAGTCTTCAATCTTGTATCTTCGTAGTCTTGGAGTCCGGCGGACGATGATAGTCCGGCTGTCCGGACACCCCCTAGTCCAGGACTCCCTCAAACATCTTTGGCGAAGCCATGTCGATCTCAGCGTGATTGGGTTGGCCAGTGAGGATGCTCCGACTGACTTGGCTATCGAAGGAGGGGAAGAAGATCTTAGGCGTCTGGAGATGGAGCCCAAGGTACTACTCCGTTGTGATGGAGGATTTCATCGTTGGAGCAGCTCCGGTGAGTTGTACGACGCCGAGGCCGAAGCAGGACAAGAGAGACAATGTTAACCTGACTGGAATTCTAATAGCATCTCCAATAGATGATGTAAAATACATAACCACAAAGTGCTAGATGTAAAATACATCAGCCGCTCCTCTCTAAACTTAACTGTCGAAACTGAATTTAACTGTCGAAACTGAACTTAACTGTCGAAACTGAATTTTGCTGTTAAAACTGAATTTTACTGTCAAAACTGAACGCACTAGCAAGGTGGGACTACATGTCAGTCGATTGACTTTCTCATCTCTGGTCAGTCGATTTTGCAGCCGTTAGATATGAAATCAAGGGCCTGCAGTTCATCTTCAGCCTCCACCCCCTGAGCCGCCAGCCCCCACCGGCCAAACAGCCGCCCCCCCGCCTCCTGCGGCCGGCGGTGCGCCGCCCCGCCCGCCCAAAAAACACTCCCCACCGCCGGCCCGCCGCCGCCCCGGCCATCCCTCTAGGGCCCCCTGTGTCGAGCTTTTTCTCCGGCGATACCCATGCCACCACCCCACCACCGCCGATGACCACCGCCCCCACCCTGAACTCTAAGATAGATAGTAGGGTACCTCTCCGGTGAGCCCCCCTCCCTGCTGCAGCTGGTTCTTCCTTAACTCCAGCAAGCCCCCCACCCCCTGAAAATTGACTGACCCAAAAGTTGATTCAGTCGACTGAAGTGTAGCTAATCGGAGCAGCATCGCAAGCAAGAGCAAGAGCGAGAGCAGCAGTGCGAGCAAGAGTAGTAGCAAGAGCAGACTAGGCAGGGGACCGAGAGCAAGAGTAGACTAGGCAGGGGATCGAGAGCAAGAGCAGAGCAGCAGCACGAGCGAGAGCTAAAGCAGCAGCAGCTCCTACTGATGTGGACGTAGCCACCGAGGGAGCGACACCGTGGAGGAAGTGGCCGGTGCCGCCGCCGTGGATGGAACCGCACCATGTCGACTCGGGACCGAGCGCCGGTAGCACCGTGAGATCGAATCAAGAAGAAAATACGGCAATTAGTGTACAACCTCTTTGGTGGTGCCGATTAGGCCGCAGCTTCATCCGAGGAAACGGTGATGATGATGCTCTTCCGATCGTGTAGGTGAAGATGGCGGTGTGGGAATGGAGGTGGCGCGAAAGACGAGGGGAACATCGGTGCAACTCCTTGGAGGTGGAGGACAGGGTGGCTGAACCGGCGGGTCGACCAGATCGACGAAGGATCCTCATCCGGTATGGTGGATGAGGGACGTCGAGGTGTTGCTGTGGACGACGTCGTCGGGGAAGAGGCTCCGGCTGGGTGGCGGACGGAGGAGGGTGTGGGGATTCATGGTTTTTCCTGGCCTCGGTGTACGAATGGGTGGGCGGATGGGATGGGAGTGGGAAACCATGGCTTAGGGACGCGCTTGTCCGAAATGTGGGGTAAGTTATGAAAGTACCCCCACCGATTTGAGGCGGTTCTGTCGATTCAGGGGTATCACGGGCATTTCGCGTGTCGGGATTTCACAGGAGGTGGGAGTTTTCGTGCGTGTTGTAGTTTTGGAATAGCAAGGCGCGGGTTGAGATGGAGGGTGTTGTCGGAGCACAACGAGACAAAGATATATCTTAAATATTTCGGGCTAACAAGGCGCGGGTTGAAATTTCCGGACAAGCCTAACGTGTACTATACCAAATCAATTCGCACTACAAATGTCATTCAAAACTTTGAATTCATGTTATGTTTAATTAAAATATTTTGCTACATGTATAATGCATGCAACCTACTACTCAAATGAACGTTTTAGTGCATTCCAAATGTATATACTACCGCTTCAATATGAACTAAATTTGAATTCGTTTCTCTATTTCAATAAGATCTACAGTAATGATTGTTGTGAAGTCAAAGCATTTGAATTCGTTTCTCTATTTTAATAAGATCTACAATCATCATTATTGTCAAGTTAAACCATCGTTTGTGTATTATCTTCACAACACACCACATGATTAGTCTCGAGTTACATATGAACTATGTGTACTATATGAACTCGAACTTGATTTTTTGAATCCACTTTATGTTGATTTCAAATCACATTACGTTTCTAGCTCTAGCTAGATCTTCATAATCTAAACCAAGTCTCATATGTATAATGTGTTTATCACATTATGTATGGTGCCCCGCCCCCTACGCCTAGAAGTATTTAGATGTGAGTTGCAAACACCACACATTACCACAAATTCAAATAAAATGTGAGAACGTTCGATATATAGTATTGTTTAGATTGTTCGATATTTAGTTGTAAGCTGCAAATGCCACACATTATCACAAATTCAAATAAAATGTGATATTGTTCGATGTATAGTACGGTTTAGATTGTTCAACATTTAGCTGTGAGTTGCAAACGCCATGCATTATCACATTATGGTATAACATGTGCAAAACCACAGCACGCGTATCACCGCTATATTCATGCATGCATATGTTTAAAACACTATGATCTCCTATTAAAATATATGAATCCACTTTCATATCAAATTATGATCTTTGTTAGTCTCTTACACCCACACAATCCTCTAACCTTTGTAGCTACCACTAACTTTCTCTCATGCATGCACACGCCCTCCTCGCCCTCCCCCTCCCTCAGCATTCTATCCATCGGGCACATTCATTTTTTTCTTCTTTAGGTCATTCTCCCAGAGTCTCCACAACTCCTTTATGGCACACACCGATCGATAAACCTCTCCAGCGATGCCTGCCTACAACATACACACGCACCTTCAATCTCCTCCTTTATGTGTCCTTGCCTCGTGTCTCTCATACGGTCCCACACACGTATAAACTCTCGCCCCACTTTTCATCGATCTCACAACCGCACACTCCTCCCCCTATCTAGCTAGTAGCTAGGCCTCTCACACCACCTCCTAGCTCCATTCGCTCTGTCTATTTGTCTCGCTGGGCCTTATTTGCCTCTAACAAATGGACGTACACCGACCGATCTCCCACTATACATATAGCTAGCTAGGTCCTTATAACTCGTTTTTTCCCACGCGTCGATCGATCTACCTCATTAGTTATGTCTCTCCCTTCCTCCGACAAACAACAATTGATCTACTGATCTAGTTAGGTTTGCTTACCAAACACATGGTTCCCCTTCATCATCCATGGATGCGTCCTGACAGATCTATCACGCACAGGCACACACAGAAACACATCCCCGCTCTTATTGATAATATTGCACTTCCACCCTCAGTTTGTCTAGTAGGCCTCTCCCACCATCTTCAAGAAGCAACTCCATCACCCACCCAACACTCTACCCCTCTCCCTCCCTCTCTCCTCTCTCTCTCTCTTTGTCCCATCCTATTTCCCGTCCTTCAGTTATGTATGGATGTCGACCGATCTCCCTCAAGACATAAATGGGTCTCTCCTTCTCAACACATATATGAGTCGTTCTACCTCTATAGTTAGGCCTCTGCCTAGCCCCCCCACCCCCTCCCTCACACACACACACCGATACATCCAGCGCTCTAGTCATGTCTCCCTGCCACACACAAACTTGACCTGTGCCCTCTGACGTTCCGGTAGGTCAGTCGCCCTATATCTTTGACTTGCACACACACACAATTTCGATGGCTCTCTTCATCGATCTCGCACCCACCCACTTGATCCTCTCTTCGACTCTATCGATATCTATGACCCCTCCCTCTCTTCTTGTGGATCGCCCGACCCTCTATATATGATATGGATAGGCCTCCATTTCACACACATTGCATGCAAAGTTTTGTTTGAGATGTCATCGACACATATTCCCACAAAAATACATTCACGAAATCAACCCCCTTCCCCCCCAAAACAAAAAACACTGACAAACGCGGTTTGTATCTCTCACACACACCAACGTAGGTGGGGGACATGCACGAAGAGAAGAGGTGCACGCACGGCGCACATACTCCCGTCTCTTTCCCAACCACACCCGCGTGGGTACACGGTGGAGCTCATTTCTGTATGAAAAGGCAGCCCACATGGTAATTTGGCACGTGTACTAGTTGTCCACTTGGTGGAGGGAGGATCGTCTACCACAGGTGAACAAACAAATTGCGACTTGACGCGTTATGTTAAAAAAGAGGCAAACCTTGTGGGGCCTACCTTAGAGGCAAGGCTCTATACACTGGAGTACTTTTGATGTGTCCCATCAACTCGCAGAACAAGGAGAAGCTTGCTTAGTACGCTGTATCCCCCGCCCACGGGCGTGGTAGCTCGCAGGATGAGGTGAAGCTTGCTTAGTATTGTACGCCCACTAGTAGAAAAATGGCCTAATGTGAAGCACATTAATCCTGGTTTGTAACTAAACTGGCACTAATGTGACCATTAGTGCCGGTTCCAATTGCTAGGCGGGCGGAGCTCATTAGTACCGGTTCATGGCGAACCTTTAGTACCGGTTAGAGCCAAGAACCGGTTCTAAAGAGGCTGTGGTAGGCTGTGGCCAGGCTGGGGCCCCACCATCACCTTTAGTACCGGTTTGTGGCATGAACCGGTACTAGAGTTTTTTAGTTGATTCTTTTTGCAGCTGTTTTTTAGTCCCACCTCGCCAAGCGAGAGGCACTCGCAGCAGTTTATAAGACCTGAGTGAAGAGACAGTGAAGGACAGGCGCAATGCTCACTTGCACGTTGCTTAGCTTCAAGCCTTGAGGAAATGGTGTAGATTGCACGAAGCTATCAGGGTTTCAGACGAAAACTACACATAGCTCCGTGCAGTCTATACTATTTCCTCAAGGCCTGAAGATAAGCAATGTGCAGGTGAGCATTACGCCTCTCTTTCATTTTTAATAACTTACTTTAACTCTGCACTTTTTGTGCCTTCATTTGCTATTTTTCATGCATTTACTGATTTGTTTTGAGCTGAATGACCTCTGAAAGTGAAAAGCAGTACAAAATAAACTCTGAAAAGGTTGAAACTTGGCAAGGTATCATCATTTCACCCGCATAGCATGTGCAAAAAAGTAGAGAGGGTTACGGCAAAAAATGGATGCACTTCATGTACAAACTGGACAATCTCTTAGGAAGTATGAGGGTTTCGGACGAAAACTCATCTGTTACACCGGCTATTCAATATTTTAATAACTTAGTACAACTCCAAAATTTCTTTGCATTCAGATGCACAATTCAAATCCACATCATCAACTTTCAACCCTTTCTAACATAATTTGTTATTTTCGATGCATTTACTGATTTGTTTTCAGAGCTAAATCACCGTGAAAGTGAAAAGCAGTACAAAATGAACTCTGAAAAGGTTGAAACTTGGCAAGGTATCATCATTTCACCCGCATAGCATGTGCAAAAAAGTAGAGAGGGGTACGGCAAAAAATGGATGCACTTCGTGTACAAACTGGACAATCTCTTATGAGTATGAGGGTTCCGGACGAAAACTCATCTGTTACCCCGACTATTCAATATTTTAATAACTTATTACAACTCCGGACTTTTCACTACAAAAGAATACACTTCCGTGATGATACGTGTTTGTCACAGTAGGTCGTGTTTTTTGTCATGCATGTACATCCATGATGATTTTATGACAGAATCAAGATAGTCATACCTGTGCTGTCGTAGAAGTGTTCCATGACATTACCAAAATTATCATCACGGAAGTGTCCACTTGCATGACGATAAATTGTGCGTCACATAAGTGCTTTCGTCAAGGGTGACCGACATGTGGCATCCACCGTAACGGAACACCGTTAAGCTATCGGGTCGGGTTTTGGATTCGATAACCCGTTAACAGCCCCGACCAATGGGAAATTTCCACGTGTAAAATTCTTATTGGCCGGACGAAACACGTGTCAGCTCGTCAGTGGATCAGATAGGCGCCTATGATATGTCGACACATGCCACGGCCCACCACTGGCCCATTTAGCTTACAAAGCCGGCCCGTTTGACTTGGTGAAAAGTTAATAGGCTGGCCCATGAAAAGCCTGTTAACGGTCTCTTTGCAAATAGCCCATTTTATGGCCCGTTAACTCACGGCCCGTTAGGCCCTAAAGGAAATCGGCCCAACAACATCATGTGGGCCGTCGAATATAACTCCAACCCATTTCACTTTCGGCCCATGTATGGCCCACGATGTCTTTCGGCCCACATGAGGCCTTCGTATCTTTCGGCCCTTTACAGGCCCACAACAACTCTAGCCCATAATGAACAGTAATTTTATTTGTACCCGTTAACGTCCCGTGATTTACATGGGCCGTTTCCAGCCCGTGTTAGCTTTCGGCCTATTGACGGCCCATACATTCTTGGGCTCCTTTTCGGCCCTCGATTACTTCCGGTCTGTTACTGTCCTGTTCCCCTAATGGGCCAAATTCGGCCCATGGCAAGAGTCGGCTCGTTACCGGCCTGTTACCCTAATGGGTCAAATTCGGCCCATGGCAAGAGTCGGCCCGTTTCTGGCCTGTTAACCCATTGCGCCGTTTCCAGCCCGTCCTATATTCTAGCCCATTAACGACCCGTTATGCCTGTGACAGAATTAAGCCTTTGCTGTCCTATGGCATGTTAATGGCCCGTTACCGTGCTGGGCTGATACCAATTACACCCGATTACGGCCCATTTATCCGACGCCCCGAGGCCCATCGATTATAGGCCCATTTATCGACGGCCCGTAGGAGACCCATGGATCCTACGGCCCGTAGGAGACCCATGGATCCTACGGCCCGTAGGAGACCCATGGATCCTACGGCCCGTATATGGCCCATGGTAGTTGCGGCCACTAGCAAACCAGGGAAAAAGAAGAATAGGAATAAATAAGGCTGAAACTAACGCTAGGCTATTAAGGCGATTGCATAGATTACATCCACTTGGCATCAAAGATCGCCACCAGTGCATCAAAAATGGCTTGCTGTTTTCTTCAGCCGGTGGCTGCACGTCAAGAATAAATTTTGTATCGCACCAAAACAAATTACAACTATATAACAAAAGGAAGGTTGGCATAAAACTTAACAGTCTAGCAGATAAATGCACCACCAGAAGTTCAGAAGCTCAGTTCATTTGACCTGACTGTTATGTTTTCATGCTGTATTGTCTGATGGAGCACCATAATCCTCGCCTTCATTTCCCCTAGGCTCCTGAACAACATAGCAAATGTCTGATAGTCTGGTTTCAAAACCATGCATATCTTGACGATATCGAATAATGTCTCTCCTTGTTTCACAAAGGGTCTCTGTTAGCGAATGGACTTGTGTCTGGAGCGCAGATACAACATTGCTTTGAGCTTGCATATCTTGATCATGAGGCAGTTTGGACGATATTGCCTTAACAACCAACCAAGTATTATGCAGGAACGTGCTTTTCACACTATTAGTGGACATGTACTGACCCACTGCAGCAAGAGCTGACATTGCGGTTATAGTTGCCTTGCCACCTTCAGAAGGTGGAAGTTCCACCATTTTTTCCATAGCTCGCTGAGAAGTTGAGGTTTTACATTAGTAGTACCAGAACAGAAGATATTGAGGCAACAAAACCAAACAAAATAGCTTTGGTCTATATACAGAACTTATTCTGGTGAACCCATGTAAAATATTAGTTGTATTTTATTGCAAAGTACATAATAAAACCAGGTTCCAAACATATGACCATGTACCATCGCTAATGTATTGTCTATTTCTTCACATTGTATTGGGGGCTAAGGATAAAGAGACGAAGTTTATAATACGGTAAGCATAGTATGACATCATTCATATCACAAAACAACTGAGAACAGACAAACAAGCAATTGTAACGTTGTGTGGGCAAGTCCAGCACGGAACTAGATTATGGGTCAAGATCAAAGGAACATCACTCCTCTCTTTTAAACCTTGTAAGGTGCAATGATACGCTAAGACAATTGTGTATAAAATTGAAAAGAGTAATAGACATTGGCTGCAAACCATGCAGTTCAAGGCACAAGTCAGAATAAGTAGTAGTTAAAAGGCATGAGGATTAAGGACTTACAACAGCGACTTTGACTGGTGTAGTCATGCCCTTCTTCTTGCTGGTGTGATAGTCCTTGATGATTTCCACAACATTTGGTTCAGGTACTTTTTGGTCCTTGCGGGCTTTCCTCTGCATTTCTAACAAGTCAATATAGATCTGATAATATGGTACAGCAAAAAGAGTGAAACAACAGCTAATTACAAGAGCCTTGCAGTGTGCAATATAGCTATGAGATCCTGTCGTCTGTTGGAATTTTACTTTCGTACGGTTGGCCTTGTTCTTTGAACAGTTCACCTACAAGAAGATAGATTTGTGTGGCACATGCGTAAATAGGACTTCAACATGTGATCTGATCACATATATATAATGTACCTTATACTTCGGATCAGACCAGTGTTTAACAAGGCCCCTCCAGTCTTCATCCGATATATTTTCCACTGGAGATGTTTGGGAAAGTTCACTGTTAGCCTTGCCTTAAAAGTGAGTTTTCCTCAAGTTATACCGATACTGTCGCAGAGCAGACTTGAAAACATGGGTGCAAGCTTGTCTGGTTGCATCATCTTGGCTATCCAACTTGAACCTCATCTATTGAAAATTATGGGAGTCTCATTATCAGCAACCTAGAAAGTATGGGACAGAGCAAGACGATATTACTAGTTTCCATACATAACCATACTTACACATAAATGGTCAAGGAAGGTGTTGAACTGGGTTTCATCTTTGTCATATCTGTACTGAATCCATGTTGGGAGAATACGTACATGACACCTAACGACAACCGCTGCCTCTGATACTAACTTGGCTGACTCTGTAGCATCACGTGGCCTTTTTAAACCTGCCTCAAAACGTAACACCATTCTTCCTCCTCTAGATTTAGTTAACCTATTGAGCATTATCCCTGATGTTTGTTTCCTTTTACACCTAGGTGCTAGTCCAACAACGAACATAGGAAGTGTTAGTGTACATCAAACTGTGAGACTACATATAAAGAAGCATGCAACTGTAACTTGACTCTAGCAACTACCTTCTTGCTGTTGAAGCTCATAAGGTTCATCTAATATTGCCAACTCGTCTTGTGTCAAGAGTGCTTGGGAAGTAGTGTCAGGTGGCAAGGGAGCTAGGGAATGTGCTACTAGCTCAGTTGACGCACGAGTAAGTCGTGCAGCTGGTAGTACTGTGGTAGGTGTTGCAAGAACTAGGGCCGTCTCTGCTTGTTTGGTGGAAGCTATTTGTTTCTGTTTGGCTTTTTTTGCAGCTCGTGTAGCATGGGATGCCGTGTTTGTACCATCAGTACCAGCAGAATCTGCAGGATTCATCCGCTTCTCATTCCCTGCCATTCTGTGTTTCTTCCTCTTTATCTGTGCCATGTTAAGTCAAGCCGACAAGAAAAACGAATAACAATTTAGTTCTTCAGAATAAATTGATGCGTGATGCAGACGAACTGAACTTTGATGTTAGACAACCACATGATAGGAGGATGTAATATGTATGAAAATAGGACGGAAGAGATAACCAGAACTATGATGTGTAAACTAAGAAGAAGACATTTCACCAAATTAGAAGCAATGCAATGGAAGGTAGACACCATATGAAAGATGCTACAAATATCGCTCTGCCAAGTTAACAGTGTCTCATCATAAATGGCGTTTAAAACAATGTGAAGCAGTACAAGAAATAAATCATATGCAAGATGCAAACAACATCACACTACCATGTTAGAGGTCTCTCGTCATTAGTGCCATTGCATATTCACAGCATTGCATATTCACAGCTTATGATGTGTAAACTAAGGAGAAGACATTTCAACAAATTAGAAGCAATGAAGGCTAGACACCATATGAAAGATGCAACGAATATCACTCTACCAAATTAAAACTGTCTCGTCATAAGTGCCATTTCAACAAATTAGTAGTACAAGATAGAAAAGAATGTGAGATGTAACCTATATCACACTCCGAAGTCAAACGTGTCTTATGATAAGTGATTGTTGCAGGTTACACAACAGTAGTAATTTGATGTAAGAACATGGTGTGATAGACAGATATTGTATGTTCTAGAAACAGGAACACGTGTCTTATTCAAGTATAATATGTAAAGTAAGCAGATGGAATTCAACAAAATTAGAAGCAATACAAGCTAGACATCACACATAACATGCAACCACATATAATAGTGCCAAGTTAGAGGGAGCACCAGTGATGCTGCACTAGGGGAGACGTGCTCATCATAAACACAGCTTTGTTGAGTGTCTATGCATGTGTTGTCTTGGAAATCATCTTGGGGGTGTGGAGGAGTAGAAACTATAGAGGCCCTCCGTTCGGAAGGAGCACCTTTATCTGCTGCCTTGCTAACTTCCTTCTGCTTTATTGATTTTGAATTGTCAACTAAAACCGACAAGAAAAAGCAATAAAATTCTCTCTTCAGAACTCATTTGTGCATGATACTGACAATCACTACTTTGATGTAAGGCAAACACATGATACCAGGATGGAATATGTACGAAAAACAGGACGACATGGCATGTTCACAACTGTTTGTGTAAACTAAGCAGAAACCATTCCAGCAAATAAGAAGCAATGCAAGCTAGACACCACATGAAAGATGCAACCAATATGACTCTGCCAAGTTAAAAGCGTCCCATCATAAATGGAATTTCAACAAATTAGAAGCAGCGCATGCTATAAATCACATGAAAGATGCAACTAATATCGTACTGCATATACTAAAGGTGTCTCGTCATATTGATTGATGCGGGATACAAAAAAACAATAGTTTTATGTAAGGACATGCTTAATAGACAGATGTACTATGTACTAAATACAGGAAAGCATGTCACATTAACAGGTACAATGTATAAGCTAAGCAGACTAGCACATGCAGTTTAACCAGATTGGAAGAATTACAATCTAGACACCATATGCAACATGCAACCACATATCACGCTGCCATGTTAGAGCAAGCACCTGCGATGCCAGTGTAGGGGAAATGCTGTAATCAACTACAGAGCTACGTTCACTATATTCATCTAGCATTTTTGTTTCTTGAGAATCATGTCGGGAGGCTGACGCTGCATTCTTTAAATGAGGAGTAGTCCCCTTGCCTACATGCCTCGTCATAAGTGATTGATGAGGGACACACAAGAACATTAGTTTGATGTAAGAACATGGTTAATACATAGATGTACTAGTATGTACCAAAAACAGAAAGGCATGTCATATTCAAAGGTATAATGTGTAAGCTAATCAGATGCAATTTAACCAAATTGGAAGCAATACAAGCTAGACATCCGGCTGGAGTGGTGAGCATGATCATCTAGGACCTAAGAGCCTGGTGGGAGGCGGGCTGCTTTGCCACCATCGCAGATTTTTAGTTGGCTTCCAGGTGATGCCTATCTTTGCTGGGCTTGTCACTGGCTGTGCCAGTGCCCTGACTAGCTATTTGTCTTCTGGTGCTCACGGGATGGTGGTTCATGTAAAAAAATATCTTTCCTTATCTTACTGACTTCGGCCTTTCGAATACAAGCTAGACACCATATGGAACATGCAACCACATATGACACCACGAAGTTAAAGTAAGCACCTGGGATGGTGGTTCATTGCGAGCGAGGTCAACTCCAGAGCTACGTTTACCGTCTCCATCTGCTGACACTGCACCCTTTATAGCGCTGTAACGTGTCGTGCATACCCGCGAAGAAAGCTGGCGCGACTTCTCTCTTTTCTTTGCTGCTTCTCTTTCGGGAGACTCTGAAATACCCCTGCATAAAAACACAATAGTGAGAGTATGGGTGAAGTGTGTGCAGAACTAGTGCACTGTAAAAGTAGCAGATAGCAGGTGGCTGAAAAATAAATGACAGGAGACATATGATAGCTCTACAACATTGCATGGCAAATAAAAATAGATTCTACTCCGTATGATTTTGTAATATATGAGCACAGGAAATGTAGGTACTCCTCCAGCACACCACCACATGTGGTCATATCTAAGATAACAGTCGACTGAAAATAAATAGGTCAGTCGATTTTTTTAATGAACCGTCCGATCTATAAGGAACGGGCAGATGGCCTTCGTCTACCTCCCGCCAGTCACTGTTGACGATCTTTCTCGAACCGCCAGCGACCACCGGCCTAGACCCCTGCCTTCACCGCCCCGCCCTCCCATCGACCTCACACCACCGCCGTGCTTGGCAGCGCCCCCAGGCCATCCCTTTAATCCCGGCCGACCTCCAGATCGGGCGGTAGTAGCTCTAGGCCGCACATGCCCCTAAGATAAACACCAAGGCGCTGCTTCCCCGGCATAATAGGCGTACTAGAGCCTGTTACGCTGGGGAATGCTTCCGTTAATTGGGAATCAACTGGCCAGAAATTGAAATTCAGGGGGGTGACGGACCTCTAGCTAAGGTGAAATAGTATATGAGGAGAAACCTTATGCATTGCGAGTTACTAGGAACATCTAGTATCAAGAAGAAGCGGTCAACTAGTGTCTTCTGTGGGATGAATACCGTGCAAGCAGAGACATAAGATTTGCACAAATAAGGGAAGAGGAGTACCTTTTTCGGTTGCCGGTGTGGTCACCTCCACATGTCGTGCCGATCTTCTTCTTTTTACCGGGGAAACCGATGTTTTGGAGGGTGCAGGCCTGGACGAACTCATGGCCAAATTGTTGACTGTGTTTGTTGGGGATATAACTATTTGTGTAAGCCGCCCAGGAAGGGCCGGGTTACGCAAAGAGACTCACTAGAAGGAAGCCCAAAACCAAGCATGAAGATGGCGGTTCAATAAAGGGTCTAAGGCCCGTAGGTGGCTTAAGACCCATAGTGTGTATACCGCCATAATGACATGACTTGTAACATAAGGTAGAATTAACTAGTCACCGAGCCGGACACTGTATATGAGCCGGCCGGGACTCTGTAAGCCGCAGGGCATCCACCCGTGTATATAAGGGGACGACTCGCTGGCGGCTTAGGGCAAGAAAGAACCCATCGAGAACCGGGCATAGCGTATCTCGCTCCCTGGTCATCGAAATATCAAGTAATACCAACCCAACTAGACGTAGGCCTTACCTTCATCGTAAGGGGCCGAACTAGTATAAACCTCTCATGTCTCTTGTCTTGATTAACCCCTTCAAGCTTCCTAGTTGCGATGGCTCCACAACTAAGTCCTTTCTCTAGGACATCTGACGTGACAATTCCACAACAATTGGCGCCCACCGTGGGGCCAGCGCACGGTGGATTTGAGTTCTTGAAGGGCAACTTCGAAGGGCTCAAGGGATACGTAGTGGGCCGGATGACCAAGAGTCATCGCGGCAAGATCTACATCGATGACGAAGGCTGGGGCCCCGACGCCGGCTCAATTGAGTACGGGTACCGGGTCCCCTTCGGCGGAATCCACATCTTCATCGGCCGGATTGGTGAGCCGGGCCCTGAGCCGGACAACTGCACCGACCTCGTCGAGACGGCTCAGCGTACGAGAAAGGCCCGAGTTCAACCCGTCATGAAGTGTGCCTTCGTGGGCTGCATCCACGGAGAGGAACTTTCTGAAGGATCTAAAGATGGTGGTGAGATGGCCGTCCTCTCTGACGGTGATTCGTCCAGCGGTTCAACAGATTCGCTGTACCAAGTGCAAGACGGCGTGCTCGGGGGCTGTTCCGATGGAACCAGTATTCCGGACCTCCTTGAGCCGCCAAAATGGGCAGGAGTCTTCATGGCTAGGACTCAACCCGGCAAAAACTCTACAGCCGCTATAGCAATAACGTCCGGGACAGGAGCAGCCAGGGCAGGAGGCCTTGCGCGCCCGCCGGCTTAGGTGCTGATAGAGCTGATAAGCTTACGGCCTTGTTAACCGCCACAGTTATTCCTGCAAATAAAGATGAGCATGACGCGGAGGTGGCACGGGTGCGTGAGGAGATAGCTCGGGCCAAGGAGGCCTTGGCAGGTGAGGACACCAGGTTAGCCACAGAACGGGCGGCTTTGGATGCGCGGGCACATCAGCTACAGTCAGAAGCCTACCAGCTCACGATGAGCCTAAATGCGTCTAACAAAGTAATGAGGAGGAGACATCAGAAAACCCAGTCCCGTTTAACTCCGGTTTATGATCCTCGAAATCTTTTTGCTACACCTGGAGCCGGCCCAAGTAACCCGCCAGATGCAAATTAGTCTATGACAGCCGGAACAAGAGGACCGGCTCAGCCTCGGGAGATGGCACCTCCTCATGGGAGTATGGCACCGCCCCGTTACGTGCCGATACTGCCGGGTCACTTTTCCAACCCCATGGAGAACTTAATCGCAGCATCGGCGCGCTTTCGGCTCTCCCAGTGGACGGTGATGACCCGATAGCGGTGGAGACCCGGAGGGTCAGAGAACTTCTCCAGACGGCCCTGGCTCAGCAAGAGACTTATTCTTATAGCCGGGACATGATTCATTCAACTCCTCCGCCTTGGTTAGCACTGCCTCGTCAAAACTGGAGTCCAAGTTATAGCAGGAACATGGAGTTAGAAGCTTTGTCAAGCAATGCCCAGCGCCGTAACCAGCCCGGTGGCTATAATCAGGTACAAGACCGAATACGTCAGGAGAACGAGCGAGCGGCTCAGCTAGCGGCTCAACAGACGGCTCATCAAGATTTCCCAGAGTATCCGACGACTTCCTTTGAGACGGGAGTAGCTACTAGAACCGGCGGTGTTCCTTGTTTGGTACCGGCTCTGCGTAATGTACGTTTGCCCAAAGACTTCAAGGGACCTCGAAAGGTACCCAATTACACGGCCGACTTACAGCCCGGAGCGTGGATTGAAGCTGTTGGAGGTCAGCGACGCAACAATGGCTAAGTACTTCACCATGATGTTAGATGGAACGACCCGGTCTTGGTTAAAGGGCTTGCCACCCAATTCCATTAATTCGTGGGCAGAGCAGAAGGCCCGGTTCATCCAGAACTTCAAGGACACTTGCAAGCAATCTATGTCGATTGTAGACTTGACAAATTGTAAGCAGGAGGAGGGTGAATCCACGACTCACTGGGTACGCCGGGTCAAGGAGATAATACATTCATCTGACAAGATGGATGCCGGCTCTGCAGTCCTTATGTTGGAGAAGAACTGTCGCTTTGAGCCGCTGAGACAGAAACTGGGGTGCCTTAAGCGTGATTGCAATGACATGGGTACACTGATGGCAGCTTTAGTCAAATATGCCGACTCTGGTAGTACCAAGGATCCCGCGTCTGATGAGCAAAAGATAGGGAAGGGAAAGAAGAACGGCAATGGAAAGGGTCAGCAGCATAACCCGATGAATCAAGGAGGCAATAAGCGTAAGGCGGAGGGTAACCCGGAGTTTGTGGCCAATGCCAATGCGTAGGGTAATAATCAGAGACGTAAGGGAAAACCACCCCCTAGATCTGGCGGGTTAGGCCCATCTCTGGAGCAGCTACTCAATGAGCCTTGCCCGAGACATGGCACCCTGGAATGACCCGTCACCCACTTATGGAAAGATTGCACGATCATGAAGGCTTTCATGAATTCCGACATGTTTGATGGCAATCATGGGTCAGGCGGCGGTTCAGGATCGGGTAGCTTTCATGGACCGGGCGGCGGTTCAAGCTCTGGCTTTCAGGGACATCAAGGCGGTTATAATCAACAACAGTCTGGTCAAGGGGAGCAACAGCAGCAGCAGTCGGGTTATCAATGCCATCCGACGCAGCTGAATAGTGGGCAGCATCACGTGTTCACCACCATCTTGTGCAAACGTGACCAGAAGATTCATAAGAGGGCCATGAATTCTGTTGAGCCGGCGGTTCCCCGTTATTTAAGGTGGTCAGAGCAGCGCGGTGTATGGAGCAGGGCAGATCACCCCCTCCGGGTTGATAATCCGGGTCAGTTAGCCTTGGTTGTAGCACCTCAGGTTGGTGGATATAAATTCACTAAGGTACTCATGGACGGGGGTAGCAACATCAATATCCTCTATTATGAGACCTTTCGGCGCATGGGGTTAACTGATAAGAATTTGAAGACGTCCAACACTGTTTTTCATGGAGTGGTTCCTGGTAAATCGGCTTACCAGTTGGCAAGATTGAACTGGAAGTGGCCTTTGGAGATGAATATGATTCCAAGGCTGAGAAATTGATGTTTGAGGTGGTCAAAATCAGGAGTCCATATCATGCTCTGTTTGGGCGGCCGGCTTCTGCTAAGTTCATGGCACGGCCGTGTTATGTTTATCTGCAGCTTAAGATGCCGGGTCACAAGGGCACCATCACCGTGCATGGAACTCGAAAGGTAGCCCTGGAATGTGAGGAGGGCAACGCGGCTTACCCTGAGTCTGTTTGTGCAGCAGAGGAACTGAAGTTTTATCAAGACAATGTTGACCCGACGGATATGACCTCTCTAAAGAAGCCAACTACAGAGCATGACCCAGCGTTGAAGTTTAAATCGGCCACTGAGACGAAGCTTGTTGACTTTACTCCAGGCGACTCTTCTAAGCAATTCGGCATCAGTACCAATTTGGATCCTAAATAGGAAAGCGCGCTCATCGAGTTCATCCGTGAGAACTGGGACATCTTTGCATGGCAACCTTCTGACATGCCGGGTGTACCGAGGGAACTTGCTGAGCACACTCTCAATATTGATCCGAAGTATAAGCCGGTCAGGCAGTTTCTTCGACGGTTCAACAAAGAGAGACGGAAAGCTATTGGAGAGGAAGTCTCCCGGCTCTTAGCGGCCAGGTTTATTGTTGAAGTTTTTCACCCGGAGTGGTTGGCTAACCCGGTGCTTGTGCTTAAGAAGAACGGCACCTGGCGGATGTGTGTGGATTACACGGACTTAAACAAGGCTTGTCCGGCTGATCCCTTTGCTCTCCCCGTATTGATCAAATCATTGATGCTACGGCGGGTTGTGAATGTTTGAGTTTTTTGGATGCTTACTCCGGTTATCATCAGATCAAAATGGCAGTTAAGGACCAGGAGAAGACGGCTTTCATCACTCTGTTTGGAGCCTTCTATTATGTATCTATGTCGTTTGGGCTCAAGAGTGCCCAGGCGACTTATCAGCGATGTGTGCAGAACTGTCTACATGATCAAATTGGGTGCAATGTTCATGCTTACGTTGATGAAATCGTGGTGAAGTCCAGAGAGAAGGAAACCTTGATATCTGACTTGCAAGAGACCTTTGATAATCTTCGGGTTTATAAGATGATGCTTAACCCGGCCAAGTGTGCATTTGGTGTACCTGAAGACAAGCTCTTGGGTTTTCTGGTCTCAAACAGAGTCATTGAAGCTAACCCAGAGAAGATCAAGGCAATTACCTCTCTGGCTAAACCGGCGTGCATCAATGATGTTCGGCGACTGGCGGGTCGTGTTGCTGCTTTAAGCCGGTTCATAAGCCGGTTAGGTGAGAAGGCCCTACCACTGTATCAAATGATGAAGAAAACAGACACTTTTGTCTGGAGTGATGCGGCTGATACTGCTTTTGAAGATTTAAACAGACAGTTGTCTAAGCCACCGGTCCTTGCGGCTCCCATTGATAAGGAGCCGTTGCTGTTATATGTGGTTGCTAATTCACGAGCCGTCAGTGTTGCCATTGTGGTAGAGCGTAAGGAAGCTGGCAAGGAGCATCCGGTTCAACGGCTGGTTTACTACATCAGTGAGGTGCTCATTGAGTCTAAACAAAGGTATCCACATTGGCAGAAACTTGTCTACGGAGTGTTTATGGCAAAACGGAAGTTGAAGCAAAAGTCATCCTATAACTGTGGTAAGTTCTGCCCCCTTGGGAGACATCATCCAGAATAGGAAGGCCATAGGACGAGTCGCCAAGTGGGCTATTGAGCTTGGGCCTCATGGTTTGAAATATATGCCACGTACTGCTATTAAGTCTCAAGCCTTGGTGGATTTTATCAATGATTGGACAGAGTTGCAGGCACCTAAGGAGAAGCCAGATAACACATATTGGACTATTCACTTTGATGGGTCCAGGCAGTTAGAAGGCTCGGGGACTGGAGTTGTTTTAACTTCCCCTTGAGGTGATAAATTTTGTTATGTGCTCCGGCTTATGTTTCCTTGCACTAAAAATGCAGCTGAGGATGAGGCCTTACTCCATGGTCTCCGGATAGCCAAAGAGATGAACTTGAGCCGGGTAAGGTGCTTGGGAGATTCAGATCTCGTGGCCCAACAGGTGTCAGGCAAGTGGGACTCCAAGGATCCCCATATGGCGGCTTACCGCCGTGAACTAGATGCCGTGGCTGGGCACTTCAAAGGTTATCAAGTGGAGCACATTGATCGAAGGAAGAATGAGGCGACTGATGCTTTAAGCCGGTTGGGATCTCAGCGTAAGCCGGTGCCGCCTAACACCTTTCTCGATGTTTTGCATAATCCTTCTGTCAAGGTACTTACAGAGGAGGAACTAGTAGTGCCAGACCCGGAGGCACAGCTAGTGGCAGCTCTTCACGTCATCCCGGATTGGACAGTGCCATATTTGGCCTATATGACCCGAGGAGAGTTGCCTGAGGATGAGACCTTGGCAAGACAAATCATCGCGCGGTCCAAATCTATGACGATTGTTCATGGCGAGTTACATCACCGCAGTGTCACGGGGGCGTTTCAATGTTGTGTGTCGCCTGCGGAGGGTCAGGAGATACTTTGTGAGATCCATGAAGGAGATTGTGGTCATCATGCCGGTTCAAAATCTCTTGTGGCCAAGGCTTTCCGTCATGGTTTCTATTGGCTGACGGCTAATGCTGATGCGGAAGATCTAGTCAGCAAATGTGACAGATGTCAAAAATTCTCACGACGAGCTCATGTGCCGGCTCAAGAATTAAGAATGTTCCAATTACTTGGCCGTTCGCAGTCTGGGGGCTTGACATGGTTGGACCTTTCAAGAGGTCTAAGGATAAAAAGACACACCTCTTGGTGGCAGTGGATAAGTTTACGAAGTGGGTTGAGGCGGAGCCAGTCAGTAAGTGTGATGCAGCCACAGCGGTTCAATTCATGAAAAAGGTGATTTTTCGTTTTGGTTTTCCACACAACATCATAACTGATAATGGCACTAATCTCTCCAAGGGTGCCATGGAAGAGTTCTGTCAACGAGAACATATCTGACTTGATGTTTCAGCTGTTGCTCATCCTCAATCCAATGGTCAAGCAGAAAGAGCTAATCAAGAGATCCTGAAGGGTATCAAACCCCAGCTCTTGGTTCCCTTGCAGCGAACTCCGGGTTGTTGGGTGGAGGAGTTACCTTCTGTGCTATGGAGCATCAACACTACACCTAACAGATCTACAGGTTACACCCCTATCTTCATGGTGTATGGAGCAGAGGCAGTCCTGCCAAGTGACATCCGGCACGATTCACCCTGCGTGGCGGCTTATGTTGAGGATGATAACGAAAAATCTTGTCAGGATGCACTTGAGTTGTTGGATGAGGAGCGAGACTTAGCAATAGCCCGCTCGGCGATTTACCAGCAAGACCCGCGCCGCTATCACAGCCGCCGGGTTAGAAGCAGAACCTTTCAGGAAGGCGACTTAGTGCTCCGGCTCATCCAGGATCAGTCTGATATGCACAAGCTATCCCTTCCTTGGGAAGGACCCTTTGTGGTCATAAATAATTTGAACAACGGGTCATATTACCTCATCGATGTTCGAGAGCACAAAGACTCACGTAAGTCGGAGGAGGAGACCCGCCGGCCATGGAATATCGCCCATCTTCGGCCTTACTATACTTGAGCCACTGGCTCTCAAGATGTATATATTTTGACAATGTATATATTATATAAAGCAATAAAGCAGGACCTCTGTCCTTTTCACCTTCAAAAGTTTATGTGTCCTCTTTATCAGGTGGTGGAAACAACCAACAGGGAGTGGATCATATCTGAATCCGGCTTTCCCTTTGGTCCGGCTTATGATTATATATTAATCTAGCCATGATCACTTGGGGGCTTCCTGTTCAAACATAGGTCGTATTTGAACCAAAGAGAACATAGCTGTCGATACCCACTTGATCGGCATACTGCCAAACCCACCTGGGGGCTTCTTGATCATATTTGAATCACAGCTTAACCCCTTTGGGTCCGACGTGGATCGTATTCGAATCAGCGGCATTAAACAACTCTTATGGTCACTTGGGGGCTTCATATTCAAACATAGGTCGTATTCGAACCTAAGAGAACATAGCTGTCGATACCCACTTGATCGACATCGCCAAAGCCACTAGGGGCTATATGATCGTATCCGAATCTTAGCTTAACCCCTTTGGAACGATTTAATGGTCGTATTCGAATCAGAAGCCAGTGAATATTGTTTATTATCCATTATATTTCATAAGCATAATTATTTGACTATCTTGAGACCTTCTTGAAAGCATTATGAGATGGTTCTTCCAGCTTAATATTGATCACCCCAGGTCGTTAAGTGCCAGGTGAACATTATATGTTCCAACTTTTAGGAATTGAATTTACCCGCATGGTGTAGGTCATATAAGCAGGTGAGATTACCAAAGGAACCGCAAGTATGCTATTATGATTAAGTTCAAACAAATATAGTCATAAACCGGCTTGTATATGATGTTTTTTTGGTTTGCTTTCCGGGTTATCAATACCTTATGTGGCCCCCAATGCGATGAACCGCTGTAACGCCCCGGATTCGATGCGCCAGGTGTCTGCCAGTTATTCGCCGTCGTTGCCATGTCATTTGCTTGCGTGTTGCATTTTGCCATGTCATCATGTGCATTTCATTTTGCATACATGTTCGTCTCATGCATCCGAGCATTTTCCCCGTTGTCCGTTTTGCAATCCGGCACTCCTATGTCATCCGGCGTCCCCTTCTTGCTTTTTTTCGTGTGCGGGTGTTAAACTTTCTCGGAATGGTCCGAGGTTTGCCAAGCGGCCTTGGTATACCACCTGTAGACCGCCTGTCAAGTTTCGTGCCATTTGGAGGTCGTTTGGTACTCCAACGGTTAACCGGGTAACCGTAAAAGCCCTCTTTTGTTGCAGCCCAACACCCCTTCCAAACTGGCCCAAAACCCATCTAACTCCCCTCCATGCTCTCGGTCGTTCGATCACGATCGCGTGGCCGAAAACCGCTCCTCATTTGGACACTCCTAGCTCCCTCTACCTATATATAGGTGCCTCCCCCCTCCATTTTCGCGGACGAAACCCTAGAAATTCCCCTCGCGCCGCCGGACACCTTCTCCTCCACCGACGGACATGTCCGCCCGTCGCCCCCCGTCCAATACGCCGCCGCCACGTCTCCTCCGCAGCCGTCCCAGCGCCGCCGGCCCGCGGAGCCCATCCGGGGCCCGCGCGGGCCCAGATCCGGCGCCGTCGGCCCGACCGCGCCCCCGCGCACCCGCGCCGGGCCCGTCCCCGCCGCCGGCCGCCATGCCCGCCGCCGGCGAGCGCCGCTGCCCGGCCGGCCTCCGCCGCCTTCGCCCGGGTCGCCGCCTCCCCGCGCCGCCTCGGCGTCGACCGGGCCCGGCCACGCCCCCGCGCCCCAAGCTCTGCCGCCGGCCGCCACGGATGCTCCGCCGGCCGCGCCCGCTCGCCCGTGGCCTCGCCGGAGACCGCGCCCGCCGCCGCCCGCGGAGATCTCTGGCGCCGGCCGCCTCCCTCCGCCGCCTCGTCACCAGCTCCTCCTCGCCGGAGCGCCTCCTCCCCCAACCCAAGCCGCCTCCCCCGCGCCTCCTGAGCTCCCTCGACCTCGCCGGCGACTTCCCGGCAACAACTCCGGCGAGATCCAGCCTGCCTTGGAATCCGTGCCGAAGGTTGACTTCCCCCGAAATTCGTCTGTCCCCAGATTTTTACATTATCATGCCATGTTCGTTGCATCGTATCTCTGCATCTGAAGCTCCATTTCGTGCGTGTAATATGCCAAATTGTTCGCCTCGACGAGTACTTCATTTCATTTCATTGCATCATATTCATTTGAGTTCATCTTGATGCCCGAAATGCTGTTGGAAGAGTGCATGTTGATGTTAATCTGCTGAAACTGTTATAACTTGCTCATTTGTCATTTTTGCCATGATTGATGTGTGCATCCTATGAGGTTGATGTCTTCATGTGTTTTAATCTATGCCATGCCATCTTTCCAGGGATGTATGCCATGTATTTTTGTGATCAATGTGGTGATTAGCACAAGCATGCAAACTAGGCTTCGTGATATTACTGATTTTAGTCCCTGTTCTGCTGTTATTTTGATGCCATGTAAACTTGATGCTACAGAGAGATCCATGCATATTTTGAGATACTTCAGTAAGGGTGTTTTGAACATATGGTTCTTGTCTATCCATCCCTGCCCTTGGTTGCAATTATGGAG
This sequence comes from Triticum timopheevii, assembly GCA_963921465.1. Lineage (NCBI taxonomy): Eukaryota > Viridiplantae > Streptophyta > Magnoliopsida > Poales > Poaceae > Triticum > Triticum timopheevii. The sequence goes on along the minus strand of OY997264.1, from coordinate 440,836,834 downwards.
TAGTCTAGCATGTCATTTTCGTGCTCTACTTTTGCTTCAAAATGTTTCCTGGCAGATTGTTTACATGTTATTTAATTTGGCCAAGCTTGCTATAGATGATCCTTGCATGCTATGGACTTGTTCTTGCCTTAGTTTGTTACACAAACATGCCTTCTTGATGATGCTATGCTTATATTGTCATGCAATGACTTGTGGTGAGTGAATCGAGCTTGTTAAGTAGTGTACATGATGTTGCTGTTTTGCTAGACAGATTCTGTTACAGTTTGTTGCTATGTTAACATGCTTCTAGTAATCATTCTATGCATAATCTGGAGATGTTTTATAAACATGTTTTGGTCTACATGTTATTCCCTATCAATCCATGCCCCTGGTTTGATTTATAGGTTTCTGTAGCTTGTTGTAATCTTGCTCTAAAGTTGCTTCATAATGTTGCTGTCAGCCTGTTTACATTAAGTTCAGTTGTTTCCATGTGTTTTCCTAGTGATCTATGAACCCTATGACCTTGATCTTGCCATGCTTAGCTTCATAAACATGCCTTATTACTGTTGGTTGCCTTGCCATGCCATGTATTGCTCTGTGGTGAGTGGTTCAAGCTCACCAACATGCCTACTTATTGTTGTTCCTGCCATGTATGAATCTATCATATAACTTGCTATGTTTACATGGGTGCCATCATATCTTCGGTTCCTTTTTGGCTCATCTTTTGATCTATGCTTTTAGTAGATTCATGCCATGCCTTTGTTTGCCATGATAAGTTCCTGTAACATGTTGTTTGCTTGCTCTAAACATTGCAACCTGATGTTATTTCTGCAAAGTCTGAAACTGTTATTATTTGCAATATTCCCATGTCTTTTTGAGCATGTTCTAGTTGTTTCTGGAGATAGCTCAGCGTTCATGTTTTGTTGTGCTTTACCTGTACATCATGCTCATGCCTTTTGTTATTATGTTGGGGTGCTGTAGCATATTGTTTTGATGCTTGCCATATGCCTAGTTGCTGTTTTGGACAGATTGTTGCTATAACTTGTATAGAGTGTATGTGTTACACCGTTACTCCGTTTTGAGTGTGCTCTATATGAAACTTGCTTGATTTTGCATGTAGCTTCATATTATCATGTTGCATCCTTGTTTTGAGGTGTTTGCTTGATGTTTGGGGTGCATTTTGCATCAATGCCATGTTTAACTTGTTTTGCTCATATCTTCTAGGTCGTAGCTCCAAATCTAATGAACTTTATATGTAACTTGACTAGAATTTCGTGTAGATCATCTTGTTGCATCTTCACTTGCTGTTTAACAACTTGAACATAATGTTTATTCAGTTCTGGACCAATTTCGAAATTTGCATATGAGGACTTACCGGAATTGTTATATGTTGTTTCCGGCCTCATTTAAACTTGCCTTGGTGTGTTGTTCTTGTTTGCTTCATCTCTTGCCATGAGTAGCCTCATCTAGCTTTCTCATGCATCATGCTTGTTGTGCATCATGCCTTGTTCATGTGTGGTGTGTTTACCATGTTGTGTGCTTCTTCTGTTAGTTCCTATTTCGTTGCGATCGTGAGGATTCGTTCGTCTACGATTGGTTCGGCTTCATCCGTTCGTCTTCTTTATGGACTCGTTCTTCTTCCTTGCGGGATTTCAGGCAAGATGACCACTACCCTGGATCTCACTACTATCATTGCTATGCTAGTTGCTTCATTCTTTCGCTATGCTGCGTTACCTATCTGTTGTTTATCAAGCCATCCCATATTGCCATGAACCTCTAACCTTTGACACCATTCCTAGCAAACCATTGCTTGGCTATGTTACCGCTTTTGCTCAGCCCCTCTTATAGCGTTGCTAGCTGCAGGTGAAGTTGAAGATTTCTCCATGGTGGACAGGGTTTTTGTTGGGATATCACAATATCTCTTATATTATTAATGCATCTATATACTTGGTAAAGGGTGGAAGGCTCGGCCTTATGCCTGGTGTTTTTTTCCACTCTTGCCGCCCTAGTTTCCGTCATACCGGTGTTATGTTCTCGGATTTTGCGTTCCTAACGCGGTCGGGTGATTTATGGGACCCCCCTGACAGTTCGCTTTGAATAAAACTTGTCCAGGAAGGCCCAACCTTGGTTTTACCATTTGCCTCACCACCACCTACTTTTTCCCTTGGGAGTCGCTCTCTCGAGGGTCATCTTTATTTCCCCCCCCCCCCCCGGGCCAGTGCTTGTCTAAGTGCTGATTCGAACCGAGTAGACTGCGGGGCCCCCTCGGGGCAACTCGAGGTCTGGTTTTACTCGTAGGATGTCTCATCCGGTGTTGCCCTGAGAACGAGATATGTGCAGCTCCTATCGGGATTGTCGGCGCATCGGGCGGCTTTGCTGGTCTTGTTTTACCATTATCGAAATGTCTTGTAAACCGGGATTTCGAGACTGATCGGGTCTTCCTGGGAGAAGGTCTCTTCCTTCGTTGATCGCGAGAGCTTGTCATGGGCTAAGTTGGGACACCCCTGCAGGGTTTAAACTTTCGAGAGCCGTGCCCGCGGTCATGTGGCAGATGGGAATTTGTTAATGTCCGGTTGTAGATAACTTGACACCAGATCCGAATTAAAACGCATCAACCGCGTGTGTAGCCGTGATGGTCTCTTCTCGGCGGTGTCCGGAAAGTGGACACGGTTTCTGTGTTATGTTTGACGTAAGTAGGTGTTCAGGATCACCTCTTGATCATTGCTAGTTCATGACCGTTCCTTTGTTTCTCTTCTCGCTCTCATTTGCGTATGTTAGCCACCATATCATGCTTAGTCGCTGCTGCAACCTCACCACTTTACCCCTTCCTTTCCCATTAATCTTTGCTAGTCTTGATACCCATGGTAATGGGATTGCTGAGTCCTCGTGGCTCACAGATTACTACAACAACAGTTGCAGGTACAAATTTATGCGATGATCTTGACGCGAGCGCGATGTTTGCTTGTTTGGAGTTCTTCTTCTGCTTCTTCTTCGATCAGGGGATAGGTTCCAGGTCGGCAGCCTGGGCTAGCAGGGTGGATGTCGTTTGAGTTTCTGTTTGTGTTTCATCCGTAGTCGGATGTTGGTCTTATGTAAGTTGATGTTGTATTCGTGTGGCATTGTATGCCTCTTGTATGTATCCCCAATATTATGTAATGTTGATGTAATGATATCCACCTTGCAAAAGTGTCTTCAAGATGCGCTTCTATCCTTGGTGGGACCTTCGAGTTCCTTTAGGATAGGGTCGCATCTTGGGCGTGACAAGTTGGTATCAGAGCCTCGACCGACCTTAGGAGCCCCCTTGATTGATCGTGTAGTTTGGCCGCTGTTGAGTCTAGAAGAAAACTGTTTTCGGAGTCTAGTTATATCGGAGAGTAGGAATTCTTTTTACTCCTCTGCCCCTTCGTCGCTCTGGTAAGGAATCTTGACGTAGGTGTTTTGAAATACTCCTCTTCCCGTTCAAATTTTTCTTTAGGATCACGTGGTTAGTTTCGTGAGTTGTCCATCCTCTTTTATCCGGTGCATTTCTCGTCATGTTGACTCGAGCCTCTTCATTTTTGCCAAGTTCAATCCTTAGTTGTCTTCTTTTCCCACCCGCCCACCCCTTTTCCTTCTCAGAGCCGGAGTCCGTAATCGAGTATCCTTCCTACTCGTGCGAAGTCTTTGCTTTCTTTCCTCAATGATTTCAACTGGTGTTTTCTCTTCAAGATATTCGTCGGTTTCCCCTTCCAAGTTTCCTTTCTTTTTCCCGCCCTCCCACCCTCTTCTTCCCGGAGTTTGAGTCTCTTTCGACCATCAATTTCATTCGTGCGGAGCCTCTTCAGTCTTTCCTCAGTTGTTTCAACTGGTGATTTCTCGTCTCGTTTGTCATTCTTCATCTCTTTTTCTTTTCCGGTGGTTTCAATTCAAGTTTTTTTTTCGGGTTGTTCATATTCTTTTTCCTCGGCTCTTTATCGTTCCGGAGTGTTCAAGATATTTCAGGAGATTCGTCTGTGTTCCAATTAATTCGAGGTTGTTACCTCATTCAAATATTTCAATTGTTCCGGTGCATCATCTTCCTATTCAACAATCCTTTCCAACCGTATTTTTCTCTTCAGTGGGCCCTAACCCACAGGTCTTTTCCCAGGATCTTACCCGACTCTTCTAATTTCCCCGGAGTTATTCTCAAATTCTTTTCAAGTGTGACGTAAGTATGAATTTCATCAGTCAGATGCCTTTCGAAGATTGATTTCAAATTCTTTTCATTGTTGGCTCAACCTCTTCGTTTTCATTCTCCCGGAGTATCTCAGTAATTTCGGTGGTGTTTCTTGTCATCATTCTCAGCTTGGAAGATCGAAGAAGAGTTTTTCCTCTAAATCTTGTACATTCTCCCGGAGATTCGCGGTGCTAGCTCGATGTTATCCTATCAAATTGTTTCCAGTCGTGCAATTCTTTTTCATCCATCCGAAGTATTTAAGGAGTTGCTTTCTCTCTTGATCATCCGGAGGCCATCTTTTCGGAAGATTTCTTCGTTCTAAGTTTTCAGTTTCGTTCTCCAATTATTCTATATCCGTGCCCTTTCGTTCGTCTCAATATTCTCCCGGTGCTTCACTCAAGTGTTCTTTAATCAGCTCAGGATCTCTTTATTCTTTTGCATCTAAATCCCCTCTAGGATATTGCTTTTCTAATTCTTCACGGTGATTCATTCTCCTTCGTCATTCAATTTTGTATTCTTACGGTGGTCCATTCAAGATTCTTTTTCCTTGATTATCTTTTTAATCCATTCGTTCTTTCCAACCCTACCGGTGCTTCATGAAGACCTTCTAAAGTTGTGATATGTCACTTCTCAATCCTTTTCAAGAAGAATAAGTAATATGCAAAATCCATTGCTTGTCATCAATTTAATTTGATGAAGGATAGGCATACAATAAATCTTATTCTTATTTCCTCCAAGCGAGTAATCCTTTCCTTCGGTGTTTGTTCTTGATGAATAAATTCTAGTTCCAACTGTTTTCATCTTTTCTTTTCCGGAGTTCAATTTCCTCGGCCATCTCGTCGGAACCTCCATCTAAATCATCGCAAGGCCTTAATCTTATTCTTTCCATCCTTCAATTCTATCTCTTCATCCTTTTTCTCAACGGAGTTCTTCACGGTGGTTGTTCATGATTTAATTCATTCTTCAAGAGTTTATCAAGTATCATTCCATCCTCTCAAGTTCATGTTCTATTCTTTCCATGTTCAGTCGGAGTGCTGCCTAAATCCTTTCAGTCTTATTTGCTTCTTTTCTCCTTCTAACCACTCCGGTTAGAACGAGTGATTTCATAGTCTATCTAATTCCGTGAGCTTTCGATTCTCGTCATTCTCGTCATTCCTCTCTTCTTCTCGAGTGCTCTCGATACTTTGCTTTTTCTCTTGAGTTCTTGTTTCACCTGATCCCTTTTTCCCTTCCGTCTCGGTCCTAAGATCTCGGGACGAGATCTCTTATTAGTGGAGGAGTGTTGTAACGCCCCGGATTCGATGCGCCAGGTGTCTGCCAGTTATTCGCCGTCGTTTCCATGTCATTTGCTTGCGTGTTGCATTTTGCCATGTCATCATGTGCATTTCATTTTGCATACATGTTCGTCTCATGCATCCGAGCATTTTCCCCGTTGTCCGTTTTGCAATCCGGCACTCCTATGTCATCCGGCGTCCCCTTCTTGTTTTTTTTCGTGTGTGGGTGTTAAATTTTCTCGGAATGGTCCAAGGTTTGCCAAGCGGCCTTGGTATACCACCGGTAGACCGCCTGTCAAGTTTCGTGCCATTTGGAGGTCGTTTGGTACTCCAACGGTTAACCGGGTAACCGTAAAAGCCCTCTTTTGTTGCAGCCCAACACCCCTTCCAAACTGGCCCAAAACCCATCTAACTCCCCTCCATGCTCTCGGTCGTTCGATCATGATCGCGTGGCCGAAAACCGCTCCTCATTTGGACACTCCTAGCTCCCTCTACCTATATATAGGTGCCTCCCCCCTCCATTTTCGCGGATGAAACCCTAGAAATTCCCCTCGCGCCGCCGGACACCTTCTCCTCCACCGACGGACATGTCCGCCCGTCGCCCCCCGTCCAATACGCCGCCGCCACGTGTCCTCCGCCGCCGTCCCAGCGCCGCCGGCCCGCGGAGCCCATCCGGGGCCCGCGCGGGCCCAGATCCGCCGCCACCGGCCAGACCGCGCCCCCACGCACCCGCGCTGGGCCCGTCCCCGCCGCCGGCCGCCATGCCCGCCGCCGGCGAGCGCTGCTACCCCGGCCGGCCTCCGCCGCCTTCGCCCGGGTCGCCGCCTCCCCGCGCCGCCTCGGCGTCGACCGGGCCCGGCCGCGCCCCCGCGCCCCAAGGTCTGCCGCCGGCCGCCGCCGATGCTCCGTCGGCCGCGCCCGCTCGCCCGCGGCCTCGCCGGAGACCGCGCCCGCCGCCGCCCGCAGAGATCTCCTCCGTGCCGAAGGTTGACTTCCCCCGAAATTCGTCTAAGTCCCCAGATTTTTACATTATCATGCCTTGTTCGTTGCATCGTATCTCTGCATCTGTAGCTCCGTTTTGTGCGTGTAATATGTCAAATTGTTCACCTCGACGAGTACTTCATTTCATTCCATTGCATCATATTAATTTGAGTTCATCTTGATGCCGGAAATTCTGTTGGAAGAGTGCATGTTGATGTTAATCTGCTGAAACTGTTATAACTTGCTCATTTGTCATTTTTGCCATAATTGACGTGTGCATCCTATGAGGTTGATGTCTTCATGTGTTTTGATCTATGCCATGCCATCTTTCCAGGGGTGTATGCCATGTATTTTTGTGATCAATGTGGTGACTAGCACAAGCATGCAAACTAGGCTTCGTGATATTGCTGATTTTAGTCCCTGTTCTGCTGTTATTTTGATGCCATGTAAACTTGATGCTACAGAGAGATCCATGCATATTTTGAGATACTTCAGTAAGGGTGTTTTGAACATATGGTTGTTGTCTATCCATCCCTGCCCTTGGTTGCAATTATGGAGTAGCCTAGCATGTCATTTTCGTGCTCTACTTTTGCTTCAAAATGTTTCCTGGCAGATTGTTTACGTGTTATTCAATTTGGCCAAGCTTGCTATAGATGATCCTTGCATGCTATGGACTTGTTCTTGCCTTGGTTTGTTACACAAACATGCCTTCTTGATGATGCTATGCTTATATTGTCATGCAATGACTTGTGGTGAGTGAATCGAGCTTGTTATATAGTGTACATGATGTTGCTGTTTTGCTAGACAGATTCTGTTATAGTTTGTTGCTATGTTAACATGCTTCTAGTAATCATTCTATGCATAATCTGGAGATGTTCTATAAACATGTTTTGATCTACATGTTATGCCCTATCCATCCATGCCCCTGGTTGCATTTATAGGTTGCTGTAGCTTGTTGTAATCTTGCTCTAAAGTTGCTTCATAATGTTGCTGTCAGCCTGTTTACATTAAGTTCAGTTGTTTCCATGTGTTTTCCTAGTGATCCATGAACCCTATGACCTTGATCTTGCCATGCTTAGCTTCATAAACATGCTTTATTACTGTTGGTTTCCTTGCCATGCCATGTATTGCTCTGTGGTGAGTGTTTCAAGCTCACCAACATGCCTACTTATTGTTGTTCCTGCCATGTATGAATCTGTCATATAACTTGCTATGTTTACATGGGTGCCATCATATCTTCGGTTCCTTTTTGGCTCATGGTTAGTAACGGACTTTTGATCTATGCTTTTAGTTGATTCATGCTATGCCTTTGTTTGCCATGATAAGTTCCTGTAACATGTTGTTTGCTTGCTCTAAACATTGCAACCTGATGTTATTTCTGCAAAGTCTGAAACTGTTATTATTTGCAATATTCCCATGTCTTTTTGAGCATGTTCTAGTTGTTTCTGGAGATAGCTCAGTGTTCATGTTTTGTTGTGCTTTACATGTACATCATGCTCATGCCTTTTGTTATTATGTTGGTGTGCTGTAGCATATTATTTTGATGCTTGCCATATGCCTAGTTGCTGTTTTGGACAGATTGTTGCTATAACTTGTATAGAGTGTATGTGTTACACCGTTGCTCCGTTTTGAGTGTGCTCTATATGAAACTTGCTTGATTTTGCATGTAGCTTCATATTATCATGTTGCATCCTTGTTTTGAGATGTTTGCTTGATGTTTGGGTGCATTTTGCATCAATGCCATGTTTAATTTGTTTTGCTCATATCTTCTAGGTCGTAGCTCCAAATATAATGAACTTTATATGTAACTTGACTAGAATTTCGTGTAGATCATCTTGTTGCATCTTAACTTGCTGTTTAACAACTTGAACATAATGTTTATTCAGTTCTGGACCAATTTCGAAATTTGCATATGAGGACTTACCGGAATTGTTATATGTTGTTTCCGGCCTCATCTAAACTTGCCTTGGTGTGTTGTTCTTGTTTGCTTCATCTCTTGCCATGAGTAGCCTCATCTAGCTTTCTCATGCATCATGCTTGTTGTGCATCATGCCTTGTTCATGTGTGGTGTGTTTACCATGTTGTGTGCTTCTTCTGTTAGTTCCTGTTTCATTGCGATTATGAGGATTCGTTCGTCTACGATTGGTTCGGCTTCATCCGTTCGTCTTCTTCATGGACTCGTTCTTCTTCCTTGCGGGATTTCAAGCAAGATGACCGCTACCCTGGATCTCACTACTATCATTGCTATGCTAGTTGCTTCGTTCTTTCGCTATGCTGCATTACCTATCTGTTGTTTATCAAGCCATCCCATATTGCCATGAACCTCTAACCTTTGACACCATTCCTAGCAAACCATTGCTTGGCTATGTTACCGCTTTTGCTCAGCTCCTCTTATAGCGTTGCTAGCTGCAGGTGAAGTTGAAGATTTCTCCATGGTGGACAGGGTTTTTGTTGGGATATCACAATATCTCTTATATTATTAATGCATCTATATACTTGGTAAAGGGTGGAAGGCTCGGCCTTATGCCTGGTGTTTTGTTCCACTCTTGCCGCACTAGTTTCCGTCATACCGGTGTTATGTTCCCGGATTTTGCGTTCCTAACGCGGTCGGGTGATTTATGGGACCCCCCTGACAGTTCGCTTTGAATAAAACTTGTCCAGCAAGGCCCAACCTTGGTTTTACCATTTGCCTCACCACCACCTACTTTTTCCCTTGGGAGTCGCTCTCTCGAGGGTCATCTTTATTTTAGCTCCCCCGGGCCAGTGCTTGTCTAAGTGCTGGTTCGAACCGAGTAGACTGCGGGGCCCCCTCGGGGCAACTCGAGGTCTGGTTTTACTCGTAGGATGTCTCATCCGGTGTTGCCCTGAGAACGAGATATGTGCAGCTCCTATCGGGATTGTCGGCGCATCGGGCGGCTTTGCTGGTCTTGTTTTACCATTATCGAAATGTCTTGTAAACCGGGATTCCGAGACTGATCGGGTCTTCCTGGGAGAAGGTCTATTCCTTCGTTGATCGCGAGAGCTTGTCATGGGCTAAGTTGGGACACCCCTGCAGGGTTTAAACTTTCGAGAGCCATGCCCGCGGTTATGTGGCAGATGGGAATTTGTTAATGTCCGGTTGTAGATAACTTGACACCAGATCTGAATTAAAACGCATCAACCGCGTGTGTAGCCATGATGGTCTCTTCTCGGCGGAGTCCGGGAAGTGAACACGGTTTCTGTGTTATGTTTGACGTAAGTAGGTGTTCAGGATCACCTCTTGATCATTGCTAGTTCACGACCGTTCCTTTGTTTCTCTTCTCGCTCTCATTTGCGTATGTTAGCCACCATATCATGCTTAGTCGCTGCTGCAACCTCACCACTTTACCCCTTCCTTTCCCATTAAGCTTTGCTAGTCTTGATACCCATGGTGGAGCAAATCCCCGGCTCATATGATCCGTAAAAATTATCACCTCCCCTGCTTTGGGCTGAGGTTTCTCCTCGGATGGGTCAGGGGCACGATAAAACATGACCTCCTTCTTGGGAAGATGGCCATACTTCACAAATTCTGACAATTTGCTCTTTGTGACAGTGGATGGGACCCAATTACAGGTCACAGGAGCCTTGGTTGCTTTAGGTGCCATGACGTAAGTGGAAGCCTATGACAAAATAAGAAGTTTCGGTTCAACTTTAACCCAGAAGGAAAGTATTTTTAAGTGTATCCAAAATGGCGGCTTAAGACGGGGCCTAATGACATATGGCTAATACATTTGGTCGGTTAAGCCGCTATGAATATCAGAAGCAATTAAGTTATTTTAAACCGCCAGGAATTGGCAAGGCTGTGATTCAATATTATCTTTTTTAAAGCCGGAGGTAAAGAGTCGCTGTGATTAAATGGATCCGATAGAAACGGATTTTGCCTAAGTGTCGCGCAAACATGTTTCATAGTTGGCGGATATTATTTTGGATCAAACAGGTGCACAGAAAAGAAAACATTCTAGACCTAAAACTAGTACAGATAAGTTTATCAGTTCTAAACAAGGCTTCTGTACGGAGAAGAGGAATCTACTTGCATTCGAAAATAGATGTGAAATAGCCTCCGCATCAGTTTTATATCATCATAAGGATCAAGAAACGGCGGAGGTGATGAAATCTATGAGGGGGTCCTGACGAACAGCGAAGAACACCGAGGAACTCGAAGGTCCTAATGCAGATGTGAGGAACAAGAAAGAGGAAACTCACAGATGCAGAGTTGCTGCGGAGGTTCGTCGCGGTTTTCTGGTCAAATCAGGTTGATGCAGCGGCCTGAGTTGACGAGGACGAGGAGATCTGCAGCGACGGTGGCGGCGGAGCTCGTGCGGCAGAGAAATAGTGAGAGGAAGAAGATGACCAAAGGGGGAGAATGGAAAAGACCTAGGTCGTGCCCGGTTATAAGGAAGGGCTGACTGAGATGGCGCGAATGAGGAGATAAACATTATTATCCAGCGGCCCCGACGCCTCGGTTTTCGGAACGGTCAGTAAAAGCAAAGATCCGTTGGAGGATACGGTGGAATAAAGAACGAATTTAAGTAAAGATGACGTCACGGTGGGTTAACGCGGATCCAAAATATGACGTCATGGATGGTTGAAGAAAACCTTTTGTATAGGCAGAAGGCTGAAGATTTATTTCTTAAGGTATTTTAAGACTGACATGAACCGTTCAAATCAATCTGGGGCCTAATGTTGGGGATGTAACTATTTGTGTAAGCCGCCCAGGAGGGGCCGGGTTATGCAAAGAGAGTCACCAGAAGGAAGCCCAAGACCAAGCATGAAGATGTCGGTTCAATAAAGGGTCTAAGGCCCGTAGGCGGCTTAAGGCCCATAGTGTGTATACCGCCATAATGACATGACTTGTAACATAAGGTAAAATTAACTAGTCACCGAGCCGGACACTGTCTATGAGCCGGCCGGGACTCTGTAAGCCGCAGGGCGTCCACCTGTGTATATAAGGGGACGACTCACTGGCGGCTTAGGGCAAGAAACAACTCATCGAGAACCGGGCATAGCGTATCTCGCTCCCTGGTCATCGAAACATCAAGTAATACCAACCCAACTAGACGTAGGCCTTACCTTCACCGTAAGGGGCCGAACTAGTATAAACCTCTCGTGTCTCTTGTCCTGATTAACCCCTTCAAGCTTCCTAGTTGCGATGGCTCCACAACTAAGTCCTTTCACTAGGACATCTGACATGACAATTCCACGACAGTGTTGCCGTGGCCGTATGTCGGCGGAGGGGAAGCAGATCCGAGGCGGCGAAGGAAGGCGTAGCAGGAACAGCTCCGGTGCGGTAGAGGGTGGTGAAGTTGGAGCGGCAGTGGTGAGGCGCAGGACGGCGTGGTTGAACTGGCTGGGGTACGGAAGGCTCGGCCTCGGCTTCAACTACTAGCCATGGAGGGCGATGCGGTTGAGGTTGCGGTGGACGACGACGTCGGGGTATCGGCTCCGGCATGATGGAGGAGGGCGGCGGTTGATGTGTGGGATGGGGTGGTGGACGGAGGACGTCGGGGTTTCGCGGCTGGTGGAGAGGTAGTTTTGGCGCCCACGGAGTATGAATGGGGAATCAGATGGGTGGGGGGAACCATGTTTCGGTCTGGGACGCGCTTGTTTTTGGCTTTTTTGAACAAAAGATGGGACGCGCTTGTTTGAAATTTGGGGAAAGTACAAACTTTGCCCCCCTCTTAAATTTCGGACCTACTGCGGGTTGGGGTTAGGATGGTAATCCTAGGTGTCCCAAATAGTGGGCGGGAGCGATTTTGGCCGCGCGCATGTGTGCTTAGGCGGCCATTGTGTATGAATATTTTTCGGAGGCGGTTGCGTGGCGTCTAGATGAAGCTACAAACCTATCCCGGTTTAGACCTTTGGACGTGGGGCCAGTAGATTTCACGGGTCGGAGTTATTAGAAAAGTAATTTGCTTGTACTACCAAACATTGGTCTCACGCGGTTTCGGGTGAGTAGAGGCTCTTTTGGCGCTTCGTTCGAAATTTTGAAACACAAGCATTCACGTTTAGAGTACTCTCGAACTATGAGGATTGACCTAAATAGACAACATTATATTTGACCTTGTATGTTTGAAAACCTCATTAAATTATCCGCTTCTTTTTGAAATTTTGACACTTGAAAATCCTATAACTACTATTATTTTGGAATGGAGGAGCTAAATTTGAATCTATTATATACACGACTACATATGCTATTATGTACAAAATCAGAGCAAAGATTGGTGCCCCCACAATTTAGGTATGGTTTACAAATGCCATGATATCAAATTCAAATAATTGAATGAACTTCATGTTGAATTCGATTTTTTAAACCTCCTTAAGTTGAATTTAAATGTATGCTATTTCATAGGTAGCTATTTATAATGTTCATTGTGTAACTTTCGTATGTATAATGTGCTTTACACACACAACATGAACTATACTCACGTTTATATTCGATTGCTAAAGCGATGCATTGTCTGGAGTTCAAAATACTAACTATGTGGATCAATTGTGTCGAATAATAACATAGACATGCTCAAATTAGATAGAATCTAGATGTCTGATGGATCAATGACCGCTCCTTACGCGAATTGCAAATATCATGATCCCATCCTAATATTTGGATACAATTTATATCTTTAATCAATGTGTACAGCATTCTTTTACGTGTAGTTTCACTCTCCATCGGCGGTCTCTCACACTCTCTCCCGAGGTGTATTTCTCGCACACATGCTCTAGATATAACCCTCCCTCCCTCTCGTAACCATTTACAGCTGTTTTCACTAACCTTTATCACAAGCACTCTTCCTCTCGCAAACATACACACACACAATCGCCATCGACCCTTTCTATATACATGGACCTGCCTACGTGTCTCATGTATGCACATTATCTTTAGGCCTGTCTCTCACGCATTGTCTCACACCTCTCTTCCTAATCGACGAGTATGATTCTAGCAGAGCATTCTGTAGGATGCCCCTTAAAGTTAGGTTGGATGAATAGTAATATCAGAGATAAAGGGGTTACCTTAGTCCGAGAACCTAAGGTTACAAATCCTAGCCGGCTTTGTCAGTGGACAGAGAGTCCTTCACAATTCTGATATCTTTGTCTTGTACGACTAGTCATCCATGGATCTTCCTAAATGCGTCACGGGCCGACCAATGTGGTGCAGGACGGAACCGAATGAAGGGCCTCACCTCAACCCACCGGACCTCACGCGGTGACACACCCTCTGCCCCACGTCTCATTATCTTCTCACACCCACACATACCAACACAAACACCACACACACATCAAATTTCTCCTAGTGCCTCTATTCCCTCCCCCTTGCATATACACACTCAAGGGAATGGAATCTCTCGTCGTGACGTCATATTCGTCTCTCTCTATCTAGACCACTCTCATTTCTCGTGCTATCTCTCCCACGCCCCCCCGTCGGCCCCTCTATCCATGCCTCTCTCGAATACGTAATACACACACATATCTCTCTAGGCCCCGCCAAATGCATCAACTACACATTCACACATGTTACATCACGTACCCCATTGATCTAAAAAGCCCTCTCTTCACGTTTGTTTCGCATACAACATTCCTTTTGAATAAAGTGTGGCCAAAAAATTATTTTAGAGTTTCTACATATATACAACATTACAAAGTTATATGGAGGAGTACGAACGCTAATTTGCATTGCATGGTGCCCACAACGATATTTATTCCACACTGTGAATTTGTATATTTTTATACTATATACAAAGTTAGTCATAATAAAGAGAAACGAAGAGCATCTCTCTCTCCATCGCATACCCCCCCTATATGCCCCTTTCACGTATGCACACAAAACTATCTCCAGGTCCTCTAAAAGTAAGCCCCTAGAAAATTTACGCATGTTTGATCTTTTTCTCGCGATATATGCAATGATGATCATTGTATATGAAGCGAAAGCACGATATGTACATTGGACTTCAGAATCCACTCATTACGGTCACCATTTATGTTTAGTGGTTCTTATACAGTCACGGGCTCACCGTACAACTCTGTATTTGCTCATGACATGACTAGTTGACCAGTTAAACGCTCCACGTGGCACCTCTAGTGTTGCATCACATTATCTCACTACCGTCGTGCCCACCTGTCGACTTGTATCTACTCTACATCTACACTCTTATAAAATACATAAAATACACTCTTATAAAAAACAGAGTTGGTGATGATGGTGTGCCTGCCATCCTCCAATATAGGCCGTCCGATTTATATCTGACGGATAGGAAAGAAACTATGGCAATTTTGCAAAAAGGTACCCACACACCTCTCCACATTTGCAAATAAGGCCTTCCCTATTCAACCTTTTCTCTCACAAGATAAACAAGTCATACAGATGCATCTTGATGTTACGTGCAACGCACGAGCATCTTTGTAACACCCCGGATGTACTTTCCATAATTGTAACTCCAACTCTTGCCATTTCCGAATATGTGTTATGTTATTTCCTTCGTGGTTGGGTTTTGTCTTTTGTTTTGCATTTTGTTGATGTCATGCATCTCATCTCATAGCATCATGCGCATTGCATCTGCATGTTTTCAAAAAAACTCGTTACCATTCGTTGTTGCCGATTCTCTCTTTGCCTCTGTTGACCAATTGTCCAATTGTCAGGCCCTTGTCTTCATCGACCTCTCTCAGACCCCTCGCGTGCATCCGAAACCTGCCCCGAACATGACCCGCTTAGTCATCTCCGTTGGATTTGAATCATCCCCTAACATCCGTAAAATATCTTTGCTGTTTTATTTGGGCTACCTAACCTATCTATTCTTGGCCGTTTGATTTTGATCGGAGGGACTAGGTACCCCTAACCTAAACTACTAGCTATATATATAGGTCCAACCCTAGGATCTAGGGATCCTGTCCCATCCTTCCCATTCCGCCGCCGCCACACACCCACCTTCTCCTCGGGATCCCCTCGATCCAACACCTCCTCGATTTGCAAACCTAGCCAACCATTTGAACCCCGACCACCGAGCACCTCCCACCTTGAGCTCCTCCCAGATCACCACGCCGCCTTCATGAGCTAGGAGCTCGTCCTCGACCCCAAGACACTTCTCCCACCGGCAATCGAAGCCACCAACCAGCACACCCCCTGCATTCCTCGATCCAGTGCGCCACCCCCAAGCTGCTCCGCCCCCGACGTAGTCCCGCTCGTCCCGGCAGTCTCCACCTCGCTTCGATACAGTGCCCGAAACCCTCCCCCTCGCTCGATCCCGAGCAGGAGAGGACCCCGATGGCTCGTCCCTGCGCAGTCCGTGAGGCACCGGCCTCCTCATCTCCTTGCTGCCTCGCGGGACCTCCTTCCCCTCGCTGGAGCCACACATCGGCGACCCCAGGACCGTCGCCTTCTTCTCCCCATCTCTCCCTTCCTTCTCGTGCGTCTCTCTCTCTCGTTCAGTGCCCCTCTCTCTCTCTTCTCTGCCCAGGAGCAGGAACCATGCCTTGGACGCCAAGCTCCGCTGCTGCCGTCCCATGCGCGCCGCCATCCAGATCCACTGGTTCTCTGCTGAGGCGCACCGGATCTGGCCGTTCCGGCCGCTTCCCGCCGACCCCGTCGCTAGCAGCCCGCGACAAGTCCGCCGCCGTCGTACTGCTTCACGGAGACGAGGACGAACACAAGCCCCTGCCTCCCCGCCCGCTTCGTCCAACTGTGCGCGTTGACCAGTGCCAGCGCGTGGGTCGCGCCAGGCCCAGTGCCCCCCTTCCGGCCTCACCTCACCGCAATTCCGGGCCATGGCCCATGGTGAGAACCCCAGCCCCTCCAGATTCGGCCCGATAGTATTTTTTTCCTGACCTGCGAATTTTGCTAATTATCCAGGAACTGCTGTTTTATAGAAAAGTCCCTCATGTTCATGCATATAATAACTCATGAACCGTGCATCGGATTAAAATGATTTAAACATGTAAAATGCTTAAAATTTTGTGTAGATTAATAATATGCCACTTTCATACATGTTTAAAATATTTAAAATGCTGTTTGTGTTTATTTGCTTAAATACCATGCTAAAATGATTTATTTCATAACTAATTAACCGTAGCTCCGAATTTAATAAACTTTATATGTAAATGGGGTGGAAAATGCCTAGTTTAACATGGTGCACTTTATTTTCCTATTTAACAACATTAAAATATGTTTTAGGGCAGAACAGTACCAAATTCAAAATATGGACATGAGGATTTTCCGGAATTGTTGTTTGTGAAAGTGCGTTATATCGACTAGAGGGGGGGTGAATAGGCGATTTTTATGAATTCTTCACTGAGGAATTTTCCGGTGAGGAAATTCCTTAGCGAAGAACTACTTGCAGCGGAATAACTACTCAGAAGTAAGCATAACAGAAGACATGCAACGTCATCATGATGAAATGAAGACAATCACAGAGTACAGAAAGTGTAAACACAGGATAGCACAAGATGAAGACAATCAGACTGAAGAAATTGAACTGAGGAAATTGAGAAAGTCTTCAGTCAAAGTCTTCAAACACAGATATGAACAAACACTCAAAACAGTAATGAGGAAATGAAAGAGTTGAGGAAATAGAACCACTAGGGTTGGTGAAGACAATGATTTGGTAGACCAGTTCCAATTGCTGTCTCAGTTGTACGTATGGTTGGAGCGGCTGAGTATTTAAACTCGAGGACACACAGTCCCGGACACCCAGTCTCTGAGCACGCAGCTCAGGACACCAAGTCCTCACCGTATTCTCCTTGAACTAAGGTCACACAGACCCCGTCCAATCACTGGTGGTAAGTCTTCAGGCGACTTCCAAACCTTCACAGACTTTGGTCCCTCGGCAATCCACAATTCCTCTTGGATGCTCTAGACCATGACGCCTAACCGTCTGGAAGAAGCACAATCTTCAAAGGTAAAAAGCATCGGATCCACGCAGGATCAATCTCTTCAGTGATGCTCAATCACTTTGGGTTTGTGGTGTTTGGGTTTGGATTTTCCTCACTCGATGATTGTCACTCAAAGTCCTCGGAGGATGGGTTGCTCTCAAATGACAAGTGTCAGTTTCTCTCGGAGCAGCCAACCAACTAGTGGTTGTAGGGGCGGCTATTTATAACCTAGGGAGCAGCCCGACATGATAAGACATAAATGCCCTTCAATGATATGAGCGTTATGTGGATAAGATATTTTGGGATAGCTGGCGCAAAGCACAACAACGGTCGGAAATTTGACTCTCAAATTCCTCAGGGCTATCATGTTCCTCACTGTGTAGGCAATCCGCACTGGCGAATTCCTAACTCCTCAGTCAGAACAAATTCCTCAGCGACCAGAAGAGCTTCATCTCTGTCACTTAAGAAATTGACTGAACTGTATGAGATTTCCGAAGGCTTCACTCGAAGGGATTGGTAGGTGTAGGATTTTGAGTTAAGCATCACATGGAAATTTTTCCTTAGTATTTCCTCGACCCCCTTTAACAGTATGGTGTTTCCTATGACTCAAGAAAGAGAAAAACAAAACTATGAAAACGAAAGTCTTCAAGCTTCATATTCCTCACATGAATATCAAGTCTTCACGGACACACCAATTTCTTCACTTTCAAAGTCTTCATGAAAGTCTTCAGGAATACCAAAATATTCAGTCGAAGATATTCATTTTTAGGGTCGACTTTCTCTGTAAATATCAAACTCCTCATAGACTTATAGACCTGTGTACACTCATAAACACATTAGTCCCTTAACCTATATGTCTTCAATACACCAAAATCACTAAGGGGCACTAGATGCACTTACAATCTCCCCCTTTTTGGTGATTGATGACAATATAGGTTAAGTTTTCAACGGGGATAAACATATGACGTGTAAGTACTGATATTGAGGAATTTGATTGCAAGATATAGAAGAACTCCCCCTGAAGATGTGCATAGTGAGGAATTTGCTTTTGAACCAATGCACACTTGAAGAGTTGAATCATGGAGATCTCCCCCTATATCATGTAATTCATACATGCATATAATATGAAGAATTTGAAATGCATGATGAAATATGGTGCCTGAAGAGATTTAGCATGCGAGCAATAATATTAACGAGGAATAAGCATGCAAAATCAGAGCACAGTGCATCAAAAGTATCAGAGCACCATCGGGTTTAAGATTACAACTCGATCCAATAAAAGTTTCAGAAGAGCGAGAGTTGTAACTTAACAAAAAAAATGCCCATATAATAGACCCGCTTGAAGACTAACTCAGATTTCTCCCCCTTTGTCATCGAATGACCAAAAGGATCGAAACTGAGAACTAACGCCCCTGAAGATTATCAAGTTGATGGAGGAGCGCCAGCGTTGTCGGGGTTGGTTGTCGTAGTAGGGCCTGCTGCAGTGTCGTCCAAGTCTTCATTTTCATCAGTGGCGCGCGATGAAGAATATGAGCTGGCTCCAAGGAAGGAACCTTGACCTTCTTGAATTTCTTCAGTGGAGGTGCAGACCAGTCAAATTCTTTCTTGAGACCCATGCTCTTTAGATCATCTGCGCTGTAGATATGAGATAGAACAACCCAGGTACGGTTGAAGGTTTCATGGAGGTAGTATTGGTTCTTCTTCACTGCATTGTGGGTTGAGGTCATGTTGTGAAGAATTGAACCAAACTGACGCTTGACCCATTTGTGATTGCGATCAACTTTCTGATGAAGACTGAGGAGTAACTCACGATCAGTCATCACCCTGGGTGCTGTTGCTTGAGGAATTTGCTTGGCAGAGGTGTTGGCGGCAGAATCATGTGTGGCAGAGTCATCATTGGTGGAGTAAGATGCAGCCTTGCGAAATTGACCATCCAATGGACGAATGCCTTCATCTATCATAGCAGTTTCCTTGCCTTTGTCATCAGCTGAGGAATATGTCCTTTTGAGGACTTCAATTGGAGGCAAGAAACTGCCATGGTTCAGAGTATCAGCCTTATAATTGAGTGAATACCTTGTCCTGATGAATTTCAAAATCCATGGTGCATAAGGCTTCAGCTCAAACGGTGACATAGCAATATTAGCCAGAGTCCTCATGAAGAAATCATGGAAGTTAATGGGAATGCCATGAATGATGTTGAAAAGCATATTCTTCATGATGCCAACGACTTCTTCATCATTTGAGTCGTGGCCTTTGATAGGACTCATTGTCTTCGTCAGAATGTGATAGACAGTCTGTGGCACATATAGTAACTCCTTGACAAGGAATATGGTTCGTGGGGCCTGCCCTGGCTTCAAGGGCTTCATCAGCACTTGCATGTAATGATTTGTAAGCTCAGGTTCGTTGTAGATGCAATGAGCACCATCAAGGGGAGGACTGAGTGGGAGGACATGAAGCAATTCAGTTGTTGGTGCCTTGTAGTGAGTATTTTCAGACATCCAGTCCAGCACCCAAGTGTTCACATCTTTAGAATTTCCTGTGATGTGCAGCATTGCGTAGAATTGAAGAATGAGTTCTTCATTCCAATCACAGATGTCAGTGCTGAAATTCAGTAATCCAGCATCGTGAAGAACACTAAGGACAGGCTCGAAGCACGACAGAGATTCCATGTCCACGTGAGGAATGTGTGCATGCTCGAAGACTTTGTCTTTGTCAACTAGCATAGAGGAATAAAAGTTTGCCTGACTAGCAGTCCAGAAACGCCTCTTCCTTATGAGAGCAGAGTCATAGGGATTATAATCAGTGAAGAACACATGCTCGTTGAAGAAATCAACAACTTTGAACTTTTGCTTCTTTGAGAAGGGATCCTTTTGCTTGGGCACAGGAGTGTCAGTGAGTTGCATCACAACCTCCGGAATCACGATCTCAGGTTCTTCAGGCTGAGGAATTTCTGGTTCCTCTTCAGCAGCAGTCTGCATGTTCAGGTTATCAGCAGTAGCAGTTTCTTCAGCACAAGTGGCTAGAATTTCTTCATGCACAGACTGAGTTTCTTCAGAGCCCATTTGAACAGTTGGTGCAGGGGACTGAGGTATTTGCTGTAGTGGAGTGAAGTGTGGGGAATTGGGATGCTGACTTTCCCAAAAGTCATCATTCATCACAGGCGTGGTGCATCCAATGTCCACATCTTCTTCTTCAAGTTCTTCAATGCCAGCCTCTTCAGCTGTGAACTGAGGCATGGGCGAGGAAGCAGCAGGAGTTGAAGGGATCGCATCCACTTCAATTTCTTCATCAATCTACTCTGACGAAGCAGCAGAATGATGTTCTTCATCAGATCCGTTGGGGATCACATATTCTACACCATAAGGAACAAGTTCCTTGGAAGTCATGGTGGAAATCGGAACAGCATCAATAGGGTTTTCATAAGAGCTGGTCATATTCTTCAATTTCTTTGGAGCTGAAGAATCTGAAGCAAATGATGCTTTCCTTTTCTTCACTTCAGCTTTCTCTGCAGCCTTGGTCTTCCTCACATCTGATGCAGATGGAAGGGTAGGAGTTGGTGTAGGCATAGGAGGAGCTGAGGAATCTGGTGGAATTTCCTCAGGCGCAACTGATGCAGTTGCCCTGACTTCTTTAGTTTCTTCAGGCGCACCACTAATGGATGCCCTGACAGTTTCTTCAGCAGCTGGGATGGAGTCATCAGCTCTGGAACTAGCATTTTCTTCAGCAGGCTGAGAATCATCAGCCGTGCTGGCATGTTCTTCAGTTTGCTGAGCAGAGGCTTCAGCATGAGGAATTTCATGTTGTGATGGGTTTGCAACATTGGTGAACTTCTCAGTCAGTTTAACAAACCTGACTTTGGCACTTTGCCAATCAGCACAATAGGAATTGAAGTTGTCGCTGAGGGTTTTGATCTCAGACTGGATCTTGAGGAGTTCATCAGGTGTCATTTTGACAACATTGTTCTTCAGGTACTTCTCTTTCCTGAACTGAGCCTTCTTGATTTGCCTGGCCTTCTCAAATTTCCATTTTTCTTCATTGATGAAGTGGGTCAGCACGTGACTTTGCCCAGGTGTCAGATGAAAAATCAGGCATAGGAGTGTTTGGGTCCTTGTGCGAGAGATCAATGTAGTCGAGGATCACTTTAGGATCCAAAAGCAGTGGCACATTTGTGCCTTTGGCTCTAGCGGCCCTTTCTTGCCTGTCTCTGATGATATTTGTGAGTTCTTCATCATCAGCTTCATCGTCAGATGGCACATGGAAAGCAACTTGTTTCTTCTTCGGACTAGGGCGAGGACCTCATCCAGCAGTGGCCTTTGTCTTCAGCAGAGTGGGGCTAGATGAAGAATTTGGTGCAGCTGAGGAACTTGCTGAGATACCAGAGGCAATGGAGATGCCTGTAGTCCTTTGGCATGTGGCCAGATGTACAGGTGTTGAGGACTTTGCCAGAGCAACTGAGGACTTTGGAGGAGCAGGAGTAGCATGAGGAATTGACCGTGAGGGCTTTGAAGATACTGGCCGTGAGGGCGTTGCTGAGGAACTTGGTTGTGAGGGCAGAGTTGATGAAGCACTTGGCTTGTGTGCGGGCTTCTTTGCCATAGATTTCCTAGGCTTGTCAGAGGCCTTTGTGGCAGCAGCAGTAGCAGAGTCTTCATTAAATTTCCTCACTGCTTCTTTGGCTTGTCTAGCCAACTTGGCTTGACGCCTGGCCCATTCTTCAGGAAAATCCTCACCACGCTTGATGCTGGTGGGATCAGCTACTTGGCCAGGTGCCAATGGAGCTCTTGGGCATGGAGCATTTAGAGCAAATTTCTTCATATACTTTGGAGTAACATATCTGTACTCCCTGCATTCTCTTGCCCATCTTCTTTCAATCCTCTGAATGCGCACCTTATGCTGATTTTTGTTCTCTTTGCTGAACTTGGCCTCATCAGGTGTGCAATAGTCCTTATAAATGTCATCCGGGATCTCGAAAGCAGTCATGACCTCAGGCTTCTTTCCTCCTTTTTGCGGTTTCTTACCCTCAGCCATATTCTTCAGATGAGGAATTTGAACAATTGAACACTCTGAAGAAGTATGCAATTTTTCTTCAAGGAACGCTGCAAATGAGTTAAGTTGATGAGAACCTAGTGATTCAGCAGCGGACATGAGTACCTGTGAACAGAGTATAGTT
This sequence comes from Triticum timopheevii, assembly GCA_963921465.1. Classification (NCBI taxonomy): domain Eukaryota; kingdom Viridiplantae; phylum Streptophyta; class Magnoliopsida; order Poales; family Poaceae; genus Triticum; species Triticum timopheevii. The sequence goes on along the minus strand of OY997264.1, from coordinate 440,814,360 downwards.
GCGAGGAATTTGAAAAGGTCATATGCGTTCTCAGAAGGTTTTCAAAATGAACAAGTTTGAGGAATTTGACCAGATGAGTCTTGAGGAATTTCACTAAGCGTACTTTGTCTTAGGTTCCAGAGTTGTATAGATCTACAATCAACACAATTGAGGAATCGTGAAGAAAATGAAGCTTAGGGAAACGAATCAAGAACAGATAATTTGTGAGGTGTTTTGTGTATGAGAATTTGAAGAATAAAACACCTTTGAAGATTTTGTGGAGAAAATCTGAATCAAAGAGGGCAGTAAAAGTAAATTTTAATTACCCTGATTGAAGAACACGACGAACTGAGAAGAGTAGATTAGAAGCTCGTCAGTTCAGATCTTCCACGCCCTAACTTGGTGGAGGAAGACAGCTACGGCGGCGGCGGAGTGAAGATTTCCGCCGCCGGCGGGAGTACAACGGCGACGAGTTCGAGGCAGTGAAGCTCTTCCTCTCCGGCGACAATGGAGTAGCGGCGGCGCTAGGGTTTGAGAAGCTCGAGTGCGGGAGAGAGCGGTCGAGCGGAGTAAAGGAAGTGAGGAAGGGTGAGGAGGTATTTATAGTCGCAGTGAAAAATTGTTCGCCCGAAGATTTAGGAGGAACGTGCCCCTGGCCCTTCTCATTCGCTTGACATGTGTCTCCCACGTACTTAATAGTGGAGATCGTGTTAGATCGTGGGTGAATAGATAAGTCTATCATGGGAAACATGATGGTTTGGGCGGCAAAAACCGAAAATTCGGATAAGACTAGTTTTAAAGTTTCGTTCGCAATTTCTTCAGCTGACAAGGACACAGTGAAGATTTTGAATGGGTTTCAAATAGAACGCACATGAAGAATTTGTGAATAGATTGGGTTGAGTATAGCATAGAGGGGGAAGGGTCCGATCATATTCACTTAGCAGAAAATGCAACTTGAAGAAATAGCCATAAGTGAATGCTGTAGAGGACATAAACCCATATATATATATATATATATATATATATATATATATATATATATATATATATATATATATATATATATATATATATATATATATATATAGCCAATGAAGAAAGACGACGGAAACAGTGAAGATTTTGCAAAGTTGAAGAATTTGAAAAACTGAGGAATTAAAAAAAACTGAGGAAAAACTCAAATTGAAGATTTTCAACTTTGGTGGTGGCGTGACCCATCGTATAAGAATGATGATTTCAGACACCGCGTACAATTTGTCGTAGGGTTCTGAGAATCAATTTCTTCATTAATTTCTTCACACTTAGAGTGTTATTCTTCATTGATTGAAGAAAAACGTTTCTTCATGTGTTGCACATCTAAGTCATCAATTTTGCATAAGTGTTAGGATGTGTGTCCTTTTCAAAGAACATTCGAAGATTCTAAGATATTTAGCTCACACCGCAACTTGCTAAATTTCTTCTCATCCAAGGGCTTTGGGAAGATATCGGCTAGCTGTTCTTCAGTCTTCACATGTTCAATAGCAATGTAGCCCTTCAACACATGATCACGAAGAAAGTGATGACGGATCTGAATATGCTTTGTCTTCAAGTGCTGAACTGGGTTATGAGCAATCTTGATGGCACTCTCATTGTCACAGTAGAGAGGCATGTTCTTCATGTTGATGTCGTAGTCCTTGAGAGTTTTCTTCATCCATAGCAAGAACCAGCAGCAATATACTCAGCTTCAGCAATAGACAGTGATACGCAGTTCTGTTTCTTCGAGGACCAACAGACCAAAGATCGTCCGAGGAAATGACAAGTACCAGATGTTGACTTGCGATCCACACGATCACTAGCATAGTCAGAGTCAGAATATCCAATGAGATCAAAGGTAGAGCCCTTGGGATACCATAATCCTAGTGTTGGTGTGTGAGCTAGATATCGAAGAATATGCTTCACAGCCTTATGGTGTGATTCCTTCGGTGAAGCTTGAAATCGGGCACACATGCAAACTCTAAGCATTATATCTGGCCTAGATGCACATAAGTACAATAAAGAACCAATCATGGAGCGGTATACCTTGTGATCGAAGTCAATACCATTTTCATCAGTGCATAGATGGCCATTTGCGGGCATAGGAATTTTGACTCCTTTGCAATCTTGCATGCCGAATTTCCTCAGTACATCCTTGAGGTATTTCTCCTGAGATATGAATATGCCATTGTGCTGTTGACGAATTTGAAGACCTAAAAAGAATTTCAACTCTCCCATCATAGACATTTGATATTCTTCACTCATCATGTAGGCAAATACATCACTATAACGTTGGTCAGTACAGCCAAAGATAATATCATCAACATATATTTGGCACACAAACAGTTCACCATCATAAGATTTAGTAAAGAGAGTAGGGTCGAGTGAACCGGGTGTGAAGCCATTCTTCACGAAGAAATCCTTCAAAGTATCATACCACGCCCGAGGGGCCTGCTTGAGGCCATAGAGGGCCTTGTTGAGTCTGAAGACTTTGTCGGGATTCTTAGGATCTTCAAAACCTGGGGGTTGAGCAACATACACTTCTTCCTCAAGCTTACCATTGAGGAATGCACTTTTCACATACATTTTATATAAAGTGATATTATGATGGTTAGTGTCGGTGTCAAAACCGGCGGATCTCGGGTAGGGGGTCCCGAACTGTGCGTCTAGGCGGATGGTAACAGGAGACAAGGGACACGGTGTTTTTACCCAGGTTCGGGCCCTCTCGATGGAGGTAAAACCCTACTCCTGCTTGATTGATATTGATGTAATGGGTAGTACAAGAGTGGATCTACCACGAGATCAAGGAGGCTAAACCCTAGAAGCTAGCCTATGGTATGATTGTTGTAATGGTTGTTGTCCCCTATGGACTAAAGCCCTCCGGTTTATATAGACACCGGAGAGGGCTAGGGTTACACAGAGTCGGTTACAATGGTAGGAGATCTACATATCCGTATCGCCAAGCTTGCCTTCCACGCCAAGGAAAGTCCCATCCGGACACGGGACGAAGTCTTCAATCTTGCATCTTCATAGTCTTGGAGTCCGGCGGACGATGATAGTCCGGCTGTCCGGACACCCCCTAGTCCAGGACTCCCTCAGTAGCCCCTGAACCTGGCTTCAATGACGATGAGTCCGGCGCGCATAATGTTCGGCATTGCAAGGCGGGTTCCTCCTCCAAATAATCCATAGAAGATTGTGAACACCAGGATAGTGTCCGGCTCTGCAAAATAAATTCCACATTCCACCGTAGAGAGAATAATATGTACACAAGTTCAATCTGCTGACGTATTTTGCGGCATGACGTCACGCCACTACCAAGCCTTTACTTGAATCGTTTTTTATTATACCACCTCAGCGCGTTTAGCGAAGCGGTTTCCTTGGCACGTCTTGTCGAAGCAAAGATCCTGTTTCCCTTATTCCGGGATTCTCATCAATACGGACGTGGGTAACCCAACCGCGCCATTGATGGTGGCGCTTGGGAGATAAGCGAGTTTTACCAGGCCGGTGGGGACGTATAGTCTTCGTCCGCCTATATATAAGGGGATAAGGATCCACCTTTTCACCTACGCCTTCTTCCTCCTTTGCTTATCCATCTCCGCGCACTCGAGCTCCAGCGCCCAAGTTCGCGCATCTCGTCTCGACGTTCTCCGACCATGTATGGAGGGGGAGGCAAATGGTTGGCCTCCTCCATGACGGAGGAGCATATCGCAAAACTGCGCAGCGCCGGATACCTTTCCGGCGACATCGCGCACCGGCTGCCCGACAAGGGGCAGCTCATCCCCACCCCCAGGCCCCATGAGAGGGTCGTTTTCCTTCCCCACTTCCTCCGCGGACTGGGCTTTCCACTTCACCCCTTTGTCCGGGGGCTCATGTTTTACTACGGCCTGGATTTCCACGATCTGGCGCCGAACTTCATCCTCAACATATCGGCGTTTATCGTCGTGTGTGAGGCCTTCCTCTACATCCAGCCCCACTTTGGCTTGTGGCTCAAGACCTTCAATGTCAAGCCGAAGGTAGTGAAGGGCACTCAAGCGGAGTGCGGAGGCGCCATGTTGGGAAAGATGCCCAACCTCCTTTGGTTCGAAGGGGCCTTTGTGGAGTCCGTCAAGGGGTGGCAATCGGGGTGCTTCTACATCACCGAGCCGCGCGACCCTACGTGGGTGGCAGCCCCCGAGTTCAGATCTGGTATCCCCATGCAGCTCACCTCCTGGAAAGAGAAGGGCTTGCTATGGGGTAGTTCGGAGGAGGTGACGGGACTCCAAGCCTGTATCCAAAAGCTGGTGAGCAAGAAGCTCAGGCTTGTTAATGTGGTCCAAGTCATGCTCGTCCGCCGGATTCTCCCGTGCCAAGAACGGGCATTCAACCTGTGGGAGTTCGATCCGGCACAACACCAGTCATTGAGTGGGATCTTCGACACGACGTACGAAGGCTCCTGGAGGGTGCAGTTCAAGGGCGCCGAAGCCCCCGCATCCCCTACTGAAGATCGCGGATTTCACTCGCAGCGACCAGCTGACGAGGTAAGTGATTCTACCCCTTTACGGGACACTTGTTTTTTGATAGTTTCGACCCTATGCAGGTTTCAATCTTTCTTTTCCTTTGACAGGACTGGATGAAGAAGGCCAGGCAGATCATCTGCCCGCCTCCCATGCCAGAAAACCCAGTAGACGCCCGTCTAGCGGGGCTGCTGGTTCCGGCACCGCATGTGGTGCCGGAGAAGAAGGCCAAGAAGGTGGCCACGGGTACTCGAAAGAGTTCCCACTTTCAGGTGTCCGACGATTCCGGGGCGGACTCCTCCCCCGAAGACGAGGAGGAGGAAGAAGACTCTCTCCCAGAGGAAGGAGAGAGGAAGAGGAAGGCTTCCCCGACAGGGGAGGCTGAAGGGTCCAAGAGGGGATGAACTATTCCCCCGGACAGCTCCGCCAACGCCAACGTTGGTGATGAAGAGTGGCCCTCAAGGGCTAGGCCTCCAGCAAGATCGTAAGTATCCGGATTCCTGAATGGTTTGTGATTTATTTTGTGTCACATAGTGTCCTTCTAATGCCGCACACTGCCTGCAGTCCGACCGATGATGATCTCCCCGCTTCGTCGAGCGGGTCATTGGCTCCGTCGGATGTGGATTCCATCCTGACTGCCTCCACCCCTCGCCCCGCTGAGGACGCCGAGGTGGGGTCCCGAGAAAGGACCCATCAGGAGGAGGCTCCGGAGGCGCCACAAGGCAGCCTCCCGGACTTTGCGCCGGACTCTACGCCGGAACCTGTAGTGGTTCCAGAGTCCGGTAGGCGGCCCCTTCGCAAGAAGGGCAAGACCGTGACACCGGCGGCCTCCGTCCAACCGGAGGCACCGGACAACTTGTTGGAGGCGCTCAAAGGCGCTTCCATCGAGGAAGAACACCGCACTATCATGAGTGCGGTGATTCAGAAGGTAGCTCGCCAAGAGCGGGCTGACCGAAGCCTGCAGTAGCCTTCTAACAGGCTTTGAGGTAAGAAGTTAAAAATATGTTATGTAATACCGCATAGACAGTAGCCCCTAATGCTCGGTTCGGTGTTCGGAAAGAAAAGCCGGACTGAGGATCTAAAAAAGATATACGCAGGGTTGCTAAAAATTATGTCAATATGGGTTTGCAGGCTGCGCTGCTGACCTCTGCTGCACTGACTACGGAGGTCAGTGCATTGAAGCAGGATCTCGAGCGGTCCGAGCAAGAGCTCGGCCGAGCCAAGAAGCAGCTCGAGGACAAAGAAGGTGAGTAACACCGCTTTGAATAGTTACCTTCAAGAAAAGGATTTAGGTTGCAACAAAAAATAACAAGGATAACGTGGGTACTGCAGGGGCCACGAATGAGGTGGCAACCCTGAAGGAGGCTGTGTCCGCGGCCGAACGCAATGCGGCCGCAGAACGGGCAGAGCGAGAGAAGCAGGAGGCGCGGGTGGTAGAGGTGTGGCAAGAGCTCTAGGCTCTCATGGAAAAGCATGAGAGTTTGGAGCGTGACTCGAAGACTCGAGAGTCCGAGCTTGCCTCAGCTCTCGAAAGTGCCAAAGCCGCCAAGGCCGAGGCCCATAAGGCCCTTCAGGAGGTTGAGGATGTGAAGAAAATAGCGGCGGGTAAGGCATTTTTCATGCAAAGCAAGCATGTTAATGTAAACTACCTGACACTTACCCGAATTCGGAGCTCTCCAGGGGCGTTTGCATATCTGCCTTGCAGTGTATCCGATGCCGCCGCATTCTACCGTGGCGAGGAGGGGAGCTCAACAGAGAAGGTCTTCTGGTCTCAGTATGCTGAGGCCGGCCATCCGGTGCCCCCTAGCGACCAGCTGAAGCAGCTGGTCGAGCTCCACAAGGTAGCCGAACATGCCATGAAGGGCCTCATAGTCCGGCTGTGGCCTGGAGTGGCCATGCCTGGGAGCGACTTCGGCCTCGTGCGACGGCTGGTGGATGCGTGCCCCTGGGTGGAAGTCGTCAAGCGCTCCGCCTGTATTGAAGGTGCTCGTCGGGCCCTTGCCCGCGCAAAGGTGCATTGGGGCAGGCTGGATGCGGAGAGGCTTATCACTGACGCGCCGCCAGTGGGCAAGGGTATCGTATGCCCGAGATGTACTATAAGACTGTCCTGAAGGGTGCCCGCAAGATTGCGGATGAGTGCCCCAGAGATGTAATTATCGAGTAGACTCGCTATGTGTTATCCTGTGCACTGAAAACTTTGTTCATATGCGCTAAGCAACGCTTGTTTAATTTAAAATATTACCTTCTGTGCGGCCGTTTATAAAATCTAAGAGATGGCAAGTCGTCGGCTTCAGCCCCCATGCCACTAGTGCTGGGGTGTTCGGGATAAACTTGAGCACTCTTGTTCCCATTTTTGGGTCCATCTAGGGAGGCGCTCAACACAACGAACAAGGCAACCGGACTTATAATGCTTGAACACTCTCACTTAGCCATAGAATTCTATAATTTTAAATTTCGGCGAAGCCCCTAGTATTCGGAAGACCGAATTCGGGGCGCTATCCACGCCTTCGTCGGACATTATCCGGTTCTTCGCTCGAAGCGGCATAAGTCTTTAGGGACCGGAAAAGACCTCTCGAACAACGACCAGTCTCTCACCTTATCATGCCAGTCAGTTTTAGCTTTCTCCACTGAGGCGCTCGCCCAGCTCAACCGGGGCGCAATCGCAGTGGTTCTCCCAGTGCTACCTTAGCCGACGGAACGGAACGTAAGGTACCAAAACATGGGAGCCGGGCAAACCCAACTATTGACCCAAGACATGATTCGGAGCCGATTCATATAATGCTATAAGTTCGGGGTGCCGCACTTGTGAAAGTGTTCGAACTTATCACACCATAATGCGGGGAACATAAGCCCCTGGTGTATTCGGCCGTACCAAAATATACGGGTGCAAGATGTCATTAATGAACATATATGTAAAGTGATGCAATTATAGGCAAAAATGCTGCAGTATTTATTTAAGGAATTCTGCTATGAGTGCGGAATGATACAAATAGTGTGGTAAGCAAGGGATTGGACTAATTAAACATGCCCCCCTCCAGGGGTGGGCTGCGGACTGGTGTGTATAATCAAATTTAATGCTCTTAATGGAGACCACCTGAGTGTTCGTCGTAGCCTTTTTCCCTCCCTGGCTGTTGCATCGTGAGTTCGGCGGGTTCGCCGCTGGACAGGGCCTCTGCTGAACGGAGTCCTGTGTATAAAAAGAAGGAAAATAAAAATAAAAGGAGTGACACACTTGGGAGCCCCTGGTGTGGTCGAGCCGCACTCTGGGTCTGTTGTGGTCGTGCCCCTCCCCCTATGCCCATGGTATCTCCAGAGTGTAATGATGTACGCGGAGGGTTGGTCTTGCAATCGTGCGAGGGCTGGGGTTGGGGCCGCATTGCTACGCTTGCTCGGAACGTGCCAGGTGGTCTTGGTTGATGTTGCTCCGGGCGCGTTTGGCCGTGTCCGGTCGTTTAACGGCCGGACTCGAAAATTGCCTTAAAAGGCTGCTCCGTACTTCTGCCGCGAGAGCCGCTGTATGTTCCTCCGTTCGGAGGGAGCGTTCCATATTTCCATTGACTGTGATGACTCCACGAGGGCCTGGCATCTTGAGCTTGAGGTATGCGTAATGCGGCACCGCGTTGAACTTTGCGAACGCGGTTCGTCCGATCAGAGCGTGATAGCCGCTGCGGAACGGGACTATGTCGAAGATTTACTCCTTGCTCCGGAAATTATCCGGGGATCCGAAGACCACTTCCAGCGTGACTGAGCCTATACAATTAACTTCAACACCTAGTATGACGCCTTTGAAGGTCGTCTTTGTAGGTTTAATCCTTGAGGGGTCTATGCCCATCTTGCGCACTGTATCCTGATAAAGCAGGTTCAGGTTGCTGCCGCCGTCCATCAGGACTCTCGTGAGGTGAAATCCATCGACGATTGGGTTTAAAACCAATGCGGCGAATCCGCCATGGCGGATACTGGTCGGATGGTCTCTACGATCGAAAGTGATCGGGCAAGAGGACCATGGATTGAACTTCGGGGCGACTGGCTCCATCGCATATACGTCCCTTAGTGCACGCTTCCGCTCCCTCTTGGGTATATGGGTTGCGTATATCATGTTTACCGTCCACACTTGTGGGGGGAAACCCCTTCTGTCCTCTATTGTTCGGTGGCCGGGTCTCTTCCTCGTCGTCGCTATGCAGCCCCTTGTCACTGTTTTCGGCAATTAACTTGCCTGCCTGCTTGAATACCCAACAATCTCTGTTGGTGTGGTTAGCTGGCTTTTCGGGGGTGCCATGTATCTAGCATGAGCGGTCGAGTATTCGGTCCAAATTGGACGGACCCGGAGTGGTTCTTTTGAATGGCTTCTTCCGCTGACCGGGTTTAGAGCCTCGGAATCCGGCGTTGACTGCCGTGTCCTCATTGTTGTCACCGTTAACGCGGCGCTTGTTTTTGCTTCGACGCGACCTACCGTTGTGGTCCTTAGTATCTGGACTGCCAGCATTTTTACTGAGGTTGTTGCTGCGAGCTAGCCAGCTATCCTCTCCCGCACAGAAGCGGGTCATTAGTGATGTGAGGGCTGCCATGGATTTCGGCTTTTCCTGTCCTAGGTGCCGGGCTATCCACTCGTCGCGGATGTTATGTTTGAAGGCTGCGAGGGCCTCTGCACCCAGACAGTGGACGATTTGATTTTTCTTTGTTAAGAACCGTGTCCAGAATTGCCTGGCCAATTCGTCTAGCTGCTGAATTATGTGGCTTAGGTCATCGGCGTCTGGTGGTCGCACATACGTGCCTTGGAAGTTGTCGAGGAATGCGGCTTCCAGGTCTTCCCAACACCCAATTGACTCTGCGGGCAAGCTGTTAAGCCAATGCCGAGCTGGTCCTTTAAGCTTGAGTGGGAAATACTTGATGGCGTGGAGATCGTCGACGCGGGCCATATGGATGTGAAGGAGATAATCTTCGATCCAAACCGTGGGGTCTGTCGTGCCATCATTGGATTCGATGTTGACGGGTTTAAACCCTTCAGGGATTTGATGATCCATTACTTCGTCAGTGAAGCATAGCGGGTGTGCGGAGCCTCTGTATTGAGCAATATCACGACGTAGCTCAAGGGAGCGTTGTCTGCTGTGTTCGGCCTAGCCGAAGTTGTTGTATCCGGCGCGACAGTATTCGTCGTGGGTCGTGGGGCACCCACGTGATCCATAGATGGATCTGGATTGCCTTGCTTTGTCCTCCAATATATCTCGCAAGTCCGGCGCGTTCCCTCGTGGCTTCGTACTTTTGGAGCGATGCCAGGGTACGGCTTGGTGGAGGGCCTGGATGCCTCTCTGTCGCGACCACAGGGTGGTCGGTCGGCCGTATTGTGCGCTGGTGATGAAGGAATGTATGCTTCCTCCTCTAATCGGGGGAGCAACTTGCGTTTTGGGTAACTCTTGGAGGGACGTTCGAGTTCATACTCTTCGGCCGCGAGGACCTCGGTCCATCTGTCGGCCAGCAGGTCTTGATCAGATTGGAGCTGCTGCTGCTTTTTCTTTAGGCTGTTTGCTGTGGCCATTAGCCTGCGTTTGAAACGTTCTTGTTCGACGGGATCCTCGGGCACGACGAATTCGTCATCATCGAGGCTTGCCTCGTCTCCGGAGGGAGGTATGTAATTATCATCCTCGACCTCATCGTCTACCGCTCTCTCATGAGGGCTTGCTTCTGCATCCTCCTGTGCCGGAATCTCCATTCTTGCTGTGGCGGGATTTAGAGCGGCGCTGCTGACATCGGCGCTTGGGCTGTTTCTTTAAGGAATCTACCTCCGCTACTTCTTCGCCGTCCCCATCTTTTGGGGTGTCCACCATGTATATGTCATATGACGAGGTGGTCTTCCAGTCCCCTGTAGGCGCTGGTTCTTGTTCGTCTCCAGCATCGTCGTCCATACCGTCGATGTCGTCGGAGTCATAGTCTAGCATATCGGTTAGGTCGTCGACAGTGGCTACAAAGTGGGTGGTGGGTGGGTGAGGGAGTCCTGGACTAGGGGGTGTCCGGACAGCCGGACTATCATCGTCCGCCGGACTCCAAGACTACGAAGATACAAGATTGAAGACTCCGTCCCGTGTCCGGATGGGACTTTCCTTGGTGTGGAAGGAAAGCTTGGCGATACGGATATGTAGATCTCCTACCATTGTAACCGACTCTGTGTAACCCTAGCCGTCTCCGGTGTCTATATAAACCGGAGGGCTTTAGTCCGTAGGACACAACATACATTACAACAATCATACCATAGGCTAGCTTTAGGGTTTTGGCCTCCTTGATCTCGTGGTAGATCCACTCTTGTACTACCCATATCATCAATATTAATCAAGCAGGACGTAGGGTTTTACCTCCATCGAGAGGGCCCGAACCTGGGTAAAACATCGTGTCCCTTGTCTCCTGTTACCATCCGCCTAGACGCACAGTTCGGGACCCCCTACCCGAGATCCGCCGGTTTTGACACCGACATTGGTGCTTTCATTGAGAGTTCCTCTGTGTCGTCACCGATAGGCTCGATGGCATCTTCAGCCAACAACGCTGTCCAGGGTGAGACTTTTCTCCCCGGACAGATCTTCGTATTCGGCGGCTTTGCACTGCGGGCTAATTCGCTTGGCCATCTGGAGCAGATCGAAAGCTACGCCCCTGGCCGTCAGGTCAGATTCGGAAGCCGAAACTTCACGGCCGACATCCGCGGGGACTTGATCTTCGACGGGCTCGAGCCACAGCCAAGCGTGCCGCACTGTTACGATGGGCATGATCTAGCTCTGTCACCGAACAGTGCCTTGGTGGCCGCACAAGAATCCGCTCCGGCCCTTAGACCGGAGCCGACCGCCCAGATCGAGGACCGGTGGTTGGACACCGCATCGGGGGCTTCAACTTCCACGACGATGGAGCCGAACACTACCCTTGTCCCTCGCGAAGCTCGTGACTCCGAGGTGCCGGACTCCTTGCCGGACTCCGGACCTCCTGCGCCCCTGCCAATCGTATCTGATTGGGCGCCGGTTATGGAATTCACCGCCACAGACATCTTCCAACACTTGCCCTTTGGCGACATCCTAAATTCGCTAAAGCATCTCTCGCTATCCGGAGAGTCCTGGCCGGATTATGGCCAGGATGGTTGGGATACGGACGACGAAGAAATTCAGAGCCCACCCACCACCCACTTTGTAGCCACTTTCGACGATCTAACCGACATGCTAGACTACGACTCCGAAGACATCGACGCTATGGACGACGATGCCGGAGACGAACAGGAACCAGCGCCTACAGGGCACTGGAAGACCACCTCGTCATACGACATATACATGGTGGACACCCCAAAAGACGGGGACGGCGAAGAAGCAGCGGAGGCAGATTCTTTTAAGAAGCAGCCCAAGCGCCGGCGTCAGCGGCGCCGCTCTAAATCCCGCCACAGCAAGAATGGAGATTCCGACACAGGAGATTATAATACCCCAGAGAGTGCCGAAGATAATCCCCTCCAGCAAGACTCAGCGCAGGAGGATGCAGAAGCAAGCCCTCACGAGAGGGCGGCAGACGAAGAGGTCGAGGATTATAACTATATGCCTCCCTCCAAAGACGAGGCAAGCCTCAACGACGACGAATTCGTCGTGCCCGAGGATCCCGTCGAACAAGAGCGTTTCAAACGCAGGCTTATCGCCACGGCAAATAGCCTAAAGAAAAAGAAGCAGCAGCTTCAAGCTGATCAGGACCTGCTGGCCGATCGATGGACCAAGGTCCTCGCGGCCGAAGAGTATAAACTCGAAGGCCCCTCCAAAAGCTACCCAAGACGCAATTTGCTCCCCCGACTAGAGGAGGAAGCGTACATACCATCATCACCAGCGCACGACACGACAGACCGACCACCACGTGGTCGCGACAGAGAGGCATCCAGGCCCTCAACCAAGACCGTACCCCGGGATCGCTCCAAAAGTACGAAGCCAAAAGGGAACGCGCCGGACTTGCGAGACGTATTGGAGGACAAAGCAAGGCAATCCAGATCCATCTACGGATCACGAGGGCGCCCCACGACCCGCGACGAATACCGTCGCGCCGGATACAATAACCCCGGCCGGGCCAAACACAGCAGACAATGCTCTCTCGAGTTGCGTCGTGATATTGCTCAATACAGAGGCGCCGCACACCCGCTATGCTTCACTGACGAAGTAATGGATCATCAAATCCCGGAAGGGTTTAAACCCGTAAACATCGAATCCTACGATGGCACAACAGACCCCGCGGTTTGGATCGAAGATTATCTTCTTCACATCCATATGGCCCACGGCGACGATCTCCATGCCATCAAGTATCTCCCACTCAAGCTTAAAGGACCAGCTCGGCATTGGCTCAACAGCTTGCCCGCAGAGTCAATTGGGTCTTGGGAAGACCTGGAAGCCGCATTCCTCGACAACTTCCAGGGCACCTATGTGCGGCCACCAGATGCCGATGACCTCAGCCACATAATTCAGCAACCAGACGAATCGGCCAGACAATTCTGGACACGGTTCTTGACAAAGAAAAACCAAATCGTCGACTGTCTGGATGCAGAGGCCCTTGCAGCCTTCAAACATAACATCCGCGACGAGTGGCTAGCCCGGCACCTGGGACAGGAAAAGCCGAAATCCGCATTAATGACCCGCTTTTGCGTGGGAGAGGATAGCTGGCTAGCTCGCAGCAACAACCTCAGTAAAAATTCTGGCAGTCTGGATACTAAGGACAACAATGGCAGGTCACGTCGAAGTAAAAATAAACGCCGCATTAACGGCGACGACGAGGAGGATACGACAGTCAACGCCGGATTCCGAGGCTCTAAACCCGGTCAACGGAAGAAGCCATTCAAAAGAACCACCCCGGGTCCGTGCAATTTGGACCGAATACTCGACCGCTTATGCCAGATATATGGCACCCCTGAAAAGCCAGCTAATCACACCAACAGAGATTGCTGGGTGTTCAAGCAGGAAGGCAAGTTAATTGCCGAAAACCGCCGAACAATAGAGGACAGAAGGGTTTCCCCCCACAAGTGCGGACGGTGAACATGATTTACGCAACCCATATACCCAAGAGGGAGCGGAAGCGTGCACTAAGGGACGTCTATGTGATGGAGCCAGTCGCCCCGAAGTTCAATCCATGGTCCTCTTGTCCGATCACTTTCGATCGAAGAGACCATCCGACCAGCATACGCCATGGCGGATTTGCCACATTGGTTTTAGACCCAATCGTCGATGGATTTCACCTCACAAGAGTCCTGATGGACGGCGGCAATAGCCTGAACCTGCTTTATCAGGATACAGTGCGCAAGATGGGCATAGACCCCTCAAGGATTAAACCTACAAAGACAACCTTTAAAGGTGTCATACCAGGTGTGGAAGCCAATTGTACAGGCCCAGTCACACTGGAAGTGGTCTTCGGATCCCTGGACAATTTCCGGAGCGAGGAGTTAATCTTCGACATAGTCCCGTTCCGCAGTGGCTATCACGCTCTGCTCAGATGAACCGCGTTTGCAAAGTTCAACGTCGTGCCGCATTATGCATACCTCAAGCTCAAGATGCCAGGCCCTCGTGGAGTTATCACGGTCAACGGAAATACGAAACGCTCCCTCCGAACAGAGGAACATACAGCGGCTCTCGCGGCAGAAGTACAGAGCAGCCTTTTAAGGCAATTTTCGAGTCCGGCCGTTAAACGGCCGGATATAGCAAAATGCGCCCGAAGCAATACCAACCAAGACCACCTGGCACGATCAGAGCACGTGTAGCAATGCGGCCCTAACCCCCGCCCTTGCATGATTGCAAGAACAACCCTCCGCGTACATCATTACGCTTTGGAGATGCCATGGGCGTAGGGGAAGGGGCACGACCACAATGGACCCAGAGTGCGACTCGACCACACCAGGGGCTCGCAAGTGTGCCACCCTTTTTTTATTATTTTTCTTCTTTATATACACAGGACTCCATTAACCAGAGGCCCTGTCCGGCGGTGAACCTGCTGAACTCACGATGCAACAGCCAGGGAAAAAAGAAGGCCGCGATGAACACTCAGGTGGTCTTAATTACGAGCATTAAATTCGATTATATACACAAAGTCCGCAGCTCATCCCTGGAGGGGGACATGTTTAATTAGTCCAAATCCCTTGCTTACCGCACTATTTGTATCAGTCCGCACTCATAGCAGACTTCCTTTAATAAATAATGCAGCACTTTTCGACTGCAATTACATTACTTTTTATATATATATGTTCATTACATGACATCTTGCACTCGTATATTTTGGTACGGCCTAATACACCAGGGGCTTATGTTCCCCACATTATGGTGTGATAAGTCCGAACACTTTCATAAGTGCGGCACCCCGAACTTATAGCATTATATGAATCGGCTCCGAATCATGTCTTGGGTCAATAGTTGGGTTTGCCCGGCTCCCACGTTTTGGTGCCTTACGTTCCGTTCTGTCGGCTAAGGTGGCACTGGGAGAACCACTGCGATTGCGCCCCGGTTGAGCCGGGCGAGCGCCTCAGTGGAGAAAGCTAAAACTGACCGGCATGATAAGGCGAGAGACTGGTCGCTGTTCGAGAGGTCTTTTCAGGTCCTTAAAGACTCACGCCGCTTCGAGCGAAGTTCCGGATAATGTGCGACGAAGGCGTGGATAGCGCCCTGGATCCGGTCTTCCGAATACCAGGGGCTTCGCCGAAATTTAAAATTATAGAATTCTATGGCTAAATGAGAGTGTTCAAGCATTATAAGTCCGGTTGCCTTGTTCGTTGTGTTGAGCGCCTCCATAGATGGACCCAAAAATGGGAACAAGAGTGCTCAAGTTTATCCCGAACACCCCAACACTCGCGGCTCGGGGGCTGAAGCCAACGACTTGCCATCTCTCAGATTTTATAAACGGCCGCACAGAAGGTAATATTTTAAATTAAACAAGCGTTGCTCAAGGCGCATATGAACGAAGTTTTCAGCGCACAGGATAATACATAGCGAGTTTACTCAAAAATTACATCTCTAGGGCATTCATCCGCAATATCGCGGGCTCCCTTCAGGACAGTTTTATAATACATTTCGGGCGTGCGATACTCCTTGCCAGGTGGCAGTGGGTCAGTGAGAAGCTTCTCCGCATCCAGCCTGCCCCAATGCACCTTTGTGCGGGCAAGGGCCCGACGAGCACCTTCAATACAGGAGGAGCGCTTGATGACCTCCACCCAGGGGCACGCATCCACCAACCGCCGCACGAGGCCGAAGTAGCTCCCAGGCATGGCCTGTCCAGGCCACAACCGGACTATAAGGCCCTTCATGGCCTCCTCAGCTACCTTGTGGAGTTTGACCAGCTGCTTCAACTGGTCGCTTGGGGCACCGGATGGCTGGCCTCAGTGTACTAAGACCAGAAGACCTTCTCCATTGAGCTCCCCTCCTCGCCACGGTAGAATGCGGCGGCATCGGACACACTACGCGGCAGATCTGCAAACGCCCCTGGAGAGCTCCGAATGCGGGTAAGTGTTAGGTAGTTTACATTAACATGCTTGCTTTGCATGAAAAATGCCTTACCCGCCGCTATCTTCTTTAAATCTTCAACCTCCTAAAGGGCCTTACGGGCATCGGCCTTGGCGGACTTGGCACTTTCAAGAGCCGAGGCAAGCTCGGACTCTCGAGTCTTGGAGTCAGGCGCCAAGCTCTCATGCTTCTCCATGAGAGCCCGGAGCTCTTGCCGTAATTCCGCCACCTGTGCCTCCTGCTTTTCTCGCTCTGCCCGTTCCGCGGCCGCACTGCGTTCGGCCGCGGACAAAGCTTCCTTCAGGGCTGCCACCTCGTTCGTGGCCCCTGCAATACCCATATTATCCTTGTTAATTTCATTGCAACCAAAATCCTTTTCTATAAGGTAACTATTCAAAGTGGTGTTACTCACCTTCTTTGTCCTCGAGCTGCTTCTTAGCATGGCCGAGCTCTTGCTCGGATCGCTCGCGATCCTGCTTCAACGCACCGACCTCCGCAGTCAGTGCGGCAGAGGTCAGCAGCGCAGCCTGCAAACCCATATTGACATATTTAAAGCAACCCTGCGTATATCTTCTTAGATCCTCAGTCCGGCTTTTCTTTCCGAACACCGAAATGAGCATCAGGGGCTACTGTCTATGCGGTATCACATTACATAATTATAAGTTCTTACCTCAAAGCCTGTTAGAAGGCTGCTGCAGGCTTCGGTCAGCCCGCTCTTGGCGAGCTGAACCTTCTGAATCACCGCACTCATGATAGTGCGGTGTTCTTCCTCGATGGAAGCGCCTTTGAGCGCCTCCAACAGGTTGTCCGGCGCCTCCGGTTGGACGGAGGCCGCCGGTGTCACGGTCTTGCCCTTCTTTCGAAGGAACTGCCTGCCGGACTCTGGAACCATTGCAGGTTCCGACATAGAGTCCGGCGCAAAGTCCGGGAGGCTGCCTTGCGGCGCCTCTGGAGCCTCCTCTTGATGGGTCCCTCTCTGGGATCCCACCTCGGCGTCCTCATCAGCGCGGGGGGCGGAGGTAGTCGGAAGTGAATCCACATCCGACGGGGCCAACGACCCGCTCGATGAAGCGGGGAGATCATCATCGGCCGGACTGCGGACAGTATGCGGCATTAGTAGGACACTATGTGACACGAAAGAAATTTCAGATTATACTGGGATCCGGATACTTACGATCTCGCCGGAGGCCTGGCCCTTGAAGGCCACTCCTCTTCGAAAACGTTGGTGTTGGCGGAGCTGTCCGAGGGGATAGTTCTCCCCCTCTTGGACCCTTCAAGACGGGCGTTCACTGGGTCTTCTGGCATGGGAGCCGGACAGATGAGCTGCTTGGCCTTCTCCATCCATTCCTGCCGAAGGAAAAGAAATATTGAGACCCTCCTAGAATCAATCTATTTACCACAAGTGTCCTGTAAAGGGGTTGAATCACTTACCTTGTCAGCTGGATGCTGCGAGCAAAATCCGCGATCTTCCATCGCGAATGCAGGGGCTTCGGCGCCCTTAAACAGCACCCTCCAGGCGCCTTCGTACGTCATGTCGAAGAGCCCGCTTAGCGCCTGGTGCTGTTCCGGATTGAACTCTCACAGATTGAATGCCCGTTCTTGGCATGGGAGAATCCGGCGGATGAGCATGACTTGGACCACGTCGACGAGCCTGAGCTTATTGTTCACCAGCTTCTGGATACAGGCTCGGAGTCCCGTCAGCTCCTTCGGATTGCCCTACAACGATCCCTTCTCTTTCCAAGAGGTTAGCTGCGTGGGGATGCCAGATCTAAACTCGGGGGCCGCCGCCCACGTAGGTTCGCGCGGCTCAGTGATGTAGAACCACCCCGATTGCCACCCCTTGACGGATTCCACGAAGGCCCCTTCGAGCCAAAGGACGTTGGGCAACTTGCCCAACATGGCGCCTCCGCATTCCGCTTGCGTGCCCTTCACAACCTTCGGCTTGACGTTGAAGGTCTTGAGCCACAGGCCGAAGTGGGGCCGGATGCAGAGGAAGGCCTCGCACACGACGATAAACGCCGAGATGTTGAGGATGAAGTTCGGCGCCAGATCGTGGAAATCCAGGCCGTAGTAAAACATGAGCCCCCGGACAAAAGGGTGAAGACGAAAGCCCAGTCCGCGGAGGAAGTGGGGGAGGAA
Organism: Triticum timopheevii; assembly: GCA_963921465.1. Classification (NCBI taxonomy): domain Eukaryota; kingdom Viridiplantae; phylum Streptophyta; class Magnoliopsida; order Poales; family Poaceae; genus Triticum; species Triticum timopheevii. The sequence goes on along the minus strand of OY997264.1, from coordinate 440,796,266 downwards.
AACAACCCTATCATGGGGCCCGGGGTGGGGATGAGCTGCCCCTCGTCGGGCAGCCGATGCGCGATGTCGCCGGAAAGGTATCCGGCGCTGCGCAGCTTGGTGATGTGCTCCTCCTTAACGGTGGAGGCCAACCATTTGCCTCCCACTCCGGACATGGTCGGAGAAGGTCGAGGCGAGATGCGCGAGCTTGAGCGTTGGAGCTTGAGTGCGCGGAGATGGATAAGCAAAGGAGGAAGAAGGCGTAGGTGAGAAGGTAAATCCTTATCCCTTATATATAGGCGGACGGAGACTATGCGTCCCCCACCAGCCTGGTAAAACTCGCTTATCTCCCAAGCGCCACCATCAATGGCGCGGGTGGGTTATCCACGCTCGTATTGATGAGAATCCCGGAATAAGGGGAACACGATCTCTGCTTCGACAGGACGTGCCAAGGAAATCGCTTCGCTAAACATGCTGAGGTGGTATAATAAAAAACGATTCAAATAAAGGCTTGGTAGCGGTGTGATGTCATGCCGCATAATACGTCAGCAGATTGGACTTGTGTACATTTTATTCTCTCTACGGTGGAATGTGGAATTTATTTTGCAGAGCCGGACACTATCCTGGTGTTCATGATCTTCTCTGGATTATTCAAGGGAGGAACCCGCCTTGCAATGCCGAACATTATGCGCGCCGGACTTATCGTCATTGAAGCCTGGTTCAGGGGCTACTGAGGGAGTCCTGGACTAGGGGGTGTCCGGACAGCCGGACTATCATCGTCCGCCGGACTCCAAGACTACGAAGATACAAGATTGAAGACTCCGTCCCGTGTCCGGATGGGACTTTCCTTGGCGTGGAAGGCAAGCTTGGCGATACGGATATGTAGATCTCCTACCATCGTAACCGACTGTGTGTAACCCTAGCCGTCTCCGGTGTCTATATAAACCGGAGGGCTTTAGTCCGTAGGACACAACATACATTACAACAATCATACCATAGGCTAGCTTTAGGGTTTTAGCCTCCTTGATCTCGCGGTAGATCCACTCTTGTGCTACCCATATCATCAATATTAATCAAGCAGGACGTAGGGTTTTACCTCCATCGAGAGGGCCCGAACCTGGATAAAACATCGTGTCCCTTGTCTCCTGTTACCATCCGCCTAGATGCACAGTTCGGGACCCCCTACCCGAGATCTGCCGGTTTTGACACCGACAGTGGGCTTTGAATTTCTTCGTTGTCCGCATCCCAACCATCCTGGCCATAATTCGGCCAGGGCTCTCCAGATAGCGAGAGATGCTTTAGCGAATTTAAGATGTCGCCAAAGGGCGAGTGCTGAAAGATGTCTGCAACGGTGAACTCCATGATCGGCGCCCAATCGGATTCGATTGGCAGGGGCGCAGGAGGTTCGGAGTCCGGTAGGGAGTCCGGCACCTCGGAGTCACGAGTTTCATAAGGGACGGGGTTAGTGTTCGGCTCCATCGCCGTGGAAATTGCAGCCCCCGAGGCGGTGTCCAGCCACCCGTCCTCGATCTGCGCAATCGGCTCCGGACTATGGGTCGGAGCGGATTTGTGTGCGGCCTCCAAGGTACTGTCCAGCGGTAGAGTTAGATCATGCCCATCGTGACAGTGCGGCACGCTCGGCTGTGGCTCGGATCCATCGAAGATCAAGTCTCCACGGATGTCCGCCGTGAAGTTTAGGCTTCCAAATCTGACCTGATGGCCAGGGGCGTAGCTTTTGATCCTGGACGTCGTTGTTGTTGATTGAAGAAGCCATCAAGCCTATCGGTGATGACACAGAGGAACTCTCAATGAAAGCACCAATGTCGGTGTCAAAACTGGCGGATCTCGGGTAGGGGGTCCCGAACTATGCGTCTAGGCGGATGGTAACAAGAGACAAGGGACACAGTGTTTTTACCCAGGTTCGGACCCTCTCGATGGAGGTAAAACCCTACTCCTGCTTGATTGATATTGATGATATGGGTAGTACAAGAGTGGATCTACCACGAGATCAAGGAGGCTAAACCCTAGAAGCTAGCCTATGGTATGATTGTTGTAATGGTTGTTGTCCCCTACGGACTAAAGCCCTCCGGTTTATATAGACACTGGAGAGGGCTAGGGTTACACAGAGTCGGTTACAATGGTAGGAGATCTACATATCCGTATCGCCAAGGTTGCCTTCCACGCCAAGGAAAGTCCCATCCGGACACGGGAAGAAGTCTTCAATCTTGCATCTTCATAGTCTTGGAGTCCGGCCGTCCGGACACCCCCTAGTCCAGGACTCCCTCAGTTAGCATATGCAAGTAATATGCGAATAGCCTCAAGTCTGGCAACAGGTGCAAAAGTTTCATCGAAATCAATTCCTTCAACCTGTGTGTAGCCTTGAGCTACAAGTCGTGCCTTATTCCTCACCACAAGGCCATTTTCATCTTGCTTGTTGCGGTAGATCCACTTTGTGCCGATGATATTATGCTTGCGAGGATCTGGACGTTTGACTAGTTCCCAGACATTATTGAGCTCGAACTGATGTAATTCTTCTTGCATGGCCTGGATCCACTCAGGCTCCAGAAATGCTTCATCTACCTTGGTGGGCTCTGCGATAGAGACAAAAGCATAGTGCCCACAAAAGTTAGATAAATGTGAAGCTTTTGAGCGTGTGAGAGGACCTGGTGCTTCAATGTCATCGATGATCTTTTCTACTTGCACTTCTTTTGCAACGCGAGGATGAGCTGGTTGTCGTCGAGGAATTTGATCCGCATTTTCTTCAGCACCATTTTCTTCAGCATTATCTTCAGGTGCATCTGCTCGACGATCTTCACATTCTAGAATGAATTCTTCAACAGCTTCTTCGGTAGGAAAGACATCCTCAGTAGCCTTGAACTTGATAGAATCTTCATGTGTTGGTTCATCTATCACAGAAGGTAGGTACTCTCTTTGCGAGCCATTAGTTTCATCGAACCGCACATCTACAGTTTCAACAATCTTGTGAAGAGCAATGTTGAAGACTCTGTAGGTGTGCGAGTCCTTTCTGTAACCAAGCATAAAACCTTCATGTGCTTTCGGTGCAAATTTAGCATTGTGATGAGGATCTCTAATCCAACATTTAGCACCGAAGACTTTGAAATAACTCACATTTGGTTTCTTGTCAGTGAGGAGTTCATAGGCAGTCTTTTTGAAGAATTTGTGAAGATATACTCTGTTGATGATGTGGCACGCAGTATCAATTGCATCAATCCAAAACCGATGAGGGGTTTTGTATTCATCAAGCATAGTGCGAGCCATCTCAACAAGAGTTCTGTTCTTGCGCTCCACGACGCCATTTTGCTGAGGAGTATAAGGAGCAGATAATTCATGAGTAATACCAAGTTCATCAAGATAGCCATCAAGACCTGAATTCTTGAACTCAGTTCCATTGTCACTCCTGATGTGCTTGATCTTCACATCAAAGTTGGCTGAAGCCCTCGAGGAAAATCGTTTGAAGACTTCCTGCACTTCATGCTTGTAAGTGATAATGTGCACCCATGTGTAATGAGAGTAATCATCAACGATAACAAAGCCATATAGAGATGCATCATTAGTCACAGCAGAATAATGATTGGGACCAAAGAGATCCATGTGAAGCAATTCAAATGGTCGAGTGGTAGTCATGGTAGTTTTCGCTGGATGCTTGGCCTTGGTCATTTTTCCAGCTTCATAGGCACCACACATGTGATCCTTGAGGAATTTTACATTCTCTATGCCAATGACATGCTTCTTCTTCGCGAGCGTGTGCAGATTCCTCATGCCAGCGTGACCAAGTCGTCAATGCCATAGCCAGCCTTCTGAAGCTTTTGCAAGTAAGCACACGGCAGGTTGTGGTCCTGTAGAGAAATCAACAATGTACAAGTCTCCTCTCCTAAAGCCTTCGAAGACTTTGGAATTGTCAGCTTCCATGATCACAACACAACGATACTTGCCAAAGACAACAACCATATCAAGATCACAAAGCATTGAGACAGACATGAGGTTGTATCCTAAGGACTCGACAAGCATGACTTTGTCCATGTGTCGATCCTTAGAAATCGCAACCTTACCTAGACCCAATACCTGACTTTTGCCTTTGTCAGCAAAGATGATACGCTTCAGATATGACGGTGTTAATGGAGCATCCATCAATAGATTCTTGTCACCAGTCATGTGATTTGTACAACCACTATCAATAACCCACTTGTTTGCTTTGGGTTGATCATCCTGCAGATGAATTAGTGCAGCTTACAAACTCATATACTTCATCAGTGAAGAATATGATATCAGTATCATCAGTTCAATTTCATCAAGCAAAAGCACAGATAAGCAGTATTGAGGACGTGTGAAATGAAGATTCATTTCATCATGATTAGCCTGCGTCCTTTCAGGCATTTTGTTAGGCCCCTAGCAAATTCTTCAGACGTCAAAGCACGTCTGGAGACCTGACCCTGCATAAGAGATTAGTTCTGTTTCTTCACCACCCACATCTAGAGGGGTGGCAAAGAGTTCATCACTCTGCGAGCACCATATGAGAAAGGTGGAAAGGATGCCAAACCATTTCGTTTCACATAAGAGGAGTTAGGGTAAGCATATGAATAAGCAGAGAAATTCTTCGAGGACTTATGAACATAATGATTTGAAGAATAATGCACATATTCATAGCCCTTAGCTTGACCCTGCGAAACAGAGTTGTTAGCACGATGATGTTCATATGAGGACTTTGATCCTTTTGAGGAATTTGATCCATGTGAGGAATTTGGTCCGTATGAGGACTTGGATCCATATGAAGAATTTGATCTGGAGTTCCTATTCTTCACTGGTGGTGTCATGAGGACATTCACCTAAAGACTTTGAACATAACTTTCGGGAACCCAGATTTTCTTCATAGGGGAACCGTTCCTGCAGCTAGTGCCAACATATCTAGCAAATACTTCACCATTCTGATTTTTGAATAGTTTATAGTTGGAGTCAAATGACTCGTCATAAGAATGAGGATATTCACATGTAAAGCCAGATAAGTTAGATGGATCAATTGGAGGTCCCTTTGTAGCAACCCATGAGGTTTTGGGGTACTGCTCAGGCTTCGAATATGTTCCATCAGCATTGAGTTTCCTCTCAAAGGCAATACCCTCTTTCCTAGGGTTTCTGTTGAGGATCTGCTTTTTAAGCACATCACAAAGAGTCTGATGCCCTTTGAGGCTTTTGTACATGCCTGTCATATACAATTCCTTCAGCCCTGCATTGTCAGTGATACTAGCAATGTCCTCAGATGAGGAATTAGTGATAGCAGAGGCAGGTGAAGAATGTGTAACATTTGAAGCATTTGAGCATTTAGGTGAAGAATTAGCAGATTCACGTTCAATGCACTTTAAGCATGGAGGATCAAATTGTTCCTGAGTGGTGCTGATTTGTTGAGCAAGTAATGAATCGCGCTCCATCTGAAGATCTTCATAACTCACTTTTAGCTTCTCAAGATCTTGCTTTCTTTGAAGAAATTCGTAAGAAAGCTTCTCATGATCAGTTAAGAGTGTTTTATGATGACTCTGAAGGTTGTCAAACTTAGACTGAAGTCTCTGAAGATTTTTAGTTAAGTCTTTAGTGCGGTCCATTTCTTCACCCAACATATCATCACTTTTATCTGACATGCTTTGAAGTTTTTCAATAGCCTTTTGTTGTTTCACACCAATCTTAGCAAGTTTACAGTAGCTAGGCTTAAGATTTTCATCAGATTCATCCTCACTTGATTCAGAGGAGGGGTATTTAGTTACCTTAGCAGCCTTTGCCATGAAGCAATATGTGGGGGCATAGTCATCATTGCCTTCATCAGCATTGTTGGTGTTGTCATTTTCTTCAGAGTTGAAGATAGACTTGCTGACAAATGCGGTGGCAAGAGCTAGACTCGCCACACCTGACTCAGACTCCTCGGATTCCTCTTCTTCCGCATTATCCTCAGATTCAGCCTCAGAATCCATTTCCTTGCCAATGAATGCCCGAGCCTTCTTGGAGCTGCTCTTCTTGTGGGATGAAGACTTCGAGGATTTTGATGATGAGGACTTTGAAGATTTCTTCTTCTTCTTGGCATCATCAGAACTGTCATCCTTGTATTTCTTCTTCTTTAGTTCCTTGTCCCACTAAGGACAATCTTGAATGTAGTGACCAGTGAAAGTGCGTTATGTCGACTAGAGGGGGGGTGAATAGGCGATTTTTATGAATTCTTCACTGAGGAATTTGCCGGTGAGGAAATTCCATAGTGAAGAACTACTAGCAACGGAATAAGTACTCAGAAGTAAGCATAACAGAATACAAGCATGGTCATCATGATGAAATGAAGACTAGCACAGAGTACAGAAAGCGTAATCACAGGATAACACAAGATGAAGACAAACAAAATGAAGAAATTGAACTGAGGAAATTGAGAGAGTCTTCAGTCAAAGTCTTCAAACACATATATGAACAAACACTCAACACAGTAATGAGGAAATGAAAGGGTTGAGGAAATAGAACCAGTTAGGTTGGTGAAGACAATGATTTGGTAGACTAGTTCCAACTGCTGTCTCAGTTGTACGTCTGGTTGGAGCGGCTGAGTATTTAAACTCGAGGACACACAGTCCCGGACACCCAGTCGCTGAGCACGCAGCTCAGGACACCCAGTCCTCACCGTATTCTCCTTGAACTAAGGTCACACAGACCTCGTCCAATCACTCGTGGTAAGTCTTCAGGCGACTTCCAAATCTTCACAGACTTCGTCACTCGGCGATCCACAATTCCTCTTGGATGCTCTAGACCATGACGCCTAACCATCTGGAAGAAGCACAGTCTTCAAAGGTAACAAGCGTCGGATCCACGGAGGATCAATTTCTTCAGTGATGCTCAATCACTTTGGGTTTGTAGGGGTTTGGTTTTGGGTTTTCCTCACTCGATGATTTTCGCTCAAAGTCCTCGGAGGATGGGTTGCTCTCAAATGACAAGTGTCAAGTTCTCTCGGAGCAGCCAACCAGCTAGTGGTTGTAGGGGGCGGCTATTTATAGCCTAGGGAGCAGCCCGACATGATAACACATAAATGCCCTTCAATGATATGACTGTTAGGTGAATAAGATATTTTGGGACAGCTGGCGCGCAGCACAGCAACGGTCGGAAATTTGACTCTCAAATTCCTCAGGGCTATCATGTTCCTCACTGTGTAGGCAATTCGCACTGGCGAATTCCTAACTCCTCAGTCAGAACAAATTCATCAGCGACCAGAAGAACTTCGTCTCTGTCACTGAAGAAAGTGACTGAACTGTATGAGATTTCCAAAGGCTTCACTCGAAGGGATTGGTAGGTGTAGGATTTTGAGTTGAGCATCACATGGAGATTTTTCCTTAGTATTTCCTCGACCCCCTTTAACAGTACGGTGTTTCCTATGACTCAAGAAAGAGAAAATGAAACTACGAAAACAAAAGTCTTCACGCTTCATGTTCCTCAAATGAATACCAAGTCTTCAAGGTCACACCAATTTCTTCACTTTCAAAGTCTTCAGAAAGTCTTCAGAATATCAAAGTCTTCAGTCGAAGAACTTCATTTTTAGGGGTCGACTTTCTCTGTAAATATCAAACTCCTCATAGACTTATAGACCCGTGTACACTCACAAACGCATTAGTCTCTTAACCTATAAGTCTTCAATACACCAAAATCACTAAGGGGCACTAGATGCACTTACAATCTCCCCCTTTTTGGTGATTGATGACAACATAGGTTAAGTTTTCAACGGGGATAAACATATGAAGTGTAAATACTGATATTGAGGAATTTCATTGCAAGATATAGAAGAACTCCCCCTGAAGATGTGCATAGTGAGGAATTTGCTTTTGAGGCAATGCACATTTGAAGAGTTGAATCATGGAGATCTCCCCCTATATCTTGTAATTCATACACACATTTGATATATTATATGAAGAATTTGAAATGCATGATGAAATATGGTGCCTGATGAGATTCAGCATGCGTGCAATGTCATTAACGAGGAATAAGCATGCAAAGCATAATGCAGCAAAAGTATCAGCGCACCATCGGGTTTAAGATTACAACTCAATCCAAATAAAAACTTCAGAAGAACGAGAGTTGTAACTTAAAAAATGCCCTTAATATAGACCCGCTTGAAGACTAACATAGATTTCTCCCCCTTTGTCATCAAATGACCAAAAGGATTGAAACTGAGGACTAACGCCCTGAAGAATTTCAAGTCGATGGAGGAGCGCCAGCGTTGTCGGGGTTGTTTGTTGTAGCAGGGCCTGCTGCAGTGTCGTCCAAATCTTCATACTCATCAGTGTCACGCGATGAAGAATAAGAGCTGGCCACCAGTGGAGGAACTTTGACCCTCTTGAATTTCTTCGGAGGAGGTGCAGACCAGTCAAATTCTTCCTTGAGACCCATAGTCTTCAGTTCTTCAGCGCTATAGACATGAGTGAGGACAGCCCAGGTGCGGTTGAAGGTTTCATGAAGGTAGTATTGGTTCTTCTTCACAGCATTGTGTGTTGAGGTCATATTGTGAAGAAGTGCACCAAACTAACGCTTTACCCATTTGTGATTGCGATCAACCTTCTGATGAAGACTGAGGAGTAACTCACGGTCAGTCATCACCCTAGGTGCTGTGGCTTGAGGATTTTGCTTGGCTGAGGTATTTGCAGCAGAGTCGTGTGTGGCAGAGTCGTCATTGGTAGAATAAGATGTAGCCTTGCGAAATTGACCATCCAATGGACGAATGCCTTCATCGATCACAGCAGCTGCCTTGCCTTTATCATCATCTGATGAAACTGTCCGTTTGAGGACTTCAATGGGAGGCAAGTAGCTACCGTGGTTCAGAGTGTCAGCTTTGTAATTCAGTGAAGATCTTGCCCTGATGAATCTCATAATCCAAGGAGCATAGGGCTTCAGCTCGAATGGTGACATAGCAATATTGGCCAGAGTCCTCATGAAGAAATCATGGAAGTTGACGGGAACGCCATGAATGATGTTGAAAAGCATATTCTTCATGATGCCAACGACTTCTTCATCATTTGAGTCGTGGCCTTTGATAGGACTCATTGTCTTCATCAGAACGCGATAGACAGTCTGAGGCACATAGAGTAATTCCTTGACGAGGAATTTGGTTCGTGGGGCCTGCCCAGGCTTCAAAGGCTTCATGAGCACTTGCATCTAGTGATTTGTCAGTTCAGGGTCACTGTAGGTGCAACGTGCACTGTCATGGGGAGGATTGAGAGGAAGGACACGAAGCAATTCAGTTGTCGGTGCCTTGTAGTGAGTGTTTTCAGTCATCCAGTCCAACACCCATGAGTTGACATCTTCAGCGTCTCCAGTGATATGCAGTGTCGCGTAGAACTGAAGAATGAGTTCTTCATTCCAATCGCAAATGTCCGTGCAGAAATTTAGTAATCCTGCATCGTGAAGAACACTGAGGACTGGCTCGAAGCATGGCAGAGATTCCATGTCCACGTGAGGAATATGTTCATGATCGAAGATTTTGTCTTTGTCAAACAGCACAGAGGAATAAAAGTTGGCTTGACTAGCAGTCCAGAAACGTCTCTTCCTTATGCGAGCAGAGTCATAGGGGTTGTAGTCAGTGAAGAAAACATGCTCGGCAAAGAAGTCTTCAGCCTTGAACTTCTGTTTACTTGAGAACGGATTCTTCGGCTTTGGCAGAGGGGTGTCAGTGAGTTGCATTACCACCTCAGGAATCGCGAGCTTAGGTTCTTCAGGCTGAGGAATTTCTGGTTCCTCTTCTTGTGCAACCTGAGGATCAGCAGCAGCAGGTTCTTCAGCACTAGTGGCTGGAATGTCTTCATGCACAGAGGGAGTGGTTTGAGTTTCTTCAGAGCCCATTTGAACTGTTGGTGCAGGGGACTGAGGAATCTGTTGGATAGGTGTGAAGAGAGGAGTATTTGGATGCTGACTTTCCCAAAAGTCATCATTCATCACAGGTGTAGTGCATCCTATATCCACATCTTCATCTTCTATTTCCTCAACACTAGCCTCTTCAGCTGTGAACTGAGGCATAGGTGAGGAAATGACTGGCGTTGAAGGGATTTTGTCCACTTCAATTTCTTCATCAATCTGCTCTGACAAAGCAGCAGAATGATTTCCTTCATCAGATCCGCTTGGGATCTCATAGTCTTCTCCAAAAGGAACAAGGTCCTTTGATGGCATGGAGGAAATCGGGACAGCATCAATTGGATTTTCGAGTGAGCTGGTCATTGGCTTCATTTTCTTCGCAGTCGAAGAATTTGACGCAGCTGATGACTTCCGTTTCTTCACTGCAGCTCGCTCTGCAGCCTTGGTCTTCTTCACATCTGATGCAGATGGAAGAATTGGAGTTGATGTAGGCGCAGGAGGAGCTGAGGAATCTGGTTGAGTTTCTTCAGGCGCAATTGATGCAGTTGCCCTGATCTCTTTAGTTTCTTCACGCGCACCACTAGTGGATGCCCTGGCAATTTCTTCAGCGGCTGGAATTTCTTCACCAGCCCTAGAACTAGCATTTTCTTCAGCAGGCTGAAAATCATCAGCGGTGCTGGCATGTTCTTCAGCAGCCTGAGGATTTTCTTGTTGCGATGGGGCTGCAACATTTGTGAATTTCTTCGTCAGGTTGATGAATCTCACTTTAGCTCCTTGCCAATCAGCATAGTAGGCATCAAAGTCTTTGCCGAGGGCTTGAATTTCAGACTGAGCCTGGAGAAGTTCCTCAGGTGTCATTCTGACAACATTTTTCTTCAGGAGCTTCTCCTTTCTGTATTGCGCTTTCTTGATCTCTCTTGCCCTTTCAAACTTCCATTTCTCTTGAGTGATGAAATGGGTCAGCATGTGACTTTGACCAGGAGTCAGATGAAAATCAGGCATTGGGGTGTTTGAATCCTTGTGCCAGAGGTCAATGTAGTCGAGGATCTTCCTCGGATCCAAAAGCAGTGGCACAGATGTGCCCTTGGCTCTAGCGGCCTTCACCTGTCTATCTCTGATGATTTCTGCAAGTTCATCATCAGAAGCTTCATCATCAGAAGGCACATGGAATGTGACCTGTTTCTTCTTTTGACTTGGCCGAGGACCTCGTCCAGCTGTTGCTTTGGTCTTCAACAGTTTGGGGCCTGATGAGGAAATTGGTGCAGCTGAGGAACTTGCTGAAACACCAGAGGCACTCGAGAAACCAGCAGTCCTTTGACATGTAGCCAGATGCACAGGAGCTGAGGACTTTGAAGGAGCTGCTGAGGACTTTGGTGGAGCAGTAGCAGTGTGAGGAATTTGCCGTGAGGGCATTGCTGAGGAACTTGGCCATGAGGGTGCTGTTGGTGAAGCACTTGGCTTACAAGCAGGCTTCTTTGGCATGGATTTCCTCGGTTTGACCGAGGCCTCAGTAGCAGTAGCAGTGGCAGAATCCTCATTGAATTTCTTCACTGCCTCCTTGGCTTGTCTTGCCAATTTAGCTTGGCGCTTAGCCCATTCTTCAAGAAAGTCCTCACCACGTTTGAGGCTTGTGAGGTCAGCTACTTGGCCAGGTACCAATGGAGATCTTGGGCATGGAGGATTGAGGGCGAATTTCTTCATGTACTTTGGAGTCACATATCTGTATTCCCTCCATTCCCTTGCCCATCTCCGTTCAATCCTCTGTATGCGCACCTTGCGCTGATTTTTGTTTTCTTTGCCAAATTTTGATTCATCAGGTGTGCAATAGTCAGCATAAATTTCCTCAAGGATTTCAAACGCAGTCATAACCTCAGGTTTCTTTCCTCCTTTCTGTGGCTTCTTACCGTCTGCCATATTCTTCAGATGAGGAATTTGAACAATTGAACACTCTGAAGAAGTATGCAGTTTTTCTTCGAGGAATGCTGCAAATGAGTTAAGTTGATGAGAACCTAGTGATTCAGCAACAGACATGAGTACCTGTGAACAGAGTATATGTGCGAGGAATTTGGAGAGGTCATATGCATTCTCAGAAGGTTTTTCGAAAAGAACAAGTTTTGAGGAATTTGACCAGATGAACCTTGAGGAATTTCACTAAGCGTTCTTGTCTTAGGTTCTAGAGTTGTACAGATCGAAGATCCACACAATTAGGGAATCTTGAAGAAAATGATTGCTTAGAGAAACAGTTCAAGATCATATGATGTGTGAGGTGTTCATATGTGTGAAGATTTGAAGAATAAACACCTTTGAAGATTTTCAGGAAAGTTTGAGAATCAAAGTGAGTAATAAAAGTAACTTTTAATTACCCGAAGTGAAGAACACGACGAACTGAGAAGAACAGATGTGAAGTTCGTCAGGTTAGATCTCCCACGCCCTAACTTGGCAGAGGAAGACAGCTACGGCGGCGGCGGAGTGAAGATTTCCGCGGTCGGCGTGAGTACGACGGCGACGAGGTCGAGGCAGTGAAGCTCTTCCTCACCGGCGACGATGGAGTAGCGGCGGCGCTAGGGTTTGAGGAGCTCGAGCAAGAGAGAAGCGATCGAGCGGAGTAAATGAAGTGAGGAAGGGGAGAGGGGTATTTATAGACACGGTAAAAACTGTTCGCCCGAAGATTTGGGACGAACATGCCCCTGCCCTTTCTCCTGCTCGCGACATGTATCACCCACGTACTGTGTAGTTGAGATCGTGTACGATCGTGGGTGAATAGAATAATGCATTGTGGGATGCGTAATGGTTTGAGCGGCAAAACCGAAAATTTGGATAAGATTTGTCTTAAAGTTTCGTTCGCAATTTCTTCAGCTAACAAGGACACAATGAAGATTTTGAACGAGTTTCTAATAGAACGCACATGAAGAATTTGTGAATAGATTGGGTTGAGTATAGCATAGAGGGGGAAGGGTCCGATCACATTCACTTAGCATAAAAAGCAACTTGAAGAAATAGCTATAAGTGAATGCTGTAGAGGACATAAACTCATATATATATATATATATATATATATATATATATATATATATATATATATATATATATATAGCCAATGAAGAAAAACGACGGAAACAGTGAAGATTTTGCAAAGTTGAAGAATTTGAAAAACAGAAGAATTTCAAAACTGAGGAAAAACTCAAATTGAAGATTTTCAACTTTTTGTGGTGGCGTGACCCACCGTATAAGAATGATGATTTCAGACACCGCGTACAATTGTCGTAGGGTTCTGAGAATCAAATTCTTCATTAATTTCTTCACACTTAGAGTGTTATTCTTCATTGATTGAAGAAAAACGTTTCTTCATGTATTGCACATCTAAGTCATCAATTTTGCATAAGTGTTAGGATGTGTGTCCTTTTCAAAGAACATTCGAAGATTCTAAGATATTTAGCTCAAACCGCAACTTGCTAAATCTCTTCTCATCCAAGGGCTTAGTGAAGATATCAGCTAGCTGTTCTTTAGTCTTCACGTGCTTGATGGAGATGTCGCCCTTCAACACATGATCACGAAGAAAATGATGACGAATCTGAATGTGCTTTGTCTTCGAGTGCTGAACTGGGTTGTGAGCAATCTTGATGGCACTCTCATTATCGCAGAGGAGAGGCACATTCTTCACGTTGACGCCATAGTCCTTGAGTGTATGCTTCATCCAAAGCAGTTGAGCACAACAAGAGCCAGCAGCAATGTATTCAGCTTCTGCAGTAGACAGTGATACGCAGTTCTGTTTCTTCAAGGACCAACAGACCAAGGATCGTCCGAGGAAATGACAAGTGCAAGAAGTTGACTTGCGGTCCACACGATCACCAGCATAGTCAGAGTCAGAATATCCAATGAGATCAAAAGCAGAGCCCTTGGGGTACCATAATCCTAGTGTTGGTGTGTGAGCTAGATATCGAAGAATATGCTTCACAACCTTATGGTGTGATTCCTTCGGTGCAGCTTGAAATCGGGCACACGTGCAAACACTAAGCATTATATCTGGCCTAGATGCACATAAGTACAATAAAGAACCAATCATGGAGCGGTATACCTTGTGATCGAATTCAATACCATTTTCATCAGTGCATAGATGGCCATTTGTGGGCATAGGAATTTTGACGCCTTTGCAATCTTGCATGCCGAATTTCCTCAGTACATCTTTGAGGTATTTCTCCTGAGATATGAATATGCCATTGCGCTGTTGACGAATTTGAAGACCTAAGAAGAATTTCAACTCTCCCATCATAGACATTTGATATTCTTCACTCATCATATAGGCAAATTCATCACTATAACGTTGGTCAGTACAGCCAAAGATAATATCATCAACATATATTTGGCACACAAACAGTTCACCATCATAAGATTTAGTAAAGAGAGTAGGGTCGAGTGAACCGGGTGTGAAGCCATTCTTCATGAAGAATTCCTTCAATGTATCATACCACGCCTGAGGGGCTTGCTTGAGGCCATAGAGGGCCTTATTAAGTCTGAAGACTTTGTCAGGATTCTTTGGATCTTCAAAACCTGGGGGTTGAGCAACATATACTTCTTCCTCAAGCTTACCATTGAGGAATGCACTTTTCACATCCATTTGATATAAGATGATATCATGATGGTTAGCATAAGCAAGTAATATGCGAATAGCCTCAAGTCTAGCAACAGGTGCAAAAGTTTCATCGAAATCAATTCCTTCAACCTGTATGTAGCCTTGAGCTACCAGTCGTGCCTTATTCCTCACCACAAGGCCATTTTCATCTTGCTTGTTGCGGTAGATCCACTTTGTGCCAATGATATTATGCTTGCGAGGATCTGGACGTTTGACCAGTTCCCAGTCATTGTTGAGCTCGAACTGATGTAATTCTTCTTGCATAGCCTGAATCCACTCCGGCTCCAAAAATGCTTCATCTACCTTAGTGGGCTCTGTGATAGAGACAAAAGCATAGTGCCCACTAAAGTTAGATAAATGTGAAGCTTTTGAGCGTGTGAGAGGAACTGGTGCTCTAATGTCATCGATGATCTTCTCCACTTGCACTTCTTTTGCAACGCGAGGATGAGCTGGTTGTCGCTGAGGAGTTTGATCAGCATTTTCTTCAGCACCATTTTCCTCAGCATTTTCTTCAGGTGCATCAGCTCGAAGTTCTTCATGAACTAGAATGAATTCTTCAGCAGATTCTTCAGTAGGAATGACATCCTCAGTTGCCTTGAACTTGATAGAATCCTCAGGTGCTGGTTCATCTAACACAGAAGGTAGGTGCTCTCTTTGTGAGCCATTAGTTTCCTCGAACCTCACATCTACAGTGTCAACAATCTTGTGAAGAACAATGTTGAAGACTCTGTAGGTGTGCGAGTCCTTTCCGTAACCAAGCATAAAACCTTCATGTGCTTTCGGTGCAAATTTAGAATTGTGGTGAGGATCTCTAATCCAACATTTAGCACCGAAGACTTTGAAATAACCCACATTGGGTTTCTTGTCAGTGAGGAGTTCATAGGCCGTCTTCTTGAAGAATTTGTGAAGATATACTTTGTAGATGATGTGGCACGCAGTATCAATTGCATCGATCCAAAAATGATGAGGCGTTTTGTATTCATCAAGCATAGTGCGAGCCATCTCAACAAGAGTTCTGTTCTTGCGCTCCACGACGCCATTTTGCTGAGGAGTATAGGGAGTAGATAACTCATGAGTAATACCAAGTTCATCAAGATAGTCATCAAGACCGGAATTCTTGAACTCAGTTCCATTGTCACTTCTGATGTGCTTGATCTTCACACCAAAGTTGGTTGAAGCCCTCGAGGAAAATCGTTTGAAGACTTCCTGCACTTCATGTTTGTAAGTAACAATGTGTACCCATGTATATTGAGAGTAATCATCAACAATGAGAAAACCATATAGAGATGCATCATTAGTGACTGCTGAGTAATGATTAGGTCTGAAGAGGTCCATGTGAAGCAATTCGAATGGACGAGTAGTGGTCATGATAGTCTTCGCTGGATGCTTGGCCTTGGTCATTTTTCCAGCTTCACAGGCTCCGCATAAGTGATCCTTGAGGAATTTGACATTCTCAATGCCAATACCATGCTTCTTCTTCACAAGCGTGTGCAAATTCCTCATGCCTGCGTGACCAAGTCATCGATGCCATAGCCAGCCTTCTGAAGCTTTTGCATGTAGACACACGGCTGGTTGTAGTCCTGTAGAGAAATCAACAAAATACAAATCTCCTCTCCTAAAGCCTTCGAAGACTTTGGAATTGTCAGCTTCCAGAATCACAACACAGCGATACTTGCCAAAGACAACAACCATATCAAGATCACAAAGCATTGAGACTGACATGAGGTTGTATCCTAAGGACTCAACAAGCATGACTTTGTCCATGTGTTTATCCTTAGAGATTACAACCTTACCAAGACCCAATACCTGACTTTTGCCTTTGTCAGCAGAGATGATATGCTTCAGATGTGACGGTGATAAGGGAGCATCCATCAATAGGTTCTTGTCACCAGTCATGTGATTCGTACATCCACTATCGAGGACCCACTCAGTGGCTTTGGGTTGATCATCCTGCAGATGATTTAGTGTAGCTTACAATCTCATATGCTTCATTAGTGAAGAATATGATATCAAGTTCATCAGATGAATTTCATCAATTAGTAAACAGATATAGCAGTATGAGGACGTGTGAAATGAAGGTTCATTTCATCATGATTCGCCTACGTCCTTTCACGCAATTTTGTCAGGTCCCCAGCAAATTCTTCAGACGTTAAAGCACGTCTGGAGACCTGACCCTGCAGAAGAGATTAGTTCTTTTTCTTCACCACCCACATCTGAAGGGGTGGCAAAGAGTTCATCACTCTGTGAGCACCATACAAGAATGGTGGCATAGAGGCTAAACCATTTCGTTTCACATAAGAGGGGTTAGGGTAAGCATATGAATAAGCAGAGAAATTCTTCGAGGACTTATGAACATAATGGTTTGAAGAATAATGCACATATTCATAGCCCTTAGCTCTACCCTGCGAAACAGAGTTGTTAGCACGATGATAATCATATGAGGACTTTGATCCTTTTGAGGAATTTGATCCACGTGAGGAATTTGGTCCATAAGAGGACTTAGATCCATATGAAGAATTTGATCTGGGGTTCCTGTTCTTCACTGGTGGTGTCATGAGGACATTCACCTGAAGACTTTCAAGGCACTTCTTGGGAACCCAGATTTTATTCATAGGAGAACCGTTCCTGCTGTTAGTGCCAACATATCTAGCAAATACTTCACCATTCTGATTTTTGAACAGTTTATAGTTGGAGTCAAATGACTCATCAGAAGAATGAGGAGATTCATATGTAAAGCCAGATAAGTTAGATGGATCAACTGGAGGTCCCTTTGCAGCAACCCATGAGGTTTTGGGGTACTACTCAGGCTTCCAATATGTTCCATCAACATTGAGTTTCCTCTCAAAGGCGATACCCTCTTTCCTAGGGTTTCTGTTGAGGATCTGCTTTTTAAGCACATCACAAAGAGTCTGATGCCCTTTGAGGCTTTTGTACATGCGTGTCATGTACAATTCCTTCAGCCCTGCATCGTCAGTGATACTAGCAATGTCCTCAGATGAGGAATTAGTGATAGCAGAGGCAGGTGAAGAATTTGTAATAGTTGAAGCATTTGAACATTCAGGTGAAGAATTAGCAGATTCACGTTCAATGCACTTTAAGCATGGAGGAACAAATTCTTCCTAAGAAGCGCTGATTTGTTGAGCTAGTAATGAATCGCGCTCCTTCTGAAGATCTTCATAACTCACTCTTAGCTTCTCAAGATCTTGCTTTCTTTGAAGAAATTCATAAGAAAGTTTCTCATGATCAGATAAGAGAGAGTTATGATGACTTTGAAGGTTATCAATCCTAGACTGAAGTCTCCGAAGATTTTCAGTCAGGGCTTTAGTGCGATCCATTTCTTCACCCAACATATCATCACTTTTGTCTAGAATGTTTTGAACCTTTTCAAAAACCCTTTGTTGTTTTACGGCAATCTTAGCAAGTTTAGAGTAGCTGGGCTTTAGGTCCTCATCAGATTCGTTTTCACTAGATTCAGAGGAGGTGTATTTGAGTACCTTTGCACCTTTTGCCATGAAGCAATAGGTGGGAGCATAGTCATCATTATTTTCGTCAGGCTTGTCGGTGAGGTCAGTTTCTTCAGTGTTGAAGATGGACTTGCTGATGAAAGCAGTAGTGAAAGCCAGACTGGCCACACCAGATTCAGATTCTTCAGATGCCTCCTCTTCCTCATGTTCCTCAGATTCAGCTTCAGAGTCCATTTCCTTGCCAATGAATGCCCGAGCCTTCTTGGAGCTTCTCTTCTTGTGAGATGAAGACTTCGAGGATTTTGATGATGAAGATTTTGATGATTTCTTCTTCTTCTTCGCATCATCAGAACTGTAATCCTTGTATTTCTTCTTCTTCAATTCCTTTTCCCACTAAGGACAATCTTGAATATAGTGACCAGGTTTCTTGCATTTGTGGCACAGCCTTCTCTTATAGTCACTTGATGAGGAATCACTGCTTCTTGAGGATTTTCCAAAGCGACCACGTCTTGAGAACTTCTGGAATTTCTTCACGAGCAGTGCTAGCTCCTGGCTCAATTCTTCAGGATCACCAAGACTACTACCAGAATCCTCACATTCAGATTCAGACATAGCCTTAGCCTTCAGGGCACGTGGTTTTCCATAGCTCGAACCATAGAGATCTCCCTTTTTTCAGCAAGCTGGAACTCGTGAGTATTAGCCTTTCGAGGATATCGGCAGGATCAAGAGACTTGTAGTCAGCCCGTTCTTGTATCATCAGTCCCAGAGTATCAAATGAGGAATCAAGCGATCTCAACAGTTTCTTCACCACCTCATGGTCAGTGATGTCAGTGGCACCAAGGGCTTGAAGCTCATTTGAGATGTCAGTGAGGCGATAAAAGGTTTGTTGGACATTTTCATTGTCGAGTCTTTTGAAGCGGTTGAAGAGATTCCGAAGAACATCAACTCGAGAGTCACGTTGAGTTGAGACTCCTTCATTCACTTTGGACAGCCTATCCCAGATAAGCTTCGCAGTTTCCAAAGAGCTCACTCTTCCATACTGTCCTTTACTCAGATGGCCACATATGATATTCTTCGCTTGAGAATCGAGTTGCTTGAATCTCTTCACATTGGTAGCGTTCAGTGAGGGTGAGACAGAGAGAACACCATTTTCCACAACATACCAGAGATCGTTGTCAATTGCCTCAAGATGCATTCGCATCTTGTTCTTCCAGTAGGGGTAGTCCGTCCCATCAAAGGTAGGACACCCAGCCGAGACCTTGATCATACCTACGGTCGACATAACTAAAACTCCAGGCAGTTAAACCAAAATCACACAGAACAAGGGAGTACCTTGCTCTGATACCACTTGAAAGTGCGTTATGTCGACTAGAGGGGGGTGAATAGGCGATTTTTATGAATTCTTCACTGAGGAATTTGCCGGTGAGGAAATTCCCTAGCGAAGAACTACTAGCAGCAGAATAAGTACTCAGAAGTAAGCATAACAGAATACAAGCATGGTCATCATGATGAAATGAAGACTAGCATAGAGTACAGAAAGCATAATCACAGGATAACACAAGATGAAGACAAATAGACTGAAGAAATTGAACTGAGGAAATTGAGAGAGTCTTCAGTCAAAGTCTTCAAACACAGATATGAACAAACACTCAACACAGTAATGAGGAAATGAAAGGGTTGAGGAAATAGAACCAGTTAGGTTGGTGAAGACAATGATTTGATAGACCAGTTCCAACTGCTGTCTCAGTTGTATGTCTGGTTGGAGCGGCTGAGTATTTAAACTCGAGGACACACAGTCCCGGACACCCAGTCGCTGAGCACGCAGCTCAGGACACCCAGTCCTCACAGTATTCTCCTTGAACTAAGGTCACACAGACCTCGTCCAATCACTCGTGGTAAGTCTTCAGGCGACTTCCAAACCTTCACAGACTTGGTCACTCGGTGATCCACAATTCCTCTTGGATGCTCTAGACCATGACGCCTAACCGTCTGGAAGAAGCACAGTCTTCAAAGGTAACAAGCGTCAGATCCACGCAGGATCAATTTCTTCAGTGATGCTCAATCACTTTGGGTTTGTAGGGGTTTGGTTTTGGGTTTTCCTCACTTGATGATTTTCGCTCAAAGTCGTCGGAGGATGGGTTGCTCTCAAATGACAAGTGTCAAGTTCTCTCGGAGCAGCCAACCAGCTAGTGGTTGTAGGGGGCGGCTATTTATAGCCTAGGGAGCAACCCGACATGATAAGACATAAATGCCCTTCAATGATATGACCGTTAGGTGAATAAGATATTTTGCGACAGCTGGCGCGCAGCACAGCAACGGTCAGAAATTTGACTCTCAAATTCCTCAGGGCTATCATGTTCCTCATTGTGTAGGCAATTCGCACTGGCGAATTCCTAACTCCTCAGTCAGAACAAATTCATCAGCGACCAGAAGAACTTCGTCTCTGTCACTGAAGACAGTGACTGAACTGTATGAGATTTCCAAAGGCTTCACTCGAAGGGATTGGTAGGTGTAGGATTTTGAGTTGAGCATCACATGGAGATTTTTCCTTAGTATTTCCTCGACCCCCTTTAACAGTACGGTGTTTCCTATGACTCAAGAAAGAGAAAATGAAACTACGAAAACAAAAGTCTTCACGCTTCATGTTCCTCAAATGAATACCAAGTCTTCAAGGTCACACCAATTTCTTCACTTTCAAAGTCTTCAGAAAGTCTTCAGAATATCAAAGTCTTCAGTCGAAGAACTTCATTTTTAGGGGTCGACTTTCTCTGTAAATATCAAACTCCTCATAGACTTATAGACCTATGTACACTCACAAACGCATTAGTCCCTTAACCTATAAGTCTTTAATACACCAAAATCACTAAGGGGCACTAGATGCACTTACAACCAGGCTTCTTGCATTTGTGGCATAGCCTTCTCTTATAGTCACTTGATGAGGAATCACTGCTCCTTGAAGATTTTCCAAAGCGACCACGTCTTGAGAATTTCTGGAACTTCTTCACGAGCAGCGCTAGCTCCTGGCTCAATTCTTCAGGGTCACCAAGGCTACTACCAGAATCTTCACACTCAGATTCAGACACTGCCTTGGCCTTCAAGGCACGTGGTTTGCCATAGCTTGAACCATAGAGATCTCTCTTTTCAGCAAGCTGGAACTCATGAGTGTTTAGCCTCTCGAGGATATCAGCGGGATCTAATGACTTGTAATCAGCACGCTCTTGAATCATCAGTGCCAGAGTGTCAAATGACGAATCGAGTGATCTCAGCAATTTCTTCACCACCTCATGATCGGTGATGTCAGTGGCACCGAGTGCTTGAAGCTCATTTGAGATATTAGTGAGGCGATCGAAGGTTTGCTGAACATTTTCATTGTCGAGTCTTTTGAAGCGGTTGAAGAGATTGTGAAGAACGTCAAAACGAGAGTCACGTTGAGTTGAGACTCCTTCGTTTACTTTGGAGAGCCTATCCCAGATAAGCTTAGCAGTTTCCAAAGCACTCACTCTACCATACTGCCCTTTACTCAGATGACCACATATGATATTCTTCGCTTGAGAATTGAGTTGCTTGAATCTCTTCACGTCAGCAGCATTCAGGGAAGGTGTGACAGAGGGAACACCATTTTCCACAACGTACCAGAGATCTTTGTCAATTGCTTCAAGATGCATTCGCATCTTATTCTTCCAGTAGGGGTAGTCCGTGCCATCGAAGGTAGGACACCCAGCAGAGACCTTGATCATACATGTGGTCGACATAACTAAAACTCCAGGCGGTTAAACCAAAATCACACAGAACAAGGGAGTACCTTGCTCTGATACCAATTGAAAGTGCGTTATATCGACTAGAGGGGGGTGAATAGGCGATTTTTATGAATTCTTCACTGAGGAATTTGCCGGTGAGGAAATTTCTTAGTGAAGAACTACTTGCAGCGGAATAAGTACTCAGAAGTAAGCATAACAGAAGACATGCACAGTCATCATGATGAAATGAAGACAATCACAGAGTACAAAAAGCGTAAACACAGGATAGCACAAGATGAAGACAATCAGACTGAAGAAATTGAACTGAGGAAATTGAGAAAGTCTTCAGTCAAAGTCATCAAACACAGATATGAACAAACACTCAACACAGTAATGAGGAAATGAAAGAGTTGAGGAAATAGAACCAGTAGGGTTGGTGAAGACAATGATTTGGTAGACCAGTTCCAACTGATGTCTCAGTTGTACGTCTGGTTGGAGCGGCTGAGTATTTAAACTCGAGGACACACAGTCCCGGACACCCAGTCTCTGAGCATGCAGCTCAGGACACCAAGTCCTCACCGTATTCTCCTTGAACTAAGGTCACACAGACCCCGTCCAATCACTCATAGTAAGTCTTCAGGCGACTTCCAAACCTTCACAGACTTTGGTCACTCGGCAATCCACAATTCCTCTTGGATGCTCTAGACCATGACGCCTAACCATCTGGAAGAAGCACAGTCTTCAAAGGTAACAAGCGTCGGATCCACGTAGGATCAATCTCTTCAGTGATGCTCAATCACTTTGGGTTTGTGGGTGTTTGGGTTTGGATTTTCCTCACTCGATGATTTTCACTCAAAGTCCTCGGAGGATGGGTTGCTCTCAAATGACAAGTGTCAGTTTCTCTCGGAGTAGCCAACCAACTAGTGGTTGTAGGGTGACGGCTATTTATAGCCTAGGGAGCAGCCCGACATGATAAGACATAAATGCCCTTCAATGATATGACCGTTATGTGGATAAGATATTTTGGGACAGCTGGCGCAAAGCACAGCAACGGTCGGAAATTTGACTCTCGAATTCCTCAGGGCTATCATGTTCCTCACTGTGTAGGCAATCCGCACTAGCGAACTCCTAACTCCTCAGTCAGAACCAATTCCTCAGCGACCAGAAGAGCTTCGTCTCTGTCACTGAAGAAATTGACTGAACTGTATGAGATTTCCAAAGGCTTCACTCGAAGGGATTGGTAGGTGTAGGATTTTGAGTTGAGCATCATATGGAAAATTTTCCTTAGTATTTCCTCGACCCCCTTTAACAGTACGGTGTTTCCTATGACTCAAGAAAGAGAAAAACAAAACTATGAAAACGGAAGTCTTCAAGCTTCATATTCCTCACATGAATATGAAGTCTTCACGGACACACCAATTTCTTCACTTTCAAAGTCTTCATGAAAGTCTTCAGGAATACCAAAATCTTCAGTCGAAGATATTCATTTTTAGGGGTCGACTTTCTCTGTAAATATCAAACTCCTCATAGACTTATAGACCTGTGTACACTCATAAACACATTAGTCCCTTAACCTATAAGTCTTCAATACACCAAAATCACTAATGGGCACTAGATGCACTTACAGTTTGTTATTTCCGGCCTCATTTAAATTGCGTAAATAGTTAGCTTACTTATATTTCACCTCTTGACATGTTTAACAACACTTAATATTGTTGTACTTAAACGAGAGCAAACTAAATAACTCGAATGTGGTGTTTCGCCAATATGCAACTTGTTGCATATTGAGCTCCACTTAATTTGTAGTATTGTTTGTGCACTTTGCCATGCCATGCCTCATTAAGTCGGACATGCATCATACTTGATTGTGCATCATGCTATGATTATGCTTATGTGTTTACCATGTTGTTTCCTCCTTTCCAGTTTGCTTCTCTTGTTAGCTTTAGTTTCGTTCCGGAGTTGTGAGGACCCGTTCGACTACGTCCGTTTGTCTTCTTAATGGACTCGTTCTTCTTCCTAGCGGGATTTCAGGCAAGATAACCGTTACTCTGGATCTCACTACTATCATTGCTATTAAACCCGGGCATGGGCAGCCCGGCCCGACGACCCGGCCCGGGCCCGGCCCGAAAAACCCGGGCCGGGCCGGGCCGGGCTTGACACTCGGGCTGGGCTCGGGCTTTGTTTTGCAGCCCGAAAGGTAGTTCGGGCCGGGCTCGGGCTTCTCTTTTTCTATTTTTCGGGCCGGGCTTTCGGGCTTCGGGCCGGGCTTGCACGTACACGTACTAAAAAACAGCGTTCGGGCCGGGCTTTCGGGCTTCGGGCTTGTGTTCGGGCCGGGCTCGGGCTTCAAATCAGGGAGTATTTTGGGCTTCGGGCCAGGCTCGGGCTTGAGAAATGAAGGTCGGGCTTTTACAAGCCCGTCCCGAAACCCGGCCCGGCCCGACGTTTGCCCAGGTTTAATTGCTATGCTAGTTGCTTCATTCTATCGCTATGTTGCGCTTCCTATCACTTGCTCTTCAAGCCTCCCAAATTGCCATGTCAGCCTCTAACGTTTTCACCCTTCCTAGCAAACCGTTGTTTGGCTATGTTACCGCTTTGCTCAGCCCTTCTTATAGCGTTGTTAGTTGTAGGTGAAGTTGAAGAATGCTCCATGATGGACAATATTATGTTGGGATATCACAATATCTCTTATTTAATTAATGCATCTATATACTTGCTAAAGGGTGGAAGGCTCGGCCTTATGCCTGGTGTTTTGTTCCACTCTTGCCGCCCTAGTTTCCATCATACCGGTGTTATGTTCCTTGATTTTGCGTTCCTTATGCAGTTGGGTGATTTATGGGACCCCCTTGACAGTTTGCTTTGAATAAAACTCCTCCAGCAAGGCCCAACCTTGGTTTTACCATTTGCCTACCTAAGCCTTTTTCCCTTGGGTTTCCGGAGCCCGAGGGTCATCTTTATTTAACCCCCCCCCCCCGGGCCAGTGCTCCTTCGAGTGTTGGTCCGAAACGGGCAGACTGCGGGGCCACCACGGGGCAACTCAAGGGCTAGTTTTACTCGTAGGCTGACCTATCCGATGTGCCCTGAGAATGAGATATGTGCAGCTCCTATCGGGATTTGTCGGCACATCGGGCGGCTTTGCTGGTCTTGTTTTACCATTGTCGAAATGTCTTGTAAACCGGGATTCCGAGACTGATCGGGCCTTCCTGGGAGAAGGAATATTCTTCGTTGACCGTGAGAGCTTGTGATGGGCTAAGTTGGGACACCCCTGCAGGGTATCAACTTTCGAGAGCCGTGCCCGCGGTTATGTGGCTGATGGGAATTTGTTAATGTCTGGTTGTAGAGAACTTGACACTTGACTTAATTAAAACGCATCAACCGTGTGTGTAGCCGTGATGGTCTCTTTTCGGCGGAGTCCGGGAAGTGAACACGGTTTTGGGTTATGTTTGACGTAAGTAGGAGTTCGGCATCACTTCTTGATCATTGCTAGCTTCACAACCGTTCCGTTGCTTCTCTTCTCGCTCTTATTTGCGTATGTTAGCCACCATACCATGCTTAGTCGCTGCTGCAACCTCACCACTTTACCCCTTCCTTACCCATTAAGCTTTGCTAGTCTTGATACCCATGGTAATGGGATTGCTGAATCCTCATGGCTCACAGATTACTACAACAACAGTTGAAGGTACAAGTAATGCGATGATCATGACGCGAGAGCGATGTTTGCTTGTTTTGTAGTTCTTCTTCTGCTTCTTCTTCGATCAGGGGATAGGTTCCATGTCGGCAGCCTGGGCTAGCAGGGTGGATGTCGTTTGAGCTTCTGTTTGTGTTTCATCCGTAGTCGGATGTTGCTCTTATGTATGATGATGTTGTATTCGTGTGGCATTGTATGCCTCTTGCATGTATCCCCAACTATTATGTAATGGTACGATGTAATGATATCCACCTTGCAAAAGCATCTCCAATATGCGCTTGTATCCTTAGTGGGACCTTCGAGTTCCTTTAGGATAGGGCCGCATATTGGGCGTGACTAGTTGGTATCAGAGCCTTGACCGACCATAGGAGCCCCCTTGATTGTTGGCCATTGTTGAGTCTAGAAGAAAACTATTTTGAGTCTTAGGATTATATATATCGGAGAGTAGGATTCTTTTTACTCCTCAACCCCCTTCGTCGCTCTGGTGAGGACTCTCGACGTAGATGTTTAGTCTTTCCTCTCCTCAATTTTTCACAATTTTTTTAGGATCACGCGAGTATCTTGGGATCGTTCCGATATTCTTGTGACGAGAACATTGTTCTTGGTGCCTCCTGACATTTAGGGGTTGTGGCAGTGTCCCGGGGAGTTGAGCTCCGAGGTGTTGTCGTCACAATTTTATCGTTGCAGTTCTGGAATACCTGAGTTTTGCCGACATCGAAAATCTCTCTTATGCAATTGTTGGTGAGATAACCTCGATGCCATCCAGTACTGGGGAGTTTGGGAGTATTGCCATATCTTGTATAATGGATGCTTTTTGAAGGTTGAGGTACACGATTTCCGGAGTTTTCTTGGTTATGTGTTGACGGATGGATACAGCTGGATGTAGGGATTGTTAGTTTGGGTGAGATATATTGCTTCCCCTGTATCCCCAACACCAGATTGCATAACCAGGAAGTTTCGGGAGTTTATAGGTGGGAATTCAAGTAGCTCCTAGAATATCTTTTCGACAGATCATGATATGGGATTGGGTAAATCTCTATCATATGTATTTGTTCCGGCTTATTCTGCAAGCCAAATCCTTTGTTTTGTTTTTATTTGTGGTATTCGAGTTGCTTCGATGTCAAGTGTTGATCCATACCTTTCCTAAATGGTGTTCTCATATTTCTATGGGAGTGCTAATCCTTCTTGATCATTGAGGTTGTCATGTTAATTCTTTTCCAACCGGCATGCTTCTCTTCAAGTGGATCCGATCATTTCAACATCCGCAAGATCAATTCTAAGTTTTTTTTTCTCTCAACGGTATCCATTCCATCTGCCCCAAGTTGCCTTTGTTTTCCTGCCCTCCCACCCTTTTCTGCAAGGACTCATATATTTTAATCAAGTATCTATTTATTCATGTGAAGTCTCTTCACTCTTTTCAATCAATGTTCTGATCCGGTGATCCTCGTGAAGATGCTCATGAGCTTCAAGTTCATCATTCTTCATTCTCATATTTTTTTCCGGTGGTTTTAACTCAAGCTTTCGGTGTTGATAATACCCATTTCCTCGTTTCAAA
Source organism: Triticum timopheevii (assembly GCA_963921465.1). Taxonomy (NCBI): domain Eukaryota; kingdom Viridiplantae; phylum Streptophyta; class Magnoliopsida; order Poales; family Poaceae; genus Triticum; species Triticum timopheevii. Next base: position 440,769,343 of record OY997264.1, on the reverse strand, counting down.
TGATATCCCATGCCGGTGCATCCCATAATTGTTCACCTCTCTCTATTAGTATCCAGAGTGCTAAAGATATCTCAGAAGAATCATGTTTCCATTCTTAATCCGTTCGAGTTATTTCGAGGTTTTTCTCTCATTCAAGCTATTTAATTCTACCGGTGCAATCTCTATTTCAAGCAATCCTTCAATGATGTTTCTTTCGAGTGGGCCCTAACCCACATGTCTTTTCCCAGGATCTTACCTGACTCTTCTAATTTATCCGGAGCGATTTCCAAAGTCTTTTGAAGTTTGACGTAAGAATGAATTTTCATCAGTCATATCTCTTCTCAAAGATCGTTTTCAAAATATTTTCATCGTTGCTTCATCATTTCTATTCTTCTTTGATCCAAAGTGCCTCAACAATTTTGGTGGTTCTCGTCATCATTCTCAACATGTGAAGACCGAAGAAGTGTTTCCTCTAAATCTTGGTCCATTCTCTTGAAGATTCATGGTTCTAGCTTCATGCTAATCTCATAATTGTTTTGATTGTGACAATTCTTTTCTTACCATCCGGAGCATTTCATGAGTTGTTTCCATTTCTTTCCTTCGAAGGCCACCATGTCATAATTCTTCATTCTCAGTGTAGCTATCGTTCTCCAAATCTTACCGGTGAATCATTGAAATATCTTCTAATCTGCTCGTGATCTCTTCATTCTCTTGTATCTAAGTTTCCTCAAGTATCTTCGTTCGTTTTCTAATTCTTCTCGGTGAATTGTTCCTTTGCTACTTTCATTTTCAATTCTTACGGTGGTTTGTTCAAGATTTCACTTCCTTCATTATCATATCAATTCATTCGTCGTTTCCAAATCCCACAGGTGGTTCCATCAATACCTTCTCAAGTTTGCGCTATATCTCTCTTAATTCTTTCTATGAGAATAAGTAGTATGCCAAATCCGTTGCTTGTCATCAATTTAAACTGATGAAGGATACGCATAACGTAATTCTTATTATTGTTTCAAGTGATCTAGTTTCTTCTTTCCAGAGTTGTTCATCATGTCACATTTCTCAGTTCGAGATACTTCATCTTTTCTTTTCTGGAGTTCCAAGCTTTCCGCATTATCTCATCACGAAGCTCCACCTAAATTATTGCAAGGCTTCACCTTGTGTTTTCAACTTCTCTTCCTTTCTATCACCCTTTTATTACCAGAGTTCTCATGGAGGCTCTACATGGTGGTTCGTCAAGGATTCCTTTCATTCTTCATTTGTTATTCAAGACTTCTCTTGAGGTGATGATCCGCCAAGCTAAACTCAAAATTAAACATGGTTCTCAACACATGTTTTGTTTTGAGGCGTTCAAGTATTCTTCTTCTTGCATTTCGAAGTGCAATTCTTTCTACCTTAGCTTTTGAGGTGGTGTTATATCATTCTTGGCAATTTCCATTCAGGTTTCGCGATTCACATGTTGTCAAGAATGAGGTATTTTAAATCCATCAATCTCTTCTTTGGAGTTATCTTGGTATAGATTTCACCTAAATCCTTCCCTAAGGAATGTTGCTATTATGGTGTTTATCAATGATCCAAGTTATCTCTCTATCATCTTGGTGGAAGAAGTTTTCCATCTCGTTGGTGTTCTCAATTATATTATTTGTTTTCGTAGTGGCAGAATTTTCGCCTCAATTTTGAGAAGTTTTCCATAAGCCCACTACAAGTTTATTCGTTTCGTTGTTGGTTTTCCAACAACCCCGTTGTAACCTTCTTGGAAGGGTGCTTTCCAAGCTCATTTGTGGCAGAAGTTGGCATTTTCTACTCCATTCTGTTATTCCAATGATCTATCTTCTATTCTTTCTTCCGGAGGCATTGTGTTGTTGCTCTCTTTACTCATCTTCTCGAATTGAGGATCATGTTCTTTTCGTGCTTATCCATTTAAACGGAGTGTTATGTCATCTCTTCAAGTTCTTTTCAACTTATCAAGTCTTGCATCTCTTTTCAACCGGAGTGCTGTTCGAATTTGTTCTTCCTGGTTCCTTGTTCATCTCGTTTCAGCCAGAGTGGTTTCAATTCCTTCTTGTCCATTGTACTCGTCATCCTTAGCCTTGCAACCTCCAAGGTTCAAATAGTGTCCCTTGTTTCTATTTTCTACTGCAGTGCTCTCAATTGTGTTCAACTCCGTTGTGTTCTTTCTTTCAACTTTTCAACCTCTCAAAGTTCTTTGGTTTCACTCATTTGTCAAAGAAGCAACTTAGTTTTACCTATGCTCTTCCACTAACGTTTCTCTCCGGTGCCATCCTAGATCTCGGGACAAGATCCTCTTGTAGTGGTGGAGTGTTGTAACACCCGGGATGTACATTCCATAATTGTAACTCCAACTCTTGCCATTTCCGGATATGTGTTATGTTATTTCCTTCGTGGTTGGGTTTGGTCTTTTGTTTTGCATTTTGTTCATGTCATGCATCTCATCTCATAGCATCATGCGCATTGCATCTGCATGTTTTCAAAAAAACTCGTTACCGTTCGTAGTTGCCGATTCTCTCTTTGCCTCTGTTGACCAATTGTCCAATTGTCAGGCCCTTGTCTTCGTCAACCTCTCTCAGACCCCTCGCATGTGTCCGAAACCTTCCCCGAACCTGACCAGCTCAGTCATCTCCGTTGGATTCGAATCATCCCCTAACATCCATAAAATATCTTCACTGTTTTATTTGGGCTACCTAACCTATCTATTCTCGGCCGTTTGATTTTGATCGGAGGGACTAGGTACCCCTAACCTAAACCACTTGCTATATATATAGGTCCAACCCTATGATCTAGGGATCCTGTCCCATCCTTCCCATTCCGCCGCCGCCACACACCCTCCTTCTCATCGGGATCCCCTCGATCCACCCACATCCTCAATTTGCAAACCCAGCCAACCATTTGAACCCCGACCACCGAGCACCTCCCACCTCAAGCTCCTCCCAGATCACCATGCCGCCTTCATGAGCTAGGAGCACGTCCTCGACCCCAAGCCACTTCTCCCGCCGGCAATCGAAGACACCAACCAGCGCACCCCCTGCATTCCACGATCCAGTGCGCCACCCCCAAGCTGCTCCGCCCCTGACGTCGTCCCGCTCGTCCCGGCAGTCTCCACCTTGCTTTGATCCAGCGCCCGAAACCCTCCCCCTTGCTCGATCCCGAGCAGGAGAGGACCCTGACGGCTCGTCCCCGCGCAGCCCATGAGGCACCGGCCTCCTCATCTCCTTGCTGCCTCGTGGGTCCTCCTTCCCCTCGTCGGAGCCACACATCGGCGACCCCAGGAATGTCGCCTTCTTCTACCCGTCTCTCCCTTCCTTCCCGCGCGTCTCTCTCTTTCGTTCAGTGCCCCTCTCTCTCTTCTCTGCCCAGGAGCAGGAACCATGCCTTGGACGCCAAGCTCCACCGCTACTGTCCCGTGCGCGCCGCCGTCTAGATTCGCCGATTCCCTGCCGAGGCGCACCAGATCTGGCCGTTCCGGCCGCTTCCCGCCTACCCCATCGCCAGGATCCCGCAACAAGTCCGCCCCCATCGTACTGCTTCACGGAGATGAGGACGAACACAAGCCCCTGCCTCCTCGCCCGCTTCGTCCAACTGCGCGCGTTGACCAGCGCCAGCGCGTGGGTCGCGCCAGGCCTAGCGCCCCCTTTCCGGCCTCACCTCACCGCAATTCCGAGCCATGGCCCATGGTGAGAACCCCAGCCCCTCCAGATTTGGCCTGATAGTATTTTTTCCAGACCTGCGAATTTTGCTAATTATCCAGGAACTGTTGTTTTACAGAAAAGTCCCTCATGTTCATGCATATAATAACTCATGAACCGTGCATCGGATTAAAATGATTTAAACATGTAAAATGCTTAGAATTTTGTGTAGATTAATAATATGCCACTTTCATCCATGTTTAAAATGTTTAAAATGCGGTTTGTGTTTATTTGCTTAAATACCATGCTAAAATGATTTATTTCATAACTAATTAACCGTAGCTCCGAATTTAATAAACTTTATATGTAAATGGGGTGGAAAAATGCCTAGTTTAACATGGTGCACTTCATTTTCCTGTTTAACAACATTAAAATAAGTTTTAGGGCAGAACAGTACCAAATTCTAAATATGGACATGAGGATTTTCCGGAATTGTTGTTTGTTATTTCCGGCCTCATTTAAATTGCGTAAATTGTTAGCTTACTTATGTTTCACCTCTTGCCAGGTTTAACCACATTTAATATTGTTGTACTTAAAAGAGAGCGAACTAAATAACTTGAATGTGGTGTTTCGCCAATATGCAACTCGTTGCATATTGAGCTCCACTTAATTTGTAGTATTGTTTGTGCACTTTGCCATGCCATGCCTCATTAAACCGGACATGCATCATACTTGATTGTGCATCATGCCATGATTATGCTTATGTGTTTACCATGTTGTTTCCTCCTTTCCGGTTTTCTTCTCTTGTTAGCTTCGGTTTCGTTCTGGAGTTGTAAGGATTCGTTCGACTACGTCCGTTTGTCTTCTTCATGGACTCGTTCTTCTTCCTAGCGGGATTTCAGGCAAGATGACCGTTACTCTGGATCTCACTACTATCATTGCTATGCTAGTTGCTTCATTCTATCGCTATGCCACGCTTCCAATCACTTGTTCTTCAAGCCTCCCAAATTGCCATGTTAGCCTCTAACCTTTTCACCCTTCCTAGCAAACCGTTGTTTGGCTATGTTACCGCTTTGCTCAGCCCCTCTTATAGCGTTGTTAGTTGTAGGTGAAGTTGAAGATCGCTCCATGATGGACAGGATTATGTTGGGATATCACAATATCTCTTATTTAATTAATGCATCTATATACTTGGTAAAGGGTGGAAGGCTCGGCCTTATGCCTGGTGTTTTGTTCCACTCTTGCCGCCCTAGTTTCCGTCATACTGGTGTTATGTTCCTTGATTTTGCGTTCCTACGCGGTTGGGTGATTTATGGGACCCCCTTGACAGTTCTCTTTGAATAAAACTCCTCTAGCAAGGCCCAACCTTGGTTTTACCATTTGCCTACCTAAGCCTTTTTCCCTTGGGTTTCCGGATCCCGAGGGTCATCTTTATTTAACCCCCCCGGGCCAGTGCTCCTTTGAGTGTTGGTCCAAAATGGGCAGACTGCGGGGCCACCACGGGGCAACTCGAGGGCTAGTTTTACTCGTAGGCTGACCTATCCGGTGTGCCCTGAGAACGAGATATGTGCAGCTCCTATCGGGATTTGTCGGCACATCGGGCGGCTTTGCTGGTCTTGTTTTACCATTGTCGAAATGTCTTGTAAACCGGGATTCCGAGACTGATTGGGTCTTCCTGGGAAAAGGAATATCCTTGGTTGACCGTGAGAGCTTGTGATGCTAAGTTGGGACACCCCTGCAGGGTATAAACTTTCAAGAGCCGTGCCCGTGCTTATGTGGCTGATGGGAATTTGTTAATGTCCGGTTGTAGAGAACTTGACACTTGACTTAACTAAAACGCATCAACCGTGTGTGTAGCCGTGATGGTCTCTTTTCGGCGGAGTCCGGGAAGTGAACACGGTTTTGGGTTATGTTTGACGTAAGTAGGAGTTCAGCATCACTTCTTGATCATTGCTAGCTTCACGACCGTTCCGTTGCTTCTCTTCTCGCTCTTATTTGCGTATGTTAGCCACCATACCATGCTTAGTCGCTGCTGCAACCTCACCACTTCACCCCTTCCTTACACATTAAGCTTTGCTAGTGTTGATACCCATGGTAATGTGATTGCTGAGTCCTCGTGGCTAACAGATTACTACTACAATAGTTGCAGGTACAAGTAATGCGATGATCATGACGCGAGAGCGATGTTTGCTTGTTTTGGAGTTCTTCTTCTGCTTCTTCTTTGGCCAGGGGATAGGTTCCATGTCGGCAGCCTGGACTAGCAGGGTGGATGTCGTTTGAGCTTCTGTTTGTGTTTCATCCATAGTCGGATGTTGCTCTTATGTATGATGATGTTGTATTCGTGTGGCATTGTATGCCTCTTGCATGTATCCCCAACTATTATGTAATTTTACGATGTAATGATATCCACCTTGCAAAAGCGTCCCCAATATGCGCTTCTATCCTTAGTGGGACCTTCGAGTTCCTTTAGGATAGGGTCGCATATTGGGCGTGACAATCTTTCTAGTAAGAATGAAAACAAACGACAAAAAAAAATTTGGACGATGGTTCGAAGTCATGACCGCGGGCACAGCGGACAAGGTGGCCTTGTATTGGTATGCTAAGCCGTCTATTTTAACACACAGGAGCTGGTGTGGTGATTATACACACACGCACTCATGCACACGAACTGCATCCACGCAACACTCACACAAACACATGCACCCACGCACGCACGCAACACTCACACATACACACGCAGCCACGCACGCATGCAACACTCACATGCACACACGCACGCATATGCATGCATGCACACACCAGTACACCACACGACCAACACACACTCTCACGCTCACGTGCTCAACCTACACGTGCATGCGCACACATCAGGCCCTGACAGACACATACACAATCTGGTGATTCCCGCGCACGGGTTGGAGCCTTGTCGCGCCTGCGTAAATTTGTGTTTATCTGACCTTTTCCCTATGCGAACTGACAGGTGGGACCCACAAGGAACATGGTCAATTTAACTAGTCAACATGGCACCACGCAGACTATTTGGCCGGTCAACAGAGTGCAATCCAATGCTAAACTGTGAGCAAGTGACCATATAATCACCGCAAAATGTATATAGTGACCATAATCAGCTTATTCTGAAGTTCGGTGACCGTATTACGCTTTTCTCTCTGTAGGCCCTCCAAAACTACATCTCTACACGTTCTCGCATGTTACATCTAACAACTATGCAATACAGCACTACTACTACACTCTAACACAATAAATCATATGTGTTTTTAGTTTTACTAGATATCATATTGTTACTTATAATTATTCAGTTTGCATACATTAAAATTGCCTTTGAAATGTATGGCCAGTATCAGCTACCGCGCGGGAAAAATCCTGCCCTTTCCTGTTTAATCGGATTTGTATCAATGGATCGTGCGAAACAGCAAAACTATAGTACTATACAGTACAAGTGACACTTCGCTGGGCCGTCGTGTCGTCTACTCCTCCGTCGTAAGAGTGGAGCGCTCGCTTTCATAAATCTTCTAGTCCCTTTCGCCATCATGCTACCGGATCCACGTGCCATACCGCAATACAGTGCAGAGCAGCCGGGGTGAAGCACCCCAGTCATGGCGCCGGCGTAGTAATGAGCAATGAGGCGTCAAATCACAAAGCTGCACCTTTCCCACAGTTAAGTTGGAGGGACGATGTAATAATGCTAAAAAAAGAAGTTGGAGGACAAAGCAACCATCATTTCACTCGTTGTTGAATCCGCTTCTCCCTGATCTTCTTCAACTTAACCACGTGTTGCTTCTGCCGTTGTTCTGCCTCATGTGGGACACGGATTGGCTTGGTAAAGCACTAACACGTGGCACCGCATGTTAGCAAACCGCCAGGACAACATCCTCCGAAAATGAGAAGCCTGATCCTAGACTTACAAAGGGCTACATAGCTGCTACATATACTTTCCATCTAATCTATATATGCCCCCCTGATTTTCAGGTGGGGTGGGCCTAATCCTCTCCTTTAATCCAATCAAATAGTCCCACATCACATCAGTTCGTAACTTTACGTAAACCATTACGTGGATGTAGCATTGCTCAAATAAGAAACCTCCCCCGCCATCCGCGCGACAAAATCACCTCCTTTTTACTAATCTTGATTCTATAATTTTTTAGATCAATATAATTGAGATTTGTATAGATAGCACACAGGAGCAAAACCAAGTGGTATGGTTAAGGGCATCCACAATGTGTAGCCAAATGTGAAAATAGCTTTTGGCATTGTGGGAACCATTGTGGACGGTGTTGCCAAAGCCAAAAAGATGGAACCGAAGCTCCCTGTTTGATTGATTGAAGGAATAGAAAAATGCAACGCTCTCCTCTTTCTCCCATGCTTGGACGCATGTAGTATAGTATAGAGCACAGAGTCTACTCCCCTGTCCCTTCTATCACAAATCACAAAGCAGTGAGGCGTCAAATCACAAAAGCATGGACGAAGCAACCATCATTTCACTCTTCGCTGACTCCGCTTCTCCATCATCTTCTTCGAGAAACCATCTCACCGCACTAGTACTCCTAGTAGTACTAGTAAAGGACTTCCTCGATGCAAATAAGGCGGTTGTCTCGGCTTGCAGGCGGCACTTGCGAATGACTTACCGTGGTCTCCCTCAATGGTGTTATCCGTCGAACGCACTTCGCCAAACCACAAAAAAAATATCGTCGACGTCACCGCAATGGGGAAGGAAGTCAAATATAGTTACTACCTCCATTTTTTGTACACAAGGCCAGTATATATCAAAATTACAATTTGCAAAGGGCCACTAACACTAATCGAGGCAAAATTGATGGGGTTAGCAACCAAGGACATTAATATCCACTGCATGCATGCGGAAGTGAGAAGGTTGGTTTGCATGGCGCTGCATTAATCAAGCGATGAGGAGTGAGATGGTTAGCTCTTTGGTCTTTGGAGAAAAAATACGCATTAATTGACACGTGAAACGAGGATTTGTATCGATTAAATCCCGCGAAGGAAAACCCCGCCTTTCTTTTTTAACACTAGTACTCCTAGTACGTACGTACTTATCCTGTTTGGGTCTAGGCCTTGCATTGCCAAACTTCGCCACACATTTTGCCAAGCTTGCCTAAAGTTTTCAAAATGAGAAGGACGTACACTTGCGCATGGCTGTCGCGGTCGCACCGCACCCTCACACGCTCGCTCCTGCACGCCGCGGTCGCACCACAGACTGGCCCAAGTCAGGCAACTTGCATAACAAATATATGTCTTTACACAGCAAAAGATCCATAAAAACAACAACATAAAGAAAAACTATCACTGCTCGCGGAAAGAGACGGCCTCGTCGTCTTTGGCTGCCGGCGCGAACCAGCCGTAGCTTCCGACGTGTGTCTCCGCACCGTGGTTGTCCTCGGCCTCCAGCTACTCGTTCAAGCGGAGCGTGCGGGTGCTCTGTACGGACAAGAGCACAGCCCGGTTCAAGTCAAGGACGTCCGGTTCCGCCTGCAGGAGGGCCTCGATGGCAGCGGCATCCGCGCGCTCCGCGTCGAGTCGAGCCTCCACCGCCCGGTTCAAGTCCAGGACTTCCGGTTCCGCCTGCAGGAGGGCATCGATGAGAGCGGCATCCGCGCGCTCTGCGTCGAGTCGAGCCTCTGCCGCCCGGTTCATGTCCAGGACGTCCGGTTCCACCTGCAGGAGGGCCTCGATGGCAGCGGCATCCGCGCGCTCTGCCTCAAGTTGAGCCTCCGCCGCCCAGTTCACATCCACGACATCCGGTTCCGCGTGCAGGAGAGCCTCGATGGCAGCGGCATGCGCGTTCTCCGCGTCAAGTTGAGCCTCTGCCTCTCGGTCCTCCTTTAGTATCGCCATGTTGAACCGCTAGTCCGCTTGCACCATGGGGGACTCGGACGCCGGCACGAAGTCGACGTCCATCGTCTCATACCCATTGGGGGCCTTCTGCGCCGCGACCTCTGCAGTGAACATTGGATCGGCTTCCTCCTCCTCGTAGCTTGGCTCCAGAGAACTCAGGGATTGGCCCGCCGCAAAGCGAGCTTGGGAACGGAGGTCTGTGGCGCCGACCGCCGCCGCGATTTCTGCACGGCGCTCCGGCGTCAGCATCTTGTAGTAAGTGATCTTGTGGCGCACCATGGCTTTCCGGCGAACTAGGGGACGCTTGATGCGGGCTAGGGGATCGAAAGGTCGGGGAATGGGCTGGAGATTTGGTGTGGTTTTAGGGCAGTGGCTGGCGTAGGCCGAGCAGCAAAGGTTCTAGTGTGAATAGTGGTTCTGGTGACGACCGGTCAATCGGTTTTGACTGTACATCGCTCTTGTCGCGTTCGCGTTGCAGCCCGGCACGTTGGACCATCCACGTCGCTCACCGAATGGAACACGCTTCGTCTTGCGTTTTCGCTTGCTTGTGGGACCGAAGTTGAGAGCAAACCTACGTCCCTCCCCCTCCCCCGCCCGTGTCATTTATTATACCACCACTCCCTCCATTTTTTGCGGAGTAAATAAAAACAGAGGGAGTATACTATGGATGAGGATCCCCTGACGTGGCCGAACCCATTGAGTAGCTGACATGCGGGGCCTAGCAAGCATGGGGTCCGCCAGTAAGTGACCGAAAGGGAGGTTAAGGCAGGGATACCTACGTCAGAGGATCCAGTTCCACTACTACTTTGACCAAATGTTAGAGTAATAATATATGACATGCAACTTACACAAATGTTAGAGTAATAATATATGACATGCAACTTACACAAAGCATACAGGGTCTAATGCGTTTTTTAAGGCTAACTTTGACCAAATGTTAGAGTAATAATATATGACATGCAACTTACACAAAGCATACGGTCAAATTCGTATGTGAAAGGAGTTTCCAATGATATAATTTTCACATTATACACCTCATGTACTATTAATCTTGTCAATAGTCAAATTGGAAACCATCTCGAGTACAAATCTAGGAGTACGTACGAATCTAAAAATATTGATTGGGCGTTGTTGAATGTTGATACCTTTTTGATCAAAGTAGAGATACTTTGACTACACATAAAACTTATATGTAAACTAGAAAGGATAGGAGGGAGTATATTGTACGTTCAAAAACGAAAGGAAGATTGAATACCCTTTATATATGATTTGCGGATGGTATGATCACCGTTTCAAAATTTTGAATCCGCCTTAGGTATCACGTGCCCCCACTCGTTCCCTCTCGATTTCATCTCGGGGTCCGGAGATCTATTGAAAGAGGACTAGGGTGGGTACATGCGAATGATACTCGGCGGAATGTTCAAATGAGGCATGCGAGAGGATGGACTCGACTGGAGGGCGACATGATCGATGGAGAAGAGGGTTGGAGAGGAATGAGAAATAAGCAAACGCCACATGATTATACTTGAACGGCTCAAATAAACAATAAGTTGTCTCGCTTGGCCTACATAGTGAAAGGCCTAATGCGCAACGCGGAGCACTGACGGTCGAATATGGCCGGGAAAACAGGGAAACCGACATGTGGGGCACACCCGTCGGGACGTAGCGCAGACTAGTCCAATGGAGGAGCTGGCCCATGACCTCCTCGCCACCGACAACCGTTCATGTGGGTCGTTGGGGCAAACAATGGGGCGCAGCTCCAACACCACCTCTGGACACGGCGACCACGGTGAGCGACACGCTCATATCATTGCTAGACACGGTCAGTTTCAGTGTGCCGAGGGTGGCGTTAGTGTTGTGGCACGACCAACAGTATGTTTGGTTTGTGCCCAAGGTTGCCCCATCAAAGCATTGGGTAGCCAAAATTTTGGTTGAGGTCTTGGTTGCCCATGATTTGGCCGACATTGTCAAGAAAAATGAACTACAGTTGGCTAGAGTTCATTGGCATGCCAAAAAAATGGCAACCATCCAAACAAAGACCAGTCTTTGGGTCATGACCAAAATTTTGGTTGAGGTATTGGTTGCCCATGATTTGGCCGACATTGGCAAGAAAAATGAACTAGAGTTGGCTAGAGTTCATTGGCATGACAAGAAAATGGCAACCATTCAAACAAAGACCAATCTTTGGGTCATGACCAAAATTTTGGTAAGGTGCACTTTGGCCACAATCCAAACACACCCCAACACCCGGCTCGTCAAGGATGCACGGGGCACCGTGACACATCCGCGGAGTGGTGTACTGCGGCCAACTGCATCCTCTGGACCTGAGACCATGCCGGGTCGTCTTGCTTTTTCAATGACATGCGGGGATCACATGTGAGCAAAGGGCATCTCCAACATTGCCACGACCGCAACTGACTACCCTGGCACACCAAAACGCTCGTCCCTTGTGCCATCGCGCGGTGCGTTCCCAGCCGACGCTAGTTGCCCGCATTCATGTCGTCCATTTGTTTGTCGTTGTTAAGAGGCTCGGTGCCCGAGGAACCAACTCCGGCGACTTAATGACGCACCCGGACGCTTGGCCTCACCAGAATGCGCTACTTAAAGCGGCAACGCCCAGCTAACCTCCCCACCATAGCGCATCATCCTCCTACCTGGCACCACATCCGCCATGACCGCAAGTGCGAACGCTCTACGGGAGAGCTTGTCTTCAGGGATGAAGCTCGAGGTCGCCGCCCTCACTCAAGTCGCCTCTCGCAGCGCAATAGCGGCGTAGCCGGACGCGGACGCGACCGCACAAGCGGTGGCCACGCTGGCCGCCGACGACGGGAGCACCGTCAGCCACGCGTCCTACTTGCCCCCGTCCAACGTCCGGCACCGCCGAGGTAGGGGACTCCTCCGAGGATGAGTAGGGCATGGTAGGCGGCAGGGCATGGTGTGCCAACTGGCCGGTCCATATCCCGTGTTCTACTCTTCCTCGCCGGAGACCGCACCTTCACTTCACGGGTCTTGAACCCCGCCCCTGTACATAGAGAACGTAGATGGAGGACGTCGGTCGCCACCGTAGAATAGGTTTAGGGTCGGGTTTCTTTTATTTTTCTATCCTATAAAAGTTTGAAATGTAATGAAAATCTGCCGTGTTTGCATTAATCTCGGCCGATGTATATGAACGAGGGAAAGCCTTATCTGCAAATGTGGAGAGGAGTGCGGGTAAATTGTCATAGTTTCCTTCCTATCCGTTAGATATAGATCGGACGACCTATATTGCAGGATGACAGGCACACCATCATCACCAACTCTGCTTTTTATTGAACCGAGACAAATCTAACATGCAAAGTAAAATAAACACATGGGGTCTATACATACACAAATTATCTTAGGCACTCCAATAGTACGTCCACTACACATTCACGCATTTCACATCTTTCTACATCTACGGGAACCTACGAAAGGGTTAACGTAAATTGCCTCTCTCTCTCCTCCCCTGATTTTCATGGTGGTGGGCCCCTCCTTCCCCCCAATCTACAATCAACAGCTCACATGTTTCACATTATGTTAATTACGTAACTGGGATTATGTAGGTGTAGCATTACTCATGCTAAAAAACCAAACTAAGCCAACCTCCCAGGATATCGCGCGGGAAAAGACCCGGCCGCGCCATTTTAGTCGGGATTACCGGATTACTAGTAGTAGTATCGATGGATCGCGCGAAGCAACAATTTTTTTTGAGGGGGCGAAGCACCTAGTTTAAAAGGAAAAAAGGCGGTACACTCGCAGCACCCCTGTCGCGGTTTCATTGCACCCCACACACGTTCGGTCCTGCACAAGGCACACGCAAACGGAACGCGCTTCGGCTTGCCACTTCACTGACACGTGGGACTGCACTTGGAGAAACCGACCATGCGTCAAACTCCCCCTGCCCACCGCGCGAAAATCCTCCCCCCCCACACACACACACAAAAATTCCCCCCAAATTCGATTCAACCACCCTTCGGCCAACTAGCCAATAATATTCTCCAAACCCCCCTCCCCCCGTCCCCCTCCACTCCATTCGCTCCGCCAAAGCCGCCCTCCCCGCCACGCCGATACGTCGGCGCCGCGATTTGTCGAGGGGACGCACGGCGATCCTCTCACTCCCACAGTACACTCTCGTAGATTGCCATCCTCTAGCCGCGCCACCACCTCTGGCTATGTTCTTGTGGAGGCGCACGACGGTCAGCGCCGCCACTGTTGGCGACGTTCGTGTGGAGACGCACGGCAGTCAGCTTCTCCCACGGTATGCACATTCTAGACTGAGGCCCCGTTCATGTCGGTGTAGCGCTGAATGTTAGCTGATAGACGCTGTTAATCTCACTGTTTGCTGAAGTAGTTTACTGTCAATATGCTCTGCTTAAGAAGCTTCCTTGCCCTGTTCTGCACTCAATCTGCTTAGCTGAGATGGCATGCCATGGCCGATTAGTTGCTAAAATATCCTGCAATATATTTATTGTGACGTAGATTGCCATGGTCTAGTAGCCAATTTGTTAGGTGAAATAGCTCTACACCATTTTATACTCGATCTTTGTTGCTGCGATGGCCTTCGATAGTTTGATGGCGGTGTGCTCGGCCTCATTGATTGCTGAAACAGCCTGCCATAATTTAGCACTCGGTGTTTGCTGAATTAGCTTTACATATATTTCATTACTTAGATCTGCTTGTCCAAATATCTTGCCATAGCTTTAGACATCGACCTAGGTATTTTTTTTCTGGACTTCATAAAAAGCATATATGTTTTCCTGTAATATCTAGTAGAAAAACTAATTTGTATGTCTAACAGATGGACATGACTTGGATAACTTCTGCTCGAAGATTCTCCACTGCATATGTCGAGGGGGTTGAAAACTTCATGAACATTATCAGAGCTGAGTACGATGGTCCAAAATCAGATGTGATCTGCCCGTGTAGCAGTTGTATGAATTCAGTTACAAGACCCCAGTCAACTGTGCAAAATCATCTACACTTGTATGGGATGTCGGTTACATATACTAGGTGGGTTCATCATGGTGAAGTTGTGAACGTCAATGTTATTGACTGCGTGGAAGCAGCAGATCACCATCTTGATCTGCCTGATGCTCAGGTGGAAGAGGGGGAGGAGGTGGCGGTGGCGGAGCTAGTGAGTTTGACCAACATTGAAACAATGCAACGAAATACTTGTGCATTCCTTGAACTTTCACCTGCAGAAGAAAAATGATGGGCCCGCATGTTGGAACAATGCAACGTTGTTGTCACCCCAGGAAATAAGCTGCCAGTATTCTCAGCTATGGTCACCTTTCTTCAGGTGAAGACATCTGAGCGGATGACCAACAAATCATTCGATGCGATGTTTGCTGCTTTCCACAAATCTTTCCCAGATGCTTCTGAGCTGCCACACACCTACAGTAAAATGAAGAATTTCCTTCAAGCAGTTGGAATTGGATATGATATGATCCATGTTTGTAAGAATAATTGTGTTCTGCTCCAGAAGGATCATGCTAACTTAAGTGAATGCCCGAAATGCAAATCATCAAGATGGAAAGATGGCGATGCTGTGAAGAGGATTCCTCATAATGTTCTGAGACATTTTCCAATTACACCAAGATTGCAGAGGTTGTTTCATGATGCTGAAACAAGAGAGGATGTACTGTGGCATTCTAGGAACCAGGAGTACAGAGATCAGAATGTAATGAGCCATCCATCTCATGGTAGTGAGTGGAAAAGCTTCAATGATAAACGCAAAGAGTTTGCTACTGACCCGAGAAACATTAGACTTGGCTTAGCTTCAGATGGATTTAACCCATTTGGCCACCAGAGCGCCACATATAGCATGTGGCCAGTGCTTGTTATCCCTTACAACATGCCTCCAAATGTCTGCACCAAAGAATCAAAGTACATGATGGCCTTGCTAATCCCAGGTCCAAAAAGTCCTGGAAAGGATTTTGATTTGTTCATGGAGCCTCTTGTGGAGGAACTTCAACAGCTATGGAAGGGTGTTCTCACTCGAGACCTATATAGCAGCCCACCAGCTGATTTCTTTCTGCGTGCTGTTATAATTTGGTGCATCCATGATTATCCGGCTTTGGGCACTATGTCAGGGCGAACGACACATGGTTACAATGCATGTGTTCACTGTGACAGGAATCCGTTGTCATACGCAATACTTAGCAAGATCTGTTACATTGGACACCGCGTTTCCTTGCCAAGGACAAGCCGCATCCTAGAAAATACCGAAGACATGTGTTCAATGCAAAGCATGAAAACCGTGATGCTCCAAAGAGGCTCACCGCCGATGAGTTGCAAGTGGAATTAGAGAAGGTCAGGCATATTACACCAGGAAACCATCCTGGTAATGGTAGCGGGAAAAGGAAGCATGGCAGGGCAAAAGAGAGATTATTGTTTACCCGCAGGTCCACTTTGTGGGACTTGGAGTATTGGAAAGATTTGGATCTGCAGCATAATCTTGATGTGATGCACATCAAGAAAAATATATGTGACAGCATTATCGGCACACTTCTTAATATTAAAGGAAAGACGAAAGATACCTTAAAATCTAGGATTGATTTGACACACCTGGGTATCAGAAAGGATTTGCAGGTGCAAGATGAAGGTAAACCACGGGATATGGCACCAGCTGTGTACGTCTTGGACAAGGTAAAAAGAAAAGAATTCTGCGAGGTCCTGTCATGTGTGAGATTCCCACATGGATTTGCTTCCAACCCTGAAAGGAGAGTCAGTGCAGATGGAAACAAGGTACAAGGGTTGAAAACTCATGACTGCCATGTCCTACTTCAAAGGGTTTTACCTGTTATCCTTAGAGGATTGGGCCGCCCTGACTTATACAGAGCAGTTGCAGAGTTGGGATAATTCTTCAGGGGACTCTGCAGTAGAAATATCAGGATAGATGCTTTGGAGCGTCTTAGAGACAAGATACCAACTATCCTATGCGACCTTGAGAAGATATATCCTCCAGCCTTCTTTGATGTGATGGTGCATTTGGCTGTTCATCTACCTGATGAGGCACTACTTAGAGGTCCAATACAGTATGGCTAGATGTACCGTATTGAAAGGCGGCTAGGCACTTTCAAGGTCTATGTTAGGAACAGAGCTAGACCCGAGGGTTCCATTGCAGAGGCCTACATTGCTACAGAAGCGTTGACATTATGCTCAAAATACATTGAAACAGCTGATCAGCTTAGCAAAGAGGTGGGTGAAGACAATCCCGGGCTCAATGTTCTCGATTATTCTGTTCGAGTTACAGGGAAGAGTCGACGAGAGGACAAACCTAAAGATTTGAACAGAATGGTTTGGTATGTGTTGAATAACTGTCCTGAGATACTACCTTATATCAAGTAAGTGCAGTACTGCAGCTTATACATCGTAATCTACTAAACTTGCAGCACATTCTTATATATTTAGATGTTTGACGCGATCACTATGTTGTGCAGCATCTACAAAGAGGAGTTACTGCTGCAAAATCCAAGAAACATTGACAAACTGGTTATGGCATGATTTGCGAAATGGTTCAAGAACCATGTAAGCTTTTGAAGTGCACTGTCAGTTTTTTTTAATATATTGAGTGCATAAGATGATCAGCTTGTCTATTTTCTAACCATAGGTTAAGAAGATGCGGGAGGATGGGCAGGCAGTTAATGATGCCCTTTACTCACTAGCAATGGGTCCTGATACTCGGGTAAGACATTATGAATCTTGCGTTGTTGAAGATGTGCGCTACAACACCCTTGCACGAGACGAAGGCAGGAAGACACAGAACAGTGCCATCATGAGCACGGATACGTATGACAAAGAGACAACTGAAATGTATGCTAACATAACAGACATTGTTCAGTTGTAGTATATCTCCAGTTTTGAGGATCATCGGTGTGTGGTTCTGTTGTCCTGTCGTTGGTATAACCTGTTTTCCAGGATCGCAAAACCCAGAGCTGATGATTATTTCAAATCCATCAATGTCAAGGTGGCGTACCAGACCAACGAGCCTTTTATTTTGGCAAATCAAGCAACACAGATATTTTTCTTGGAAGACACATTTGCATGTAGCGATGACTGGAGAGTATTGCAAAGGTTTGAGCAGAGGAATTCGTTTAATGAAGTTGCACAACAAGATGATGCTTACACTGCTCCTGATGTACAAGATAACACATATGTTCCTAATATCTTTGAGAACCATCACGTCAATGACGCCGACGAAAAGATTGCCTATCGTGCTGTGGACATACAAGAGTTGATCAAGAAGAAGCCAACGTTCGAGGACGTTGAGGACGAAGAAGAAGATGACACCGTGGGGAATTACGATTCAGACTGATACACATGGCGAAGATGTTGACGCTGCTGCTGCGGATGATGATTACATTGCTTTTGTCGTATTTGTCTATCAGAAGACATTTTTTTATCTACTATGTGAAATTGTGTTTGCTATGACAACTGAAACCTGATGAACATGTTGTTTAGTATTTTGCTGTGAGAATGCCACTTGTTATGTATGCTGATTTGTTTTTGGTGATTGTATGACAACTAAAACATGATGACATTGTTGTTTAGTTGTACTCATATTTGGCTGTGAAACTTGAATTTGATGACATAGTTTGCAGTTGAAATGCAATTTGCTCGACGTCTTCGAATGAGAACAAAGCTGACCCGACAGGGCCTCTGCTATTTATTTATTTATGAGCAAAAGGGGATACCCCCTGATTTCCGTTAATAGAAATCATTAGATGTTCACAACACTACGCCCAGCCTGCTACACAGGTTCCATTCATTACTAGTTTCAGCAAAGTGCTCATGTCGTAGCCACTGAATACATCACGAGTGCTACATACACTGCAAATAAAGAGACAATCATCCTACAGAGCACATCGATTTTGCCCATTATCTTCACAAGATCTTTCATCTCCTCATTGTTGTCAAGGCCGTTTAGCAGCTGTTGCTTGGCCATGATCAGAGGAACTGCATCTTTAACCTTCTGCTCTGCATCTTCCTCTTCGGCCGTTGCTTTAGTTACTTGTCCAACACCCCAACCTGCTGGTATTGGGATTCCTCGGCTAACCAAATAATCAGCGTAGTTGCATTCCCCCACATCAGCAACTTCCCAGAAATACAAATCACACGAATCTTCCCTTTTCTGCACAAATCAAATTGGAAGATCATCAACAAAACTATTTAAAAAATCAGCAACTGAAAAGCAGCAGAACAACACTTAAATATATTATTACCCATGATTCGGGCATTTGTAGAAGACTCGGCCAGGGTTGCGGATTGTGGTTGAGACGTGACGGATGACTCTGCGTGATTTGCAGCAGTGGCACCACACCAACGGCAACGGGTTGCGATGAGCAATTGGCTGTGGTGCGCGTGCCGGTGGGGGTGTGATGAGACCCACAAGAGATGGTATGTGTGGCGACTTGGCGCATATCTGGTTGTTGCATGCTGAAGAGCAGGTGGACGAGTAGCCAGCGGACATGGTTGCTGCAGCGAGAGCTTCTGATGCTAGGCAGAGTAAGTAGAGAAGAGGAGAAGCGAACGTTGGATATGTCAGTTTCATTACTTGGAGAGTAGCATAGCACCATATATTGTCATAGTCTAGGTTTGTATTCGAACCAGCTACAGGAGCACGTCTCTTTACTAGTACACTAGCTTGTTCTGTACGCCTTCCCAAGTCTTTGATTCTCTTTCCCATTTTTGCGAGGAAGGAAGGAGGACAAAATTGAGAGTTCCTAGGACTCGAACCCAAGACCTCTCGGTTGAAAACCAAGGGTGCTAGTCACTTATGTGGCGAACGTTCCCTGTGAGGAGGACGGCAGACGAACGCATTTTTCTCGCAGTTTTCTTCCTATATATAAAAAAGTATGCTACTTGGTGTCCGCTTAGTCAACAAACGATTGTGCCAACCTTCACCATTGGATTGACATTCAACGTCTGTCGCATTTGTTCAGTCTCTTCTTCCTCGATCCGCCAAAGCCAAACCAGCACCGGCGGGACCGCCTGCTCCCGCCTCCCACGGCTGGCTGTGATCTTCCCCGGCTCCTGTTCGTTCCCGTCCGAGGCCTCACCACCGCCCTCCGCCTTGGTTCGCTCGCTGTAGCGCCGCCCTCCGGTGTTGTCAACATGGTCAACAACCAAGAGGAATAAGGAGATGACTATACATGGTGAGGATGACAGTAGGGACCCAGCAGCGCGCACAGTAATTTTGTTTTTTCGGAACGGAGAAGGGTATCAACTGGGTTGTGCGGGACCCATGGCCCTTCTAGCCCAGGCTTTTATTTCATACATTTAGCACGTGACCAGCCCAGTTTGTTTTTTTTCCTTTCTGAAAAATGGCTAGCCAGCTATTTTGTTTTTTGCAAAATAACCAACATAGGCCTACTTGCTTTTCTATGCCCTGCTAGGCTGGAAATCTTTCAAGACGAGGAGGGATGCATTTTGCCCAGAAAATGGGCTATACGTAATAAGAAATGGGCTATAAGTAATAAGAAATGGGCTATAAGAAATAATAAATGGGCTATAAAATGAAAAAAATACAGCAAACAGGCAGTTAGTTCCAAAATTCTGTTTTCTTTCGGATTTTGATATTTTAAATTTCATTGTTTTTGTGCGGGTAAAATTTCATTGAATTTAAATTAATGTATATTTAGATTTAAAATTAATTTGAATCTGGCTAGAAATTTCGGGCTGTATGCTGTTTGGGACAGATTTGGAGGCTGACTTGTGGGTCTACTAGGTTGATGTGTACTTTGGCTTTGTCAACTTAGTCCACAAACGATTCTAGCAGCAGTGACCGTTGGATGTTAATCCAACGGCCGTGCTGCTTCTTCAATATCTGATCTTCTTGCTCCAGCCGCCCAAACCAGCTCCGGTGGGACTGCCTGCTGACATGTCGGACCCACCAGCTATATCTTCGCACGCAAGGAAGTGCCTCCTTATTATGCACAAAAAAATGAATACCCCCTGCTAGCTGGGACCCACCATAGTGGGAGGATGACTTGTGGGCCAACTAAGTTGACGGGGACGGAGGGCTTTGTCAACTTAGTCAATATGAACGATTCTAGCTCCAGTGACCGTACGATGTCCATCCAACGGCCGTAGTGCTTCTTCAACCTCTGGTCTTCTTGCTCCAGCCGCCCAAAGCAGTGCCGGTCGTTTCGCATGCTCCTGACTCCCGTGGCTAGCTTTGCTGCCGCGGAGGCCTCACCGCCCCCTACTATTCCCACCGCTGGCCAGGCCCTGCGGCGACGGCAGCCTCACACCGTAGCCGAACCAGTGAACCATCGTACTCCTCTCCGCGTGGGCTTCCACTACCGCATCTTCCCCGGCTCCGCGTCGTTCCCTTCCTAGGCCTCGCCATCGTCCACCGCTGTGGTGCTCTCGGCGCGGCTTGGTCAACGTGGTCAAGGAACGACTTCCATCGGACGTGGACTATACGTGGAGAGGCTGATAGCTGGGTCCACAGCCGCAGGAAGGAAGTGCCTCCTTATTACGCGGAAAATAATGATTCCTCCACCTGATAGCTGGGACCCACTGGACGGGCCACTGTATTTCGCGAAAAAGATGTTTCCCCCTGACTGCTGGGACCCACCAGCTACATCTTCGCACGCAAGGAAGCGCGTCCGGGCAAAAAAAAACGATTCGCCCCCCTCACTGCTGGGACCCACCAGCTACATCTTCGCACGCAAGGAAGTGCGTCCGGGAAAAAAATGGTTCGCCCCCCTGACTGCTAGGACCCACCGGCTACATCTTCGCACACAAGGAAGTGCGTCCGGACAAAAAAAATGATCCGCCCCCCTGACTGCTGGGACCCACCAGCTACATCTTTGCACGCAAGGAAGTGCGTCCGGGCAAAAAAAACGATTCGCCCCCCTGACTGCTGACCAGCTACATCTTCGCACGCAAGGAAGTGCGTCCGGGCAAACAAAACGATTCGCCCCCCAGACTGCTGGGACCCACCAGCTACATTTTCGCACGCAAGGAAGTGCCTCACAGTCGGGACCCACCTGGTCGAAGCGTACGTAACATTGTCTTTCTGGTCGCGAACGTGTACGTACATATATACTGGTGGATGTACAGGCGTGCACGTGTCATAGTAGAGGCGCGCACGTAGCATGTACACGTACGTACAACGGCCAGGGTGCAAGAAAGAAAATACGGCCACGTATGTGTATGTACGGGCGGGGTCTCGAACGCCTACTCGCGCATACGTACGGCCAGGGCTCGTGTACATGGCTGGGTCCGAACGGAGAAACAGCGTCATCGTCGTGTTCATGGGGAGGGAACGTAATGCGTCGTGTTCATGTGGAGGCAACGGAATGCGTCGTGTTCATCGGGAGGCAACGAAACGCGTGGGAGTCAACCGGCTGGGTCGGAACGGAATGCGTCGTCGTGTTCATCGGGAGGGCTTGGACGGAACAGGCGATGGAAACGAGGCCTAGTGTATCACAGAATGGAGGAAACGGCCTTGTGTTTGACCATCCACGTTCGAAACGGGATCCTGTTCATCGGGAGGGGTCTGGCGTGATGCAAAACGAAGGAAATGGACCTCCTACGGTCGAAACGGGGGTCCTATTGATCGGGATGGGTGTGGCGTACCGCAAAACAGAGGAAATAGACCTCCTACGGTCGAAAAGGGGGTCATGTTGATCGGGAGGGGTGTGGCATACCGCAAAACAGACAAAACGGACTTGTGTTGGAGCGCTACGGTCGAAACGGGGGTCCTGTTCATCAGGAGGGGTGTGGCGAACCGCAAAACAGGACTCCACGGGATACTGTCCATCTCCACCATCGACCTCCTCCAGCCTCCACGGGCTCCTGGTCATCCAGCCTCCACCGCGCGCTACTCCACTGGCTACTGTTCAACCACCCCTCCACGGGCACCCCTCCACCGTCTACTGTTCATCTAGCCCTCCACACCACAGGATCCTGTTCATCCAGAGGCAACGCCACCACTCACTGTTCATCCACCCCCCTCCCCCGCAACGCTCACTGTTCATCCAATCGATTAGCTTCAGTTAGCAGCAGTAGCGAAGGAATCGCTCGATTGGGTTCAGTTAACAGCCATCGATCGATCGTTCGGGTTCAGTAAGGCGTAGCCTGCAGTGCAATCACTCGGGTTTAGTTAAAGCCCAACACCTCGCTCGGGTTCAGTTAGAGCCAACGCCTCGCACACACTTTCGTACGTGTATGAGAGAAACACGCATCGCTCGGCCCTGACCTCCCACCGTAACAGGGATCTCCTCGAAATTTTCCTCGCCTCGCTTCTACCACGGTTTTTTCCGTCATGGACGGCCCAAAGAATGTCATGCAGCTGCGTCTCCAGCCCGCCCAGGAAGACAAGCCCATTTTCTGTCATGATTTTTTGTCATACAAGTAGGAGCCCACCACATCTATGATGATACCGGGTTTTGTCACAATTATCGTCATAGAAGTGTCATATGTATGACAGAAAAAAAATTCGTTCGACCCAAAATGTCAGGGATGTGTCTTTTTTTCTAGTGTTTTTGCGTTCATATGCACAATTCAAATCCACGTCATCAACTTTCAACCCTTTCTGACATAATTTGCTATTTTTGATGCATTTACTCATTTGTTTTCAGAGCTAAATCACCGTGAAAGTGAAAAAGCAGTACAAAATGAACTCTGAAAAGGTTGAAACTTGGCAAGGTATCATCATTTCACCCGCATAGCATGTACAAAAAAGTACAGAGGGTTACGACAGAAACTGGATGCACTTCGTGTACAAACTGGACAATCTCTTAAGAAGTATCAGGGTTTCGGACGAAAACTCATCTGTTACACCGGCTATTCAATATTTTAATGACTTAGTACAACACGAGACTTTTTTTGCATTCAGATGCACAATTCAAATCCACGTCATCAACTTTCAACCCTTTCCGACATTATTTGCTATTTTCGATGCATTTACTGATTTGTTTTCAGAGCTAAATCACCGTGAAAGTGAAAAGTAGTACGAAATGAACTATGAAAAGGTTGAAACTTGGCAAGGTATCATCATTTCACCCGCATAGCATGTGCAAAAAAGTAGAGAGGGTTACGGCAAAAACTGGATGCACTTCGTGTACAAACTGGACAATCTCTTAGGAAGTATGAGGGTTTCAGACGAAAACACATCTGTTACACCGGCTATTCAATATTTTAGTAACTTAGTACAACTCCGTATTTTTTTTGCATCGATATGCACAATTCAAATCCATGTCATCAACTTTCAACCCTTTCTGACATAATTTGCTATTTTCCATTCATTTACTGATTTGTTTTCAGAGCTAAATCACCGTGAAAGTGAAAAGTAGTACAAAATGAACTCTGAAAAGGTTGAAACTTGGCAAGGTATCATCATTTCACCCGCATAGCATGTACAAAAAAGTAGAGAGGGTTACAGCAGAAACTGGATGCACTTCGTGTACAAACTGGACAATCTCTTAAGAAGTATCAGGGTTTCGGACGAAAACTCATCTGTTACACCAGCCATTCAATATTTTAATGACTTAGTACAACACCAGACTTTTTTTGCGTTCAGATGCACAATTCAAATCCATGTCATCAACTTTCAACCCTTTCTGACATAATTTGCTATTTTTGATGCATTTACTCATTTGTTTTCAGAGCTAAATCATCGTGAAAGTGAAAAGCAGTACAAAATTAACTCTGAAAAGGTTGAAACTTGACAAGGTATCATCATTTCACCCGCATAGCATGTGCAAAAAAGTAGAGAGGGTTACGGCAGAAACTGGAAGCACTTCGTCTACAAAGTGGACAATCTCTTAGGAAGTATGAGGGTTTCAGACGAAAACTCATCTGTTACACCGGCTATTCAATATTTTAATAACTTAGTACAACTCCAGACTTTTTTTGCATTCAGATGCACAATTCAAATCTACGTCATCAACTTTCAACCCTTCCTGACATAATTTGCTATTTTTGATGCATTTACTGATTTGTTTTCAGAGCTAAATCACCGTGAAAGTGAGAAGCAGTACAAAATGAACTCTGAAAAGGTTGAAAACTGGCAAGGTATCATCATTTCACCCGCATAGCATGTGCAAAAAAGTAGAGAGGGTTACGGCAAAACTGGATGCACTTCATGTACAAACTGGACAATCTCTTAGGAAGTATGAGGGTTTCAGATGAAAACTCATCTGTTACACCAGCTATTCAATATTTTAGTAACTTAGTAAAACTTCGGACTTTTTTTGCATTGATATGCACAATTCAAATCCACGTCATCAACATTCAACCCTTTCTGACATAATTTGCTATTTTCGATTCATTTACAGATTTGTTTTCAGAGCTAAATCACCGTGAAAGTGAAAAGCAGTACAAAATGAACTCTGAAAAGGTTGAAACTTGGCAAGTTATCAGCATTTCACCCGCATAGCATGTGCAAAATAGTAGAGAGGGTTACGGCAGAAAGTGGAAGCACTTCGTGTACAAACTAGACAATCTCTTAAGAAGTATCAGGGTTTCGGACGAAAACTCATCTGTTACACCGGCTATTCAATATTTTAATGACTTAGTACAACACCAGACTTTTTTTGCGTTTAGATGCACAATTCAAATCCACATCATCAACTTTCAACCCTTTCTGACATAATTTGATATTTTCGATGCATTTACTGATTTGTTTTCAGAGCTAAATCACCGTGAAAGTGAAAAGCAGTACAAAATTAACTTTGAAAAGGTTGAAACTTGACAAGGTATAATCATTTCACCCGCATAGCATGTGTAAGAACGTAGAGAGGGTTACGGCAAAAACTAGATGCACTTCGTGTACAAACTGGACAATCTCTTTGGAAGTATGAGGGTTTCAGACGAAAACTCATCTGTTACACCGGCTATTCAATATTTTAATAACTTAGTACAACTTCGAACTTTTTTTGCGTTCAGATGCACAATTAATATCCACATCATCAACTTTCAACCCGTTCTGACATAATTTGCTATTTTGATGCATTTACTGATTTGTTTTCAGAGCTAAATCACCGTGAAAGTGAAAAGCAGTACAAAATGAACTCTGAAAAGGTTGAAACTTGGCAAGGTATCATCATTTCACCCGCATAGCATGTGCAAAAAAGTAGAGAGGGTTACGACAAAAACTGGATGCACTTCGTGTACAAACTGGACAATCTCTTAGGAAATATGAGGGTTTTGGACGAAAACTCATCTGTTACACCGGCTATTCAATATTTTAGTAACTTAGTACAACTCCGGACTTTTTTTGCGTTCAGATGTACAATTCAAATCCACGTCATCAACTTTTAACCCTTTTGACATAATTTGCTATTTTCGATTCATTTACTGATTTGTTTTGAGAGCTAAATCACAATGAAAGTGAAAAGCAGTACAAAATGAACTCTGAAAAGGTTGAAACTTGGCAAAGTATCATCATTTCACCCGCATAGCATGTGCAAAAAAGTAGAGAGGGTTACGGCAAAAACTGGATTCACTTCGTGTACAAATTGCACAATCTCTTAAGAAGTATCATGGTTTCGGACGAAAACTCATCTGTTACACCGGCTATTCAATATTTTAATAACTTAGTACAACTCCAGACTTTTTTTGCGTTCATATGCACAATTCAAATCCACGTCATCAACTTTCAACCCTTTCTGACATAATTTGCTATTTTCGATGCATTTACTGATTTGTTTTCAGAGCTAAATCACCGTGAAAGTGAAAAGCAGTACAAAATGAATTCCGAAAAGGTTGAAACCTGGCAAGGTATCATCATTTCACCCGCATAGCATGTGCAAAAAAGTAGAGAGGGTTACGGCAAAAACTGGATGCACTTCGTGTACAAACTGGACAATCTCTTAGGAAGTATGAGGGTTTTGGACGAAAACTCATCTGTTACACCGGCTATTCAATATTTTAGTAACTTAGTAAACTCCGGACCTTTTTTGCATTGATATGCACAATTCAAATCCATGTCATCAACTTTCAACCCTTTCTGACATAATTTGCTATTTTCGATTCATTTACTGATTTGTTTTCAGAACTAAATCACCGTGAAAGTGAAAAGCAATACAAAATGAACTCTAAAAAGTTTGAAACTTGGCAAGGTATCATCATTACACCCGCATAGCATGTGCAAAAAAGTAGAGAGGGTTACGGCAGAAACTGGATGCACTTCGTGTACAAACTGGACAATCTCTTAAGAAGTATCAGGGTTTCGGACGAAAACTCATCTGTTACACCGGCTATTCAATATTTTAATGACTTAGTACAACACCAGACTTTTTTTGCATTCAGATGCACAATTCAAGTCCACGTCATCAACTTTCAACCCTTTCTGACATAGTTTGCTATTTTTGATGCATTTACTGATTTGTTTTCAAAGCTAAATCACCGTGAAAGTGAAAAGTAGTACAAAATGAACTCTAAAAATGTTGAAACTTGACAAGGAATCATCATTTCACTCGCATAGCATGTGCAAAAAAGTAGAGAGGGTTACGGCAAAAACTGGATGCACTTCGTGTACAAACTGGACAATCTCTTAAGAAGTATCAGGGTTTCAGACGAAACTCATCTGTTACACCGGCTATTCAATATTTTAATAAGTTAGTACAACTCCGGACTTTTTTTGCGTTCAGATGCACAGTTCAAATCCATGTCATCAACTTTCAACCCTTTCTGTCATAATTTGCTATTTTTGATGCATTTACTGATTTGTTTTCAGAGCTAAATCACCATGAAAGTGAAAAGCAGTACAAAATGAACTCTGAAAAGGTTGAAACTTGGCAAGGTATCATAATTTCACCCGAATAGCATGTGCAAAAAGTAGAGAGGGTTACGACAAAAACTAGATGCACTTCGTGTACAAACTGGACAATCTCTTAAGAAGTATCAGGGTTTCGGAGGAAAACTCATTTGTTACACCGGCTATTCAATATTTTAATAACTTAGTACAACTCCGGAATTTTTTTGTGTTCAGATGCACAATTCAAATCCATGTCATCAACTTTCAACCCTTTCTGACATAATTTGCTATTTTCGATGCATTTACTGATTTGTTTTCAGAGCTAAATCACCATGAAAAGTGAAAAGTGGTACAAAATGAACTCTGAAAAGGTTGAAACTTGGCAAAGTATCATCATTTCACCCGCATAGCATGTGGAAAAAAGTAGAGAGAGTTACGGCAAAAACTGGATGCACTTCGTGTACAAACTGGACAATCTCTTAAGAAGTATCAGGGTTTCGGACGATACTCATCTATTACACCGGCTATTCAATATTTTAATAACTTAGTACAACTCCAGACTTTTTTTGCGTTCAGATGCACAATTCAAATCCACGTCATCAACTTTCAACCCTTTCTGACATAATTTGCTATTTTCGATGCATTTACTGATTTATTTTCAGAGCTAAATCACCGTGAAAGTGAAAAGCGGTACAAAATGAACTGAAAAATCACTACAAATATGAATATAATGATAAAACACACTAATATTAAACATAAGAAACTCTAAATACAGCAAAAAACTACTCACAAATAAATAGAAGAAAATATATAAACCACAAAAGAAAAAAACTATATGAAAAAAATTATTTCCGCGCTGCCGAGTGTGCCTGCTCGGCCTTGGGCGAGCATATGCAGGCCCATAAGGCCCAGCAGGCTCACAAGGCACCGCAACAAAGTTAGGCCCAGAGACCTGCATTATATAGGAGCTCGAAGGAGCAGCCGCGGCTGGGTTTAAAAACCAGTGCGGCTGCCCTTCGCTTGGCGAGGTGGGACAAAAAATTAGCACCGCGGAACGGGAGCGCACCCCCTTTAGTATCGGTTCGTGGCTCAAACCGGTACTAAAGGGTTGGTATTTAGTACCGGGTGAAGCCACGAACCGGTTCTAAAGGGGGTCGCATCCCGCCGCTTCGCCTGGCCAAATTTAACCTTTAGTACCGGTTCCTGTCTCCAACCGGTACTAAAGGCCTCCCCTATATAACCAGCACTTACGAAAATTTTCAGTTATCATCTTCATCTTCGTCGCGCCTGTCCCCGCGCCGCCCCCGTCGCCGTCGTCACCGACCCCGTCACCACCCCCGTCGCCATCGTCGCCGCCCCCATCATCGTACGTCGTCGTTACCCCCGTCGCGCCGCCCCCGAACCGCCCCCGTCGCCGTCATCGTTGTCCCCGTCGCCGTTGTCTCCCCCCACCCCCACTGTCAGATCGATCGCGTGCCCCGGCCGGCCCCTTACCGCTTGCCGGCGGCCTCCTGCACACACACACACACACACACACACACACACAAACACACAAATGTTTAATGTCAAAATGTTAGATTATATAAAAGTTAGATTATATAAGAATTAGATAATGTTAGATGAGTTAGTTTTTTATACTTTTAGTTATAGATGAATTTATATTAATGTTAGATGAATTAATTTATACTAAATTTAGGTATATGAGATTTGATCATCTAATTAAAATTTTAGTATATAGAACTAGCTACTTTATTTTTAGTAAGAAAATTAATAGAACTAGTTTAGTTGAATTAGTTGAACTTGTTAGTTGAATTAGTTGAATTAGGAGCTATACTTTATTTAGGTATATTTTTACTAAGTGCTTAGTTGAATTAATTATTTGAACTAGCTAGTTGAATTAATAGAACTAGTTTAATTAGTTGAATTAATATAAAACCAATAAGTGTTTACTGTTTCACCTATGAACATAGGAAATGTCGTCTGACGACAAAAACGATTTCATTATGTGTGAAGACTACGAAGACCAACGCGGCCTATGCGATAGAAATTTCCTAGTTGATGATAGGCGCTTCAGCATCAAGCTGGATGAGACCTTCGAAGTGGATACAGTAAGTCACAACGACAAGTCTTTTTTCGTGATTAAGCATGACTTATAGATGCTTAATTTGCTTGAACTTATTATTTTAAATTTTCACTATTCTACTAGCGTATCCCCTGCCATGCAAGAATTTTTGTCTTGGATAAGATAGATTTCAGTCCTAACAAAACTATGGAGGTAAAGAGAGTTTACTTGAAGACCGAGCATGGTTATACCTTCAATGTCAAATTATACAATCAAGAAACCTACACCCATTTTGAATGCAAAACTTGGCAAGCACAATGCAAGGCTTATGCATTTGAGCCTGATATGTTTATCACCTTTGATATTCGTCTCGAAGATGATATTGAAGGTAATAAAGACATTTGGGTCGATGTGCAGACGCCTCCAGTTCTACCATTATGTGAGTTTCTCATGCCATATTTATGTTCGATATTGTTTTTTCAAAAATAGTTGACAACTAATTTCTATTGACAACTTATTTCCATTCTAGCAAACATGTCTAGCGCTTGGTAAACAGGACCGTCCACTGTCTCAGGCCTGAACTAAACTACAAGGAGATAAGTCAATATGTTTCATGGCTTGAGGATCTTGATGCTGTCAAGAGAAATTATTTTCCTAGACTTGTAAATCTTAGTACTCAAAACGTGCGACCAATAATGTTCGTATTAAACTACGGTCACATGTATTTAGGAAAGATGGTAAGATTTTTACTATTTGTCCTCAGTGCATCTTTTGCATACATTATTTTTTAAGCTAAACTTCATGTTGCTAAGTATGATACTATACGATGTTCTCTTCAACAGGGACTCCCGATGATAGTTGTGCCTCAGTGGATCTCGACTACCGGTTGCATATCAATTGTTAGCTTACGGCCAAGACATCCTACATTGCACAGGAGTGCATTCAGGATTTCTAGAACCGAGGAATGCTTAATAGTGAAAGATTGGAGCAAAATTGTGAATGATCGCAGAGAAGCACTAGGAGTCAACAAGCAGAAGCGCAACCCACGATTAGGAGACAGGTTCATCTACGTGCTCCAATATGATGAATCAGGAGAGCTACACATGTTCTATGCCATTTTACCTGAGAGAGAGCAGCAGGAGTGATTAGCATGCTATTAGTACTTGTCCTCTCATGTCCGTGTTCTTCATCCTGAACTTAATCTCAAAGAGTGATCATGTTGAACTCGATGATATCTTTCCTTCTGGTACAAAGTGAATGCTTCTTCTTTAAGCTGGTATTGGTGGTGATTAGATAGCGGTAATGACTATGATGATTAAATAGTGGTAATGATGACTATGATGATGTTTAGCTACCTAGTATACCGTTAACTTGTTGGTGATGATATATATGATGCAATTGTTTTTATATTAATATGATGATGATGAGTTATTATATCATTTATGAAAGAAACCCAGATTAGTTTCAACTGGATGGATCCTAGCTAGCTAAGTGATCAAGTATATGCCATATCCATATTAATTACTTGCTCACCCAATATAAGTGATCAAGTAATATATATGGATATGGCATATATACTTTGATCACTTAGCTAGGATCCATGCATGCATCCAGTTGAAACTAATCTGCGGTACTTTCACCTAATGATTTAACAACTCATTATAATGTAAAAACAATCTCTAAATTAAATTGAAAACACAAAACTAAAGGAAAAATAAAAAATAAAACCAAAACCCCCCGAACATTTAGTACCGGTTGGTGTTACCAACCAGTTCTATAGGTCTCCCCGCACCCGGCGCTGGCTCGTGCCACGTGGTGGCACTTTAGTGGCGGTTCGTGCCGAACCGGTACTAAAGGGGGGACCTTTAGTCCCCACCCTTTAGTGCCAGTTACAGAACAGGCACTAAAAGCCCTTACGAACCGGTGCTATAGCCCGGTTCCGCACTAGTGGCCTTACGCCCGCTCCCTCGCCCACGCGCGCGGTGGCTCGCAGGACAAGGAGAAAATTTTACTACTCCCTCCATTTACTCCTCGTCCCTACTACCTTGGTTAGAGAGATTATCATATTGTTTGGAATATATATGTCCTTTAGTAGATTTCAATATGAACTACTAGTACATACTCCAAACACTGATGTATATAGACGTATTTTAGAGTGTAGATTCACTCATTTTGCTCCATATGTAGTCCATATTGAGGCCATGTTTGGTTCATAAGTCCTAGGACTTTTTCTAGACCCTACTCCTTAAAAAGTCCCTCCCTGTTTGTTTTCAAGGACTAAAAAGTCCCTAGTCCCTCCATAGAGGTTATCAAATGACCATGTTACCCCTAGTATACAGAAAAATAACAACCAAACAACACCATGGGGCGGCGGGGCAATGGGTGCAGGGAGGGGCATTGTTGGAGAAGTCCCAAAAAAGACTCTCCTTGAGAGTCTTCTTCATTAAGTCCCAAAAAGCAAGTTTTAGTCCCTAGTAGTCCCTCATGTTTGGTTAAAAGTCTCTAAGAGGGACTTTTTCTAGTCCCTACACTAAAAAGTCCCTGGAAAAAAACACCCCTTGAAACGGACGTAATAGTACGCACTCTCCCTCGCCCCTTGACCCTCGCCCACGTGGTGGACGTGCAGCAATTCATTCGGTCTCATATAGCCAGAACAATATATACTGTAGTACAATTATTGCTCGACTTCCCGAAGAGGCGAAGAGCCAATCGCAAGGTTAATATTTTGGAGATGCCAAGCACAAGGTTATAGGAGAATGAGTACTAGGTGCCGTGTCATTTATAAATAAAGTTTTTTTTCTTCAGTGACACGTACGCAATATGATAGGTTCATATGGAGAGAAAAGGAAACCACTCTACTATATACATAGTCAGGACAGGCCAGCCTACACGGTTGCTTGCTGGGGTTGCTCTCTTCATACTCTCTCGCACAAAACAACTGTGGCCACATATCTAACATCCCGGCGGATCATGTTTGCCGGAGGAATGGGTGGATGCTTAGTGTAGATGCGGTCGCTGTCGCCGACGGCGAAAACCCACTATCGGTATGTCCCGATCAGGGGTCCCCGCCGTTCTCTCTCACAAAGCCGGTGAGGTTGCCTTCATCCCTTGCTCACTGCCGCGACGTGGGCAGTTGTTGCCTCCCCCCGCCCTTCTCAAGGTTGAGCTACGTCCCGACATCCCTCAGGTACAACTCCCTTTACAGCCGTCTTGCACCACTGCTCCAGCTGCCCACATCACTCCATGTGGATATTTCTCTACTTCTTTGCCCCGCACATGCCTCTACTGGCTTGTACTTACTGTATTTGTGATGAGTTTATGTCTCATCAACTAGTCCCAGTAATCTTATTCTAATCACGCTTCTTCAATTTCTTTGCCACAGGGATGCTCATCTCGATTTTGGTGAAACAGCACAAAATGATCCGATGGTCAAAAGGTTGCAAACTTCATTTCTTAGGAAGCTCGAACGTTGCCAGCAAATTGAAGCTTGGTTAGGGTTTACGGTTCAAGGGCTAGGGACTGCATGGATCATTTTTTTCTTTAGTTGTCTCTGTTCCAAAATAAGTGTCAACTTTAGTAGTAGTACAACTTTGTACTAAAGTTTGCATAAAGTTGAGACACTTATTTTGGAACGGAGGGAGTACATATTTGCTATGATCTGTCAATCATTGAGATGCAATAGCATGCATGTTAGTCTCCTTTGTATTTGAGGAAATGTTGCAATGGGCAACCTTGGACGCAAGATACATGTAACAGAAGCTGGAAGCTTCATAGCATTGTACAAATTTATCTCGCTGATAAATTATAGTACATACTATACTAGTACTTCCTTCGTTCCTAAATATAAGTCTTTGTAGAGATTTCACCATGAACCACATGCAGATGTATATAGATGCATTTTAAGTGTGGATTCATTCATTTTGTTCCGTATGTAGTCCACCTAGTGGAATCTCTACAAAGACTTATCTACTATATCTAAATAGCTAGCCCCCACTACTAGGAATTCTCTATCCTCTCCTTGAGCCACATCATCAAAATTAATGTAGTTGTTAGATGAACTAAATCAGTCCATAATAGCCGTCTGATCTAGACGTTGAGAGGCTCCGCACTAAGCTACATGCAAGCATGCAGAAATAATGTGGCATGCATGTGAGTGTGTTTTAAATCACATCAACATGTCTGCATGCAAGCATGCACCAGTAGAATGCATGTTAGTGAGCTTTTAAGTCCCATTAACATGTCAAAAAGAAAAATATAGTCCCATTATGCAGTAGGAGTTGGCTGATCTTTTTTCCTTACGTGGGATGATGTAAATGATGATGGGAGTTTTTTTTTGTTTGGCTACCACATTTGTCATGCGGTTATAGAGTTTTTTTAGTTATATGAAATTGATAATTTTACACATAGAGATATACAGCTGTTCTGCGGCAACGCGCGAGGACTCATCTAGTATTTAGGAACAGAGGGAGTACTATGTAAAGAGTTAGGTGTCGCATAGTGTCCAGAAAATATGGTGATAGTGTGACGTGGGCCATGTAATCACTAAGCCTGCATGTTTTCACTGGTCTTGCACTCCTCCGCTGTAAGAATGGAGAAAATTGTAATCTAGTAGTACCTCCTTTCGCCGAAAGTGTGGGACATCCAGCAGTCCTACCACCTCAGTAATAATGACCAATGAGCCGTCAAATCACATAGACCCAGCAGTAAGTTGGACGAACGAAGCAACCATCATTCTTGAATCCGCTTCTCCCTTCAACGCGGGAGCCAGTGAGAGGTCACGCCCGCTCTGCTCGGGCATGAATGCGGCACCGATTCTTTGGAGCGGCGCTGACCGTTTTGGGCGGGAAGCACGCGCGGGCGATGGAGGGGCTTTGGGTGGGCCAGGATGGTCAAGAGTGGGCGTCGCAGCTGTCCGCCTATCCCTACCGGATGCCCGGAAACGAGAGGATGCACCAACTCTCGCGGCTAAAATCATACACTACACACCATCTCTTTGTAGGAGTAGGTCGATCTGTTGCTCTCTCTAACACACACATATTGTTAAACACACACACACACGCGCGCGCGCGCGCGCGCATGCGCACACGCCCACACAGGTTCATAGAATAAGAAAATCATGTGAGTGCATAGCCACGGGAAGTGAGATACAAATGCAGTATGTACAAGAAGAGAAGTGATGACAAATATTCCATCAAACCTGGACTGAGGAGTAGTACTCCCTTTTTCTAGGTGTTCAGTCATCTTACGGAAATCTGATATTCCCAAAATGTTTAGGCGTCGTCCATTAACTTCGCATCTCAATCCCCTCCTGGCCTCGTTGCTAGCGAGCGTTGTTACTTAGGGAGCGTTTGGATCCTTAGCAAGAACAGCTTATAGCATAGCCGGGCAAGGTTAAGAATTTGGAACTGTTAAAATATGTTATCTTTTGTGGGCCAGCTAGCTTGGGTGGGCTAGAAAAACCTTGCTAGTTCAGGAGAGCCAGATCGGCTCGCTTCCGACGGCAAACTTCGCGTAGTAGTAGCATAGACTAGTAACATATGCATGTTACTAGTCCAAGTTACTCACCACAATGACCAGCCTAGCTAAGCAATGTAACCAAATGCTCCTTACTCTGCCTCGTTATCTCCCCCGGAAACCCAATGCATGGAGCACAACTACACGTTGATCAGTCAAGAAATCAAAGTCGGCTTGCATGCGAGTTAATACATGGCCCTGTATAGGATGAACCTAGGACGTGGTCCAAAAAGGAAAGGAAGGGGGAAAGTAGTGGGGAAAGTTATATCACATGAATCTAAGACGTGGTTCGAAGAGGAAAGGAATGGGGGAAAGTAGTGGGGAAAGTTGTATAGCATAAATCTAGGACGTGGTTCAAAGAGGAAAGGAAGGGGGAAAAGTACTAGTATAGAATGGCTATCCAGCACCTACGTTGGTCGAAAAGGGAAAACAATGACAAACGTAGTACGCACATCTGTAACAAACTGATCTTTTGTTTTGGGGGACAAGGCTGTAGAGTTTGAGCAGGACTAGATTTGCTGCTCACATAGGGAAAGGTGTCTAAAGATAACAAAACTGGGACCAACACAAATATGCTCCTTGGTTGTTTGTTCTTTGTTGCAACAGACTGTGCATCACCCCAGTACATCGGTAGACGCACATGGTGCTGGTGCGTCCACTGTCCCGTGCAACTCTTTAGCTGTTGTTAATCTAAGGCCCTGTTTGGTTAAAAACTCCCTAGTCCCTACCTTCTTGGTTCCAAGGACTAAACATAGACTAGAGGTTATTAAATGACATGCTAAAAGACCATGTTACCCTTAGTAATGAACTAATAGAGACAAGGTGCGATGCGTGGCAGGGGCAACTGTTGGAAAAAGTCCCAAAAAGACTCTCCCTCGGGATCTTCTTTCTTTAGTCCCAAATGCCCACTTTTCGTCCCAAAAAGTCCCTCCTGTTTGGTTTAGATGGGACTGACACGGAGTTTTTTTTAGTCCCTACACCAAAATGTCCCTGTAAACAAACACCCTCTAATAATGCCGCTGGAAAATTGATGCAATGCCACAGTTAAAAGCAAATTACATGTTTAACAAATTTTATTGTTAATATAATCTCTATGTTAATATTAATCAATGCCACCGTTTGAGAAATGCTATTGTCTTGCTTTCTTTCCCATTTAGATACGGTACATGTTTCTTTTTGTTGGCTTCTGTGTCATCCACCGTTATTGACCACTAGTTGTTTCCTTTGCACCTCTATGTAAACAGGGTTATCTACTGCACCTCATTGCCATTGTGACCTTTTGTTGCACTGCACAAAACACTTTTGTTTTAAGAGTGTTTTGTGCAGTTCAACCAAAATGTCACACCGACAACGTTGCTTGATTTCTTGATCTTAGTGGAACTGCACAAGAGGAGATCTTACTTCCTATTCGTGTTGGCAAATTTTGTTCAGATCTTCTTCTTATGAGTTGTTTGAATTCCGCGTCATGAGAGGTCAGTACTAGCCTTCTTTCACATGATTCTGCAGTGTGCTTTCATATGTTGTGCTACTTGTATGGTAATGTTGCTTGATTTTAGTGAACTGCACAAACGGAGACAAGACTTCCAATCTGTATGTGCACCGTAATATCCCATTGAGGTAAGATAAGGATATTTCACAACTGTTGGCCTGTATTTTGCCACTTTCATCAGAAAATTAATGTCATTGTTTAGTGTTATACTTGTGCTCCCTAATTGACATGCCAAATCTTACATTGAAGGTGAAGCTTGTCTGTTATTCAACCAAGTGATGAAGGGGAAGAACAAGAGGAAGAAAAACAAAAATCAACTCCTGGTGTTGTAATGAAGCACTGGAACTATGATGACACAAGTAATGATATAGTTTTGCATCTTAATTTATTGCTATGGCTGGAACGAGCAATTGTTTTGCCACTGATTTGATGCCACTCTTAATGTAATACGTAATTATCTCTACATGTGCAAACAGGGATCTTCTTTGAAGATACCATATATTTTAGTGGAACTGCACAAGAAGATGTTGGAAACATTAAACTAATCGAGGAGTATATAGTAAGCATGGCCACCACAGTAGATAGCAACAGATGGTTCTGGAGAAGTGCTTTATCTGTATGCTCTACACAATAAGCCTCCTAACAAAGGTTGGTACTCACCCACTAATTTCATCCATATGATTGAGCTTTGTCATCTCTATTGTTTTTGTGCTACTATTTAGATACTGTCATGAGAAACTGGTATTGTCCTTGAGAAGTGCTTCATCTGTGCTGTTTTAAATATTTCCTTTCCTTTTTTTCGAGCAAATAGGGATGCTGGCATTTAGTTATCCTCTTGTCTTTGCACAACAGGATCATCCTCCTCTGAAGAAGAATATGGAGTACGTGAAGTGACTAGTTCCGATTATGCCAGGATGAAGAAGCCATGTCTATCTTCTCATCAGAAGGAGCAGTTGAAGGATGGTTACATTACTCCCCACAAGACCAAACTAACTTCAGCTCAGAAGGACTCACAAATCTCCATTTTTGCTGTGATGCGTGAGTACAATGTTGTTCTAGGATTCTTTCTGGTGAGTTCCTTTTTTCTAAAAGTGTGCTCTACATGGACCATGTAGGTGCCTGTTTAAACTGTCAATTCATAGTACAGTTTCCTTTATACTAATCACTTTTTTTGTATTTGTGCAAACATGGGTGCTCAGCTTGATTTCAATGGGAACTGCACAAAATGTTCATGAATACATCGAATCATTCATTTCCACCACAAGAAAGGAGGTGTCGATAAGTTCAAGGCATTGCAACATATAAGGGCAAAATCATACAAGCTACGCGCGAATTTGGTTGATTTTGGTGGAACTGCACAAAAAGAACAGCTGGTTTATTTAGCACGAGGTGCCATGTCAATGTCCGAACTGATGGCAAACCCTGACCATTCCACAATCATAGGCATTTGATATTTTGGAATGGGACAACCTTGTCAAATTTTGCCCATTGATTTTAGCAAGAAGATATGCGTTTGATATTTTCGAATGGGACTCCCTTTGCTGTCAGCAGCATTGATCAATTTTTTCTTTATTCTTTAGTTGTGAAGTAAATATTGGCTCTGACATGTGAATCACGGAGATGCATAATCATCGATTATTTTGAATGTTCTCTATGAATTGCCAGGCCTGTGTGTTTGATTGCAATGTACAGGAACGCTAAAAAGCTGCTCAAACTCTTTGTACTCCTTCTATTCTTTTTTACTTTGCACATTGTGAAAGTGCATACTTTTTTCTATAAGATTGGTCAAAGTAGAGATACTTTGACTGCAGTCAAAACTTGTATGCAGACTAGAAAGGACCGGAGGGAGTACATGTGAAACTGCTGCAAACGAGGTGATCACCCTAGGGATAATGCTAGTATGTATTGTTTTGCATGTTTATCCAATGCCGGTGATACAAGAATTCGAACAAATCGAAATTCATTCATACACAGTCGGCTTTCATATAAACATGTCGGATTTCATTACATTTCATATATTCTTCAACTAAAAAGGGGTGCGCTGGAGGTATAATTAATTAACCGAAGCTACCCACCTGTGTCCGGCTGAGCCGAACAGAAGCTTCAGTGACCTAACTGCATGTGTAGTTGCGTAACTGACATGTGGCCTGTTGGGCCCACGTGTCAGTCAGCCAACTACACAAGCAGTTAAGTAGAAGCAGCGTCCTTCTCCAACATAGCTCTTCGACTCCACGTTGCCGCCAAGAAGCTAACCGGCCGTCAATGGTCAACCCGCCTAGCTTGGCTTCAACTGGAGGGTAGCAGCGGTGGCCTTACTTGGACCCGAGCGGTGACGACCTACCGTGTCCTACTCTTCCTTGTTTTTTGTGTGGCGCAGTCTCGTTGGCAGCGGGGCGGGGCCTCGGCGGAGCCAGCGATGTCCTCTGTCTCGTTGCCGACGGGCGGCGCCTTGGCGGAGCGATGGAATCCTCCCCCTCGTTGCTGGTAGGGTGGGGCCTCGGCTGAGCCAGCGATGTCCTCTGCCTCGTTATTGGCGGGGCAGGGCCTCAGCGGAGCCGGTGGTGTCCTCTGCCTCGTTGTTGGCGCCACGGGGCCTCGGCGCAGCAGGGCCTCGTCAACGCCAGCGGAGCGAGGACTCGTCGGAGCCGGCATTGTCCTCTGCCTTGTCCTCGGTCTTGCCAAAAAACACCTCGCCCGCTTCATCGCCCTCTTTGTAGGCGGCCGCAGCCTCTACCACCCGCATGCGGTCCCGCCAGCGCTCGAGGCGGCCCTCGCGGGCGGAGCGGTACGAGTCGAGCAGCACCTCCTGCTCCGCCCGCCCCGTGGCGATCTACTCCTCCGCTTGCAGGTGCTCCTAGAGGAGATGGTGGTTGTAGGTGGCGTCGGCCTGCGCCTCCCGGAACTGCTCCTCACGCTTCTGCCTCACCGTGTCCATATATTGGGCACGGGCCTCGCCGATGGTCATGGTGCAATGCACCAGCGAGGATGGCGTGGAGGAGGGGGTTGGCGTCGGATCGTCGACTACCATGTTCTCCATTGGGATGTCGTCGTCCTCCGGCTGCCTGCCGGCCAACCAGTCGGCACCAATGGCTGCCATCTCCTTGTGTTCTGTCGTCCGCCCGTCCCAAAGAGCACTGGAGCGCGAGGAAGCCATGGTGGGCAGTAGTGGTGGGGATATGAAAAAGGGAATGGATGCGGATGACTACTGCTATGGCTGGTGCAGCAGTTTATATAGCAATGGTGGGTGGCGGAGGGACGGACGTGTGGCGCCGGAGTAGCTGCCTCGGCAACCGCGTATCATTAATGTGGGCGGCAGATGGACAGACGAACGTCACTTGTGTCATTTGCAGGCGGAGCAATCGCCTGCATTGGGGAGCAGGGCGGGCGGCGGTGACCGTTTCGGGCGGAAAGCGGGCGCGGGCGAGGAGATGACTTTACTTGGAGGATGACAATGGGGACCCACTAGGGCCATAGCCTCACGTATGCAAGTGCCTCCTTATTATATAAAACTATATTTTTTTTGCTTCCTCCTGGTTTCCTGCCATCACGGTCCCACACCATTGTCAACCTATGTAGTCAATAAACGAGAGAATTGCACAAGAAGCGGCCGACAGCTAGGACCAAGCAGCTCGAGCAGTATTGTTGTTTTTGAGGTGTGAGCACTGCAGAGTTTTTCTTGAGTGATGTTTAGCCCAGATATTAATTTTTCTCCTTTGAACAACAACGAAAACATCGTTGCAGGTGTTAACTGGGCAGGCTATGGCCCGTCTAGCCCAGGCCAGATATCCAGCCTAGATATTAATTTTTTTCAAGCTGAAAATGGCTAGCCCAGCTATACTTTTTTTAGGAATACCCAGGCAACGTCAAGTTGTTATTCTCCGCCCTACTGGGCTGCAAATCTTTCCTAGGAGTGATGCATTAGGTTAACAAGAAAATGGGCTTTAAGGAATTATTAATGGGGTATAATTATAAAAACTGGGCAGTAACTATAAAAAAATGCACCAAACACGTAATTAGTTTATAAAATATTATTTTAGGATATTCAAAATTTAAATTTCATTAATTGTTGCGAGCGCAATGTTTCATTGGATTTTTACGTAATATAAATTTATATTGAAATTGTATTTAATCTGACTAGAAATTTCGGGATAAAAATATTTAGGATCCCATCAAAACGTGGGAAATTTGTCGGATTTAGGGTTCCGGCAAAACCCTTGAGGTTCAAACACTGGGGTGCGCACGAAGATTTCCCCTACTGAACCTAGCTGTCAGCCTCGCCGCAATCTCTAAACTTAGGTCGATGAACTCACAACACAAGAGACACAAGATTTATACTGGTTCGGGCCACCGTTGTGGTGTAATACCCTACTCCAGTGTGGTGGTGGTGGATTGCCTCTTGGGCTGATGATGAACAGTACAAGGGAAGAACAGCCTCCTGAGGAGAGGTGTTCTTGAGCTGGTGTGGCATTCTACTTGTTCTGGTTTCTCGTCCTCTTCTACTATGGTGGCTAGTCCTATTTATAGAGGCCCTGGTCCTCTCCCCAAATATTTAGTGGGAAGGGATCCAACAACGGCCAATTTGAAAGGGGACAGCTAGTACAAGCTATCCTGACTAAAGGTGGTCTTCGCCTGTCAAAGGCGCTGGTGGTGACGCCGTCTTGGGCTCCACGATGACCTTCGTCCTGCCGTCCTACTGGTCTTGGTCTTGTTGCACCAATATGGAAACCTTTGCCTGATACCTCGGTACTCCGCGCCTGCGCTTTCCCCCTTAGCACCAAAAGGGGAAACCAGGACACTGCGCGCACTGGCGCCTGCCTGGCGCCTGCCTGGCCTTGGTCGTCATGGCTTGCATCACGGGAACCTCACGAGGTACCCCTTTCCTTGACCTCTCTGCCCCCTTGCGAGCCTGCCTGGTGAGGCCGCTCCTGAGGAGGCCTTGTGTCGTCCGCCTCGCAAGGCTTGGCCCCTCGCGAGGGTCTTGAGTGTTTGGCTGACGAAGACGGGCCGTACTGGGCCACTGGTGGAGCCACGCCACAGGCCACAGGCAGGCAAGTCTGGGGACCCTCGTTCCAAGAACGCCGACAGTAACCCTCGGGCCCAAGGCGAGCTCGGACTTGTCTTAGCGGCGAAGCCAAAGGGCAAGTGCGGAGTGTCGCGGGCCTCAATAACCTGCGGCCTTGGTCGATGCGTGGTGACTGATTGGAGGTGGGCGTCTCCGCTTCCCCATGCTGCCTCGGCAACTGCCCATCTTACAAAAAGCTGGCACGGGCAAGGCTTGCCTTCATTGCTTTCCTTCGTCTTGCTCCAGATCTCCTTCCTCGCTCCTTGCTTCCGAAATCTCCAGATCCGCTTCGATCCTTTCCCCTTCAGCAACCAATGGCGCCCCGCAAGGCCAAGGTTGATGCGCCGCCAGCTTGGTACAAGCTGGCCCTGGACGTGCCCACTATCCCGGAGAAGAATCTCGCCACCACGCGCCTGCTGACGGCGGGGGAGAGCAATGAAAAGGGTAAGACCGTACTCCAGGCTGGCTCCGCCATGCCGGAGGCTCAGGGGAGCACTTTCTATCCCTTCTTCATGAATGCCATTGTCGCAGACCTAGTTCCCCCCTTTTCTAACTTCTTCTATGCTGTCCTCCGCCATCAGGTTGCAGGCCCTTCATCTCCATCCCAACTCCATTCTTCTCTTGTCGATTTTCGCCTACTACTGCGAGGCGTATGTTGGG
Source organism: Triticum timopheevii (assembly GCA_963921465.1). Taxonomy (NCBI): domain Eukaryota; kingdom Viridiplantae; phylum Streptophyta; class Magnoliopsida; order Poales; family Poaceae; genus Triticum; species Triticum timopheevii. The sequence goes on along the minus strand of OY997264.1, from coordinate 440,727,334 downwards.
GTGATGCCATCCATGGCTACTGCACCACTTCTTCCTCCTCTGAACCAACAACGACCACACCTTGGGGTGCGCCAATTTCATCGTGTACGGCAAGGCCAACACAATCTCAAAGGCTGGGAAGAGGGTCGACGGCTTCCGAAGCAAGTGGGTCATGATGGATGCCAAGTGTGTCCACCCCCGGTTGGCGCTGCCAACGGAGATGCCCCAGTCTGATGAAGGTTGGTCTCGCACGAAGCTCACTGACGATCAGGGCGACGTTGGTGCTGGAGAGGATGAACGCCGACATGAGGCTGGGCAACGCGAAGGCGGCAAAGCTGACCGGGGTCGCGCTCCTGAGGGAGTTCTTGATGCAGCGGGTGGCTCCGCTTCAGGCGCGCTTGCGCCCCTTATGGATGCTTGGGGTGCAGACGACAAGCTTCACCTGAATCTGGTGGCTTTGACTGATGAGGAGCTGGCCGCAACTCTCCGCCTCTTAGTCGGGGACGACCAGGAGTATCCATCGAGTGCCACTGTCCCCTTGTTCCTCCGCAAGGACAAGGCACAGGTGGTGGCTGCTATGCCCACCTTTGATGGGTGCGGCCTGGTGCCGCCGGCGCCCCGTGTGTTCCGGGGGGCGACGGTACCGGTGGACGTGTCTTCGGGTGACTCCCACAAAGGAGGAGGAGAGGAGAAAGACGAGGAGTGTGACTCGGAGGCGACCCCCGAAGGGACAGGGGAGACCTCCCTCTTGCGTAGGGCTGAGATCCTCCGCACCTTGCCAGACGACGATGAGGCCGACGCCACCCAAGGGGAGGAGGATCCTCCCATGATCCTGACGAGGGGCAGGTCGGTGCTGATCTCCGAAGAGGCTGCTTCTGCCCGGACACCGCCTGGAGCCGCTTCCAGCCCTTCTGCTGCCCTTCTTCTGCTCCTGGAGCCCTTGTGGCTGCGCCCCATGCCGCGAGGCTCTCGGGCTTCAAGATCAGCAAGAGGAAGGTGGACTACACCGCGGTAGACTAGTAAGTGTCCGTGATCCACCTTGTTCTTGATTATGCTATTGGTCCTTGACGTTCACCATCGATTGGCTAGGCCGCCGCATGCGGCGAAGAAGAGGAAGGAGGACACGATGACGCCGTCTGGGGCCGATCCATCCACTGTGGCCGCACCTTCTTCTGTGGGAGGGGAGGCGATGGCATTCGCACCTCCCCTGCTCGGTCATCCTCGCGAGGCTCAGGAGGGCATCCTCGTGAAGAGTCAGCCCCCATGGCCCTGCTGGCTCTGGAGGTGCTGTTACCCAATGCTGCTGCTGAGGTACCCAAAGCTCAGGATCCCCCAGTCTCCCAGGCCATGGCTACGCTGCCGCCTCCTCCTTCTGCTGCGCCGCTGGTTCCAGGTCCTTCTGCCTCCCCTAATGTCTTGGAACGTGCCCTTTCCGAGATGGCCCAGCTGCGAGAAACCTCCAGCGCACCGACTCCTATCTAGTAGCCGGGGCGTCTGGACCTGGTTTCTGGCTGGCTTCACTCTGACGCCTCTATCCGGGCGGCGCTGAGGCGGGTCGCAGCGGCCTCTAAGAAGGAGAAGTAGACCGCCACCCAAGCCGCAGCCGCTCGTGAGGTGGCGCTAAAGGATGTCGCGGCCGCCCAGGACCGCTGCAGGGCACTGGAGGCCGAGCTGAAGGATTTGCGCGACAAGCATGCCGAAGAAGCTCGTCACCGCCAGGAAGAGGAGGAGAGGATGAAGGCTCGGGAGGACGCCATCAGGGGCCGCGACGCCGAGATAGCGCGGTCGGCAGAGGCACAGGCCACTGAGCGCAGCCGGCTGGAAAAGCTGGAGCAGAAGGTAAGGGCGGAGAAGGCCGAGCTCGATGCCAAGGTGAAGGTCCTGGCCGAGGACCGCATGGCCTTCGCACTCCTCGAGGAGAGGTCTCGCGCGGCGCTGAAGGCACTCTATGAGAAGGGCCTGGAGAAGCCGCTGACCACCAACGAGGACGGCCCCGCCCAGCTACTTCCTTACCTGGTCGAGGCGCTTGAGGAAGTCGTGAGCGGCATCGGCCCCATGGCAGAGGAAGAAGCTCGCATCCTTTCTTCCACTGCACTGACGCGCGTCTTCAGCCGCCTCCACCTCCATGACCCTGACGCCAATCTTGATGAGCTGCTGGAGCCTGTGGGTGGCGAGTGCTACGCCCCTGCTGCTGAAGCCGTGAAGGGCCAGGTGGAGGCCTTGTTGGAGAAGTTTCGTGCCTTCGATCCTGCGCCCATGGCAGGCGGTGCTGCTGATCCTGCAGCCCTGTGTGGTGGTACAGGTGAAGGCGACGCCACCACGGGAGTGGAGTCCCTGGCGGGCGACGGCGGTGTCCAAGGATGACAGACTTACGGCTTCTTTCCTGCTTAATTCCTACAATGTGCACCATGCCTCGTGGAGGCGTTTAAACTTGCGTCTGGAATTGTGAAGACAATTATGGTTTGTAATATTTGCTTCGAGATTTTGCAGTTTTCTTCCTATTTGCTTTATGTTCTACATCGGCAGGGCCCGGCCCCGCGCATACCTCAGCCGCCATTGGCCCCGACCGGATCACCAGGACGGGACCAAGGAGTGAGGGCTTACGTGACCAGTTAGGCTCCTGAGTCGCAATGCTTAGGAGTCCCCCTTGATGCACAAATAGCTTATAGGAAGGGAATGTAGGGGTAGATCTAGTATTCTACGTCGGCAGAGCCCGGCCCCGCGCATACCTCAACCGCCGCTGGCCCCGACCGGATCACCGGGACGGGACCAAGGAGTGAGGGGCTACATGACCAGTTAGGCTCCTGAGTCGCGATGCTCAGGAGTCCCCCTTGACGTTCAAACAAGCTTCATACCTTGGCTCCGCTCGGGGAGGGGCGCGCGATGAGGCTGGGTGGCGTACGCTCGGGCGTGACCCCGGGCGCAGCCCCCATGCCTAGACCCCTCGCGCGATGCTCCCGAGGGGAGGTGTTGCAATGAGGCTAGACACTGAGCTCTGGGGCTCCCTGAGGTTGATACGGCCGTGGGGCCGCCCTCAGTTGTTTATCACCAGCACGGAGCATAGTGCTTCCATATGTGTACGGGCCTAGCCGCTCCTCGGCAGTGTCGACGACCAGCGCGGAGCATGGTGCTTCCACTGGTGCGTGGGAGGGGGCTCCCTGCTGCGGAGAGCCCCCGGGGCGTGTACAGCCCTGCCCTGACACGTGGCTTGCACGGCAGGGCTAGACGAGGTGTATTTGGCCACTCATGAGACAGCGCAGGACTCACGAGGCCCTACCTCAAGGCAGGTTGCACCTGGTCTTGGGTTTTTGACGGCTACGTGCTCCTGCGAGATGGTTAGGTATAAATGCTCTGCATCCTCCGGTCCAGGCCCTCGAGCGAGCTCAACCGCCACTGGTATGCCAGGTCGCGATGCCGTGGTCAAGGCCAGGGGGTGAGGGCTGGAGAGCCAGTAAGAGCTCCTGAGTCGCAATGCTTAGGAGCCCCCCTTTTAATGCGCAAGCGAATTGCATGAGAGAGGGGGGGACCCCATGGTAGGTGGCAATCGAGCAGGTGATAATCATAGGTAGATTAGGCATGAAAGGCAATCAGCTTAGGTCAATGCAGAATGGATACATGCCATTGGGTCAGACCCAAGCAGCTTGGGGATGATGCAGCCTGAGGGGCGCCCCAGCAAGGTAAGCTAAAGACATAAAAAGAGATACATGCCGCAGGGATGGACCCACGCGGCCTGGGAATGATGCAGCCCTGAGGGCGCTCCCAGCTAAAATGAACTTGGGAGATGTCACCTAGTTTCGTTGTAGAGGGGGTGTTGGGGCAGCTGAAGATGCGCGGTGAAGGGGACGACCCTCACGAGCCACTGGGGCCCTGAGCCTCAGGAGGCTCCGGGGGCCTAGGTGGTTCCTTGAGGACCATCTCCATCTCTGCTAGGATCGTGTGGTATCTAGCCTCCTAAGCCGCCAGGATGCTCCGCAGGTGACGCTGGTAGGTGGCAGTCGCGTTCGGCCGGCCGAAAGGCATGCGAACATACTGTGCGGCGGACCCTCACAGCGTCCCACACGCGAAGGCCAGAAGAGCTCCTGAGATGCAGCACGGTTGAGCCCTGGGACGTCGACGCAGACGCGCAGCCCACCATCCTTGCCTGGATGGGGAGCCACGCCAGGTGAGCGGCGGTCGCTGCGTACGGCCCTTGCTTCCTGAAGCTCCTGAGTGGTCTTGGCGATGAACTCCTGAACGTTGGGCTTTCCATGCCCTGTGCCTTCCTGAGGGAAACGTGTCGCGAAGCACGCCTCCAAGTGGTGCCCGAGCGTCTACCTCATGATGTTGGCTAGGTCTGAGGCCCTCCAGAAGAGAGCCCCCGAGCCCTGCCCGGGTAGGGCGCCGGGCGCGCTTTCCTATGTGATGGAAGGAGGCGCCCCAAGCACGGGCGATGATCCTGACGTGGCACCACCTGAGATGCCGACTTCCTGAGGCCTTGCTCGGAGCGGTTGCTTCTTCTTCTTGGGGATGGCCTCAAGAGGGTTCTCGCCCTTTCTATTCGGGTCCTCGATTGCTGCGGCTTGGAAGGCACACTCGAGGGAGCACACCGCATCTCTCTCTTCGCAGGGGACCTTGATGATTCCGCTGCTTCCTGGCATCTTGAGGATGTTGTATCTGTGGTGGGTCACTGCCATGAACTTGGCCAGGGCTGGATACCCGAGGATGGCATTGTACGACAGGTGGATGTGGGTGACGTCGAAGTTGATGAGCTCGGTGCGGTAGTTGTATCGCTGTCCGAAGGTGATGGGGAGGCGGACCTGCCCTATCGGGGTGGTGGAACCGTTAGTAACTCCTAAGAAGGGCTTGGTAGGCTGGAGCTGATCGTATGGCACTTGAAGGTTGTCGAACATCTCAAAAGACAGGACGTTAAGCCATGCGCCGCCATCAATGAGGGTCTTGGTGACTTGCACGTTCTTGATGACTGGTGAACAGAGCATCGGGAGGACACAGCAGTAGCCGTGCCCTTGAGTTGATGTGCCGAGCTGAAGGTGATGGCGCACTTAGACCACCTGAGCGGGCGTGTGGCCTCGAGCCTGGGGAGGGCTGTGTTCACCTCGCGAGCAAACTGCTTGAAGATACACTGAGAGGCTGGGGCCTGAGCTCCACCCAAGATGCAAGCGATAGCACATGGCTCCTGGAAGGCCCAACCCCCTCGTCCTGATGATGGTTGTCATTCCTTCTTGGCGGCGGCAGCAGCGGAGGAAGGCCTGCGTTACCCTGGGGAGGTCCTCGCGAAGCTGATCCCTCCAAGCGCCCTTGCGAGGCTGGTCCCTCGAGGTGCCCTTGTGAGGCTGGTCCTACCATCGATCCTCACGAGGTCAGTCACGCCACTCCTGGCAAGGGCCACTGTCATCCCATCGTCCTCCTCCACGTCCTCCTCCTCGGCCGTAGCCTCGGTCGTTGCGCTCGGGGCGTCGACCGAATCATCCTTCTCGAACGGCCCTAAGCTCCTGGCAATCATTGGTGTTGTGGGTGTTCTCGGGGATATACCCCGCTGTCGGTGTATCTACCACGAGAGTGGATCTACCACGAGATCAAGGAGGCTAAACCCTAGAAGCTAGCCTATGGTATGATTGTTGTAATGGTTGTTCGTCCTACGGACTAAAACCCTCCGGTTTATATAGACATCGGAGAGGGCTAGGGTTACACAGAGTAGGTTACAATGGTAGATCTACATATTCGTATCGCCAAGCTTGCCTTCCACGCCAAGGAAAGTCCCATCCAGACACGGGACGAAGTCTTCAATCTTGTATCTTCATAGTCTTGGAGTCCGGCCGATGATGATAGTCCGGCTATCCGGACACCCCCTAGTCCAGGACTCCCTCAGTAGCCCCCGAACCAGGCTTCAATGACGACGAATCCAGCGCATATATTGTCTTCGGCGTTGCAAGGCGGGTTCTCCTTCAAATTCCATGTACCTGCCGAATAGTGTCTGACACCCTTACAAATGTTGCGCTCCTTGGCTTCCACGCCCAATAATGGCTCTCTTCCACGCGTCGCACGAATGCGAAAGGCCAGGGTATCTTTTATATTTTACCCCCTAGCTGCGCAAATAATCTGCCTATAAGAGAGGCAAGAATCCAGATCCAAATCACACCATCTTCCTTCCGCGAGTACTCATCGGAGCGCTTCTGACCAAAAACCCATTCCATCATGGACCGTCGACGCGGCTCCTCCTCTCGCGCTCCCAGCCCTCCGCCAGGAGATTGGAGGAGATGTTCGGTTCCGCACAATGAGCTGGTGACACTTCAAGCATAGGGATATCTTCCTCCGGCCTTTATGGTCCCGGTTCGAGCCGGGCTGGCCACCTACAAAGGTGGGAAGCAAGCGGAGGCCACCCCTAGCCCCTCTAAAGGAGAGCGGGTGTGCTTCGTCCCCTATCTAATAAGGGGGCTCGGATTTCCCGTACATCCGTTCCTCCGCGGGCTTCTGGAGTTCTACGGACTCCAGCTCCATCACCTCACGCCCGCCTCTATTCTGCACATCACGGGTTTTGTAGCTCTTTGCGAGCTATTCCTGGGCATCGAGCCCCATTTTGCGTTGTGGAAGAGGCTATTCTGCCTCGTACCCCGTTCTCACGAGGGGTCAATATATCAAGTGGGCGGCGCCGAAATATGGTGCATCGCCGGGACCGGATATCCATCCGGAACCCCAAAGAAGGCGTCCGAAGACTGGCCTTTGGAATGGTTTTACATAGAAGACGCTCCACTGCCGGACCCAGTTCGGATCGGCCTCCTGGAGTTCAGCAAGGCTCCTCTGAAGAAGCGCCTAAGTTGGCGCCCGCGGAGCCCTCAATTGGAAGAAGACAAGAGCGTCCATTATTTGATGGGCCGGATAAGGTTGCTGGCCCATTCCAGATTGACCATGATTGGAGTCATGGCCACGTGCATCGTGCGGGGGGTGCAGCCACTGCAATACAGGGGCCACCCCATGTGGGACTTCAACGGGGAGAATGATGCTACCCGTCATGGCCGTAAGGGGCCGGGATCGGCCGCGGATCTGGTAAAGATCCTGTCCGGCCTGTACAAGGGGGAGAAAGAGGACTTCCTCCAGACGAGCCCATTGAATGGGTTCTCCATGGATAACCCTCGGAGCTGGGTAAGCGGACATTAATTTATCCGACCCGTGCTTTCAAAGTTAAGTACCTTACTTTATGGTTTTGACGCATGAACTGCGCCGGACTGTGGAGAGCATACATAGTCCGGGCCCACAACCCGAGGATCCGGGAAGATCCCTTGATCCGGCCTCCGAAGAGGATCCGGACATAAAGGTGGAGCTAATTGACGGGGTGTTCCACCAACTCAGCATGGACAATGCTCTAGTCGCCATTACGGCCGACTACCCCGGCCTAACCCCAGCTTCCCAGGTGATTATGACCGGAGTCCTGACGCTATTACTTCATCCTTGCGTATTTCTGACCACCGTATACAATGGTGTCTTGCAGGAGGTGCCTTCAAGGCGGGAAGCCGAACCCGCGGCGGCTGACCAACAAGGGTCAGTCCGGCCCCGCAGGCAGAAGAGGGGTGCGGTGCGAATCGAAACATCACTACAACATTATAGCTCGCGACTGTTATTTAGGAGAAGATTCCTAGGAGGTGTATTAATGCTCATGACTTTTTCAGGAGAAAGAGCGCTCGCCGGACCGTGCCCGAAGAGGTTGCCAACCAAGCCTTCGCCAGCCAGGCTCCAACACTTGGTCCGGAGGGGGAGGCGAGCGCAAGGTGCGAGCCGGATACTCCTCCAACGGAGGATGCCGACAGGCTGTCCGCCACCAGGTCTAAGGTGGAGAGCGCCATGAACCATAGGCGCCACCGGACAGTTTTTCGTGACGCGTGTTTCTCCCCTGAGGCATTGAACGCCTTTAACGCGGGAGACGCGCACCTCCGTGCTGCTCAAGATGGTTTGACCAGAGCCACGGAGCAGTATGTAAAAGACATACGGGTAAGGGATTATAATAGTTGTATATGCCAGTAGCCCCCGAGACTTAAAGTAGTTAAAATAACTGATTTAAGGGTCATATAATATGCAGGGTCTTACAGAGAAGAATACCCAATTGTCCCAGGAGCTACAAGAGTGCAAGGCCCAACTTGAGGCCGCACTAGCTGCCGCGGAAGGAGGCACAGAGACCCCTTCTGGTAACACATTATTTCGAAAAGATAAGCAGTGTGCGGCGTACGTATAAATCTGACAATGGTATTGCAGATGTTGCCGGACTTGATCCGGACAAGCAACAACTACTGCGCCAGCTGAAGGCCGGCGAGAGGGTGCTTACAAAGGTGCAGCAGGAGAGGAACAAACTCCAGGATGCCCACACCCAGCTGTGAGAAGAGCTAAAGGGTGTTCGGGCCGAGCTGTCTGGCTCCGTGAAGGAGAATCAGCGGCTTCGTCGCGGCATCTATAGTAAGTGCTTGAGCGAACTCCTTCGAAAAGAAGAGTTCGGCGAGGAAGTCAATTGACAGAAATATGTCTGTAGGTGTGCTCACAGGTCGCCCTGCGGAGGAAATGCCCGTTTCAACGGGTGACCAACTTCCCGAGCTGGTGCAACTGCTCGAACGTGTTCGGCAGGCGATGAGCGGCGACGTCCAGGCCTTATGGCCGTCCCTCTCCCTACCCGAGAGCCTTGGAGAGCTTGCGGAGAAGCTTCAGGGAGCGCGGCAGCGCTTCCGTTTATGGAAGATATCGTCCTGCCATCAAGGTGCTAGGGAGGCCTGGGCCATGGTGAAGACGTGGTACAAGAAGGCGGATCCAAACCACATGGCCGAGGTCGGACCTGTGGGGCCCGATGGGAAGGAGATCCCTGTGAGTTTAGTGTACGGCCAAGTAGAGCTGGCCGCTAAGTATTCCCAACGGGACTGTAAATTAGACAGCCTATTAGACGTGATTGAGGAGGAGTACAGTCAGTCGATTTGATGATGTATTTAAAATGACATATAAAATGCCTTCTAGCCGGATTGTAGATCGTTTGTCTTTGCCGACCTTTTCGCTTCGACCTCGGGACCCTAGGGTCCGGAGTGTGTCCGAATACCTTCTCGGTTATGAAAAAACCGGGGCATGCATGGAGACTAGGCGTAGGGGTCATTAGTGCTTTATCAGACAAGTGCCCAACTAGTTATGTTATATTACATGGTTAGTAAGAAACATCTTCCAGGGAGAATAGTTCCGTTAAGGGTTCCTTTCCCTGGAAGGCATGCCCTAAAGTGCATGTCCGGACTGCGAAAAGAGCAGGAAAACATCTGGGGGCAGGTAAATAAATTTGTAAAAAATAATCATCTTTCAAGTCACCGACCGAATATTCCCTTAAGAACGCTAGCTTTCGGCTTCACCCAGTCTGAGGTACACATCCGGCTGACCCGGCAGTAACAATCGCAGAGGTGCTCCCTTTACCTCCTAGCCAAACAATCGGGAATGTAGGGGTAAGCACAGGAGCCAGGCAACCCATCTTGGCCAAAACTTAAGTCATATCGATGCATATAATGGTGAATAAAAGGTACATGTGGAAGTTTGACACATGTGCTGGGCATGAAGCCCTTATAAGTAAGCTTCTGTTAAAGAAGCCCCCAGGTATAATGAGTGCGGGTAGCACATTAGGTGTGTGCGCACAATGCGCCAATAGGCCTTCAAGGGCTTTTATGAAAAAGGTGGGAGAAAAGAGAAAAACAAAAGACAGCTGAAGTGTAAAAACATGGACGGAGGAAGGAGACGAACTCTTAGTCCGGCGCTAGGCGTAGAATCTTTGGAGGCGGGCTGCATTCCATGGGTTTGGCTCGAGTCGGTTGTCCGATGCATTTCGCAGACGGTATGCTCCGCCAGTCAGGACTTGGTCGATGATGAAGGGACCTTCCCATTTGGGCTTGAGTTTGTCCTTTTTCTTGTCCGGCAGGCGTAGAACTAGTTCGCCAACGTTGTAAGTTTTAGCCCGTACTTCTCTGCTTTGATATCTTTGAGCCTGCTGCTGATAGAATGCGGAACGGGCCTTTGCCACATCGCGTTCTTCCTCCAATGCGTCCAAGCTGTCCTGCCGATCCAGCTCGGCTTCTCTTTCTTCGTACATGCGCACTCGAGGTGAGTCATGAATGATGTCGCAGGGCAAAACTGCCTCTGCGCCATATACCATGAAGAATGGTGTGAATCCGGTAGTAAGGTTGGGCGTTGTCCGCAGCCCCCAGAGTACGGAGTCAAGCTCCTCTACCCAGTGCGTGTTAGATTCCGTAAGGGACCGCACTAGTCTGGGTTTGATGCCGCTCATTATTAGACCATTTGCTCGTTCAACTTGACCGTTGGTTTGAGGATGATAGACTGAAGCGTAATCGAGCTTAATGCCCATATTTTTGCACCATAGTTTAACCTCGTCAGCCGTGAAGTTTGTGCCGTTATCGGTAATGATGCTATGGGGGACGCCATAACGGTGTACTACCCCGGATATGAAGTCTATCACTGGTCCGGACTTTGCCGTTTTAACTGGCTTGGCCTCTATCCATTTGGTGAATTTGTCCACCATGACCAATAGGTACTTTTGCTTGTGGGTTCCCCCTTTAAGGGGTCCAACCATGTCAAGCCCCCAGACCGCGAACGGCCAGGTAATGGGTATAGTTTTGAGGGTGGTGGGTGGCATATGGCTCTGATTGGCAAAGAGCTGACAACCGACGCATCTTTGGACTAAGTCCTAAGCATCTGCCCGGGCCGTCGGCCAATAAAATCCTGTACGGAAGGCCTTACCTACAAGGGCCCGGGCTGCAGCGTGGTGTCTGCCTAGTCCGGCGTGAATTTCAGCCAGAAGATTTCGCCCTTCCTCTTCGGAGATGCACCTTTGAAGGACTCCGGTTGTGCTTTTCTTATAAAGTTCTCCCTCATGGACCTTGTAGGCTTTAGATCGCCGAACTATGCAGCGGGCCTCGTTTTGGTCTTTGAGGAGTTCCTACCTAATTAAGTAGGCTAGGAATAGTTCTGTCCACGGGGCAATTACCGCCATTATTTCATGGGCTGAAGGTGTTATTTCATCGGCTGAACCGCTGATTATGTCAGATTGCTCTGTGTTGGGTGGCGCGGTTGTTTCTGGGTTGTTATTTCTGGACTCCTCTTCCCATAGTACGGATGGCTTAGAGCTGTTCCAGGAAGATGTTTGGAGGAACAGCGTCGCGTTTCGCGCCGATGCGTGCCAACACGTTGGCTGCTTGGTTATTATCTCGGGCTACGTGGTGGAATTCGAGTCCTTCGAACCGAGCTGACATTTTTAGGACAGCGCTGCGATAGGTTGCCATTTTCGGATCCTTGGCGTCGAAGTCTCCATTTACTTGGGATATTGCAAGGTTTGAATCCCCGCGCACCTCTAGGCGTTGAATACCCATGGAGATTGCCATCCGGAGACCATGTAGGAGGGCCTCGTATTCGGCTGCATTGTTGGAGTCTGTGTACATTATCTGAAGTACGTATTGGACTGTGTCTCCGGTTGGGGACGTCAGTACGACGCCAGCCCCCAAGCCAGCCAACATTTTGGAGCCGTCGAAATGCATAATCCAATTGGAGTATGCGCCGTACTCTTTAGGGAGTTCGGCTCCGGTCCATTCAGCGATGAAGTCAGCCAAAACTTGCGACTTTATAGCTCGCCGAGGTTTATAAGTTATATCGAATGGTAAGAGCTCAATGGCCCATTTTGCAATCATGCCTGTCGCGTCGCGGTTGTTTATAATGTCGTTGAGGGGTACTTCGGAGGCCACTGTTATCGAACACTCTTGAAAGTAGTGTCGGAGCTTCCGGGATGCCATGAACACCGTGTACGCTATCTTTTGATAATGCGGGTACCGGGACTTGCAGGGAGTTAAGACAGTGGATACGTAGTACACTGGTTTTTGAAGAGGGAATTTATGCCCTTCTGTTTCTCGTTCGACGACGAGCACCGCGCTTACAACTTGATGTGTTGCCGCGATATATAACAACATTGGTTCGCCCAGGTTAGGCGCAGCCAGGACCGGATTTGTTGCCAATATGGCTTTTATTTCTTCGAGTCCGGCAGTGGCAGCACCCGTCCACTCGAAGTGTTCGGTGCGCCTGAGGAGGCGATAGAGGGGCAATACCTTTTCTCCCAAACGGGAGATGAAGTGGCTTAGAGCCGCCACGCATCCAGTCAATTTTTGTATTTGTTTGAGGTCTTTTGGAATATCCAGTTGTGACAGAGCTTGGATCTTTGCTGGGTTTGCTTCAATTCCTCTACCGGATACAATGAAGCCCAGGAGATTTCCGGCCGGTATGCCGAAAACGCATTTTTCCGGGTTTAGCTTTATGTCATATGTTCGGAGGTTATCGAATATGAGCCTCAAGTCGTCTACTAGAGTTTCGACGTGTTTGGTCTTGACGACTACGTCGTCTACGTATGCCTCTACTGTTTTGCCGATCTGGGTAGCCAGACATGTCTGAATCATGCGCTGATAAGTTGCACCGGCGTTTTTGAGTCCGAAGGGCATCGTGTTGAAGCAGAATGGTCCATATGGAGTGATGAATGCCGTTGCGGCTTGGTCTGCCTCCGCCATCTTGATTTGATGGTAGCCGGAGTATGCGTCAAGGAAGCACAATGAATCGTGCCCTGCAGTGGCATCGATTATTTGGTCGATGCGGGGAAGGGGGAAGGGATCCTTTGGGCAGGCCTTGTTGAGGTCTTTAAAATTGACACATAGGCGCCAGGATTTGTCCTTCTTTGGTACCATTACCAGGTTTGCTAGCCAGTCCGGATGTTTGATGTCTCTGATGAATCCGGCTTCCAGTAGTTTGGCTAGCTCTTCTCCCATTGCCTGTCTTTTGGGTTCTGAAAATCGCCGAAGAGCCTGTTTGACTGGCTTGAATCCTGTTAGGATGTTTAGGCTGTGTTCTGCCAATCTGCGTGGGATTCCTGGCATATCTGAAGGGTGCCAGGCAAAGATGTCCCAATTTTCCCGAAGGAATCCTCGTAGTGCGGCGTCTACATCAGGGTTCAAATGTGCCCCGATGGAGGTCGTCTTTGTTGGGTCCGTTGGATGGACCTGGAATTTGACTATTTCATCCGCTGGTTTAAAGGAGGTGGACTTGGATCTCTTATCGAGTATCACATCATCCCTATTCACCGTAGAGCGCAGCGCAGTGAGTTCCTCCGCCGCTAGGGCTTCGGATAGTGCCTCCAGGGCTAATGCGGCTGTCTTGTTTTCGGCGCGGAGTGATGTGTGCGGATCACTAACGAGAGTGATTATTCCGCCGGGCCCGGGATCTTAAGCTTCATGTACCCATAATGGGGTATGGCTTGAAAAATTGTGAATGCCTCCCGTCCTAATATAGCGTGATATCCGCTGCTGAACGGGGCCACTTGGAATGTGACCTCTTCGGACCTGTAATTGTCCGGCGAGCCAAACACCAGATCAAGTGTGATTTTTCCTGTGCAGCGTGCTTCCCGGCTAGGGATTATTCCTCTAAAGGTTGTGCTGCTTTGCTCAATGCGGCTCCAGTCTATTTCCATTTTTTGAAGAGTCTCCTCGTAGATGAGGTTTAATCCGCTGCCGCCATCCATGAGTACCTTGGTAAGACGAAAACCGTCCACTATTGGATTGAGGACCAATGCGGCTGGTGCTCGGGCTGTTCAGAATTTAGGTTCGTCGCTGGCGTTGAAGGTGATGGCTGTGTCGCTCCATGGATTTGTTGTTGCTACTTGGTAGACTTCGGCGAGGCTGCGGATTGTTCGTTTCCGCATATTATTTGATGCGAAAGTCTCGAAGACTGTTGACACCGTACTAGTACTGTTGGAGTGGTTCTCCGGGGCTAGAAGCTCTTCGCCACTTTTGGCCACCTGCCACAGTATCCAACATGCTCGAAGGCTATGTGTTGGAGTGGCGCCTTCTGTACTGTGAATTTTACAGGGTCCGCTGAGCCATCCCTCCAGTACTGTTCCGTGCCCTTTATGGGGTTTTTTCTTTTTGATTTTTGTACCTGGTGCCTGAGTGTGATGCACCCTTTTGTTTCTTACTAGGGTTGTATTCGGGGCCAGATTGTACCAAAACTTAGTTTCGGTTTTCTGGAAACTCTCCATCGCACAGTACTTTCGTACTATGGACGCCAGATCGGTGAAGCGTGTAATTTCGCGACGACTGGCGGCGTTCAAGATTCCCTCATCCGTGCAATTTTTGCAAAAAATTGAAATTGCGTTTTCCTCACGGTAGTCCTTTATCCTGTCCATAACCAGGAGGAATCTGGCCCAGTAATGATGTACTGTTTCAGCGGGCTCTTGCCGGATTTGAGATAGATCGCATATGTCTAGGTGGGTGGGTGGATTTGAGTCCGAAACCCTACCCATCTCGAGGCTCAAGGGCCGAAAAGTTTCCGAATTTGGAAGCTTGGATTGTTGGACGTTGTCCAACGAGTCTGGTCCGATGCCTGACTTTAGGTTCAGTGCTTGATCGACGTCCGTCCCTCTGCGGGAATCCAGCATGGAGGGTTCGGGAGTCCGGACATAACTAGTTTTCAATACATAAGAAGAGTCGCCGCGTTGTTCTTCTACCACCGCAACGTGGTGGGTAACCTAGGGAGAGTTAATCTCTCTCAGATCGGTTTTAAGCCCAATCTAATTGTAGTCTGTAGCGACTCCCAGGGCGGTGATGCAATCCAAGAGCTCGTTTACGGACGAGAGCTCTATTGGATCCAGCTTCTCGGCGAATTCCAAGTTAACATGAAGATTGCTTTTGATGACCCGAGAGGTCATCCTCGAAGCGGTGGCCGAACAGGCGGTCATGAGAAAACCACCTAGCCGGATAGTTTGGTCGGCGGCCGAGGCTCCTTTAGCGAAGATACCGTCTTTAAAGACGGGAAGAGGCATCCTTCCTGATCGTGACGGCACAGAGGAACTCTCAATGAAATCACCAATGTCGGTGTCAAAACCGGCGGATCTCGGGTAGGGGGTCCCGAACTGTGCGTCTAGGCGGATGGTAATAGGAGACAAGGGACACGATGTTTTTACCCAGGTTCGGGCCCTCTCGATGGAGGTAAACCCTACTCCTGCTTGATTGATATTGATGATATGGGTAGTACAAGAGTGGATATACCACGAGATCAAGGAGGCTAAACCCTAGAAGCTAGCCTATGGTATGATTGTTGTAATGGTTGTTCGTCCTACGGACTAAAACCCTACGGTTTATATAGACACCGGAGAGGGCTAGGGTTACACAGAGTCGGTTACAATGGTAGGAGATCTACATATTCGTATCGCCAAGCTTGCCTTCCACGCCAAGGAAAGTCCCATCAGGACACGGGACAAAGTCTTCAATCTTGTATCTTCATAGTCTTGGAGTCCGGCCGATGATGATAGTCCGGCTATCCGGACACCCCCTAGTCCAGGACTCTCTCACCCGCGGTATGACCCGGTCAGACTTGGCATTTCATTGGTAACCCGCCGGAGGATTGGCGACTCACGAGTCTAGTGGCTCACTGGTCTGATGACACATAAGCCTGGCAATTCACTAATGGCCTCGACGGCAGGTCAGACGGATGACAAGGCCCAAGGCACAGAAGGCCGGCTTATGTTATGATGGGCCGGTTTAAAAGGAAAGCATAAGGAATATTCCCTTACAAAGGAAGCAAGACTAGGACTCCACTTGTAATAGACTAGTCCTAATCCTAATAGGACTCCACATGTAACCCGCCCCTTCAACTTATATAAGGAGGGGCAGGGCTCCCCAAAGAGGGACAAGTAATAAGAAACAATCTCTAGGGCTAGACACAAAGAGCTTGCTTACCGATGACTCCCTCATGATCATAATGAGACCTAGCCACAAACAGCATGTAGGGTTATTATCGGATGATGTTTCCCTGGGCCCGAAGCTGTATAAATCCTTGTCTTGTGTTGCGTCTCTCGATTCCGTCCAACCCCTCTCAAGCTACCGCATAAATACGTTGGCCTCGCGACTAAGTCCTCACAGTAAGGACATCTGCCGTGACAATTCCACGACAGTTGGCGCCCACCATGGGGCTCGTGCACGGTGGTGTTGAGTTCTTTAAGGGAGAACTTCAAGGAATGAGAAGATCGCGATTGCCGGATGAATAAAGAGCCGGCGCTAAAATTTGGGATTAAAGATCATCAAAAATTTAGGGTTGCGTCATGTACGTCATCACGCGTGGACCGACGATGCGTTCAAACCAGAGTCGCCGAGTTGTTGCCTCTGCGTACAGTCCCATGGTCATCAACCGGTATTGTTGCTGGTACTCGTCAGCGTGAAAATCAGAAGCAGCAGCGGTAGAGGGCATGCATCATATCAGAAAGTGTAGACAAACACATTATTTGCATCGCATCAAGCATCAATCCTGATGTTTTCAAGTGCTGGTACATCACTAGAGGTCAAATTAATTTTTTCTTTGTCAACTCTGATTATTACAAGGAAGCTATGGGAAGGTTAATTCAAGATTTATGGAAGGAAAAGCTACTAGCCGCTACAGGTGTCGCATGTAAGGACAAGGAAGATCTATCAGGGTCAAGCTATCACCGCACGTCTTACAGGCATTGGTCAATACGAATTCAATTTTTATCTCTAAGCAGCCATCAACGAAAGTGGATGAGGCCACGGACTTGGAATCGATCATCATTTTCGTCTCTGAGCCGCCATCACCGGGCGCGTCTCCAACTGTTGTTCGGCCGCGGCCCCAGCTGCTCCAGCGCTCTCCGACCCGCCGCCGGCTCAGCCGCACTTTGCCGCTTCTGCCACCTCAGCGCGCCTCAAGCCACCGCGACTGCACCCGTGTCAAGATGGTCGTCTCGTTTTCTGCCGCGGGTCGCATTCTCCCGCACCGAGCCGATTTCTGACGACGCTGCGGAAGGCCACCCTACGTTCCTCCGCATCCGCACCCCCGTCGCCTCACCTCAACCCGTCGTTGCGGAGTGAGTCGTCATCCGCCTCGCTGTAAGCCGCCGCCGCCGGCACGCGCTGAGTCGCCGCTGCTGTGACCCGCCGGACTCCACATCGCCGAGGGCCTTTTCAAACCACTGCCAAATCGCCTCAGCCCCTTGCTGCTCCCAAACTGTGGCCGGCCTCGAGTCGCGTTTTCAACTTCGCTCCTGTGTCGTGAGCCGCCCGCTCGTTGGTTCAACTTTGCATCGCTGTCCGTCTGGGCATTACTCATTAAAAGACACGCACCCGTCGAGCGTGCATCGCTTGGTGTAAATGACCACCGCCGCCCGCATCAATGGCTGGGACTGGAGCATCTTTGTAGTT
Source organism: Triticum timopheevii (assembly GCA_963921465.1). Classification (NCBI taxonomy): domain Eukaryota; kingdom Viridiplantae; phylum Streptophyta; class Magnoliopsida; order Poales; family Poaceae; genus Triticum; species Triticum timopheevii. Next base: position 440,710,103 of record OY997264.1, on the reverse strand, counting down.
GACAAGGCTGAATTCGGTTACAAAGGAAAGGAGAGCAGCTCCAGCTTATTATTTACAAAAGACGACGGCACACGCGTACGGCGAGTGATCAAACCAGTCGCAGCCCCAACAGTGGAGTTGATTACAAAAGAGTACAATACATGAACATCTCACCGGAGGTCCAGGTGTACAATTCATCTAGTAAACTAGTACAGGTCCAAATGATCTCTTACCTGATGAGGAGATAATATCAAAGGATCATTAGTATTACGTACATCCAAATATTTGTCAGGACGGAAGAGGGGAAGCAACAGCCAACGCCTGCACAAAGGCAGTTCCAAGAAGAAAAAATATACTCCGTAAGGCCGACCGCGGTGTTTAAGGAAAAAACACAGGCGACTTCAGCATGGTACTATTTCTCTGGTTATCTTAACCAGAAGACTGCTGCATCTGCACATGAAAACCAAAAATGGGCAGAGGAACACAGGCTAGGGTGCTAGGGCCGCATTAGAACATGTTTTTATCCCTACTATCCATGTTCATCCGACAAATAATACCAGGTGTTATCCTCTCTATGTATTTTAATCAATATGTATTAAATTATTTGAGAACAATTACTCTGGTCCGCAATATATTTTGTGCAGACAAGGATTTGTTACAAAGGTGGTGCCATAATGTGCCTATGAAGTGTGGATTTACGTCATCGTGCACCAGGAACCGCACCCACCTGTTGTTGAACGGGTGTGCGCCAGACGTCGCCCGTACAATTTGATCTACATCAACTCGCCGGAACCGCGCCTACGATTGACTCGCCGTCTATGCGGCTTACCGCGCCTGTGATTGACCTGCCCGTTCGTGCTAGCTTACAACGCCGCGACAGGCTCACCCGTGGTTGATTTCAACTTCACAATGGTGATCGTCAACTCCACGGTGGATAATTTCTGGCCTGATATATCAGGTGAAATCCATCCAGTATATTTCTATATTATTTTCTTTAAAGGTGTGATTGCTTTGGCTTGCAAGTTCTTCAATGCAAGATTCAAACCGGTCTATATCACGGTCAACTATGGAGAATCTTAAGCCAACTCATTGAGTCGTCTTAAAGACTCGGGGGCTACATGGACATAGCTCAATAAATGTTGCCAGTTTAAAGGCCATCAGAAAATTTCCGGTTCAAAATGAAGAATTCCGGTTTAAAATCTGGTTCAAGGGAAATTGGTCTCTCACAAGGTTTTGAAGCTCTCAATATCCGGTTTAAAACTCCGGTTCAAGAAGAATTTATCTCTCGCAAAGCTCGAGTTCTCAGAAAAAATTAAAGGGACCAAAGAGAGTCTGTTGCAAAGCACAACTCAAACATTGGTACCCTGCTTCAATGGTCATTTGGGGGCTTCCTATTCAAACATAGGTCGTATTTGAACCAAAGAGAACATAGCTATCGGTACCCTCTTGATCGGTGCTATGCCAAACCCACGAGGGGGATTCTTGATCATATTCGAATCATAGCTAACCCCTTTTGGGTCCGACTTTGATCGTATTTGAATCAGAGTCGTTGAAAAACTCTCAAGGTCATTTGGAGGCTTCCTGTTCAAACATAGGTCGTATTCGAACCAAAGAAAACATAGCCATCGGTACCCTCTTGATCGGCAGAACGCCAAAGCCACTGGGGGCTACATGATCGTATTCAAATCCTAGCTTAACCCCTTTGGAACGGTTTACTGATCGTATTCGAATCAGAAGCCTCAAATTTTTCTTTCTAGTTGGCTTAAGTTTTTTGAACAATCTTTGGTTTTGTATTGAGACTTTTTGCTCATATTTGAAGCATATATGTGTGGTTTGTATTTAACCCGGCTCAACTTTGGACAATAAGTCGCCAGCATATGACAATCATCAACATTTGGAAGTCTTGGCTTCTAAAGATTGGGTTATCATAAACCGGCAGTACAATTCAATATCACAAGTATGATATTGTTTATAGATGATTGTGTTTAAACCGGCCCTGGCTATGGACTTTAAGTCGCCGGTCTATTTTGGATTGTGCCATTCGAATCATGCGCTTATCAATCATTGGATTATTGCCCTTATTGGATACGGTGATGTAAGATGACAGTATGAGCCAATTTCTACAGGTATGTTTTCCTGATTATATAAATATGCGAGGTGGGATAACCTGCCCTGGCTTTTAACGTTAAGTCGCCAGTATGTTCAGGCTTGAATGGCCTTAATCCTAGTCTTCTCCAAAATTGCATAAAGACTATATTATGTTTGGGTTGTTACCCGCCCTGACTTTGACGTTAAGTCGCCAGGGCATATGTTGTCGAAACTCGGTGCAGGATTTGCAGAACTATGACTTATATAAATGCTGAAGTCCAAGCTCAACATTAAAATTGATGCTTCAAAATGATTATCCGTTCTGGATTTTCTCAAAGTCTATAAGCCGCCGGGTTATAAAAATTCCGGCTTACAATGGAGGCGTATTAAATCGCCATCGGCCAAGAGCCGCCGGGTATTTAAACTCCGGATTTACTTGTCAACAGATAAGGTATTCAAAGTCGCTTTGGCACAATGGATATGATTTATTCTATAATGGAAGGAATAGTCTCGCGTCATTGTAGGCTTACGACCCGGCACTTGGGGGCTACATTATTCAGATTGATATTATATCAAATATGCAAGTCCCATGTCACTGCCAGTATGCACCATGGCACTTGGGGGCCAATGCAAAGTTTTATTTTGCTCAACTTATTGAAGACCCAACTCATCACATTGTAATGAGCCGACCCTTGGGGGCTACCAATTGCTCCTGTCAAAAATTCAAGGTACACAAGCCTCTGTCCATTATATTGAAGGCTCCACTACTCAGTTGGTAGAGTACAAAGCTCTTAACCTTATGGATGTGGGTTCAAGCCCCATGGTGGAGATTACATCATATGATGTTATCATCAATGAATTATATACAAAGTCCCAGCTCAATATTATCTTACTGAGCCGGCCCTTGGGGCTACACGTTGTTGCTCAAGTCTACATGATCATATTTACAAAGTCCCTGCTCATTATTGCATAATGACCCGGCCCTTGGGGGCTACACTGGTTGAAGTTTTTATGAGCATAAGGCAATTACAAGTCCCAAGTTGCTGCAAGCATGACAACCCGGCACTTGGGGGCTACAGGTGATATGCATATAAGGGAGAAAAATCTTCAAATTCTCCGTTTAGAGCAGACCAGATTAACCCGGTGTCTGCAACAATCATGACCCGACATTAGCAACAATTATGACTCGGTGCTATCAATATTTACAAACCGGATATTTTGGCAATGATAAACCGGCAAGATCTACATCTTTAAGCCGGCTGAATATCAGTTGAATATTTCAAAGACCAATATTTTTATCAAAGTCAGAGCATTGAAGGCCGACTCAAATGGATTATTTCTTATAATATTTTTCTACAACAGCCAATATCAGCAAGTTTATTATGAAGCTAGCCTATTGACCCGAATTTTTTAGAAGAAGTGCCAGTATCTTTTTGCATTGGTAATGTTTGAACACATATGCTAAAGGAGATTTGCTATGAGATCATGAATGCGCAGCCAGGAGGAAATGACAAGGACTTAAGGATGATCAGGTGCCGGTTCAGGAAAATATTTAACCCGGAGCATAACCTATCAAGTTTGTTCTTGTGTTTATTTTATAGGATCAGTTTAACATGGATAAATCCAAATTAAATTGGGGGCTAATGTCAAGGATATACCCCGCGGTATGACCCGGCCAGAAGTATGACCCGGCCGGACTTGGAATTTCATTGGTAACCCGCCGGAGGATTGGCGACTCATGAGTCTGGCGGCTCACTGGTCTGATGACTCATAAGCCTGGTGATTCACTAATGGCCCCGACGGCAGGTCAGACGGCTGACAAGGCCCAAGGCCCAGAAGGCCGGCTTATGTTAAGATGGGCCGGTTTAAAAGGAAAGCGTAAGGAATATTCCCTTACAAAGGAAGCAAGACTAGGACTCCACTTGTAATAGACTAGTCCTAATCCTAATAGGACTCCACTTGTAATAGACTAGTCCTAATCCTAATAGGACTCCACATGTAACCCGCCCCTTCAACTTATATGAGGGGCAGGGCTCCCCAAAGAGGGACAAGTAATAAGAAACAATCTCTAGGGCTAGACACAAAGAGCCAGCTTACCGGCGACTCCCTCATGATCATAATGAGACCTAGCCACAAACAGCATGTAGGGTTATTACCGGATGATGTTTCCCGGGGCCCGAAGCTGTCTAAATCCTTGTCTTGTGTTGCGTCTCTCGATTCTGCCCAACCCCTATCAAGCTACCGCATAAATGCGTTGGCCTCACGACTAAGTCCTCACAGTAAGGACATCTGCCATGACAATTCCACAACAGGTGTGGAGGTTGTGGTAGGCGCAGAACGGTCGGCTGCCCTTGGATGACTCCGGCTGGTCGTGCTACGTGTCTGGTTCCGCTGCGAGCGCGGCCACTCCCTTGCGCTTCACATCCTTGGTCTTGGTCTTATTTTCTTCCGGGTCCACAGCTGGGAGCTCGAGGAGGGAGAGGCGTCCCTCTTCAGCTCTTGCGCACTTCGTTGCCAGGTTGAACAGCTCCAGGGATGTGCACAACTCCTCATGGATGGCGAGCTCCTCCTTCATCTTGATGTCACGGATGCCATTAGAGAACGCTGAGATGATGGCCTCGTCCGTCACCTTGGGGATCTTGAGGCGGACGCTGTTGAAGCGCTGGATGTATTTCTGCAGGGTTTCCCCGAGCTGCTGCTTGATGTGGCGCAGGTCACCCGCGGCCGAGGGGTGATCGCGAGTGCCCTGGAAGTTGGCGATGAAGCGGCTGCGCATCTCTTCCCAGGAGGAGATCGAGCCGGGAGGCAGGTTCAGGAGCCACGAGCGAGCACCGTCCTTGAGTGCCATGGGAAACCAATTCGCCATGACTTTCTCGTCGCCTTTAGCCGCCTCGATGCTCAGCTCGTAGAGCTGCAAGAACTCCGCGGGGTCGGGGGGCGCCGTCATAGCGAGGAGGCAGGTCCGGCTTGAACTTGCCCGACCAGGTGACGCTACGCAGCTCGGGGGTGAAGGGGCGCCAGCCTACTGTGGTCACCGGGGCCCTTTGCTGGCGCGGAGCTTGCTCTTGATGGTACCCATGCACCGTTGCCATAGGCAGTACGCGGTCTTGTCGCACTGGTGCAGGGAGCACGGGGGCGCCTTCTTGAGGCTGAGGGATTTCTTGACAGCTTCCTTCTCCTCGTGCGGGCGTCAGACACGGTGGGTCACGCCCAAGGGCCGCGCACCTTGGCGCTAGGGCGCCGTCTAGGGGCAGAGGCGGTGGAGGCGCTCCGTGAGCCACGTCGCCCGTACCTGGCGGAGGGCGAGGCAATAAGAGGGACGACGCGGGAGAGCCCCCTGCGGCGCTGACAAGCTCGGTGATACGAGCGAGCCATTCTTCGTAGAGGTCGTCGACGGGGCGGTAACGCAGGAGCTCACATGCCATAAGCAGTGCGGCCTGCGCGTCCGTGGGGGCGCGATGAGCGTGGGACGATGAGCCGGCTGGGGTCAGTGATGGAGTGGCGGTGCGGCCGTCCCGCCGCACCGAGGGGTGTAGCCGTCCCGCCGCACCGAGGGGTGCAGCGAGGATGCTTGCTGCTCATTCCCCGTCGGGCCGGTGGTGGCATTGGCGGCAGGCGACGGAGAATGACGGGGAAGCCCGCCGACATGAGCCGTCTGGGCGACGCGCACGGTGAGAGCGGCCCGGCGCTCAGCGCGGGCTCGGCGGGCGTCAGGCATGGATGCGACGAAGCGATGGGACGCGGATCAGTGGAAGGAAGACTTCGGCGCACCCCTAGCTGGCGCGCCAAATGTTGGATTTAGGGTTCCGACAAAACCCTTGAGGTTCGAACACTGGGGTGCGCACGAAGATTTCCCCTACCGAATCTCACTCTCAGCCTCGCCGTGATCTCTAAACTTAGATCGATGAACTCACAACACAAGAGACACAAGATTTATACTGGTTCAGGCCACCGTTGTGGTGTAATACCCTACTCTAGTGTGGTGGTGGTGGATTGCCTCTTGGGCTGATGATGAACAGTACAAGGGAAGAACAGCCTCCTGAGGAGAGGTGTTCTTGAGCTGGTGTGGCATTCTACTTGTTCTGGTTTCTCGCCCTCTTCTACTGTGTTTATAGAGGCCCTGGTCCTCTCCCCAAATATTGAGCGGGAAGGGATCCAACAATGGCCAATTTGAAAGGGGACAACTAGTACAAGCTATCCTAACTAAAGGTGGTCTTCACGTGTCAAAGGCGCTGGTGGTGGCGCCGTCTTGGGCTCCATGATGACCTCCGTTCCTACCGTCCTGCTGGTCTTGGTCTTGTTGCACTGATATGGTAACCTTTGCCTGATGCCTCGGTACTCCGCGCTTGCGCTTGCCCCCTTAGCACCAAAAGGGGAAACGAGGACACTGCGCACTGGTGCCCGCCTGGCCTTGGTCGTCATGGCTTGCGTCATGGGAACCTCGCGAGGTACCCCTTGCCTTGATCTCTCCGCCCCCTGTGAGCCTGCCTGGTGAGGCCGCTCCTGAGGAGGCCTTGTGTCGTCCGCCTCGCGAGGCTTGGCCCCTCGCGAGGGTCTTGAGTGTTTGGCTGACGAAGACAGGTCATACTGGGCCACTGGTGGAGCCACGCTGCGGGCCGCAGGCAGGCAAGTCTGGGGACCCCGTTCCCAGAACGCCGACAAAATTTTATTGAATTCTATTTTGAATGGCTGGTTGAAATGGGCTGTATTTTTAACAAACTGTAAATGGGCTGTAGTAAATTCCATTAAAATTCAAAAATGGGCTGGACATTCTTACAAATCTCAAATGGGCTATAAGTTCTCTGCCACACACTTGTGGCCTTACTAAGTTGACGCGTCCCCTAAAAAAAAGAGTTGACGTGTATGCAAGGCTTTGTCAGCTTATAGTCAACACACCGTTCTAGCAGCAGTGGCCGTTGGATGTCCATCCAACGGATGTCGTGCTTGTTCTTTAATCTCGGATGTTCTAGCTTCACTCGCCCAAAAAAGGATTTCTCCCCCTGACATCTAGGGCGCACCATTTCGGAAGCTGACCTGTGGGTCTACTAAGTTGAGCGTACCAAGGGCTTTGTTAACTTACTCAATATAAACGATTCTAGCTGCAGTGATCGTACGATGTCCATCCAACTGCCGTCGCGCTTCTTCAACCTCTAGTCTTCTTGCTCCAGCCGCCCAAAGCAGCGCCGGTCATGCCGCCTGCTCTTGCCTCTCGTGGCCGGCTGTGCTGCCGTGAAGGCCTCACCGCCCTTACTACTCCCACCGCTGGCCAGGTCATCCCTCCACTCACCCACAACCCCTGTTATTCTACGGAGATGGCAGCCTCACACCACAACCGAACCAGTGAACCCTCGTACTCCTCTCCGTGAGGGCATCCACTGCCGCATCTTCCCCGGCGCCGCGTCGTCCCCTTCCTAGGCCTCACCGTCGTCCACCGCCGTGGTGCTCTCGGCGCGGCGTGGTCAATGTGTTCAACGACCGACGTCCATCGGAAGAGTACTGTACGTGGAGAGGCTGACAACTAGGTCCATGCAGCCGCAAGGAAGTGCCTACTTATTACGCGCAAAATAATTATTCCTCCACCTGACAGTGGGGACCCACCGGATGGGCCACCGTATTTCGTGAAAAAATGTTTCCCCCTGACTGCTGGGACCCACCAGCAGTCATCTTCGCATGCAAGGAAGTGCGTCCGGGCAAAAAAATGATTCGCCCCCTGACTGCTAGGACCCACCAGCTACATCTTCGCACGCAAGGAAGTGCGTGACAGTCAGGACCCACCTGGTCGAAGCGTACGTAGCGTTGTCATTCTGGTCGCGAACGTGTATGTACATACTGGTCGATGTAGAGGCGTGCACGTGTCATAGTAGAGGCACGCACATAGCATGTACACGTACGTACAGCGGCCAGTGTGCAAGAAAGAAAATACGGCCACATACGTACATACAGGCGGGGTCTTGAACGCCTACTCGTGCATACGTACGGCCAGGGCTCGTGTACATGGCTGGGTCAGAACGGAGAAACTGTGTCATCCTCGTGTTCATGGGGAGGCAACGAAATGCGTCGTGTTCATCGGGAGGCAACGGAATGCGTCGTGTTCATGGGGAGGCAACGGAATGCGTGGGAGCCAACCGGCTTGGACGGAACAGTTGATGGAAACGAGGCCTGGCGTACCGCAGGACGGAGGAAACGGCCTTGTGTTCGATTGGCCATGTTCGAAACGGGATCCTATTCATCGGGAGGGGTCTGGCGTACCGCAAAACGGAGGAAACGGACTTGTGTTGGACCTCCTATGGCCGAAACAGGGTCTTGTTGATCGGGAGGGGTGTGGCGTACCGCAAAACGGAGAAAACGAACTTGTGTTGGAGCGCTACGGTCGAAACAGGGGTCCTGTTCATCGGGAGGGGTGCGGCGTACCGCAAAATGGGACTCCATGGGATACTGTTCATCTCCACTGTCGACCTCCTCCAGACTCCACGGGCTACTGTTCATCCACCGTCGACCTCCTCCAGCCTCCACCTGCGACTGTTCATCCATGGGCTCATGTTCATCAAGCCTCCACCGCGCGCTACTCCACCGGCTACTGTTCAACCACCTCTCTCCACGGGCTCCAGTTCAACCACCCCTCCATGGGCTACTGTTCATCCACCCCTCCACCATCTACTGTTCATCCAGCCCTCCACGGGGTCGTCCTATTCATCCAACCCACCACAGGGTCCTGTTCATCCAGCCCCAACCGACTCGATCGATCGGGGTCCTGTTCATCCAGAGGCAACACCATGTGGTCCTGTTCATCCACCCCCACCGCTCACTGTTCATCCAACCCCCCCCCCCCCTCCCCCCCCCCCCCCCCCCGCATGCGCAACGCTCACTGTTCATCTAGAGGCAGCATCGATCAGCTTCAGTTAGCAGCACTAGCGAAGGAATCGCTCGATTGCTCGGGTTCAGTAACGCGTAGCCTGCAGTGCAATCGCTCGGGTTCAGTTAGGCGACGCCTCGCCCGGGTTCAGTTAGAGCCCAACGCCTCACACACATGCGCGTATGTGTACGAGAGAAACGTGCATCGCTCAGCCCCCGACCATCCACCGTAACCGGGAACTCCCCGATATTTTTCTCGCCCTCGCTTCTACCACGTTTTTTCCGTCATGGACGGCCCAAAGAATGTCATGCAACTGCATCTCCTGCCCGCCCAGGACGAAAAGCCCATTTTCTGTCATGATTTTTTCTCATAGAAGTAGGAGCCCACCACATCTATGATGATACCGGGTTTTGTCACAATTATCGTCATAGAAGTGTCATAAGTATGACAAAAAAAAATTGTTCGGCCCAAAATGTCACGGATGTGTCTTTTTTCTGTAGTGGCCTTCATGTAACTCTCTCATGTCAATCCTGACTTGGCCTTTATCTAAGTACTCCATGGGGACATTAGAACCATTCGACGATACCGACTGCTGAAAGATTATGTCCATGCACCTCAAAGGAACCATCAACTATTCGGTGACTCACCTCATTGTTGATCAAAATACTCCATCAAGTCTCCGCCAAACAATGTCTGACTCCTAACTTGGATCCCGCAGATAAGAGAAACTTTCTCCATCTAGCTATATGACTCGCACTGTTGGGGAACGTAGTAATTTCAAAAAAATCCTACGCACATGCCAGATCATGGTGATGCATAGCAACGAGAGGGGAGACTGTTGTCCATGTACCCACGTAGACCGAAAGCGGAAGCGTTAGCACAACGCGGTTGATGTAGTCATACGTCTTCACGATCCGACCGATCCAAGTACCGAACGTACGGCACCTCCGAGTTCAGCACACATTCAGCTCGATGACGTCCCACGAACTCCAATCCAGCAGAGCTTTGCGGGAAGAGTTCCATCAGCACGACGGCGTGATGACGATGTTGATGATGCTACCGACACAGGGCTTCGCCTAAGCACCGCTACGATATTACCGAGGTGGAATATGGTGGAGGGGGGCAACGCACATGGCTGGGAGAGATCAACTGATCAATTTGTGTGTCTATGGGGTGCCCCTGGCCACGTATATAAAGGATGGAGGGAGGAGGAGGCCGGCCCTCATAGGGCACGCCCAAGTGTGGAGTCATACTAGGACTCCCTAGTCCTAGTAGGATTCCACCTCCCACATGGAATAGGAAAAAGGGAAGGGAGAAGGAGAAAGAAGGAAGGGGGCGCCCCCCTCCCTAGTCCAATTCGGACCAGTCCATGGGGAGGGGTGCGGCCACCCTTTGAGGCCTTTCTCTCCTTTCTCATATGGCATATTAAGGCCCAATACGAATTCCCGTAACTCTCCGGTACTCCGAAAAATATCCGAATCACTCGGAACCTTTCCGATGTCCGAATATAGTCGTCCAATATATCGATCTTTATGCCTCGACCATTTCGAGACTCCTCATCATGTCCCCGATCTCATCCGGGACTCCGAACTAACTTCGGTTATCAAATCACATAACTCGTAATATAAATCAACACCGAACTTTAAGCGTGCGGACCCTACGGGTTCGAGAACTATGTAGACATGACCGAGACACATCTCCGGTCAATAACCAATAGCAGAACCTGAATGCTCATATTGTCTCCTACATATTGTACGAAGATCTGTATCGGTCAAACCGCATAACAACATACGGTGTTCCCTTTGTCATGGGTATGTTACTTGTCCGAGATTCGATCGTCGGTATCTCAATACCTAGTTCAATCTCGTTACCGGCAAATCTCTTTACTCGTTATGTAGTGCATCATCCCGCAACTAACTCATTAGTCACATTGCTTACAAGGCTTATAGTGATGTGCAGTACCAAGAGGGCCCAGAGACACCTCTCCGACAATCAGAGTGACAAATCCTAATCTCGAAATACGCCAACTCAACAAGTACCTTCGGAGACACCTATAGAGCACCTTTATAATCACACAGTTACGTTGTGATGTTTGGTAGCACACAAAGTGTTCCTCCGGTAAACGGGAGTTGCATAATCTCATAGTCATAGGAACATGTATAAGTCATCAAGAAAGCAATAGCAAGATACTAAACGATCAAGTGTTAAGCTAACGGAATGGGTCAAGTCAATCACATCATTCTCTAATGATGTGATCCCGTTAATCAAATGACAACTCATGTCTATGGCTAGGAAACTTAACCATCTTTGATTCAACGAGCTAGTCAAGTAGAGGCATACTAGTGACACTTTGTTTTGTCTATGTATTTACACATGTACTAAGTTTCCGGTTAATACAATTCTAGCATGAATAATAAACATTTATCATGAAATAAGGAAATAAATAATCCTTTATTATTGCCTCTAGGGCATATTTCTTCCAGTCTCCCACTTGCACTAGAGTCAATAATCTAGTTCACACCGCCGTGTGATTCAACACCCATAGTTCACATCACCATGTGATTAACACCCATAGTTTCACATCGCCATGTGACCAACACTCAAAGGGTTTACTGGAGTCAGTAATCTTAGTTCACATCGTCATGTGATTAACACCCAAAGAGTACTAAGGTGTGATCATGTTTTGCTTGTGAGAGAAGTACAGTCAACGGGTCTGCCATATTCAGATCCGTAAGTATTTTATAAATTCCTATGTCTATAATGCTTTACACGGAGCTACTCTAGCTAATTGCTCCCACTTTCAATATGTATCCAGATTGAGGCTTAGAGTCATCTGGATCAGTGTCAGAACTTGCATCGACATAACTCTTTATGACGAGCTCTTTTATCACCTCCATAATCGAAAGATATTTCCTTAGTCCTCACTAAGGATAATCTTGACCGCTGTCCAGTGATCTACTCCTAGATCAAAATTGTACTCCCTTGCCAAACTCAGAGCAAGGTCTACAATAGATCTAGTACACAACATAATATACTTTATAGAACCTATGACTGAGGCATAGGGAATGACATTTAATTATTTTTCTATTTTCTGCCATGTTCGGGTTTTGAGTCTTACTCAACTTCACACCTTGCAACACAGGCAAGAACTCCTTCTTTGATTGTTCCATTTTGAACTACTTCAAAATCTTATCAAGGTATGTACTCATTGAAAAATCTTATCAAGCGTCTTGATCCATCTTTATAGATATTGATGCTCAATATGTAAGCAGCTTCATCGAGGTATTTCTTTGAAAAACTCTTATTCAAGTATCCTTTTATGCTATCCAGAATTTCTATATCATTTCCAATCAACAATATGTCATCTACATATAGTTTTAGAAATGCTACAGAGCTCCCACTCACTTTCTTGTAAATACATGCTTCTCCAAAAGTCTGTATAAAACCATATGCTTTGATCAACTCATCAAAGCGTATATTCCAACTCCGAGATGCTTGCACCAGTTCATAGATGGATCGCTGGAGCTTGCACATTTTGTTAGCACCTTTAGGATTGAAAAAACCTTCTGGTTGCATCATATACAACTCTTCTTTAATAAATCCAATAAGGAATGCAGTTTTGACATCCATTTGCCAGATTTCATAAAATGTGGCAATTGCTAACATGATTCGGACAGACTTAAGCATCGATACGAGTGAGAAAATCTCATCGTATTCAACACCTTGAACTTGTCGAAAAACTTTTTGCAACAAGTCGAGCTTTGTAGATAGTAACCCTACTATCAGTGTATGTCTTCCTCTTGAAGATCCATTTATTTTCTATGGGTTGCCGATCATCGGGCAAGTCCACCAAAGTACACACTTTGTTCTCATACATGGATCCCATCTCATATTTCATGGAGTTTCTTCATGCGCTTTACACCGATATGACCCAAACGGCAGTGCCACAAATAAGGTGCACTATCATTATCAACTTTGCATCTTTTGGCATCAATTTTATGAATATGTGTATCACTACGATCGAGATCCAACAAACTATTTTCATTGGGTGTATGACCATCGAAGGTTTTATTCATGTAAACAGAACAACAATTATTCTCTGACTTTAAATGAATAACTGTATTGCAATAAACATGATCAAATCATATTCATGCTCAATGCAAATGCCAAATAACATTTATTTAGGTTCAACACTAATCTCGAAAGTATAGGGAGTGTGCGATGATGATCATATCAATCTTGGAACCACTTTCAACACACATCATCACTTCACCCTCAAATAGTCTCTGTTCATTCTGTAACTCCTGTTTCGAGTTACTAATATTTAGCAACCGAACAAGTATCAAATACCTAGGGGCTACTATAAACACTAGCAAGGTACACATCAATAACCTATATATATCAAATATACCCTTGTTCACTTTGCCATCCTTCTTATCCACCAAATATTCAGGGCATTTCCGCTTCCAGTGACCATTTCCTTTGCAGTAGAAGCACTCAGTTTCAGGCTTTAGTCTAGCTTAGGGCTTCTTCACGGAAGTGACAACTTGCTTTCCATTCTACATTGAGTTCCCTTTCTTTCCCTTTGCCCTTTTCTTGAAACTAGTGGCCTTGTCAATCATCAACACTTGATGCTCTTTCTTGATTTCTACCTTCATCAGTTTCATCATCATGAAAAGCTCGGGAATCATTTTCGTCATCCCTTGCATACTATAGTTCATCACGAAGTTCTACTAACTTGGTGATGGTGACTAGAGAACTCTGTTAATCACTATCTTATCTGGAAGATTAACTCCTAGTTGATTAGCGATTGTAGTACCCAGACAATCTGAGCACATGCTCACTGCTTGAGCTATTCTCCTCCATCTTTTAGCTATAGAACTTGTTGGAGTCTTCATATCTCTCAACTCGGGTATTTGCTTGAAATATTAACTTCAACTCCTGGAACATCTCATATGGTCCATGACATTCAAAGCGTCTTCGAAGTCCCGATTCTAAGCCGTTAAGCATGGTGCACTAAACTATCAAGTAGTCATCATATTGAGCTAGCCAAATGTTCATAACATCTGCATCTGCTCCTGCAATAGGTCTGTCACCTAGTGGTGCATCAAGGACATAATTCTTCTGTGCAGCAATGAGGATAAACCTCAGATCACGGACCTAGTCTGCATCATGCTACTATCATCTTTCAACTTAGTTTTCTCTAGGAACACATATAAAACATAGGGAAACAACAATGCGAGCTATTGGTCTACAACATTATTTGCAAAATACTATCAGGACTAAGTTCATGATAAATTAAAGTTCAATTAATCATATTACTTAAGAACTCCCACTTAGATAGACATCCCTCTAATCATCTAAGTGATCACATGATCCAAATCAACTAAACCATGTCCGATCATCACGTGAGATGGAGTAGTTTTCAATGGTGAACATCACTATGTTGATCATATCTACTATGTGATTCACGCTCGACCTTTCAGTCTCAGTGTTCAGAGGCCATATCTGCATATGCTAGGCTCGTCAAGTTTAACCCAAGTATTCTGCATGTGCAAAACTGTCTTACACCCGTTGTATTTGAACATAGAGCTTATCACACCCGATCATCACATTGTGTCTTGGCACGAAGAACTGTCGCAACGGTGCATACTCAGGGAGAACACTTATGCCTTGAAATTTTTAGTAAGGGATCATCTTATAAAGCTACCGTCGAACTAAGCAAAATAAGATGTATAAAAGATAAACATCACATGCAATCAAAAATATGTGACATGATATGGCCATCATCATCTTGTGCCTTTGATCTCCATCGTCACCGGCATGACACCATGATCTCCATCATCTTGATCTATATCAATGTGTCGTCACATGGTCGTCTCGCCAACTATTGCTCTTGCAACTATTGCTATCGCATAGCATTAAGTAAAGCAATTATTTGGCGCTTGCATCTTATGCAATAAAGAGACAACCATAAGGCTTCTGCCAGTTGCCGATAACTTCAACAAAACATGATCATCTCATACAACAACTTATATCTCATCACGTCTTGACCATATCACATCACAACATGCCTTGCAAAAACAAGTTAGACGTCCTCTACTTTGTTGTTGCAAGTTTTACGTGGCTGCTACGGGCTTAGCAAGAACCGTTCTTACCTACGCATCAAAACCACAACGATAGTTTGTCAAGTTAGTGTTGTTTTAACCTTCGCAAGGACTGGGCGTAGCCACACTTGATTCAACTAAAGTTGGAGAAACAGACACCCGCCAGCCACCTGTGTGCAAAGAACGTCGGTAGAACCAGTCTCGAGTAAGCGTATGCGTAATGTTGGTCCGGCCGCTTCATCCAACAATACCGCTATACCAAAGTATGACATGCTGGTAAGCAGTATGACTTGTATCGCCAACAACTCACTTGTGTTCTACTCGTGCATATAACATCTACGCATAAAACCAGGCTCGGATGCCACTATTTGGGAACGTAGTAATTTCAAAAAAAAAAATCCTACGCACACGCAAGATCATGGTGATGCATAGCAACGAGAGGGGAGAGTATTGTCCACATACCCTCATAGACCAAAAGCGAAAGCATTAGCACAACGCGGTTGATGTAGTCGTACGTCTTCACGATCCGACCGATCCAAATACCGAACGTACGGCACCTCCGAGTTCAGCACACGTTCAGCTCGATGATGTCCCACGAGCACCGATCCAGCAGAGCTTTGCGGGAGAGTTCCGTCAGCACGACGGTGTGATGACGGTGTTGATGATGCTACCGACACAGGGCTTTGCCTAAGCACTGCTGCGATATTACCGAGGTGGAATATGGTGGAGGTGGGCACCGCACACGGCTGGGAGAGATCAACTGATCAACTTGTGTGTCTATGGGGTGCCCCCTGGCCACGTATATAAAGGATGGAGGGAGGAGGAGGCCGGCCCTCATAGGGCGCGCCCAAGTGTGGAGTCATACTAGGACTCCCTAGTCCTAGTAGGATTCCACCTCCCACATGGAATAGGAAAAGGGAAGGGAGAAGGAGAAAGAAGGAAGGGGGCGCCCCCCTCCCTAGTCCAATTCGGACCAGTCCATGGGGAGGGGTGCGGCCACCCTTTGAGGCCTTTCTCTCCTTTCCCGTATGGCTCATTAAGGCCCAATACGAATTCCCGTAACTCTCCGGTACTCCGAAAAGTACCCGAATCACTTGGAACTTTTTTGATGTCCGAATATAGTCGTCCAATATATCGATATTTACATCTCAACCATTTCGAGACTCCTCGTCATGTCCCCGATCTCATCCGGGACTCCGAACTAACTTTGGTTATCAAATCACATAACTCGTAATATAAATCATCACCGAACTTTAAGCGTGCGGACCCTACGGGTTCGAGAACTATGTAGACATGACCGAGACACGTCTTTGGTCAATAACCAATAACGGAACCTGGATGCTCATATTGGCTCCTACATATATACTACGAAGATCTTTATCGGTCAAACCGCATAACAGCATACGTTGTTCCCTTTGTCATCGGTATGTTACTTGCCCGAGATTCGATCGTCGGTATCTCAATACTAGTTCAATCTCATTACCAGCAAGTCTCTAGCTTTAGTCGTTATGTAGTGCATCATCCTGCAACTAACTCATTAGTCACATTGCTTGCAAAGCTTATAGTCATGTGCATTACCGAGAGGGCCCAGAGACACCTCTCTGACTATCAGAGTGAGAAATCCTAATCTCGAAATATGCCAACTCAACAAGTACCTTCTGAGACACCTATAGAGCACCTTTATAATCACCTAGTTACGTTGTGATGTTTGGTAGCACACAAAGTGTTCCTCCGGTAAACGGGAGTTGCATAATCTCATAGTCATAGGAACATGTATAAGTCATGAAGAAAGCAATAGCAACATACTAAACGATCAAGTGCCGAGCTAACGGAATGGGTCAAGTCAATCACATTATTCTCTAATGATGTGATCCCGTTAATCAAATGACAACTCATGTCTATGGCTAGGAAACTTAACCATCTTTGATTCAACGAGCTAGTCAAGTAGAGGCATACTAGTGACACTTTGTTTTGTCTATGTATTCACACATGTACTAAGTTTCTGGTTAATACAATTCTAGCATGAATAATAGGCATTTATCATGAAATAAGGAAATAAATAATACTTTATTATTGCCTCTAGGGCATATTTCCTTCACGCACTAGATCCATCAGTGGCCGAGTCCACCATGGAGTCAGCCACAACTCGTGAGGTCAATGTTGAGTGATTCGTCGATGCATATAAAGATAACATCTGTTAGACGGTTAGAAACGAATCATTGTGAACCTTGATGCACGCCACCCCTGCAGCGAAAAAAGTACTCTAGCCTGAATAGCACAACATATTTGGCTTCATTATTAGCGTGTAAGCTCTAGTCAGCATGAAGTCTTCAAATCCAGCCCGTGAAGAAATACGTGAATAACACCGACCCTGGACGGTGCTAAACTGAATCATGAAAATAATCTCCACGATACTTTGACTTGGCGTCTAGTGAGCGCCGACTGATAAATGGGATGTCACGCTCCTTTCCTTTGGTCTCCTGAGTCAACATTGCCTTGCTCCCCGAGTGAACAAAGCTTCGTTCATCTCGATGACTCACTTTCTCCGGATCCTGCAATAAACCAACAATAGGAGTCAACAACTTTTGCTGCACTAGACCCTCGATTAGTGGCCAAATTAGTCGGCCTTCCAGTGTTGGCAAAACTAAGAATTGGCTTTGGGATATGAGATACACATAAATGAACACAATTATCCAGATGCCAACTTTGTCAACACAATATACTCTTAGGGCGACATGAAAATATCGGCCATGTGTCCTTATCTCGAAGGACCTCGTGAACCCGTCCACCAAAGTGTGAATAGCCGAAATAATTCAGATGTTTCGGCTAGGGATAAGTTCCGGGACGCGAGCTTTGATGGAACGGTTGAAGAACATGGACGATGCACCATTTGGAATCTCCTATAGTGATATGAAAACCGCTGACTCCGCTTGTCGGCTTCACACTTGTCCTCCTTTACTCCTCCCGGCTTTGCAATAGGAGATGTGATGCCGCTCTTGACTCGAGGATTTCCCTTAGGAACCCAGGCCATGTTCCTCTTCTCCAGCTCTTTGGCCCTAAGCCGATTTAGCTTCTTCTGTTGCGAATATGGTAAGCCAAGTGGGCATCCCGGCTGGGACTTTGGTTTATGCACTGGCAAGTTCTTCCGGGCTTTGGGCATCTCCAGCTTGGCCTGTCCAAACTCGGTGATTGGATCCTTGAAAGTTACTTGCTTCACTTTCTTGTCCTTAGTAGCCAACATAGACTCGGATGGCTTTTTGTCATTTGGAGTCGGATCTGAAATAGCACACTTGCGGCCTTTTTCACTCGGTACACTTGCTTGACCACGTCTATCTTCTTTGCTGACCCCCAGACCGATTCTTTTTGGTTGAGTCGGTCTTTAACATGTGGTTGTTGAACAAATGATGATCCTCTTGGAGCTGCATAATTTTGGTGAGGTGCTTTAGAATATGATTGACGGTGTGCCCTTGATTTATACTTGCCCCATGATTGATATGAATAATAGTCAACAGGGGGAGGAATCCATGACATCGATATTGGTGGCCCAAAAGGAGGATATGAAGTCTGCTTGCTCAACTTCTTCCTTTGCTGATCCCAGTCTTCAGATTTATGCCTTGGGGGTGACTTTGATGCTTTTGTTTCACTCGGCCGATAAGCACTCTTTGCCTATTATCTTTTGATATTTTTCTAATAACTGCGTGAAAGTGACTTTCGGCTTTTTGCCTTTGTGCTTACCATGGACTTTGCTTTCTTTGGTTGTGCGTGCATCGGTCTTTGAATTCTATTGTTGCTTTGATGGAATTTCTGTCTTCAAGATTGTTCTTGATGCACTGTTTAACAATATCCTTGCTCAAAGACTTGACCCCGTCATCATTGGTGTGTACCTGTCCACTTTTAGATGAATCGGCTGGAGATAGCCGAGCCAACATTTGATTGCCGTCAAAACCAGATCCGACTGTCCAAATGATCGTGCCTCAACAAAATCCAATTGTCCTATCTTGGTCGGTTGCTCGACTTGATGGATCATGTTGCAATCTTTGACATTTTGCTCGAACGAACATTGCATTCGCTCTTGTCTTGACAACTCGACATCGTGATCAATTATAATAATAGGATTAGTCAGTGATGTACCGATGACGTGATCAACTATGCCTACACTAGATGTACACTCCTGGTCCATTAACCGATATTGCGATACCGGCTTCGATTCAAAACAACCGAGCGGGTTAGTTTAACATCATCCGACTCGGCTATGAATTGATTTTCGTCCTCCTTTCCCAGTGCTCTTGAATCGGCTATCCTGGAGAACATTGAACCTGACTTTATATTCCTGCAACCAAAATAATTATAGAATATACGTCTCATCTGAGACCAAATGTTAGCCAGGCATGAAACAAACAAAGTTGTCCATATCAATATAAAGTTCAGTCGGCATGACGAGAACAACTTTGGTTGTGATAAGTTGTCACTACTAGCCTCTATGAATGGTGCCATGTGTTGATCAGCATGATTAGTGACAAGATAATTCGAAACAAATAGATTACTCATCTCAACTGGTCTTTCAAAATTAATTAGAATCTTACTAACGGGTGCATCAACAATATGATTTTGACTGAATCAAAAATTGAGTAAACTCTCGGCTAGGTGTACCTTTGTGAAGTCTTTGGAAGGAGAAGATGGTTGCATCACTGGAACAATACCGTGCTCCACTTCCGAATAATTCTCGAATTCCTCTTCCTCTTTTTCTGGATCTCGTGCATCATCACTCGGATTGCCTGAGTAGATTTCACTCGAACTGCCCGAGTAGATTTCACTCGGATTGCCTGAGTATATTTCACTCAAACGCTCTTTGTCAGTTGAACTTCGCTCAGCTGCATTTTCTTGTTCTTGATGTTCATCGTTAACCGACCTGTGTTCGACCATATTACTTTGTTCTTGATGCTCATCAATATCTTTAGCACGAAACTCATAGGGTAGCATGTAAGCTCCCTTACATCCAGAAAAATCAAGCACAACCAATTTGTTGTGTTTGCCGTTCCTTTGCTCAGCAAAGCTTGCATCTTCTGTTTTGGTACACTCGGTAATAACTGGCTTGATGCACTTAGCGTTGGCTATCTCAGTGCTCAATCCGATTTCAACCGAATCCATTGTATTAGCCGAGTGAATCCTTTTTTGCCGATTTGCTTGCAAAGCTTCTTTTTTATCTTGCCTCAAAAGTGAAGAAGGGCCAACATGGTTGCTACATGGAGGAAGACACTTTATGTATTCTTGCAAATATTCCCCTCCACGCTTCTTCTTGAGTGCTTCATAAGCCTGTTGATATTCTGCTGGTAATTGCTCAAGGGTAGGTGTAGTAAATTCGTTGACTCCATTCTCTATGAACTTTGGCTTGATCTTGTCCACTTGGGCCACATATTTTTCTTTAGACTCAGCCCTGCTTGGATCAGCTTGCCCCCCAATACTTTTAGGATCTTTTGGCAATGAATTGATGTTGCCGAAATTTTGTGATTGTATAGGGGGTGTATAACATGCTGCAGTGATAGGTGAAGACATGTGCACTGCTATTGAATATTTTCTCTCGCCAATTTGATCAATCAGCAACACTTTGTCTTCTTTAAAAACCCTAGCTCTTATTGCCTCATAATCAGGAACCAACCCCTTTTCATGCTGCTCAAGGCAAAGAGCACTAATCTTCTTATTTTGAGCTAAACTTTTTAATGCAGCCAGAGCCACCTCATCTCCTGTAATATTAGGCACATATGCTCCTATAGAATCTCCATTCACTCGGTCATAACCGTGAAGGCGAGCCGAGTCATGAATATTTCTAGTTTCATAAGCCACTGAACAATTAATCTCATGATGTGTAGTATATGATGATTGAGGATAACCAGCCGAATAGCTAATGGAAGCATGGCCGATTCCCCCATGCATCAACATGTTTGGGGATGAACCCGTATACTGTGAGTCGGCTACCGATGGATAAAACTGTGAAACGCCCTCCTGTACATGAGGTGTCATATATTGATCACTCGAACAAATCGTGTTGTTCACTGGCATATTGAAAGATGTGTCGATGCATGAAAGTTCAGATTCATAAGTTGCATGTCGCGATTCTGTAAATTCCAAGTTTCTCCAACGGAATAACTAGTCGGCCTTTGCTCGTTAGGGCTAGCCGACATGACATGTCCATTGAAAGATCTAGCAACATCAACATAGTGGCTATTTGCATCTAAGTAAGGAGATTGATGATACATGTTACCATTGTAGATTGCAGCCGCTTGATGATGCTCTCCTCGTAGCAAGAACAGGCTGGAGACTATTTGAAGCTTCATCCCCCGCAGAGTTGCCAAAAAGTGTGTTGACACACGAACACGTCATGTGTACCCTCGACGCGGGGGGTGATGCACCGCAGCTCGCGTCGAAGGAGGCCCGACCGACAGCACGATACGCAAGACAGTCGGCGGACGTTTTTGCAAACCCGAAACCCCACACGCCCGGGAGGGACCCCGTCAGGGAGTGCGTCGGCTATGGGCTGCTCTAGATCGATTTGCTCACCCCTAGAGCCTCGGGATTCGCAGCTCTCAAACCCTAAGAACGAGAGAGAAAAACGACGGAGAGATAAAACGTAGATGAAAAAGTAGTATATTGATTTGTTCGATTGTGTGTTGTTCAATCAACCATCACCTCCAACATACATAAGAGGCGACTGGACTTCCCGTACAAGTAAAGGATTCATCTAGGCTTTCCTTACAAGAAAAATTACATCAATTCACGTCCTAGAGTCCTAGTTCTAGTTCAACTCGGATTCAGTCTAAATCTGGCCCAAACTTCTGCCTTTCTCCTTGTGCGGGCCGTCGAATTTGCATATGACCTCCGATCAAGATGGCCCGAATATCAAATTTGTGCACCTCAACGAGGCAAACAACTCTCATGTTGATCACTTCTCCAAACAAGGGCATCTTGAACACTCTACGCGGTCATCTTTACCTTTCAGTTGGACTTGGTCATGTAGCTGACTGGACTGTCCGAGTCTTCTAGTGAAATTGCAAGCCATATACTATCTCAAATGACGATGACACCAAAACCAAAGTTGACTGTTTCAACGATATGCACAACTTCTGTGTTGAACACTTTTTCATCCGAACCAATCTAGATAACCTTTCGGGCACATCTTCAATTTTTGGTCGGAGCACTCGAATCTGAATCTCTTCACTCGGATGTTAGAGTCTTTCACTTTGATCGCCCCACTAGACTTCACTCGGACGGCAACTTTCACTAGGATGGAAAAAGTTTCACTTGGAAGACAATCTTTCACTCGGATGACTATAGTTTCACTCGGACGACAATCTCTTACTCGACCGGCAAGCTTTCATTCCGACGGTAAGCTTTTCACTCGGATAACTATATTTTCACTCAGACGGCAATCTTTTACTCGATCGGTAAGCTTTTACTTGGATGACTATATTTTCACTCGGACGACAATCTTTTACTCGATCGGTAAGCTTTCACTCAGATGGTAAGCTTTTCACTCGGATTTCCCGACTGAAAACACAACCTGATCTTGATTTGCCTCTCCAGGTCGTATACGAACTTAGATTGAGATAATTTATATACAAAAATCGATCGGCTCAATGAGACAAAACTTTTTAGTGTTGAAGGTTTTTCGATTCAAGACCATATTGAGGGCATAATGACTTGCGCGACCCATCAGACATGTGTCTGGTACCTCGAGCCATTTCCCCCTCAAGGTCAGTATGCAGTTTATTGCCTCTAACTTTTGCATATGAACTCGGATTGAGATGACTTATATATCAAAATCAATTGCCTCGATGAGACGAGGACAATTCCTTTAGAGTGCTTCTTCATCTGAGGTCATCTTGAAGGTGTGATCAGCTGAAAGGCACTCGGAACACTGAATTCTGCCACATGGAGTACAATTTCGGCCCCTAAGATGAGATTGGATGACGATAACCTAAACATTAAAGTTGTTCCACTCGGCAACATGAAACATTTGAGGCTAAGAACCCTTTCACTTGAGGCCATCTTATTTTCCTTTTATGCCATGCCAAGATCTGGTGTCAACAGCGGTGCACCATGGCTTGATTGCCCGTGGATTTCGCTCACAGAAGCAAGGGAGACGCAGGCGGCAGCGATCCACCGATGGGAGAAATTGCTGGGGGCGCGGCTTGGAGGGCCGAGATCGAGAGCTCATGCTTGGCGAAGCACGCCACAAGGTCCGACTTCCAGGTGGCGAGGGAATCGATCTAGGTCGTCTGCGTCGCTAATGTCTTGAGGATGGTGTTGATGTCGTTGTTTATCTTCTCTGTGCGGGCGAGGAGGTGGTCACACGCTTGCTTCTAGTGACATGTATCTAGTGTGATGGCTGCAGCGGTGGAAGGGTGGGAGGTGGCCTCTAATACCATGATATTAGAGTCTCGATCTAGTTCTTCTCACGAACTCGATTCACTCACAGAGATACACATCGCTGGAGTTTGTCTCTTGCTTAGAACTTGGGAAGGGGAAAGAAGAAATCAAAAGGAAAAAAAGGAAAAGCCGCTGAGCCATGTCGTGCCTGATTCCTTGGATGTCTAATGCGAGTTCCCCTCCCCTTTTTTTAAATGAAGCATCCTTTTATTTATTAGTAATAATGGTTACATCATCTATAAGAAATTTACAATATCACTCATAGGTTCCTCAAACCAATCCTTTGTCTCAGAGAATTTAGCTACTCTAACAATTTCATGAGCTACTTTATTTGCTTCCCTATTACAATGTTCAAATCTAACTAACAAAAAAATCACAAGCTATAAAATAACAATCATCAAACACAGCAGCCGCCGCTCCCGCTAGATGTCCTCCATTCTTCATTGTGTCAATTACTTCCAAATTATCGGAGTTAACAACAAGTCGGTTGCTTCCACCTTTTGTGCAAGTAATATTCCAAAATGTAATGCCATGGCTTCCGCTGTTAAAACATCTGCGCACCAATCCATCTTCCAATTCCCTCCAACAATAAATCTTCCTTTATCATCTCTAAGTACAGCTCTCGCTACGCCTCTAAGCATGTCTTGATCGAAGGAAGCATCGACATTTAATTTCACAAAACCTAGTGGGGGCCTCGTCCATCCCTCTATTCTATTTGTTGCCCTGGAGGATTGGGTAATAACATAGTTTGTCGTTATAGCACGTGCTCCCATCGAAATTTGGTATGCATCTTGGGTCTTCCCCTGATGGACTAGCAAACGTCTTTCCCACCATAAATACCAGGTTGTTATAGCGATCAGTTCGCGAACATTCTGTATGCCCACTGTGGATAGCTCGTGCTCTGGCATAAGAAGTAAAAATTCGAGTACTGCCTCTCCCGCAGGATCGACCGCACAAGCTTTTTTAATGGCTTCGTGCAATCCCAGCTTCTCCCACACCTCTTTTGCCTTTTGACACATAAATAACAAGTGTTTAGTATCTTCAGGCCCGTTCGAACATGATGGGCAGGTGGACGAAACTTTCATATGTCTATTAGCCAGTGTAACACGACACAGGAGGGTTCCGTGTAAGGTATGCCAAATAAAAATCTTCACTTTTGCTAGAAAAGATAATTTCCAAATGTTGCTCCAAATAGTATTGACATTTATTCCTCCCATGCCATTAGAATGTTGCAATTTCCTCCCATGTTTCCTTTCCATTCCTCCATATAATCAGAACAAACTGTGAACAATCCATTCTTTGTAAAGCTCCAAGCTATGAAATCCGACATGTTATACGTGGGGAGGGGGATCGCAAGCACCCTCTAGACATCAATTGGCAATAACGTTTGTCTTACCAAATCTTCATCCCAACAATTATTGATTGGATCTATAAGATCAACAACTTTTGTTAGAAGCTGCCCTCTTCTAGGAGTGATAATTTTCCCATTGGCCCCATTCGGGGTCCATACATCTCTCCAAATATCTATATTTTGTCCATTTCCAACTCTCCAAATATAACCATTTTTTAGAGAGTCCACTCCCGCCATACTGCTTTGCCAAGTGAAAGAAGATCCTTTTTTAAGACTCGCATTCATTAAATCTCCATCCGAAAAATATTTGGCTCTCAAAATGGTGGCACATAGAGAATCAGGATTATCAAGCAGGTGCCACACTTGTTTGTCTAACAAGGCCAAATTGAAACAATGTATGTCTCGAAAACCCATTCCTCCTTGGTCTTTTGGTACACACATCTTCCACCATGCCATCCAATGCATTCTCTTTAGATTATCTTCGTCACCCCACCAAAAATGCGACATCGCGTCAATGATTCCTTTGCATAATTTTTCAGGAATTTTAAAGATGGACATTGCATAAGTTGGGATAGCTTAAGAAGGATTTCCTTTCCTCCTGCTGATAGCAGCTTTTCCTTCCAACCACTGATTTTCATAACAATTCGATCTATTAAGAATTGGAAACAATCACTTTTGTCCATACCCACATTTGAAGGCAGACCCAAATATTTGTCATTGAGAGCTTCAGTCGTAATGTTCAGAATAGTACATATATGCGCCTTATCCTCCACTTTTGTGTTGGGACTAAAAATATACTAGATTTTTCAACACTCACCATTTGCCCCGATGCAGCACAATAAGCATCCAAAACTGATTTTAGCGCCTCTGCATTCATCGAATTAGCTTGCATCAGGATTAAAGAATTGTCCGCGAGGAGGAGATTTGAAACAGATGGGGCATCTCAGCTAACTTTAATTCCGGAAATACTTCCATTCTCCTCTGCATTAGCTAAGAGTGCAGTCAGGCCTTCTGTACATAACAAAAATAAATACAGGGATAGAGGGTCTCGCTGCCTCAATCCTCTAGATGGTTTGAAGCTCTCTATTTCTTCTGTGTTAAGATGAACTCGGTAATCCACCGAGGACATATTGCATAATTAAATTCACCCAATCCTGCTGAAAACCTAGTCTCAACATGATTTCCTTTAAAAAGGGCCACTCCACTCGGTCATATGCTTTGTGCATGTCCAATTTTGTTGCAGACAAGCCCTCTTCAGTAATTTATGGAAACATTCATAAGCCACTAAGATGTTATCTGTAATCATTCTTCCAGGAACAAAAGCACTTTGGGTAGGGCTAATAATATCTGGGAGGATTGTCTTTAGACGAGTAACAATCATCTTTGAAATGACCTTATACACCACATTGCATAAACCGATTGGTCTACATTGGGTTACCTTTTACGGGGAGTTAACTTTTGGGATCATTACTATTGTAGTATCATTCCAACCATCATGTATAGTACAGGTATTCACCGCTTGGAGAACCTCTTCAGTCAAATCATCCCCTAAAATAGCCCAAAATCTCTTATAAAAAATGGCATGAAGGCCATCTGGCCCCGGCGCCTTTAAATCGCCAAAGTCAAAGAGGGCTTTCCGAACCTCTTCCGCCGTGTAGGGGGCAAGGAGAGCCCTATTCAACTCATTTGTTAATTTCCTTTTTACCAGGGAGAGAACCTCCTGGTTTGGTTGATTAACTTCTGAAGTAAACAAGTTATAAAAATACCCTAGAGTATGATTCTTCACCTCCGTGTCTTTTACCCAAACCCCATTATAGTCAAGCAATTTTTTTATCTGATTTCTCTTCTTTCTAGTTGTTGTGGCGTTATGGAAAAAAAGAAGTATTGTGGTCACCATGCAATAACCAGTTAGCTCGACCCCGTTGTAGCCAGTGTGTCTCCTCTTGTTCCAATAAATTTTCAATCAGTACAATAGTCTCCTTTTGACGTGCAAGAGAGTTAACATTCATAGGCCTCCTCCGTAGTTTTTCTAAATCTTTTTTAGTGTATTAGTTCTTTTTTCGGACCCTTGAGGGTATCACGATCCCAAGTATGCAAATTTGCGTGTACCGCTCATGTACGATCAGCGAGAGATGGCCCTATGCCCAACATCTTCACTTTTTCCCAAGCTGTACGTACAACTTCTGTAACCGTCTCTTCTTTCAGCCATCGAGCTTCAAATTGTTTCCTTCGAGTTTTTGAGCGGTCAAAAATATTATCGTCAAAATACTCCGTGTCTACAATAATAGGGCGGTGGTCTGAGTGTACATGCTCTTCGTTTATAATCGCCGCTCAAGGGAATTTATTTGCCCAATCCACATTACAGACCGCTCGATCCAGTCTTTCCCCGATTTCGCCCCTCCTCCATGTAAATAAGTCACCCATACATCCCATATCTGCTAGTCCACAATCTCCCAAACAATTACGAAAATCTCGCATCATCGCATTTGTTCTCACATTTCCTCCCTCTTTCTCTAATGAGAACAAAATTTCATTAAAATCTCCTAAAACTACCCAGGGGTGATCGCCCTTATTATACAAGTTTCAAATATCATCCCAAGACAAAGCACAATCACTCCAGTTCGGATGGCCATAAAAACCGGTGAAACACCACTGTACATTATTCCCATTCATAAAAAGAACATCAATAAAATTATTCGACACATAGTTCAAATCAACTTTATTCACTTTTTGATAAAACAAGACAAGGCCACCTGCTCGGCCATCACTCTCCACTACAAACATAGAATCAAAAATCAAAACACAAGAAGCTCATCGGCTTTAAATTTATTCAAATGAGACTCTGAAAGGAAAATTAACTCTGCTTTGGTGTGCTCCTGTAGGTCCAAGAGCTTGCGAACTGCCGTGGGAGAGAGCATACCATGACAGTTCCAACCAATTATTTTCATTTGGCCCGGCGTACCTCCTCTTCGGAGGCTGCCGATGTGCCATCATCTCCAACCGATTCCCTTCCCTGCTGCCCAACAACGTCTTCTTTCTCCTCAACCTCTTTAGCTACGTGTGTTATCACCCCATTCCCATCTCTCACTGTTTCCACTCTACCCGCACACACTCTCTTAGAAGATACATTTATATCCCCGTACAACATGCGCTCATAACTATCCATGGTTTTCTCAAAAGAGAAATCCTGCTCACTACCATCTGCTGGGGCTTCAAATAGGTTTCTTTTTTTACCTATGATGTTTTTGCGTGCTTCCTCTGAACACCCAGTTCCTCCTCCCCTCTTTCCCTTCCCCCCCTTTCCTTTTATTTTGCCATGCATGGAATTCTTTGAAGCATTGAAAGTGAAAACTGGGTTATCAGTGGCGTTTTGAGTAGCTAGTCTTGCAGCAATGGCTCTCGAGAGAGCCTTCAACACGCCGGGTTTAAAGAGCAAATGTTCAGGATTACCCAGATGGATGACCCCCTAACCCTCCTGGTCATTAACTCTTGGCTGGAAACCAACCAAAGCAGCAACAGACTTGTTTGATGGATTTTCAAACACCACTAGCACCCCATCCTGGCCCTCCTGGCCAGGCACAACAGCAGCGGGGTGAGCAGTCATCGCCACCTGCCCTTGGCCCTCCTGGCCTTGGCTAGTGGCCGGAACAGGGGCTGGAGCTGCCCCCCGGTCCTCCTGACCAGGGACACTCGCCCCCAGGGAGCTCAAGGATGCAGTAGGGGGTCGGCCCACCTGGCCAAGCTGCGGCAATCCCTTGTTGGAAGCCCCCCTTACCGCTAAACCCTGGCCCTCCTAGCCAAGGCTAGCGTGGACGGGCGGCCCTCCAGTCCGGACCACCTGGCCCGAAGCCGCTCCTAGCGAAGCCGGCAAGGAGAGCATATGACCCCGGCCCTCCTGGACGAGCGAAAGCCCTTCCTGGACTTGACCTCCAGTCATCAGGATAGTCGTTGCCATGGACGATGCAACCCCTTTTTCTTGCGCAGTGAGATCATTTACAGCTTTTGTTACTTTGACCACCATTCCTTCGGTGGCCCTGGACATGCTATTGTTACTATAACTAGTGAACATAGCTCTTCTACTAGATGTTTGACCTTTTCAGTAAGCCTCTACACTGAGATTTTTTTTTGCAAATTTAGCTATTCTACTCTCCTTGGGATCCTACAAAACTTCTCTGACATATGTCCTACCAGCCCACAACGTTCACTATACGATGACAATTTTTCATAGTGAACATCAAACCGAAGCTTTTCTTTACTACCTAAAGGGGTGAATTCTACCTTACTCTTGATTGGCTCATGTAGTGGGATTTTCACACGCACACATAAGTACTTCTCAACAATCAAGTGATCCTGGTGTGAAACGGTGATCACTTCACCGAGTTGGTCCCCTAGAGACCGACCCACATCCTCAGTTTTAAACTCAAATGGTAGGTCACGAACCTGGTGCCCCTCCCCTTAACTAGACGTCACCCACTCTAGGTCAACAAACTTGCGGTTTGGTTTGGTAATCCTTGTTGGCCTCCTGATGACACGGTCTCCTCCTTGGTTGTTCCCCGTGGCATGCTTGTGTGCCATGGCATCATTTTTGGCCGCCATAGCAGCGTTTCCTGAAGCTGCACCGCCAGTGGCGGAGCCAGGATTCGAGTATAGGAGGGGCCGAGTATGTATATTGATTTAATTTCGTTGGTAATTACTCATCGTTTCTACTAAAATTGTTGATCGGGGGGGGGGGGGGGGGGGAGGGCCAGGCCCCTGCTCGTCCCCCCCGGCTCCGCCCCTGGCACCGCTAGCAACCTGCTTGGCTGCCATGGCAACGTTTTTGCTTGTCGTTGTCGTAGCGTCAGTTGGGACGCTGACAGTGAGTGACTCCCAATTCGGGCACCTTCACTCCCCACCACTTCAGCGACGCAGCTCTTCATGTTTGAGGAGGAGGAGGAGGGGCCGAAAAAACTGGCCCCTTTAGGGCCTTGTATGGCAGTAACCATGGACACGGAAAGGGAGCGATAGATTTGTGACCACACGCCCAGACGAGGGCGCCGATGCTCGTTTCCAGTCCATGACGGCCGGAAATGTTACCACCATGCATGACCAGCGTGGGACAAGGGCAACTAGGCTCATTTCCGTGAGATTGCGACATCCAACGCGGCATTCGGCACCACTGCCGACAAATCCCGTGGTAGCCGCAAGGAGTTAGTAGTAGGCTTGTTAGTTTTTTTGGATAAATTTCTTATCTATTCATCTTCAATCATGGTAGTACAAAAAACACTAAAAATAATGAAAATTACATTCAGATCCGTCGACCACCTAGCGACGACTAGAAGCACTGAAACGAGCCGAAGGCGCGCCGCTGTCATCGCCCCTCCCTCACTGGAGCCAGGCAATCCTTGTTGCAGTAGACAGTCAGGAAGTCGTCGTGCTAAGGCCCCCATAGAAATAACACACCAGAACAGCAACTGTCGCCGATGAAGGGTGTAGATAAGAAGGATCCAACCTGAAGACACATGAACTAAGACGAGCGACGAACAAATCCGAGCAATTCCACCAAAGACAGATCCACCGGGGACACACCTCCTCACGCGCACCGGCGATGCTAGATGCATCACCGGAATGGGGGCTAGGCGGGGAGACCTTTATTCCATCTTCAGGGAGCCGCCGCCGCCTCGCCTTCCTGAATAGGACATAAACCCTAACAAATCTAAAAGAATTCTAAAAACGGAGCCCTCCCACCGACAAGGGTCGGGATCCACTCGGCCCCATGGCTCTAAGGCCATGGGAGACGAGGCGGACCGGCACCGACGAGAGGTAGAGGAACCCTAACTTTTTGGGTAGGCGGCGGCTGGCTAGTCTCAGTGCGACTAATTTTCCGTTCTTATTTATATGAATGAAAGCGGTGCTTCTGAATGAAATGCATGTTTTTGAATTGAAAATTATAGTAGAAGAATATATTTGACCCAATAACAAATTATTCCTATTTGAACGGACTTTGCCAAAGCCTGTTTTCGCCTTCACATATTTTTACAATCACTTCTTTTTTTTAGAAATACTTTTTATGATCACTGTCTTTTTACAATCACCCACATATCATCTTTGGGATCACGGCGGCTATAGTAGTAAGGTTTCGGTGGAGTATTACCGAAAAAGGCTTTCGCCCCGCTTTATATATAAAGCACATTCGGTGGAGTATTCACGCGCAGGCTTGTAGTAAGGTTTCGGTGGAGTATTCACATGCAGGCTTGGGCCACATGGGGTTGGGAATAATAACTTACAAGAGAAGGAATGCCTTTTCCCCCTCTCCGATATCATTCATCTTTGTTAATTGATTATTTGTTCTATGAATGTAAGTCGCAAGGCGACTAATTTTGCTTCTCAATGAAATGCATGTTTTTAAATCGAAAATTATAGTACAAGAATCTATCTGACCCAATAACAAATGATTCCTATTTGAACGGACTTTGTCAAAGCTTGTTTTCGCCTTCACATATTTTTACAATCACCTCTTTTTTTTAGAAATACTTTTTACAATCATCTAAGTAGGTTTCTTTTACGATCACTTACGTATCAAGATGGCAGTTTTCCCCGTGGAGGCGGGTACCCGCGGGGATATACCCGCTAAGAACCGGGGACGGGGGACAAATTGCCTCCATGGGGATTGCTTGGCGGGTACCCGATAGCATAACGGGGCGGGGATGGGGGACAAATTCGCCCCGTGGAGCCTCCATGGATACCCGCCAGCGACTGACATGTGGGACCTCCTTCCAAATAGCAGGCCAACCTAGCAGCAGCCAGCCATTCAGCCACGGCCCAAGACGAGCCCAACACACTTGGCCTAACCTAACTAACATGCACGGACGCACCCAGGAGCCCAACACACGCGACCCTCCTCTCGCTCGCTCCTCTTCCTCACAACGCAGCCGCCTCCCTCTTGTTCCTCTCCCAGTTCTCACTTCCCAGATCGAGCCCGGCCTTGACCGTCAGACCACCACTGGCGGCGGCCGGCAGTTGGCGGCGCATCCTTCCCGTCTGGCCCCATGGCCCTCACCTACTTCTCCTCCTCGCCTCCTCCTCCAGTTCTCCTCCTGTCCTCCACCTCAAGGCCGCAACAGTGAAGGGCGCGATTCGGCGACGACGGCGACGGGCGTCGACAGCGACGGTTGCGAGGAGGTGGCGTCTTTGCGTTGAGATCAACTGGACAAGGAGAAGACGCCGGCGCGTTAGGCTCCCCGTGGAGTCCCCGCCGGGGGACGGGTACCCGCCATTGTCGGGGATGGGGGGCGTTTCCCCCTCGCGAAGCTTCTCGGGGCTAGCGGGGCCGGGGATTGGCGGGGATCGGGGCGGTGATGGTGGAGTGCCCCCCGGAGATACCCGTCCCCGTTGCCATTTTGACTTACGTATCACTTTTGGGATCACAACGACTGTAGTAGTAAGATCTTTTTTTTTTTTTGAGGATGTAGTAGTAAGATTTCGGTGGAGTATTCGCAGGCAGGCTTGGGCGGGGTTGGGGATAATAACTTACAAGAGAAGGAATGCCTTTTCCTCCTATCCGGTCTCATTCATCTTTGGCTGATTGATGCCTTTGCCCCGTGTCAGACCCAGGCACCGCAACCAGCTTCGCAGGAGAGCCTTCGCCGCCCACTTTCCACTCGGCTGCCCTCTCCCGCAGCAGGGATTCGACCTGGACGACCGGCCGCCGGAGGACCTCGCACACGGCGACCGGTCGGCCTCTCCCACAGCAGGACCTCGATCACGACACCACCCTCGCTGCCGGCGCGCCGCCGGCCGTCTCAACATCCATCGCCTAAGCTTCCTCTTCTCCGCTCCACCGCCACCCCCATCCACCTCGACCAAGGCGACCGGCCGCCGCTGGGCTCGACGACGACGACGGCCGCCACAGGAGCTCTACCCCGTCACTGGTCGGCACAGTTTTTTTGCGGGGAAGGAGCTCTCCGTCTCTGTTGTTCTCCTGTCCCGGGCTACAACTCCTCCACCGTGCAATCACCTGTAACTTGAGGTAAAGCAGCAAACTTGCAGAGTTTTTTCATGCTTATATGTTCTTATGAATCATTCCAGGCATGAAAAACATGTGTGTATGTTCATATGATGCATAATTTGGGTGTGCCCTGAACATGCAATATTTCCTGGTTATGTTTATACATAGCTTCTGTGTGAGTCCTAAACATGCAGTACTTGATGGCTATGGCATCAGTATATTCATGAAGTGTGTGCCATTTACCAGGGCCGTACCGGTGAAATTAGAGGCCCTGTGCAAATCAAAATTAGATCCTATGTCTATGTGTGAAAGAAAAATATTTTCACAAAAAATTACACCAGTTGGAAGCAGAAATTTAAAAAACCTGTAGATAGCACGTACCTAATCTGCTTTTTTTGGGTACTATTCTATTTTGGAAGAGCTGTGACATTGAGAGAGAGCTGAGAGGAACTGATGGATCGTGATTAGAGAGAGATGTGTAGGGTGGCTTGGTGTAAAATATTCCTAACAGTTCTTTACTGTATTACCTAATGCTTCAATTAACACCTTGATTAACAAAAAAAATGGGGGCCCTGTTCGGTCGCTCCTGTTGCACATGCTCATATACGGTCCTGGCATTTACCTTATTCGCTTAAAATTTATGATCTCAAGTGATCCATAGGTTCTTGGATCTGTGTACATTTATACTGATCGACATTAGCCTGATAATTAGTTAATTATGTTTTACTAGTGTTCTCAATTAGATGTTCCATGATTCAGAACCTATATGCATTTCATCTTTCATTCATATACATCAACTAAAAAGATCCATTAAATAATTAACTAGCAACCAATCTTTCAACTCTTAGGGGTATTTCAGACATTTACCCCACAGCCACATTTCAGACAGCTAGTTTGCCAAATGACTTTCAGCTTTCTCACAACACACGGTTTGCAGCTGCTTTCCCACATCACATCTCCCACGGCTGCTTTGATAAAATCCACATGCTAACCAAACACAACCTTTGTATTTTGTATCAAGTGGGAGCACTGATTTGTGTTGCTTGTATCTCAGGACATCATAGCTTCTCACACAGCCGTCTCCAGTTCCTCGCACCGAAGACCTCCGCCAACCCCGACACATCGCACCCGGAGCTCATCCTCTTGTGGGGCGCCTCTTGCTTGCTCCTTGCGCCGTCGACCGCTGATTCGCCACCTGTACTTCCTCCACCCAGCAGCCTCTGCCCCGAACTGTGGTGAGTAAGGATTTGATTCCTTAAGTAGGCCTTCTTTGCATGTTCCCTTAGCAAAACAGAACAAATTCATGCTGTGGTACACCGAGGCCTAATTTGGTGGGGAAAGTATCCCAGGGCTCTAATCCTCCTCGGGGATTTCCGTGGCCATCCGGGATCCTCTCCCACCATGAGAAGATCACAACATGAGTTCTGACGAGAGGGCAGGATATCACGCCTAGAAAAATGCTAGGATAGAGCCAAATTTCTTAGAAAAAATTGTAATATTAAAAAATCATAAAAATTAACTCTGGTTTCTTTACAGAAACATCATATCAGTGCAGAAGTAATTAAAATTTCTGTATGTTTCCTTGGAAAGTCCAGGAAATACAGGAATGACACAAAGTACTCAAGAAGATAGAGAATAATTCGGGACTTATAAGGAAAAAATAGAAAATACACACATAATCAGCATAATAACACTTCAACCTAATCACAGACGCTAACAATAAGTTATACATGTCATTTCTCACAAATAACACAACACTACTGAGGATAAATTTAGTGGGCTAATCATGGTTTTAATATTAAAAGATCAACTACAGTTAGAAATCCACCAAGAATAAGCATCTAATTTAATTAAAAAAGTGCCCATATGCGACTGATCCATAGGAAAATGTTTTGTTGTCGAAATAGTTACTCTACTGAAACTTTCACCGTCAACTTCCTTGAATATTTTTATTGGCTAGCTTTATGAAACACGCAAAGCAAGAAACCTATGTCCAATTATCAAGATTACATATGCCCAAACCTTGGTGCAATAGCTTGGTACAAAAGGGAAGAACTTGAATGAGATTAATTTTTGACTTTGTCGATGGTCAAAGTTAAATTGAACACAAGCTAATGCTACTTCCATCAACAACAACAACAACAACAAAGCCTTTAGTCCCAAAAAAGTTGGGGTAGGCTAGAGGTGAAACCCATAAGATTTCGCGACCAACTCATGGCTCCGACACATGGATAGCAAGCTTCCACGCACCCCTGTCCATAAATAGTTCTTTGGTGATACTCCAATCCTTCAGGTCTCTCTTAACGGACTCCTCCCATGTCAAATTCGGTCTACCCCGACCTCTCTTGAGATTCTCCGCACGCTTTAGCCGTCCGCTATGCACTGCAGCTCATGGAGGCCTGCGTTGAATATGCCCAAACCATCTCTGACGATGTTGGACAAGCTTCTCTTCAATTGGTGCTACCCCAACTCTATCTCATATATCATCATCCCAGACTCGATCCTTCCTCGTGTGGCCACACATCCATCTCAACATATGCATCTCCACCACACCTAACTGTTGAACATGTCGCCTTTTAGTCGGCCAAGACTCAGTGCCATACAACATTGCGGGTCGAACCTCCGTCCTGTAGAACTTGCCTTTAAGCTTTTGTGGCACTCTCTTGTCACAGAGAATGCCAGAAGCTTGGCGCCACTTCATCCATCTGGCTTTGGTTCGATGGTTCACATCTTCATCAATACCCCCATCCTCCTACAGCATTGACCCCAAATATCGAAAGGTGTCCTTCTGAGGCACCACCTGCCCATCAAGGCTAACCTCCTCCTCACACGTCACACCTAGTAGTACTGAAACCGCACATCATGTACTCGGTTTTAGTTCTACTAAGCCTAAACCCTTTCGATTCCAAGGTTTGTCTCCATAACTCTAACTTCCTATTTACTCCCGTCTGACTATCGTCAACTAGCACTACATCATCCGCAAAGAGCATACACCATGGGATATCCCCTTGTATATCCCATGTGACCTCATCCATCACCAAGGCAAAAGGATAAGGGCTCAAAGCTGACCCCTGATGCAGTCCTATCTTAATCAGGAAGTCATCAGTGTCGACGTCACTTGTTCGAAAACTTGTCACAACATTATCGTACATGTCCTTGATGAGGGTAATGTACTTTGCTGGGGCTTTGTGTTTCTCCAAGGCTCACCACATGACATTCCGCGGTATCTTATCATAGGCCTTCTCCAAGTCAATGAACACCATATCAAGTCCTTCTTTTGCTCCCTGTATCTCTCCATAAGTTGTCGTACCAAGAAAATGGCTTCCATGGTCGACCTCCCAGGCATGAAACCAAACTGATTTTTGGTCACGCTTGTCATTCTTCTTAACCGGTGCTCAATGACTCTCTCCCATAGCTTCATTGTATGGCTCATCAGCTTAATTCCACGATAATTAGTACAACTCTGAACATCCCCCTTGTTCTTGAAGATTGGTACTAATATATCCGTCTCCATTCTTTTGGCATCTTGTTTGCCCGAAAAATGAGGTTGAAAAGCTTGGTTAGCCATACTATCGCTATGCCCCCGAGGCCTTTCCACACCTCAATGGGGATACAATCAGGGCCCATCGCCTTGCCTCCTTTCATCCTTTTTAAAGCCTCCTTGACCTCAGACTCTTGGATTCGCCGGACAAAACGCGTGCTTGTCTCATCAAAGGAGTCGTCCAGTTCAATGGTAGAACTCTCATTCTCCCCATTGAACAGCTTGTCGAAGTACTCCTGCTATCTATGCTTAATCTCCTCGTCCTTCACCAGGAGTCGGTCTATTGCGTCCTTGATGCATTTGACTTGGCCAATATCCCTCGTCTTCCTCTCTCGGATCTTGGCCATCTTATAGATGTCCCTTTCGCCTTCCTTCGTGCCTAACCGTTGGTAGAGGTCCTCATACGCCTGACCCCTTGCTTCACTGACAGCTTGCTTTGCGGCCTTCTTCGCCATCTTGTACTTCTCTATGTTGTTTGCACTCCTATCCAGGTATAGGCGTCTGAAACAATCTTTCTTCTCTTTAATCGCCTTCTGGACATCATCATTCCACCACCAGGTATCCTTATCCTCGCTTCTCCTTCCCCTGGACACTCCAAACTCCTCCGAGGCCACCTTACGAATGCAAGTCGCCATCTTCATCCACACATTGTCTGCGTCCCCTCCTTCCTCCCAAGGGCCCTCCTTAATGACCCTCTCCTTGAACGCCCGAGCTACCTCCCCCTTGAGCTTCCACCACTTCGTTCTAGCGACTTTGGCATGCTTATCCCGCTGGACACGAATCTGAAAGTGGAAGTCAGCAACCACAAGCTTATGCTGAGGTACAACACTCTCTCCAGGTATCACCTTACAATCTAGGCATGCACGCCTATCTTCTCTTCTCGAGAGGATGAAATCAATCTGGCTAGAGTGTTGGCCACTACTAAAAGTCATCCGATGTGATTCTCTCTTTCTAAAGAGGGTGTTAGCTACAATCATGTCGTGAGCTAGAGCAAAGCTTAAGACATCTTCTCCTTCTTGATTCCTGATGCCATAGCCAAAGCCCCCATGCACCCCTTCAAAACTTGTGTTAGATGTACCCACGTGACCATTGAGGTCTCCTCCTATGAAGGACTTTTCGCCAATCGGTACACTCCTAACCATGTCTTCCAGGCCTTCCCAGAACTCCCTCTTGGTGTTCTCATTGTGGCCTGCTTGCGGGGCATACGTGCTGATAACATTGAGAACTAAGTCCCCAACTACCCGCTTGACCAGGATAATCCGGTCCTCGCGTCTCTTGACGTTTACGACTCCATACTTGAGGCTCTTGTTGATCAAGATGCCTACACCATTTATGTTTGCAGCCGTCCCCGTGTACCACAGCTTGAAGCCGGTATCCTCCACCTCCTTCGCCTTCTGACCCCTTCATTTGGTTTCTTGGACGCAAAGGATATCAACACCTCTCCTCACCGCTGCTAATCTACTTTCATCAACGGAATTAAATTCCAGTAACTAATATAATAGTGCATCTGGTAGGAACAAGACTCTAATCAAGAACAGTGCAAAGTTTGTAGGGGAGCAGTAATAGAATTTCAAGAGATGACATGTGATCCATCAGCTAGCTGTGCACTAAAGTAACCATCTTCTGAGTTATACATCACATAAAAAATAATTTCAGAGAACTAACCAAGCAACACATGGACCAACTAGGGGTTGTAAAACA
Source organism: Triticum timopheevii (assembly GCA_963921465.1). Lineage (NCBI taxonomy): Eukaryota > Viridiplantae > Streptophyta > Magnoliopsida > Poales > Poaceae > Triticum > Triticum timopheevii. Next base: position 440,672,072 of record OY997264.1, on the reverse strand, counting down.
GAGCATGTACTCTTGGCATGGTCAGGACAATAAAATGGTGTTACTGCATAATTCACAACAAGATCGTAGAAAGCATCTAGGAAAAGTAGTGAGGATTAAATAAGTAAATGCAGCCCATGGTGCAGATCCCGTCGACCCTTGGAATGGATATGCTTTTTTTTCTGAAAAGGAGGATTACCCCCGGCCTCTGCATGAAAATGACGCATGCAACCATCTTTATTAAGTTATTCAATAGAGTCTAAGAAAATAAATACAAAGATCAACCCAAAGCCACCTTCGAGGCGAACAAAGTCACTACACCTACAAGTATAAAGATGTGTCCTGACCGCATCAACGGACACCAACTAATCGAGTGGCCTCAAGAAGCCGCCTGCCTGGTAGGCTGAGAGTACCAACCGGTCTAGGCGTCCTACAAACGCGCATCGCATGCGCACGCTCTAGGATCCGCCTGCCGTCATCTTCCGTCGTCCCATCTTCAGGAGGGATCATTGAATAGACCTTGCCAGACCCATCTGTCGTCGACGTCACCATGATGCCAGACAACCCCACCAGCCTGCGCTTGTCTATCAAACCGCGTCCAACGCCGTGAATGCACTGCTCCACGCCACCGAGACCCGCCGTCCTCAATGCGGTAGATGCAACACTGCTCCACCTGTTGGCCCTGCAGTGAGCCTCTCCAAAACAATGCCCTCGGGAGGGAAAATGGCGCCACAATCTTCGTTATCATTTGATCCGGGAGACCCAGATCTTGGGTTTCCCCAAGAACAGATGCCCCTGGAGGAAGAGGGGCACGCCATCTGCACCTGCCAACAAACCCAGACAATGCCCACCATCACAAAGCTCTCACGGTGACACCTTCAGGAAGGACATGACGCCTTGAGCGCCGTTGCCCTCCACCGTAGTAGGGTTTTCACCCTAGAAGCAGTGAGATGGGAAGAGGTAGCATGGACCCGAATGACGTCTCCAAGAAGAAAATCGGCACCCGCGGGCGTCGTCGTCATCGTGGCCGGCCGGAACCGACCAGGGAATTATCCCAATCTGGATCCCCACCTCCCACTCCGCCCACAAACCGGTGACCGGCTTGCTAGCCACGGCCAAGTCTGACGAGATTGGAGCGCACCTAGACGGGACAGTAGGCAGTGGACAAAATGGCACCGTCTGCGGGGGCATCGCTGCTATGGCCTGAAGCCGCTGGTGGTCCGCCGGCTGCCCAAGCCGACCTCCGGCAGCCCGCCAGCCCCGCCGCGCCACCGGACAGGAAAGCCTCACCAGGGGGGCGCTGCCCCGGATCCATGGATCGTGGCCGAGCAGCCATAGAAGGGCCCCGCCGCCGCCTTCCCTGGAGCCATCTGGACTTTGCCGGAGGGCGCCTCAAGCGGCGGCGAGAGGAGGAAGGTGTGGCGGGGGAGGAAGATGTGACGGGGGAAGGTGGCATAGGAGGATATGCTTGCCGCCACTAGGGTGGTGGCGGCACTAGATCGCAACACAGTATCACTGTACCTAGTACTTCCGAAACTGAGGCACCGAATGGATATGCTTGCCTCAAGAGGTTTTGGCTGCCGCTGGAGAGCATGGATGTGCAGCCTGCTGTGCCCGACCTCGACCTCGGTTGCGATCAATGGAGCCAGGAGCAACTCCATCTGCCTCGCTCGAGGCGTCCGGCAACGCGACCCTCTGTCCCTGGCCCTTTTCGTCCTCGCCATTGACGCGCTGCAGGTTGCCATCCAGTGGGCCACTGAGCAGGGTCTCCTCTCTGAGCTGGCGCTTCATGGCAGGGTTATACGCACGTCGATTTTCGCCGACGATGCTGTGGTGCTGCTCAAGGCCCGCACCACAGACTGCCACGTGATTGCTGCCCAGCTCAAGCTGACTGGCGACGCCTTGGGCCTGACCATCAACGTGGAGAAGAGCACTATATCAGGGATTTGCTGCGATGAGGATCAATCTCTCACGCAACCGACATCTTGCAGTGCAATCTGAAGCCATTACCAATTGTCTACCTCGGACTGCTGCTCACCCCTGGTAGGCTGCGGCGGGGAGACCTCTGGCCCATCATCGACAAGTTCTCCAAGAAGATGGCGGGATGGCAGCTGCGTCTGCTGGCTCCCAGTGGTCGGCTGACTCTCACCCGTTCAGTCCTGATGGCCCTGCCCATTCACTTCCTTTCTGTGATGCCGCTCCCCTGCCTGGGATTCTTGTGGAGAGGCGAGGAAGAGATTAATGGAGGGCACTGCCTCCTACCTTGGTCCCGGGCCTGCATGCCTACCAACAAGGGACGCCTGGGCGTCCTCAACCTCCAGCACTTTGGTGTGGCTCTGCGCTACCGATGGCCCTGGCAACGCTGGTCTGAATCGCCGATCTTTGTCCTAGACCGGGAGGATAGAGATCTGGTCATTCTCTTCCAAACCGGGGCACACATTATCCATGGCAGCGGAGATCGTGTCTTCTAGCAGGACAGATGGCTGTTACTTGGTGCCGGCCCTTGCTTCCTTCGTCTGCATGTGTGATATTACTGTTGAGCAAGCTCTGATCAACCACCGCTGGGTCCGCGGCATTTGTGGTGGCCTCTCTGCTGCTGCGCTGGCCCAGTACCTCAAACTCTGGGACGCCGTTGCCGCCACGGCACTGATGGCCGGACAGAGGGACAGGGTGGTTTGGCGCTTTGAAGCCAATGGAGAGTTCTCTACCAGATTAGCCTAAAAGCTCTTCTTCACGGGCAACGTGGACTTCACCTGCACGTCGGCCATCTGGAAAGCGAAAGGCCCCTCCCAAGCTAAGTTCTTCATGTGGCTGGTTGTGCATCAGCAATGCCACACTACAGATAACCTTGAGCGCAGGGGTTGGCCCAACCAAGGCAGTTGCACTCCATGCAGCCAGGCCAATGAATCTTGCTGCCACCCATTCCTCCACTACAGCTTCTCGCACGAGGTTTGGCAACGTATCAGAACCTGGGTGGGTGCGTCATTCCCCATCCCCGGCAGCGAGAAGACTTTGATGTAGCAATCATCCTTCACTGGCACTTATGGAAAGAACACAATAGCAGGATCTTCGATGGTGCCTCGAAGGACCCTGTTGGAGTTCTGGACATGATCAGCTGCGTGCCTGGCGGCTGCCTCTCGGACCTCACACCTTAGTGTGCTGTATAGGGTTCTCCTGAGGCATGCAGTGGTGGAGCTTGAATGCAATCTTAGGAAGGGCCAAAGAGGTCTAGAACATTGTTGAAGGGACTAATTTGAAACATCATGTCATATATGACCTGAATTTATTTTATATATGCACTAATATAGTGAAGTTTCTTGTGACATGACTATATGGCGATCTTGCCCACCATGTTGGCCAATACAACCTTGGAATTGAGATTTGATACCTTGTAGCTAGCTATATGTCGTACACAGATATCATGGCCCCCTATTTTAGCTGGGCCCTAGGCCGTCACACTTCTTGCCATGGCCTAGGGTCCGCCCTTCCTTACTGGGGTCCCAAGGGCTGATGGCTTGAACTTCACCATCACCTGCAAGGTGCATACATTGGACCTCAAGTTTTAGGTCTATCTCTATTTGTTATACTTCATAAACTTTGCCTTCCTAAATTGCAGGCAAGTCATTATATCATATCTACATGGAAAAGTGGTGCCTCCACTCATCATGTTGGCTAGGTCCGCTCATGCTGCTACCATCATTGGCATGATCAGACCTGTCAAGCAGTGGCGGAGCTTGATGAAGATTGTTGAGGGGGCGGCCACTGCTGTCAAGGTCCACGATCAGACCTGTCAAGCAGTGGCGGAGCTTGATGAAGATTGTTGAGGGGGCGGCCACTGCTGTCAAGGTCCACGATCAGACCTGTCAAGCAGTGGCAGAGCTTGATGAAGATTGTTGAGGGGGCGGCCACTTCTGTCAAGGTCCACGATCAGACCTGTCAAGCAGTGGCGGAGCTTGATGAAGATTGTTGAGGGGGCGGCCACTGCTGTCAAGGTCCACGATCAGACCTGTCAAGCAGTGGCTGAGCTTGATGAAGATTGTTGAGGGGGCGTCCACTGCTGTCAAGGTCCAATGGTGATGCACATGCTTCAGCATGCTATCACTGCGGCCCCCACTCAATATTGTGGATGGGCCCTAGGCCGCCGCACCTCTTGCCATGGCCTAGCCCATGCCTGGGATGAATCATTGCAACTCGTCAGGGACCTCTTTTCACGTGGAGTGCTATTCAGAGCAAAGGTGTTCGGGATGGGTGTGCATGCACTCATCACTGCCCTGGAGAACATGAGCATCAAACTCTTCCCAGAGGTTTGCCACTGCACCAAATGCTGAGTTCATCCATCCATTGTTGGCAAAAGAACGAGAGATGTGGGAGTAACTATTTATACTCCAACAGAGGTAGAGGAGCCCATTATGCTTTGTGATGTAATTATTATATTTTGATGCCTAATTCGTTCATTCTTGCTGATGATGTTTTGCCCACTCTTATTTATACTCCATTTAGAGGTATGCTATGTGATGTGATCATCTTTGGTGCATAATTCTGTCATGTTCCCAACAGCCCTCGCTACTTTTAACAAATAAAGTAGAGATGCTGCACACGAAGGAAGGCTGTGACGGGAGTATTGTTGTTAATGCTTGCTCTCTTTCAATAAATAAATAACTGCACCGTTTCTAGTAGGTGAATAAGTTGTAGTTTGTCCTAGATAGAGGCAAATGGCGTCCTGATCTTTCAACGAGGTAACTATCGATTTGGATGGAGTTGACTTTGATTATCTAACTACGAAAATATGCTAAATCAACTTCAAAAGGTTATTGACCGTACCGAGTAGGAACTAAGATTTGCAATCTGCATATTGCGAATAAATATGAAAGTATGGGGTTTTAAAAGGCACTCTTGGTCTGATCGTTGGACACAAATGACGTACGCGCGAAGTTGAAGCTAAGACTAACTTTTAACTAAGGGCGTCTCCAATGGCAAAGGGCGTCTCCAATGGCAATTCGTAAAATTTCTCCCGCATCCATCCGCGTACGCGGGAGGCTTCCATCCAACCGCAGGCGCATACATTTTGACAACAACTCGAACCAACCGGATGAAATTCGATCAAACCACGCAAATTTTGATATAAACACGACGAATTTTATTGAAACTAGGATAATTTGTACATAAAACCGGACGGTATTTCATCCGGTGAACTAAAAACCTTAAAATAAAACTCTAAACTACCCTATACTTGATGGTGGCCTCGTAGGCCATGTCGGGCTGGCCGGCGGCTCCTCCTCCGTCATTGGCACCCGATCCGGCATCGCAATCGTCATCGTCGGGCTTCGGGCGGCGGAAGGTGGCAACGTCGCGGCAGGGCTTCCCTACGGCCACCTGGCACTCACCGATGATCCTCTCCGCTTTCTCCCGCACCGTGTGCAGCGCGGCCGCAACCACCGAGGACGTGGGCTATGGGAGAGGGCGGTGGTCGTTGGAGAAGGCGTCGTTGGCGGCGTCGATCTCGGCGAGGGACCATTCCTCGCTGTACCTGGCCATCACCCTGACGAGGTGGCGGAGACGACGCTTAGCCGTCTCAGACGTCATCACGGAACGGTCCAGGGACAAGGCGTACATCAGGTCCTGGTCCACTGCGATGTGTGGTGGAGGGACGTCCGAGTCCGTGAACTTGGACCGGCGCACAGGGTTGCAGCTGTCCCGCCGGCGCTGCTCCCGGTCGGCCTATTCCTAAGCCGTCATGGCACTTCGGGACAATGAAAACAGCTGCCGCTGGCTCGTCCCTGCCGAGGCAGTGGAGATTGCAACCGCGCGCCTTGGGCAGCGACTGCGGTGCACAACGCTCCTCCTTGACGACGCGCCGGGGCGGCGGCGAGCGACGCTCCTCCTTGACGAAGCATCGGGGCGGCGGCGAAAGACGCTCCTCCTTGACGATGGTCGGGGCGGCGGCGAGAGCCGCTCTTCCTTCATGTGGCGTCTGATTTGGACGTGGGGGCTGCGCGGCGGCAGAGAGCCTGGAGGGGATGCTGACTCTGGCTTCACGGGGAGGAGCGTCCCCGGTGATGGAGTTGGGCCGTTGATGTGGATGACGGAGCATCAGCTCCGTCAAATCCTCGAACTCCGCCTTCATCGAGGATCCGCCCGCTGATGAGGACGACGATCCTGGAGTTCGAGGGCGGCATTGCCACGATCCGCTAGATCCCACCCTGAAACCGCCTGTCGGCGCCGACGCGCAAGACTTGCCCATTGTAGGAGATGTGGAGGGAGATGGGCGGGGATAGTGAGGAGAAGGAGAGGGAGGATGCGATGTGGACGGCGCCAGAGCACGGCTTATAAGTATGGCCAGGCCATGCGAAGGGCCAGTCGGCGCAGCGGCTGGAGTTGGTTACTCAGGAACCTGTGTCCGCATTAAAGTCGCCGCTGCCGAGAGATCGCCTCAGTTAGTGCCGCCCGCCCTCCCTCCCTTCAGTCACATTGCGGCATCAATGCCAGCCTTCGCGTGCTCTGGGGCGGCATGAATGCGACGTGGTAAAAGTGGCGCATGCATCGGAAGGAAAGCGCGGTAGGGGCGGGTGAGGCGTTTTTAGTGGGATATGGACGTGATCAGAAGCGGGCGTGCGATAGGTCTGGACTCCCACAAAGCCCCCCACCCTCACGTTTGTCACCGGTTTGCGGGAGAAATCACGTCTGGACCGCGCCGCGGACCGATACAAGACCGTGTTGGATGGTTTCCGCGGTCTGGGCGATTGCGGGAGATTTGAGGGTCACCTTTGGAGATGCCCTAAGCAAAATCCAAGTCTAAACGAGGCACTAAGAGCATTTACAACCACAAGTCGCAAAATCTGGCCTCCAAACATCCTCGGACGCATCTAATCACGTCCGTGGACAGTGACCAGTTAGCATACAAAAAATCGTTTCCACAACCGGATACCCCATTTTCAAATCATCAAATCCATACGATTACATGGAACGTAAAACCACTCTAAATTTTCACCGGCGTACATCCATGTTGTTTCGGCCGTGTCCATGTCCAGCAGCCGGCTGCGCCCTCGGAGTGGAGGTGCGGTTGCCGGCGAGGTAGAGTAGGACATGGGACACGCACCAGTTCACGGGACTCGAGGCGCCGATATCTCACATGCCCTACTCTTCCTCATCAGAGCCCGTGGCCTGCACGTCGCCGATGGACGTGAGATCGACGATGGATCTGTCGTGGTTGGAGACCGACACATCCGCCACGATACGGTTGCGGCGCCAGGGGTCGTCGATCACTCGTTGCGGCGCCGGGGAGTGCGACTCCGCCTCGCCGGCGTCTGCTGTGGCCTCCTGCGCCCGCTGCCTTGCACGGCGGGCATGCCGTGCCAAATTTGTGTCGGACGTGAAGCGGCTCTGCACCTCCGAATGAAGCGATTGCGCATCTGCCACAACTTTCAGATGTCAGACGGGCCGCACCGCTCCGGCGACGCGCCTCGCGTCGTATCCATGCGTCATTTGGGCGGACGCAATGGATTCCCGCCGGTTGGAGTCCGATCACGGTCGGCGGAGCGCAATGCAGACAACCATCTCCTCCTCGGGGCCGCGCGTGATGAGTTCCTAGTCAACATATAGAGAGGTGTAGGACTTATATCCGCTGCCCGCCATGCCTGAGAAGATCGGATATCATTGGAACGGAGCTTGGGGCGGAGGAGAGTGGAGGGGGTGGAGTGTAGTGGAATGCGACTAGGGTTTCATTAGGAGTGCTGATAGGGTTAAATATATGTGGGTTGGGTTGGCCATAGTGGGCCAGATCCGACGTGGCGGGCTCGCTCGGGCGTCCCCATATCCACCCCCAGATATGGGCAGGATGTGGGGGTTGCCGGTCAGTCCGGGCATTTGGGCTGGATTTGCCAGGTGCTGTCGGGTGGCAAACATGCGTCTGGGCAGCCCGCCTGGGCGTTTGGGGCCGATATGGGGTGTCCAGTTGTAGATGCTCTAAGGGTTGTATTTATAGGGGGCGGAAGAGGAATTTCTTCCACTCCCTACGAAGGTGGGACTATAAGTCGTTTCCTTTACCAATACAAACGGTAAAAACAACCTATGATATGGTATTTCAAAATTACATGGGTCTGACTTAAAAACAAGGTGACTCAAAACCTATACCAAACTATGAATGAAATTTAAAAAGTGACATCTTGTTTATTTCGTCCAATTCTTCATATGTCATGATGGAAGCTTATTGTCCTGTAATCACCACTAGAAGCTCCCATCTTGTTTGTTGTGCGGGCGCCTTTATCTTCATGATTAATGCTCAACCCTGCTGTTCGTGTTAGGATCTTCATTCCTAAGCAATACAAAAAATATATAATTTAGGCAGCATCATATTCTTGTAGACATCAAAAATAGTTTCAAAAAACAAAAATACCTGATAATATGACTGGTGTGCGTAGTAATTGGTCTAACTTATGCGGCAACAGAGGCTATGGGTGTAACCGTGGTAGGATATCCTCATCAATGTTCATGTTGTTAATTACTAGGCTATATCTGTGAGTATTTTCCTATATTTTTTTAGTAAATCTAAAATAATGTTATTTCTATTTTAACATCACTCGATGATGCTCGTTGCCTGATGCAAGATGCCACAAATTCTAAATCATAAATTTGAAGTTATTTCAAATCTCAAACCATACGATCAAGCCATCTCGACATTGGCTTCATCAGATACATCTCACTTACATATATCCCAGCATCTTTTGCCTTCGGAACTAGTATGTGTATTGTCTGCCTCTTTTCATAATTGTTTTCTTACACTTGCCATAATTATATGCAAAAGGAAAAAAGTACCTCGTGGGCCAAAACTCCATGGCCTCAGAAGCGACAACATCAACCCTGGTGTGACGCAAATGCCATGTGTCATGCATAGTGAGCAATACATAGTACTTGCCAAGGTTGCTAATTTTTCGTTTGCAGATGCTCACTCACTGTCGTGTTATTACATACAAGGAAGCACAATTGTACTCTATGCTCCTCATAGACGCGTCACATGGTGTGTTATGGCGCTCCCGCACTAGGAACAGTGACCCCACGCGGGGATACCCTTCAACTAGTTGCTCTCAGTGTCGTGTGGTGTTGGCCTGCCACAGTGAGGGAAATTGGTCGAGTGAATCATACAACACATTGGGCTTCATATTAAGATTGTCCACATTTAGGCTGAAGCGGATACTGATTGATTGCGAGTCTAATTAGCGGTAGATAGTTATAGTAAAGTAGCGAATATTAATTATTGTAACACATGACAAGAGTACCAAAAGTATTGTTTCAAAACTATGTATTTCGTTCAGAAGGCACTTACATAAAAAGTAAGGGATATCATGTGGCGAGCAAATTTTAAGGTTTGTGAGAACTTCTGCTTGTAGTTATTTACCTAAGTAGCATGCGAAATTGAATATGTACTGCCAAATTAAATTTTGCAGTGTAGTATGATGTTAACTTTGTATATATGGTATTTGTTCTCGAAATTGAACACAACGAGATAATTCAATATTTACAAATATTCAACTAAAATAATAAAATGTCTATGGTTAATGAAATGTGCTTTTATTTGGTAGAATTTTCTATTAAGTGTTAAATTGCGCTTTAGGAAACACATTATCTACTCAACACAATGTTCCATCACCAAAAAAGAAAACTCTAACATAATCTTATTGAGTCCATATACATCTTTTGGGGTACATTTCTGTTCTAATTTTATTCTCATGTCAGTGAACGCTAAATATAATTTTGTCTGCGAGTGTTGGCACATGACTCAAGAGTTTATTCTTTCATTATAAAGAAAAGGAAACTAAACTTGCATGTGTACCTTATCTATACCTACTATTAAAGAGAATAGATATTCTTGGTTTGGTTCCGCTTTGTTTCGTCCCGTTTTGAGTACTTTTACGTGCACAGTTTTTTTTAGTTCACGATGTGGTACTAATTCACGGAAACACGTGTGCATCGAACCATGGTGCATATATGTAGCTGCACTGTTGGGCCTCAGATTCTCCCCATCGCACCTGCCCGCTGCCCTGCCGGACTCCCTAGGCCACATCGATGGCTCATGGGCCTGTTCGTAGAAGCATAAAAAAATAGTTGGCTAACAGAAACAAACGCTACTTTTTTTCCATCCCTTCGTCTTAATCTTTTCCTGTACGCACGTCTTCTCTTAAGAAGCGGACTCTGTGTCCAACTCTGCATCGCTGCCTCTTCTAATTCCTCCCATAAATATCCATTGATTCCGGTGGAGGCAGAAGAGCTGCGCTAGGGTTTCAGGGGTCGGAAGTGGTTTTGGAAGCAGGCACATGGCATCGTCCGCGGCGGCGAGGGGATGGGGAGGTGGTGGCCGTCTGACAGAGGAGGCGGTGAGCGCCGGCTTGGCTGAGCTAGAGTGCGGCCTCGCGTCCTGCTCCGAACTACCGAAGACATCAGCGCAAGCGCCGTGCGCCACCGACTCGCTTTGCCGCCGCGATCTCTATGTATCGCGATATCGGTCTAGGACGCCGTGGAAATCAGTGAGAGCCTGAGGGCGTTCTGCGCCAGGATGGACTCCAGGACGTTCTTTCGATTCACTGCAGCGTTACGCAAGATCGACGCAGCCTGCGCTCTGGTGCTGCTCGGATCCGTGCAAGTCCGTCATGGACGCGGTCGCCGACATGTTCCCGATGGACCGGCTGGAGCTGAAAAACCTGCAGACCTTGCCTGGGCATGCATGCTCATCCTGGAGGAAACCATGCAGGTGCTGGCCGGCCCAGACCCGGAGATCCGGCTGGCACGACCCTTGCGGCGGGCTATGCTAACCACACGCGGGGACCTAGGCCGTCTCCCTCGCGTGACCCACTCGCCAAACTCGGCGGCTCCCGCTCCCGCTCGCAAAGGTCGTTGCTCCTGCTGGCCGGCAACAGTCCGCTCGCCAACCTCGCAAGGCCACAGCTTCCCGAAACAAAGGTCCCGACTCGCGTCTCCTTTGCTTTGTGTTGCAGACAGCACTAGATAACCCTTGCCGACATAGATGTGATCTATATTAAGAATATGGCAGTGGCAAAGCAACGTCCAATCTCTAAAGCTTTTCGTCCAGTGACCAATAAGTTAGCATGGCATGCAATAGGTAACGACGGATGTCAGTTGAGCTTCCAAATTCTCTGATCCTACGTGAATGATTATGCTGAAATAACAACACAAAGCATTGTTGAATTGTAAGAGAATTCATATATTATAAAAAACGAAAATCCCACAGATACGAGGACTTATCTATAGAACTTTTCTGTTTTTTCTCAGACAGAAGCATCCAAAGGAGTCAGTAGGGAGGAGAGGGCCAAAGCAAAAGCGGAGGGCAGACCAACGAGGCAGGTAGTAGCATACTCTGCTGGATTAGTTCCAGATTACAAGGATATGAATGTTCAAAAGTTAACTAACAGAAACGCTGAACATGTTAGTTTGATCAACTCTGACTATCAGTTATATGAATGTTCTTCTCTCTTCCAGTTGTGTGACATGGATTACTGAATTTTAGAGAATATATATGTCTTAGGATTTTTGGTGATGTTTTGTTCAAGCAAAGAAGAAACTTAATTATGCTAGAGTTTTTGTAAATTAATTACTTTGTGTCAGAACTTTTTATTAAATGTTTTTCCTAGGCGTAACACTAAACTGTGGAGTCATAATCAGCCCTTATTTTAGTTTTGGAGATACAGTAAATTGACACAGAAAAAGTACGAACATATAACATGTAATCATGTATTTCTGGCTTATCATTACCAGAGTTAAATTACCTGAAACTATTGAACGAGCGGCTTTTAATTTCAGTTATGAAATTCTAAAGCTGGATCCCTTCATCAGTTGGTGATTTTGTATATGTTGTGCCACATATCTCATTCAAGATTTACTGTCTTCGGTTCATTAAATCAGTTTTTCTTCTCTCACACAGATGCTCCATGTCATAAATAGTTTGCGGAACATTTTGGTATTCTTGCAGATCTGTGCAATAATGTTGCTGCAAACATACACTAATTTGTTAGCAGCTCTCAAGTTATGACACTAGCCCCCCCGAGATCCTCCTTATCAATTGCAATCTCTGCCAGCCCAGGTTAAGACCCCCTCTTCCTTACCAACAAACCTCCTTGATGGTGGCTTCCCATAAAAGCATCGACCCTCTAGCGGAGCCGGTTATGCATCTCATCATTTTCTCCCGTTGCAACGCACGGGCAATTTTCCTAGTGTAGTCCTTAAATCTTGTCTTACTTACTAGTTTTAATTATCCTTTAAATATCAATATCCGAGTTCCAACAATTTATTTATGGTGTCCCTTCCCTGTAGGCACGCAGGATACACCAACAGCTTTGTGTCAATACTGCTTGGACATACAATCGGTGATTTTATTTATCGAAGCCAAAAATATGGAGCCCATGGCGAAAATAGTGGGATGAATTTCTGATGTGTACGATCAGGGTTATCATTTTTGTGCCACATTTTGATATGAACCAGCAGCAAGATACCAGAAGCGTTGGTCAAAAAATGACATTTTTTTTTGCGGGTAAGTCAAAAAAAAATGACATACCCATATGTTAATAAGAACAACTCACTAAGGGGAAAACAACCGTGTATGCTCTATTAGAAAATAAGCTAACTTGACGAGAGAGTTCCAGGCTTGTCAAATTAGGAAGATCGATAGGGAGGATCAACTTGCCAGCCATGCTATATTTTTTTTGTGTGATTTTCTTATTTCGTACTCAATCTGTTCTGGCCCCCCAACGCAGCATGTTCGTGAAGTTCCTAAAAGTGCCCTAATAGTACCTCAATCCTCAAATTCTACTATAGTACTATTACATAATTATTATATACTATCCGTTTTGAAAAATATATATTATATACTGTTACATAAATGACTGGACTCAAATGATTCCGGTTTTTTTCTTTACTGTTGGGATCGATGGTATGAAAGCTGTAGTGTCCAGACATGATTTCCATTGCTCATATTTATGTCTTTGAGAAAGTTCGTTTGCTTATGAATACAGATTTTTCTATTCTGTGTTTGCACATTAAAATGCATTGAAAGGATAAAGGACAGAGAAATAAGCATGAAAATTAGCCGCTCAAATTATTGCTCTTTGTGGTTCTTCCTGTTAAGATCTAAGTATTTGGTTCTTTAAATTATTTACATATTTTCACAAGCTTGTTTGCTAGTCAAATCTAAGTTTTGTTTTATCAGTGACTCCACCCAGTTGAAGTGAATTAAAATGATGAATCACGTAAAAATATATTATATTATGAGAAAATGACTCCCTCGAATGGATATATGTGAAGTTAGAGTTTGGCGTTTTAGTTTGTTTACCTTTCTTATATACTTGCAGGTTGATTTTTCCAAAGAGCTAATGAAACAAGCTGGACATGGGCTGCAGAGGACTATACGGCAGGTGAGCTCAATCGCCTTCTTTTTACTCTAAATGTTTATATATAATATGCTAGCCCAACATAAATCACGATCTGTCTAGTGAATTACCCCACAAAAACCATGTATTATGGAACAGAGGGAGTAGTTGACACCAAATGTTGAAAACAATAAATGAAAGAAGTTACTAAAAATGAAAATGGCACAAACACTTCTGAATGATAAGAAGTTTCTCTATACTTGTAAAAGATCTCTAGTCCTCATCTTACTGAAATAGATATAATCATAGAAAACATGGATCAAACTATAGAATTGAATCTGTGACACCCACCATACAAATTTCATCGGTAACTCAAATTTTTCAAACACATTTTTATGCCCCGATTTACGTAGTTATCAAGTACACACCTACCAGAAAATGTCGCTTGCGCAGTGGACAGACCTTTGCACCTGTCGTGTCCCTGTAGTTCGCGAGCTCGACTGCCATGCAAATTTTCCACCACACCGTAGTATCAATCCAAAAGATAAGCAAAATGTGCGGTGTTAGACCTGAAACTCGAGACGTGGGCAATTGAAACGACGTTACTCCTCTCCGCTATGACTTAGCTATCTTGCATGAAATATATATAGGTGGATAAAACCATCGGCATTTCGTAGTTTAAGTTATTAAACCCATTAAGCTACGCATGAAGGACGGCCAACCAGCTATGCCACGTGGCGCAAGCTGGTTGGCCACGGTGAGAAATATTTTGGAATTGTTTTAGATGAAGGTGTGGATTATTTTATAAATATATTTTTTTACGTTTTAGATGAAGGTGAAGACCTCTGGTATTTTTTAAATGAAAGGTTATGCAAAGTGGCACTCGCTGGTAGGCTGCGGTGGTATTCTTTTTTACTTTTTTTTAGATGAAAGTGAGATTTTTTTTGAAATGTTTTTGTAGCGGAGGCGAGGACTCTATGTATTCTTTTTTAAATAGAAATATGCGCACAACTTCATCTCAAACGGCGCCACAGGGTGGCGCCCCAACCACTAGTAATAATAGAAAGCATGCATGAATACTCATATACTCCTTCCGTCCCAAAATAAGTGTCGCATATTTAATACTAAATTAGTAGTACAAATTTTGTACTAGATCAAGAACGCTTATTTTGTGACGGAAGGAGTAGGTTTCTTGTCTAAAGTTGTCATAGTAGAATTTCTTTGTAGAATTCCACAATTACGTACAAAACAATAATATGTAGTTAGTTGTTGTTTTTTTGCGGGGGAATATGTAGTTAGTTGTTAGTAAGGAAAAGAAACTATTTGATTAAAACTGAACAAATGGTCCGAAGATAACAGGCCTCCTATCTTAAGCATAGCGAATAAACAAATTTCTGAAATTTGTCTACGTTCTTCTCCAATATGTTATGCAAAAACTGAAACTTGCAGGGTGCAACCTACTGCAGCCCATTTATGCCTTCAGAGTCTGTCTTGTGGTCATCCAAGTCCTAGTTTAGTTCGACACTAGAATTCTGCACCACCTCTTTAAAACTAAGAGAATAAAGCATCTCATGTATGTATACATTTAGTACTGAATATAATCAAGGCCGTCACACTAACAGGTTACTCCCATGCGCTTACAGGTTGCACACCTCTCTTAATCCCGTCTGCAAGCTAACTTTCTCTTCTTCTTTTCTTTGTTCTAACTCATCCATTTTCTTGGTATTCCCATCTCATGCAGTTGATCGGTTTTGGTCCACGACGTGAGTAGATCGTCACACCACTGTCCGGCTGGCATCCGCTGCATAAGACTTCGTATCTCGTACTATTAAATTTCGCAAAAACTATCTGGCGGACGTTACATAACAATTTTATTCTTAACTCTGTTTTGTTTCATGCGAATCCGTTTTGTTTCATGAGAATCCATTAGCTAACTTGGTAAATTTCGTAAATTTGGTGATTTTTCTTAGAGCACAATTTCAGTGTTGAGTAACGTGATTGTATTATGAAACATAGGTTAGACTAGAAAATATTCTGGCTTACCTTGTACTCCAAGTAAATCATGTACTCCTATATATATGCCCATGAGCCTCAAGCAATACAACAACTATTCCACCAATCCCTCTCTCCCTTCTAGCATGGTATCAGAGCAAGTCGATCCTAAACCCTAGCCGCTGCCGCTTCCGCACCTGCCCGCCGCCCCCGGGGCGGTCGGCCTCCATGACCGCTGCCGGGGGCCTCGCCGCTCGTACCTAGGGTTCGTCCGCTGGCCGTGTTGGCCGGCTGCCCTAGAAAGTCTTTTCCTGATTCTTTGATCCGGGTTTTTCTCTCTCTCGCCGGTCGCTTTGATCGGCGTCTACTTTTTGCTTTTCCGGTCTATGTGATCCAGTTTGCGTCGCCCACCGCCGCCGTCGACCTCGTGCGCCTCTACTCCAACATCGGCGTGATTGGCCGGCTTCTTCACCGACCTGGCGGCCTCGCGCGTCGTCCGCGCGTCTGCCCGTCGGTCGCCCCGACTCAGCGGCCTCGCGCGTCGTCTGCGCGTCGGCCCGCCGGTCGCCCTGACCCGGCGACCTCGCGTCATGCGGCGGCCCTTCACCGCCGCCGTTCGCGCGACGGCCCGCCCGTCGGTCTACACCGGCCGTCCCGTCCTGCTCCGACCGGGACTCCTGCATCACCCCGACCCGGCGTCCTCGCGTCATGCGGCGGCCAATCATAACCGCCCTGCCGCCCGCCGCCGCCGGCTTCATCTCAGACTCCGCCGCCACCACGCCTCCACCGAGCGGCGTCCCCGACCTCGCGCGCGACCGGCTTGATCACCCGCTCGCCGCCGCGATCCGCCTCATCTACGCCGCGCGACCGACCTGGCCCGTTGGTTACACGCGCATCCGCAGGTCCCGTGAAGATCGTCCCCGAGTTCAGTGCACCTCTCCACCGATCGAGCAATGGGCTGCCGCTGCGTCTCCCTGTCGGGCCGCAGCGCCGCCGCCCCGTGGTTCTTCTCCCGGCTGCACCGACCCGCGTCACCGCTGCGTCGCCCCTTCGGGCCGTAGTGCCGCGGCCCGCGGTCCACCGCCACTCCGGGGCCGTCCGCTCCAGGCCGTCCCCGTGGCTGCACCGACCCTCGCGCCGCCGTTGCGTCGCCCCGTCGGGTCGTAGCGAGCGTGGCACGCGGTCCACGCCGCCGTCCCGAGGCCTTCCCCGCGGTTGCACCGACTCGCGAACCGCCGTTGCATCGCCCCTTCGGGCCGCAGCGTCGCGGCCCGCAGTCCCCGCCGCCCCGAGGTTTTCCGCCGTCGCCCCGACCCGCCTGCCGCCGCTACGCTGCCCCTTCAGGCCGTAGCGCCGCGGCCCGCGGTCCGCTCCGCCATCACCCCGCGTCGACCTCACGTGGTATGCGCCGCGCCGTCTTCCTTGGCGTGGGAACGCCACCGTCCGTGCCGGTCTTCGTCACGCTGTCAGGGTTCTTCGCCTACTTCGAGCATCGCCGCCGCACTCCTAACCTAGCCGCCGCCGCCGCCGTCAGGCCGCCGCTGCCGCTCTTCCTTGGCCGCCGCCGCCGCCCGTCCACCCCCTTCGTCTTCGTCCAGCACCAGCTCGTCGCTAGCGTCGCCGTCATCTACCCCGACCGCTTCATCTACTCCGACAACCGCTGGCGACATTGGCCCCGCGCCGATTGGCGCCGCAACCATCGTCGAGTCCTTCTCTGCTGGCCTCTCCGACTTCTCCGACATGGCATACAGCTCGTGCAGGTCCCTCGTCTACGCATGCCCGGTGCTGGCAACACCGATGCGTGCCTTCATCCACGACGTGTCCCCGGGCCTGGCAAGCCTGGTCGGCGCTTCGTCAACTTCGTCTTCGTCCGTCTACGCATGCCCGGTGCTGGCAACACCGGTGCGTGCCTTCTTCTACGATGTGTCCCCGGGTTTGGCAAACCCGTCGCGACGCGTCGTCAACAACATCTTCTTCCCGGCGCATCACTACTTCGACACCAATGCGCCCATGCTAACTCGGCGCCTCCTTGCGCCCGCGGCTTCACGGCGACTTCCTCGACACCGGCCACCCCGACTCGACATCGACCACGGCATTCTTCGCACGGCTACCTCGACCACGGATCCACCACCCACGCTCTTGGCTACATCGACAACGGCACAAAGGGCTACCGCCTGCTTGAGCAACCTCGTCGGTTTTCACTCCAGCCACGACTCTGCGATGCGTTGACCGTTACGACTGTGCGGGGGTGTCCGTCGGCTTGCCTTCGGAATTATTCTCCAGTCTCACCGTCTGCGTCGCTACCGTTGTGACTGCGGGGGGATGTTGAGTAACGTGATTGTATTAGGAAACATAGGTTAGACTAGGAAATATTCTGGCTTACCTTGTACTCCAAGTAAATCATGTACTCCTATATATATGCCCATGAGGCTCAAGCAATACAACAACTATTCCACCAATCCCTCTCTCCCTTCTAGCATTCAGCATAGTTTTTGAAAGAGTAAATTGCGCTCTATTAAATTTTACAAAAACTATCTGGGAACGTTATATAAAAATTTGATTCTTAAATCCATTTTATTTCATGAGAATCCATTAGCTAACTTGGTAATTTTTGTAAATTTGGTGATTTTTCTTAGAGCGCAATTTCAGCATAGTTTTTTAAAGAGCCAATTACACTAATGGTGCTTGAACTTGACTGGTGGTGCAAAAACTTGGCTTTAACGTGTAGATACAGTGCATTTGCCATAAGTAAGATGTTAACTGTGCAGACGTGGCATCTCTACTCTGCCTACATCGCGTGAGTCCCACCTGTCGGCGAGACGATACAAATAATGTGTATCAATAAAATTGTGGTGCTTGAACTTGGCTGGTGATGCAAAAACTTAGCTTTAACGTGTAGATACAGTGCATTTGCCATAAGTAAGACGTTAACTGTGCAGACGTGGCATCTCTACTCTGCCTACATCGCGTGAGTCCCACCTGTCGGCGAGACGATACAAATAATGTGTATCAATAAAATTGTGGTGCTTGAACTTGGCTGGTGGTGCAAAAACTTAGCTTTAACGTGTAGATACAGTGCATTTGCCATAAGTAAGACGTTAAGTGTGCAGACGTGGCATCTCTACTCTGCCTACATAGCGTGAGTCCCACTTGTCGGCGAGACGATACAAATAATGTGTATCAAAAAAATTGTGGTGCTTGAACTTGGCTGGTGGTGCAAAAACTTAGCTTTGACATGTAGATACAGTGCATTTGCCATAAGTAAGATGTTAACTGTGCAGACGTGGCATCTCTACTCTGCCTACATAGCGTGAGTCCCACCTGTCGGCGAGACGATACAAATAATGTGTATCAAAAAATTGTGGTGCTTGAACTTGGCTGGTGGTGCAAAAACTTAGCTTTGACGTGTAGATATAGTGCATTTGCCATAAGTATGACTTTAACTGTGCAGACGTGGCATCTCTACTCTGCCTACATCGCGTGAGTCCCACCTGTCGGCGAGACGATACAGAAATAATGTGTATCAAAAAAATAGGTGCGCACCAGCGTGGGTTCGAACGCGCAACCTGATCCAAACACACGCGCGAGGCTAGCCACTGCACTAGAGAGCAATTCTTGGGCCAAATGGGTAATATCGTTTGGAGTTTAAATGGGCTGCAAACAGTATAGCCCATTTTGCACGTTAGTTTTTGCCTTGTAGAATACTCACTGCTAGCAGTTAAATTATAATTATGTTTTATAAATATAAATGAAATAAAGTATATTATAAAAATATTTAAGTATAAATTAAAAAAACATCCCTGTAATTAAATTAGGAATTACAACATTATGCACATAACAATTATATATTTACATAAATTTAGTTTTAAAAATGGGCACGGTTCTAATAAAATAAAAATGATCATGTAGCGTATAAAAGTGTTCGAGTTTTAATAATTTTTTATGTTATTTTAAAAAGTATTCATTATATATATAAGGAGAAGTAAATAGAGTAAATAAATAAATATGTTTTCAAATAATACGTGATTATTTTAAAATAACATTAATATTTTTAAATGTATTTTATCTATATGTATATTATTTTTAACAATAAAAATATTCTACCTTTAATTTTATTCTATATTAAGTAATTATCCTTTTTAGGCATTATACTTCTGGTTAAAGACCCCTAAAAAAGTCTCCTGGTTAAAGAGGTATAATGTAGGTTATTATTCTGTAGATACATGAAATGGTTTTCATTGGAGCGGTAGGCAAAGCCGACTAGTTACCTTCATGCTGAAAGAACATAAAAACAGGCGTGTGTCTTCTTTTTAAAGGGACTAACATGGTGAAATTTTTGCTTCCACAGGGCATTTAAATGAGGATGGAAGCGTGGCTCCCACCTATGCTATCGCTTATATTAGCGGCACTCGTTGCCAGCACGGGAGCTGAGCACCCCGTTCTGAGGATCGAGCGAGCGTGGTCAAAGAATGCTTCGATGGAGCATCTGGTCGCGATGGACCATAGGAGACACGTGAGGCAAGGTTTACTGGACCCGGGAGTTGTCCAACTCCCCGTCACGGGCACAGGCTACCAGTTCCTACGAATGAACGAGGGGTGAGTCATGCTCTGCTTTCCTACAAGTTCTGTTTGCTTCGTTTATAGGAGTATGTATGTCTCTTAGCTTGTTGACGCCTATTTTCTCTGAATGTCTAAATTTTCAGAGGCTATTTGACTCGTGTGCAACTTGGCAACCCACCAAGAAGTTTCGATGTACTCATCGACACCGGGAGTGACCTACCATGGGTTGCTTGCAGCGATTGTATTGACTGCCCGAAAGCAAGTGGAACAAATGTGAGTCATATGTCTTCCCCTGGTACTCCGCTGGTCTGGCTCGTTTAATAGTTCATGAAATTGATGAAAAACAAAATCATTACACTTGTACCATATAGATCTGTTAAATCACACAAAAAACCAATGTGATTATATCTCTAGAAGCAAAAATAACAAATCCAATGTTAATATTGTTAATGGGCATTATTTAAGGCCCAAATTTGACATGCTGCTATTGCACTTAGATTTGTCTTTAGTTTTTTGAGGGAATAGTTAGATTTATCTCTTTTATTTCTAAGTAAGTACGTGTGGATTCTTGACATGCTTGATAGTTATCTGTCTGATTTCCAATTCGGCGTCAGTCACATTACAGTCGGATTTTTTTATAAACTAGACCCACCGAAAGAGACTAGCAAAATATGTCTGCACTTCGAATCATTGTCAGTCAGATTTTCGAGAATGAGCAGGATCAGAAAGTGACTGGTGATGAATTAGACATCAATCTGATGTTCAAAATATGTTGCCAATTACTTTTGACTTTTTTCAAATCCTATTGAGTGAGATTTTGTAGATTTACGAACACATTTTTCAAGCAAATGTGGGAGTGCATAATACATCCTTTTTGCTAATCAACTATTTTGTTTATCAGGCCCAGTCAGCGTTCTTTGATCCTGGATCATCCTCAACGGTATCATTATTGACATGCTCTGATAAAAAGTGCCACGACGTAGCAAAAAAAGGCGGTGCGTTATGCATGAACAACTCGTGTTCTTATCACCAGAACTATGGCGACGGTTATGCCAGTACCGCTGGGTTCTTTGTTTCCGACACGGTGAAGCTGGGCATTTTCACAGGAAATGAGACATCATCCATTTCTGTGACAATTATTTTTGGGTAAGTAAACTGATACCTGAGTACCATCAACAACTGATGGTGTGCACTACTATCACTAATTTAATCGGGTTTTCAACGGCTCATGCATTTTCAATTCCTTTGGAACAGATGTAGCCATTTACAATCGGGTGGTCTCACAGATTAGTATAAATTCGATGGCATATTTGGGTTTGGACCGTCTCCGATGTCCTTCAATTCGCAATTGCATTCTCTTGGATTATCCCGAAAGGTGTTCTCTCTTTGCATGAAGAGTTATGGTGGCGGCATCCTTGTTTTGGGCGAAGTTGTGGAGCCCGGATTGGTTTACACCCCCCTCTTGCCATCAACGTAAGTTTCTGAATATCTCCTATGTTTCATTCTGCTCCCAAACCCCTCTGAATACTTGGAAACCCTTGATGAGGACATGACTACCTTGGATATGACCAAAAATATTGCATATATGCATATTTGTCAGGTGATTTCTAGTGCAAACTATTCAATAATCTATTTATGTTATCCAGAACAAAAATACTTCACACACTTTTGTGTTTTGTCTAATTGCAGGTGTATGGGACATTTGTACAATCCACATATGAAGATAAGGAAGAAAGAGATGTTTATTTGCTGTCCAAAAAGTTCTCTCACGTCACTTTTGGCCCAAGAGAAGATAGAGTCCAAGTCTCTCACGTTCTGGATTCAGATTCGGACTGCACAGACGTACCTGACTCAAAACGCACACAAGTTTTTCATACGGACTCCGAATTGGGTGATTCTTTTTTTGTTGGAAACTAGATTTCGTGCACTTTCCAACCAAATTGGAATCACCTTCAAATTCATCCGGAGCGTTGAGTTGTGGATGAAACAATCTGATGCTGCAGCAGAATCCGAGTCAAACTACAAGTCCAAAGGTGATACATCACCTCCACTTGGGCCCATTGGCCTTGTACGACCTAGATTTAGTTTTAGGCTGCCTTGGGACGTCCTCCCACCTCCTTGGCCGCCACCCCTTGCTCCTATATAAGTAGATCCATCTAGTAGCTTTTCCTTGGGATTTGTTTAGTTAAAAGTTAGCCATTGCAACTTCGTGTACTTCGTTTGTGTCCAACGACCAGACCAAGACCGCTTACGGATCCCCACCTTTATCAATACTTCATATATACTCGCAATATTCAGATTGCTTTTATCATATTCTTGCTTGTTCTTCGATTGCTTGCAGGAATAGACCTTCGTGGTCAGGTTGATTGTGCTCCGGCGTGGTCGATAACCTCTCAGAGTTGGTTTAGCGATTGCTAAGGCGCAACGTCGTGCACGTTTGTAGTCGGATCGTCAAAGTCATCTTCACCAAATCGATAGTTATCATCTCATCGAAAGATCGGGACACCCTCGCCTCTATCAAGTGGTATCAGTTTTCAGGTTGCTCGGTGAGAATTTCCAGTTTTCCTAGATTAGATTTATTTTCTTACCTATTGTCCAAGAAAAAGCCACAAAAAAGAGTTAGATCTATTCATCCTTGGTCCAAGCCAGTCTGAGCCTTTGCAATTTTTTTTTCATTGCTTGCATAGTTGAATTATCGGTTGCATCGTCGTGTCGAGTTGCTGGTCTTAGTGTCTAGTTCGTTTAGAGTTTCGAGTTCTGTTCATATTAGTCACGCCACCGCTGCATCATTATCTCTTCCGCTGTCCACCACCCATCCATCAATTTCCACCACGTGCTACCCACCATTCATTGTCATAATAATAGTTGAGATCGTTCACATCTTCACTTGATCCAATCTGCATCTTATCTAGTTTGTTTTGGAAAGAGGGAGAAAAAAAGAGAGAAAAAAACGAGAGAAAAAACGAGAGAAAAAAAAAGTCAGAGAAAAAAAAGGAGAAAAAAAATCAAAAAAATCGGCACAAACTTTTTCAGAGGAAAGTTGGAGACAAAGTTGTTGTATATCCTGCTTGGCAGTTGTTTTTCATCATTATCTTCGCTGCCGTTGTGATCTTCACTTATATCTTGCTGTCAAGAGCTACTTAGTATCCTTCATTGATGCTAGTTGTGCTACGCCGAGACCTCATTAGTGTTCTAGGCTCGCGTCTCTAGTCCGGTCTAGCCTAGGACCAGCACAGTACCGTCGTTGAGCGTTTATTCAACATTGCATCTTTGAATTGATTATTGCTAATCTTTTGCTACCATATATAGCCAACCCAGCTCCACATATTTCTACACCGTGTATACGTACGCTCCCCTGGCAATCGCTTTACTCAATATTCGGAGTTACTTGACACCGCTGGTTGCCGATCACCGCCTGCTGCATGGTAAGAACTTGTAAGACATTGATATTTGCTTTACTGTGAGCGTTTTACCACCACATCCTAGTAGTTATAGGAACATTATTTTTGGGTTTTGTTTCTTGTTCTACTAATCATGACAGGATCCAGAGTCAATTCATGGGCTTTATCGATCGCGGGAGACGTGCCACCACCTTTGCAAATACCACAACCGTCACGAGAGGTGCACAAACATCCAAATGCACATGATCAGGTTAATGTATCTATACCACCATTTAATGGCCGTTTTAAACCTGCTTTATATATTGAATGGGAGTTCGACATAAAAAATATATTTGCTTCCCATAATTTCGATGAACATAAAAAGGTTAAGGTTGCGGTTGGTTCTTTCACTGGTTATGCTTTGGTTTGGTGGAGTGAATATTGTCGGTTACACCCTGATTATATACCTACTACTTGGGATGATTTGAAACTTGCCATGCGACATACTTTCGTCCCTGCTTATTATACTCGTGACATGATTAAGAAGTTGCAACACTTAAAACAAGGTAGTGAAAGTGTAACAAAATATTATGATGATTTACAAACTACCTTGTTGCATTCCTCTTTAGAAGAAAGTGAAGATGATTTTATGGATAGATTTTGGGGAGGATTAAACCGTGATATTCAAGAGATACTAATTCATGAAGAGTGTTATCCTATGGACCATTTGTTTCATCTTGCTTGCAAAGCTGAACAGGAAATAAAACGACGTGTTGGCCACGAGGAGAACAAGCGCATGGTGCACATTCCAAGAGTTGATATGATTGTTCCTTCAACTACTAGGCATACTATGACAACCACATCCGTTGTTGTCAGGACTACATCACCTCCACCATGTGACACATCGCCCCCGAGAGTGGCTACATCATCTGGGTTGATCATAAGAGGTAATGACAAAGGTACTGATCTTCCATCTCTACATGAGAATGATGAATGCCTTGTCAATTTGAATGCACCATCTGATGAGCTACCCACTAATTTGATCACACCACCTATTTTAGAGGACTACGTTGATAATTTGACTTTGCCATGTGATCAAACAACTGAAATACCAACAATTTTGAGTGCACCCATTGAATTAACTATTGATGCAAAAGAACCAATGTTTAATCATTTTGATATGACCTCTAATCTTGGTGATGATTCTGTGTTGAATGACTTATTGCATGTTTGCTTATTTAAGCATGTTGTAGCATGTAAATTTGATGCAAGTAAGGTTTATTCACCAATGTTGGGATGGTTTAATGATGAACATTGTCAATCTTTTGAAATGAATAAGAGCTTCACTTATATGTGCAAACTGAGTTGCAATATTTTCATGCCTTCTACTTCTTGTGCTAATTTTTTGGCTTTAGATTTTATGAACTATGCAAGTTACTCATCTATTCATGTGTCATATATGCAAAAATCAAGGGAAGTAAAAATGGATGACATATACATATACAACATGTACACCTTGTCTCTTTTGTTAGCCACATTTCAGATTAAGCAACGCCGAGGACGGCTTTATTTTCAAGAAAGGGAGGATGATGAGGACATGACTACATTGGATATGACCAAAAATATTGCATATATGCATATTTGTCAGGTGATTTCTAGTGCAAACTATTCAATAATCTATTTATGTTATCCAGAACAAAAATACTTCACACACTTTTGTGTTTTGTCTAACAGATTAGTATAAATTCGATGGCATATTTGGGTTTGGACCGTCTCCGATGTCCTTCAATTCGCAATTGCATTCTCTTGGATTATCCCGAAAGGTGTTCTCTCTTTGCATGAAGAGTTATGGTGGCGGCATCCTTGTTTTGGGCGAAGTTGTGGAGCCCGGATTGGTTTACACCCCCCTCTTGCCATCAACGTAAGTTTCTGAATATCTCCTATGTTTCATTCTGCTCCCAAACCCCTCTGAATACTTGGAAACCCTTGATGAGGACATGACTACCTTGGATATGACCAAAAATATTGCATATATGCATATTTGTCAGGTGATTTCTAGTGCAAACTATTCAATAATCTATTTATGTTATCCAGAACAAAAATACTTCACACACTTTTGTGTTTTGTCTAATTGCAGGTGTATGGGACATTTGTACAATCCACATATGAAGATAAGGAAGAAAGAGATGTTTATTTGCTGTCCAAAAAGTTCTCTCACGTCACTTTTGGCCCAAGAGAAGATAGAGTCCAAGTCTCTCACGTTCTGGATTCAGATTCGGACTGCACAGACGTACCTGACTCAAAACGCACACAAGTTTTTCATACGGACTCCGAATTGGGTGATTCTTTTTTTGTTGGAAACTAGATTTCGTGCACTTTCCAACCAAATTGGAATCACCTTCAAATTCATCCGGAGCGTTGAGTTGTGGATGAAACAATCTGATGCTGCAGCAGAATCCGAGTCAAACTACAAGTCCAAAGGTGATACATCACCTCCACTTGGGCCCATTGGCCTTGTACGACCTAGATTTAGTTTTAGGCTGCCTTGGGACGTCCTCCCACCTCCTTGGCCGCCACCCCTTGCTCCTATATAAGTAGATCCATCTAGTAGCTTTTCCTTGGGATTTGTTTAGTTAAAAGTTAGCCATTGCAACTTCGTGTACTTCGTTTGTGTCCAACGACCAGACCAAGACCGCTTACGGATCCCCACCTTTATCAATACTTCATATATACTCGCAATATTCAGATTGCTTTTATCATATTCTTGCTTGTTCTTCGATTGCTTGCAGGAATAGACCTTCGTGGTCAGGTTGATTGTGCTCCGGCGTGGTCGATAACCTCTCAGAGTTGGTTTAGCGATTGCTAAGGCGCAACGTCGTGCACGTTTGTAGTCGGATCGTCAAAGTCATCTTCACCAAATCGATAGTTATCATCTCATCGAAAGATCGGGACACCCTCGCCTCTATCAGCCCTCCACCATCTGCAAGAGGGTATCAACTATCTTACAGTTAGTAGATAATATCACAAAATGTAGTAGTAGATAGCCCAAGAGAATGGCGCGTACTTCAAGAGAGGGAGTACAATATAAGCTAGAAGATGCAGGCTTACTGCGTACTCCCTCCGTTTCACAATGTAGTGCTTCCTCTATTCACGTGCTTCAACTTTGACCGTAAATTTAACTATCAAGACCGATTGCGGCGGGAGCAAAAATTATATCAGTGAATTCGTATTCGAAAGAAGTTTTCAATTATATAATTTTTTCTCCCGCCGCAGTTGGTCTCGTTGGTTAAATTTATGGTCAAAGTTGAACCTCGGGAAGAGCGGGCGCACTATATTTTGGAATGGAGGGAGTATAATCATTTTGTAGGACTGTGTAGGGGCAAATATGGAACTCAGGTAGGCCCAACCATCTCATCAATTAACCGGCACTCATTCCTGCATGAATCATCTATATCTCATTTGTAATTTAAGTGGAATTTTGGTCATTAAGAACTGGTAGAAATTAGCAGACATGTCGAGTTTTTTTCGAACATCAGTATTTGCAGATTGCATAGCCTTATCTTTCAGTAATGCAGGTATCACGATCTCAATCTTTTTTTACATGATGGAAGACGACAATAGTTGCTCTGACCCGTCCCCCGCGTCGCCCTCCCTGGCGGCGACGGGGGAACCCAGATCCGGCCGCCCTCCACCCTTCCCATCTCCCTCCCCACCTCGCCGCCACCGGAGGAACGGCCGGCGAAGCCGGCGCCGGTTCCCGGGATGGTGGCGGCGGGGCGAGACGGCTCCCTTTCGGTGGTGAGAGTCCGGATCTGAGGCGGCGGCCTCGCTGGTGCGGACGGCGCTCCCCCGGCGGCGGGGAGTGCTCGTCGGTGAGGTAGGCCGGGTCCCCTCGGCTGCGCGGGCAGCGAGGTCCCGGTGGGCGCAGGTCATGGCGCGGGGAGGCCCCGGGCTCCCCGCGTCAGATCGGAGGCGATCCTGGTCCGCTCGTGATGCATGACCTCCGGCCGGCCTGGATCTCCGGCGTACTCGCGCCTGCGGATGTTGTGGCTGGCTCGGAGGTGGCGGCAGGGTGCTTGGCCGGGGGAAACCCTTGGCCGCCGGTGGCGGTCACGGCGTCGATGGCGTCCCGGACGCCATTCCCTCCTTGGTGGCGGCGCCGAGGCTAAACCTCCCCTGCCTCCCCCCTTCCCCTGTGCCCGGGTGAAAACCCTAACCCTGGTGGCTAAGCGGCGGCGGCGCCACAGCGTCGTCACCTTCTTGAAGGCGCCGACTTGGGCATGGGGATGCTGGGTGTGCATGGCGAGCTTGTCTGGTTCCTGGTGGCGGCCCGCCTGATCTGCTGCGTCGCAACTCCGGGCAGTGTCTCGGGGCTGCGGTGCTTCTCTTCCGGCCGTGTCTCCTATGGGGACCTCGCCCTTCCTCACCCTGTACATGCCGTGGTGGAGCGGTACTCATCTCACTCATTGATGGCGGAGAAGATCGGCGGCATGGCGCTGTGGAGGCTCGCCGCCCGATGCGCGGAGATGGACTCGCGCAGGAGGAGGTTGCTGTCTGGCGTCATGGTGACATCGATGGCAGAGTGGCCAGACAAGGTAGAAGCCTCAATATGATCTGAAGACGGACATGTGAAAGATGATGGCGACGACACACGAGTGCGTCTGACCGGATTGTACCCCAGACCCGGTATGTGGCTCGGCTGGGGCTTCCGAATAGGTTTCGGTTTCCGGCCTTTTGATGTTAGGCTTAGGTGAGTGGCTTGGGTAGTGGCCTAGCTAGCACCCCTTCATCATTTTGGATAGGAGTAGCAGCATGTGTTGCCAAGATGGTGGATTCAGACTCATTGTTGTAATACTTTGTAAGGTCCTCGAGAATAATCAATAAAGTGGCCGTATGCATCTTCCAGATGCAGAGGCCGGGGGTCATGCTCCTTTTCTAAAAAAAAATCCCATCCCATTTTGTTTGCCGCATTTATGGGGGTCAATTTTAACTGATTTCAAGAAGTAGTCAATTCAAATTGGTTTTAGGCAGCACACCTGGAAGTAGCACACAGTTTTCATGTTACATCAAAGC
Organism: Triticum timopheevii; assembly: GCA_963921465.1. Taxonomy (NCBI): domain Eukaryota; kingdom Viridiplantae; phylum Streptophyta; class Magnoliopsida; order Poales; family Poaceae; genus Triticum; species Triticum timopheevii. The sequence goes on along the minus strand of OY997264.1, from coordinate 440,643,718 downwards.
AAGCGATATATAGCAGTGAAAGAAAGGGTAATAATAAACTGGCCACCGAATTATCAAAGCAGCTGGAGAGTTTAGAGCATAATAGTACTTCAAATTTAGCATCTTCAACCATCTGACAATATTTAGTTGTCCGAAACATTTGAACAGTCAAGTAACAGAAAGCTAGAAACCTGTCAGATGAGTGAAGATGCTTAATTTGACTCTTCAGGAGACTTTCAGTAAAGCACTTATTTTGCTCATCGCATGATATCTCTAGTAAAGCTTTCTGTTAGCTATAGTATTTGTTAGTTAGACGTCGGGTTGTGGCCTTAGAGCTAGCTGGTTGGGCTGCGGCAAGTTACATAGCAAGTAAACTTTAGTACAATGATTCAGTTTTTTTCTTTGTATTACGGGCAACTGCTGAAATAGGAAGGGATGGATCCAGACAACGTTTCAGTTATGCACTTCAGCATGCAAGAATTTCAGAGGATTAGAGACCATGCCCTTTTTTCTTATGAATTGGCATGTTTGTCCAACATGAAGTGTCCCTTTTATCTTGGTATATGTGTGTTCTTTTATGAGTCTTATGTGGAAACAGAAGAATAATATAAATGTAATTCATTTTCCAGGAGTTACTATGGATTAAATCTGGAGGGTATTGCAGTAAACGGAAAAAAATTGCTAACTGAACCGTCAGTGTTTGAGCAATCACACGGATACCATACTATTGCGGATTCCGGGACTACCTTAGCATTCCTCGCGGATAAAGCTGTTGATCCATTCGTTACTGCGGTCAGTATACATTTCATCATCTCCTTTTTTCTTTTTGAACGTCATTTCATCATTTCCTTGATACAATGAGCATAAAAGACCGAGCACGAGTACATGAGCCTTGGCCAGCAAGCTCTTCCCTGTCTCTAATTCTGGGCCACCAAATCCCCTCGTCGACCGCAGCGGCCTTGTTCCAGTAAGCTCCTAAGGGCATCTCCAGCCGTTCGGCCCCCCAGGGCGCCTACATAGAGCGGCCTGGGGGCGTGCCTGCGCTAGTTCGGCCCCTGGGGGCGACCTAGCTCCCAGTCACGCCCCCACGCGCCGGCCCCAAGATGCGGGAAATTTAAACTTGGTCGTTCCCACTCTTAAAAGACGCCGCAAATCCGGCGATCGGACGTAGTCTGGCGTTACAAAAAACAGAGCGCCGCCGCCGCAAGTTCGCGTGCGCAACGATTCACTCGGCGGGGTCGGCTCCAGGCGTTGGCGGAGTCGGAGCTGCTTCGGTGCTGGGTTGCGTCGGCGCGGCTTCGGCATTGCTGGGCGGCGATGTAGAGGCGTCGTTCGGGCTTGGCGTCCGTGTGGTCGTGGGCGTCGTCGGCGTCGTCGGCGCTGCCGTCGGCAGCTCGTTCAGGATGAGGCCGCGCTGCATCAGGTACCACGCCTTGAGCTTCTCGTCGTTGCTCTGGAGCATGTCCGCCCCGCCCATCAGAAAAGCCATGTCGGTGTTCCTCTTCTTCGCGGCGACGTTCGTCCGGAGCAGGTCGAGCTTGATGGCGTTGTTCTTCATTAGCGACGACCACCGCACCTCGGTCTTCTCTTCGCGTAGGATGGCCTGGGCCTGGGCGTCGGCGAGGCAATGCTCGATGGACTCCTGCACTCGCGCGGTTGCCGCATCGGCGTTTTTCCCCTTCTTTGCCAATTTGTGGCCGTCCGGCCGCCCCTCTGACGCGCCCGGAGTCGCCGCGTCCGGCTTGTATGTCTCCTTGGCCTTGTCGAGGGCACGTCGGACTTCCGCCCACTTCTCGCACTTGTCAATGCGCTTGTAGACGTGGAGGTGCTTGAAGTCGGTGTCTTGGTTGTCGCCCCGATACATGGCGAACATACGCAGCAGCTGCGCGGAGGGACGAACAGTTGGCAGGCGGCGGGCGTAGGGGACGAAGATATGCGGGCAAACGGCATGCGTACCTGATCCTCAATGCTGGCGCCGCTCTCCGGGCGAGCCGCGACCTCCTCGACGATTCCATGCCATTTGTTGCACGCCAACTGGATACGCCCCAATGGTTCGCCATCGCCTTGGAGCCGCGCTGCATGTAGACGCCTTTGAAGTAGGGGTCGATGAGCTTCCGCTCGTCGAACTCGGCCTTGATGCGGTCCCAGTACGTCTCCAAGCTCTGGTTCGCGCCGGTGGTCGGGTCGAGGCAGACGACTTTCCATGCTTCGGCGAGGCATTCCTCCTCCTTGGACGTTCACTTGATGCACGGTTCGCCTGACCTAGCCTCCCGCTTCTTCTTCTTCTGGCGCCCCTTCGTCGGAACAGGAGCCGGCTCCTCCTCCTCCTCCTCCTCGTCCTCCTCCTCCTCCTCGGGTTCCTGCACGTCGTCGCCGTAGACGTAGCCGAGCTCGGCCTCCATGTCGCCGCTGAGGTCCACTACCTCGTCCTGGGTGGCGAACCCGGGAGACGCGGCGGCCGCGGTTGATCCTGTCGCGATGATGTCGTCCATGTCGGCTCCCGTGTCGTCGGCATCGCCGAGGTGCGAGAAGGGTAGCGGTCTACGGTAGAGATGGGGCGTCGGTGTGGACGCGTAGGCGGCGGGCGACGAGTAGTTGTATGGAGGGTACTGCACGCCGACGAAGGCGGGCGAGGGCGTGCGCGTAGCGGGGTGACCATGAGGGAAGGTCACGTTTGGGTTGAACCCACCGTGCGCGTCGCCTTCGGCGTAGCCGGGCGACGATGAACCCCATGGAGATCCGGCGCCTTGCTGTCCCCAGGGCGCGTACTGGGCGTGGCTGACGACGGGTGGATTCATCCCCGCCTGGTCGACCGATGAGGAAGACGCCGCCGCGCGCGCCGCGTTGTCGCGGGCCTTCTTGGCTATGGCCCTGTTCCGCCTGTCGGCGGTGACTGCTTCGCGCCGCTGAACTTCCACCCTCCACTCGGCGTTCGACAGGCCCGGTGGCTTCGATGGCGGCGCCCTCGGCTTCCTCTGCTTCGGCTGGGCCACGGCGCCAGTCGCGGTGGCCGCCGCGCGCGGCATGGCGTACTTCTTCGGCGGCATGGCGGCGACTGGAAGGCGAGCGGGAGGGGGAGGGGGTTTGGCGGGAGAAAGGGAGAGAATGGCGGGAGGAAGGCGAGCGAGCGGGAGAGATGCGAGGGAAAAGCGTCAAGAAACGGCGGGAAAAGGCCCTCGGGTCGCCTCCAGGGCGGGCCCACGCGCCTTTTTCGCTTGTGCCGGCTCCCCAAGCGCCCCCCAGGGCGCCGAGTTTGGCCTGGGTCCGCCGGCACCAGTTTTGGCCCGAGCCGGCGAAAAACGGGCTTCTGGGGGCGCGAATGGGGCCTTTTTTTGGCGCCGGCGCGGCAAAATCGTCTGGGGAGGGCCTGTTGGGGGCGCGGCTGGAGATGCCCTAACCCTAGACCACAAAATGTTCCCCACTTCTTATTGACCATGAGTACAGGAGCATACTACACTGTTCCGTGTTCATTCTCGTGGTGATATTGGGGACCCAGCGACAAACAGTGGAGGCTCGTCAGGGCCAAAACTGTAACACCCTAGAGGAGAAAGGGGATCGAAGAGCATAGAGGGAGGAGAGGAGCACAGGGGAGTAGGTGAGGAAGAACTTGGACGAGGGAAAAGTTTAATTTTTTTTTTAGGCAACCCTACGAAATTTTATTCATCCGTCACAATGTTTACATGGACGAAGGGAATACCCTCAGGCTGGCCTAACCAAACATGGCGACCAAAACCGAGTCCCAACGCATATTTCGCAAGGTTGCGAGCATCAAAGTTTGAGCTCCTAAATTCGTGAACTATTTTACAAGAAATAAAAGTAACTGCATGTAATCTAATCTCATGAATCACTGCACCATAGCACGATGCACCACCGTTCAAGATTTCTTGTACTGCTTCCTTGCAATCCCAAGCCACGTGAATTCGCTGTAGATATAGATCATCGGCAAGGGCAAAGGCTTCACGTATAGCCAAGGCTTCAAGCGTAGCTGGTTCTCCAATCGCTCTATGTACGATAGCTGACGCCCCTACAAACTTTCCGGCTGCATCTCGGCAAATGGCTGCCACTGCACCAAAACTCCCTCGTCCTCCAACCGCGGCATCAGTGTTTATTTTGGCATGATTCTCCTCCGGCGGCAGCCACCGTCTTGGTCTCGTTGCTGTTACTCTCGCCGCTCGCTCCTTCTGAGGGTAGATCATCTTGATCTCTGATAATAAGACATTATGAAGTCGTTGATGGATTGAGGACTCCTGAATACTCCTTCATGGATAGCTTTCCTCTTGGCTCCCCAAATTGCCCAAAGGGTGACCACCAACCTTACAAACTCGTCGGAATTGAGGGTGTCTTGAAGGGCAAATAACCATATTTTCGCACTGTCGTGTTGCACCATACAAAGCTGATCCAACACTTGCACCGAAGACAAGGCCCATGTGCAGCGAGACACCGGACACTCCAGCAAAGCATGCTTCCATGTATCCTGAGCTCCGCAAAGATGGCACGATGCTGTTGTGGCCATATGGCGATGGTGTAGCACATCTCCCACCGGGATCGAATGCCTGGCCAGCCTCCATGCAAACACTTTGATCTTAGACGGCACCTGCATCTTCCACAGCTTGGTCCACTCTCCATTCTCCATATTTATACGCGATGAGTCCTCCCTCCCTTCCAGCCAATTTTCTCTTCCCAGCTTCGTCGTCACAAGCAGGCGATAGGCCGATGCTACTGTGAAGATTCCCCTCGGGGTCTCACTCCAAGCCCAAAAATCATCTACCTGCCTAGTGCACAAAGGGATTTTCAAGATTTCTTCCGCGTCGAAAGGAGTGAATACCGTTCTCACTAGGTCGGCCCTCCATGATGCTGTGTTTGTATCAATAAGTTCGGACACTTTCTCAGGTGGATCCGGTACTAGCGAGGTAATCGGTCGCTTGAAGCTCGGTCTTGGTATCCAATTGTGATGCCAAATATTGGTATTCTCTCCGTCTCCAATCCTGCGTATGATGCCTTGAGCAAGCACGTCTCTACCGTCAAGCAAGGCCCTCCAAATCTGCGATGGATGTGGCCCTAGCGTTGCATCAAGCAGAGAGCTGTTAGGGGAAAGTTTAATTCATCCATCACACGCTGCCTCTTGTTCAGGGTTAGCTGCCACTCGGGCCAACTCTTACATGGCCTCTGGCCCAACACATTTACTCGGCCCACACCTTACATGGCCTCGGGCCCAGTCGACGACACCAGCTAAGGTTCAGGTTTTCCTCCAAAAAAAAAAAGAAAAAAAAGCTAAGGTTCAGGTTGCAGTTCAGTTAGCTGAACTGCACTTCTTCAGTCCGCTGCAGAGGATGCATCCGCAGGCGCGACAAGAACATTCTATTCAATATTTCAACGGACACACAGTTAAGTTACGTAGTAAGTATGATTTGTTTCCGCAGACAACTACTAGTAGTGTTGTATGTTCGGATCCACCCACGTTACGAAGTGCTTGTACTAGAGTTTTTGTTTTAGTTGATTCTCCAATTTTGGAGCTTGCTACCACGTACAGTATCAAGAGATTTCCATCTCACTGTGGTGCTTACAGTTCTTAATGCAACCAATTCATGCATGTTAATACTCGGTCATGCTTCAACCTGGGAAGTGCTCATGTTAGTCCAGTGCCACATTTTGAGGTCTGTCCAAATATGACTAATAAAGTCTTGTTGATTTTTTCGGAATGCCCAAATTATATTGTAGTCATTATAGCTGTAAATTATTAGTAATCAGAAATGATACGCATAAGCGAAGGATTATAAATGAAATAGTAACTATTTGTAGTAGTGAGGTAATCTCGGTTGAACTCCCAACACAACGACCTATGGTCTTTCTTCCATTACCGCACAGTACACGTTCCCAATTTAATTTTGGTTTTTTATTGTAGCCTTTAGGTTTATGTTTTTATTTGGTAAGCCTGTCTCATGAGTCCCGATTGAGTATGCATTCTGATCAAATTCTAGTGCCATACGCATCTATAGTTGTGTGTGCTCCTTCAACCAGATCAAACATAAGTCTGTATCGCAGCGGCCGAGCGGCATATGAAATCTTCGGATAACCATAGATGTGCCGGTCTTATGTATTTATATGGCGGCCCTGTTTAGCAAAGCTGCAAAATCATCAACTTCTCATAGAACTTTATAATCCAATCATTTGAATTTGTTGCAGGTTGCTTCTGCGGTCTCTCAGTCCGTACGCCCGGTCATCAGGAAGGGCGTCCAGTGTTTCATTACTTCTGACAGGTCTTTCTCTTTCTTTACAAGAATGAATTTAACAACTCTGACATATCATGGAGCAAGCTGACTTACTCACACGTGCTTTTTCTTCTCCACTACTAGTGTTGACGTGTCATTTCCATCTGTGACACTGTTTTTTGCGGGTGCTGCGGTGATGCAACTAAAGCCACACAACTACCTGGTTTTATCTGTAAGTCTTAAGGAATTTCTATGCTGTGCTATCTTCTTAGGAGTAGTAGCTGTATACCTAGTTGATTGTTTGTTAACTTGTTTGAAATCATACGACAATACAGGATGACCAATTAGCATACTGCATTGCCTGGCAAAGGGGTAAACAACTCACTATACTTGGAGGTTAGTCTCTTAACTATAAGATCACGATGTTGTTCCATCTTGAATGTCAAATATCCAAAATTTAGTTGGTGAATGGCCCTAAGGCTTGACTTTTTTGCTTTTTCGTAGACATTGTTTTAATGGATAAAATCATTGTTCACGACATCGAAAACATGCGCCTTGGCTTGGTTGATTATGATTGTGAGTTCTTTTTATTTCATTATTACCAATTTGATAGCAAGTTGTTTGGTTTTGTATCCTTGAGATCAATTAATAACTATAAGTTTCTTATCAGGCTCCTATCCGGTCAACATCACAACATCATCTGGGACAAGACACGGCCACATCTACACGTTCTCGATAATTATTTTTGTGCTTCTGCTTCTCTTTTGGTATGCCTAATTACAAGGTACTATGATGTATATATTGTTAGCATGAATTCTTTATCAGCCTTTAAGCATGATCACTTCTTGATCCCTCTCATCAACTAATTACTATTAGTAGTTCTACTGACAGAGAAGAAGATCCCTGATAGATCAGACATGGATTCCAAGTGGAAATAAAGCACAAGTTCAGAAAAAGAGAGCAGGAACTGGAAGAACACAAAGTAACTCTATATGGTGTATGTGTAGCTGTATACTGATATATTGATGTAAACCAATATTTCGCAGAATGATTGATTGATACAATCCATTCGGTTACAGGTCGTTATTTAGACTAAGGAAAAATAATAGTAGCAAAAGGTGAAACACTGACAGCCGTAGATCTTATCTCACCTTAGCCCTCCAATCCTCTCACTTATCCTCTACCTCTAATACCTGGCATTCCACCCCTCTTGAAATCACACTTGCTCTCAAGTGTGGTGTTGGCTTGCAGTATGCAAAAGGCAGATTCATATCAGAATGTTCAGCTTCAAGGAGGCATATAGGATAACGGCCAAACTGTAGGTATCCAACACATAATGTCAGGTAGCTGTAGCTTGAACTATCTCTGGTTATGTGTGCAATGCAGTTTCAGTACATGACGATCACACGTTGGTTTCAATGAGAAAACATGGTAATTCCCAACAGTGTAATGAATGCGAGTAGAGTATGTATACGTGCTGCAACAATAGTCACTGTAGTGTAACGTGTCCTGACCACCGTAAGCTCGGATTGCTTTTCTGGTGGTTCAACAAGAGAGGCAATAGTATTGGCTTGACAACTTGACCTGATTTGAAATCCCGGCCCCACAATTCCACTATTAAAAGATTGAGTGAATAATGAAATGTTACCGCACCAATTGACCTGTAACTTTGCAACTGCAAGGTGTTTTGTGATACGAGGTCTCCTGCATACGTGACATCTCAAGAGGCCAACAGTCATTAATAAATTCCCTTAGTAATGAATGCTCTTGTTCAAATACAAGAATTTTCTGAGCTGAAAAGTTTGATTTCTGCAATGCTTGACTGATGATTATGATAGAATTGCACATCAGAATAATTGGAAGTGGCATAGTCTGCGCTCTGTAAATGCTCACAAGCAAGGGTGGAGGCCATAGTGGTTGCAAACTGAAAACTATACTTTTTTTTTGCGAATAAAAAACTGAAAACCATACTTGTAGTAGACTTACTATCACTGGTGCCATGTCTTGTAGAAGCAACCATTGTTAGTATCACAGTAAGTGTCTCCATTGAGATTTGATCAGAAGGACATTCAGCAAACACTCGTTGCTTCAGATGAAAGAGATCTTCATGAGCTAGACAATCTTGGTATGAGAAAGTGATGCCCAACAGGTCTATAAGAGATACGGGAATCATCTCTTCAGTATTATCATGCCATACTACAATGCCAGGGTTCCAAGGAAATTTGTTAACTGGACATGGCTAGAGCAATTTATAGCACGACCACTGTTGCTGATAAGTTCAGAAATAACCTGTCCCACAGTTCCAACAAGTATCATCGAAGTAATTTGCACTAATTGGTCATGTTCTCCTGGATCCCATGGCAAAAGCTGCTTGACTTGAGATGCAGTATATGACAGTAACAATAACTGATTATTGATTTCACTTTGATCATAGAAATCAAACTCAAGAGGTGTTTCTCTGAGTTTCCAGTGTGAAATTATACTTTTCTCTTTGCTGTATATCTGATTCTCATGATCAACTATAGCACTAGCACCTGACAGACAAAGATCAACAATACCTCTGGTTACTATCTTTTTCTCCTTGCTGAGTTGGTTACGCCATTTTGTAAATTTGACATGGCACCAAGACACTTTACCAGCAGAAAACGATTCCTTCTCGGGATCAATTAAGGGTTGATGTTCCAGTTTCCAATATTCCTTCTGCATCAAAGAATTGCTGCACAACATTTTGCCTCAGAGAGTGAAAGCACCATCAATATATAGATCGCTGACCCTTGTTGGGTTGCTTGCATCACTTTCTTTAATAGCTGCACTTTCAGGCTGCTCATCCCAAAATTCAAAGGCACAAAACTGGGACTGTTTTAAAGGAAGAACACACTCATCAGGGGTTGCTGCTGTAACATTATTCAGTCCATTTTGTACCTCCAACTCCGGATATTCCACTGTGTGTAGTACAATCATGTTGGAACACACACCAATGGTAATCAGGGTCGACCATGTTCCATACAAGTCATAATAGGGTAGGGAATGAGCAGCAACATGACAGCGATATTTCAGTGAAATGAACCACTTGTGGTAGGACTGCTCAACAGAATATACATAAGCCAATATAACAGCATCTTCCGTTACTCGTACATGATGTGGCTCAGCTACGGACTGTATGCCGGGGTTCCATGGCAATATAAGATTTGCATTGACTCCTTTGTTCTGCACCCTCATGTCAGTGTTGAGTATTGCATTGAATACTTTCTGAACTAGAGAGTTAGCTCTCAAATGGCTGCTCACAGATCTTGTACAGGTGTTGACCCTTGGGTACAAACAACCGACAGCCGAAGGCGGTGGTGAGACATCCGGCTGCGGTATCTCCTTCTCTGTGCTACACTGATCCATTTTAGTGATCACTGTGCTGCTGCAATACAGAGGTGCTGGCCGTGGTGGTCGTATCTCTGCAGGAAGGAACCCAACGACAAGCACCTGGCACACAGGGCTGATAGGAAACCATGATAGTGGCGCCACAATAGACATGTCCTTCTCTGGGCTGTCCTCGTCGAGGCATTCTTCTACAAAGGCACTTGTCACCATGGACTGTATTGGAACGACAGTGACAGTGGCTTTGAGGGCCGGTGACCTGGGAATGCAGATGGAGTCCTGGGCATCCACGCCAACGGTTCGGGTGGTGTTGATGTTGGTTGATGCACGCGCAGAGATGACATGCATGACCAACGTCACTGGCGGAGACAGGTGAGTGATTTTGGTTGTCAATCTTGCCTCCTTCAGACGCATAATGTCGCTCGGGCATTCAGTCAAACAGTTGGTGGGCAGCAATTTCGAAGCTTGTGTATATGAAAGAGACACTTCACTGGGGATGTGGTTCACCACGAAGGTCACTCGGGGGCGCCCTAATGACGCCGTAAGCACTGGAGGTGGTGAGTGCAGGTGCAGCAGGGGGTCCGCTTGGAGGCGCGATGATGACGCAGGCAACAGAGGCGGTGGAGATGGCGGCGATGGTGGTGACTGCAGCAGGCGTTCCGCTCAGTGACGGAGGTCAGAACACTGCTCGAGCATTCAGTCCAACTCCTGGTGGGCGCCAATGCTGAGGTGGTGCCGGCTGCTGCAACGGGAAACCTGCTTGTAGGCGTGGCGACAACGGCGATGGCATGGGAGGTGACGGTGGCGGTGGGGGATCTTGTAGCAAGAAGAACTTGACACTTGAGACATCGCAGATAGCTGCTGTCCCAGATCAGCGACTGCCTTCTGGACCTTGCCCACAACGGTCAGACACTTATTTAGTTTGTTGAACTGCGAAGATGACGGTGACACTGAGCGCTAAGTGGGCAAAATATTACTTGTGCTACACAACCATAATCATGACACTTCACGCAGTTTTAACGTTTTTTTCTTTCGAAGGGGGATCTCCCCGGCCTCTGCATCAGAGTGATGCATACGGCCATCTTATCAACCAAATAAAAAGTTCCAACAAGGTCTCAAAGTCTCCAACTGGAAAAAGTAAAAAAAGCTCACACAGAGTCAAAATGAGCTAGAAACATAAACTAGCCAAATAAAGGACGCCACAACCGGCTGGCCAAAGAGAGATAGGTAAACTAATTGCCTATCCTATTACATGACCGCCATCCAAACTGGTTGAAGATACCTCGAGCTACCATCTCCCAGCGGATCGATCCAGTAACCAAATGCTCCCTGGCCTCCATCGGAGTGAGTAGCGACCACGCACGGATCAATGCCGTGGCTCAGAAAATAACCTGCAAAAAATGAATACGTGATGTTCTGTTAAAAACCAAACCATTTATGCAATTCCAGATAGCCCACAGCAAAGCACATACTCCAACACGAATATGTCTCGCTAAGTCAGGCTCAATCCCATTAAGCCATGTCCCAAATAACGTGTTGACAGAATTCGGTGGAGTAATATTAAAAGCAATGTGGACCGTCTGCCAAAGAACGTTGGCTAACGGGCAATCAAGAAAAAGGTGCTTGATCGCCTCATCCCGATCACAGAAACTACACCTAGTAGGTCCTGTCCAATTATGCTTTATCGGGTTGTCCTTGGTTAAAATAACTTGTTTATGGACAAACCACATAAACACTTTTATTTTCAATGGAACTTTGACACCAAACATGCTTGGAGGTAGGAATGAAGCTCGAATTGATAACATCAATATAGATTGATTTAACTGTGAATACTCCAGACCAAGTAAGCTTCCAGCGTAATTCATCGGGTTGTTGAGAAAGCTGAACCTCCATCAGTCTCCTAACTAGAAGGAGCCATTTTTCCCAACGATTGCCCGCTAGCGACCGTCTGAACTGAATATTAAGGGGGATAGATTAAAACACCGTTGCAACGAACACCTCACCTCGTTGAACAATACGATATAAAGACGGGTATTGAATGGTGTAACGCCCCGGATTCGATGCGCCAGGTGTCCGCCAGTTATTCGCCGTCGTTGCAATGTCATGTGCTTACGTGTTGCATTTTGCCATGTCATCATCTGCATTTCATATCATGTCATCATGTGCGTCGCATTTGCATACGTGTTCGTCTCATGCATCCGAGCATTTTCCCCGTTGTCCGTTCCGCAATCCGGCACTCCTATTTCCCCCGGCGCCCCCTTTTGCCTATTTTCATGTACGGGTGTTAAACGGTCTCGGAATGGACCGAGGTTTATCAAGCGGCATTGGTACACCACCGGTAAACCGCCTGTCAAGTTTCGTGCCATTTGGAGGTCGTTTGATACTCCAACGGTTAACCGGGTAACCGTAAAGCCCTCTTTTGTCTTGCAGCCCAACACCCCTCCAAAGTGGCCCAAAAACCCATCCTAACCCCCTCCATGCTCTCGGTCGTTCGATCACAATCGCATGGCCGAAAACCGCTCTTCTTTTGGACACTTCTAGCTCCCTCTACCTATTTATATGTGCCTCCCCTGAAATTCCCGCAGTCCGAACCCTAGCCAAACTCCTCCCCGCCGCCGGACATGTCCGTCTCCGCGCCGGACGCGTCCACCCGCCAGCCTCCACCTCACCCCAGCGAATCACGTGCCTCCACGTCATCCCGCCGCCGCCCTCGTCCAATCGGGGCGCGCCACGTCACCACTCGGGCCGCCCCACTTCTCCGCGCCTCCACCGCGGGCCCGCCTGGCCCGTGGCCGGCCCTCCCGCGCCGTCCCGGGCCCGATCCCGCGCCCCGCGCCCGCTGCCTAGCGCCGCCGCCGAAGACCGTCCTCCCCGCCGCCGCGCCCGCGAGCTCCCGCGCTCGCCAGAGCCCGCCTCCGCCTCCCGCTCCGGCCGCCTTCCACCGGCGCCCGTCCGTCGCCTCGCCGCCGGTACGATGCTGCGCCCGCGCCCACGCCTCCTCGCCCGCGCGACCCGCCGCCCCGAGCCGCCGCTCGTCGCCGCCTCGTCGTCGGCGTCGCCCGCCGTCCGGCCGCGCCGTCCCCGGTCTCCCCCTCGCCGGCCTCCGCCAGCCCCGCCGCCGGCTCCCGAGGGCGCCGCCGCCGCGCCCCGCGCCGCCGTCCCATGGCCGCCGTCGCCCTGCTCCGGTCAGATCCGGGCTTGGTGCCCCGGATCCGGCCAACTCCGGCCGCCCCCTCGCCTCCCCACGCCGCCCCGACTCCTCCCGGCCTCCTCCCCGAGCTCCGGCCGTCTTCCCCGTCTTCTCCGGCGGAGATCCGGCGAGATCCGCCGCCGCCTCGAAATCCATGCCGCGGTCAACCCTTCTCCCCGAGGTTGTTTTTCTGCCGTGTCCCCGAAATCCCTGACATTCTGATGCTATGTTTGACCTGCCATATCTGCATGTATACTGCTCCGTTTTGTGCGTGTAATATATCAAAATGTTCGTTGTGAGATGGTCTTCATTTCATTCCATTGCACCATGTTCATTTGAGCTCATCTTGATGCCCTAATCTTCGTTGCAAGAGTGCTATATGATGTTAATCTGCTGAAACTGTTATAACTTGGTGATTTGTCATTTTTGTTGCATTTGATGTGTACATCTTATGAGCATGAGCTCTACATGTGCTTTGTGCCATGTCATGCCATCTTTACAGGGGTGCTATCCATGTATTTTTGTGAGTCTTGTACTGAGTGCATCAAGCTTGTTAAGTCGAGCATTTGCTGTTGCTATTTTTCTTGTCTGAATCTGCTATATCATGATGCTATGTAAACCTGCTGCTACAAGTCATTCTATGCATAATCTGGAGATGTTCACTAAGTATGTTTTGTTATACATGTCATGCTATATCCATACATGCCCCTGGTTGCATTTATAGCCTGCTGTAACTTGATGTTATCTTGCTCCAAAGTTGCTAAATAAAGTTGCTGTCAGCCTATTAACATTAAGTTCAATGTTGCCATGATTGTTGCTAGTGATCCATGCACCCTATTAACTTGTTCTTGCCATGTTTAGTTTCATAAACATGTTTTGTTGCTGGTGCTATGCTTATCTTGTCATGCAATGACTTGCGGTGAGTGAATCGAGCTCGCAAAGATGCCTTCATAAAGCTGTTAATGCCATGCTCTGTTTCCTGAATCTGTTAACGAAACTTGCTATGTTTACATGGGTGGAACCATATTTTCTGTGCCCTTTTGGCTCATGGTCAGTAAGGGACTTTTGTTCTATGCAATTAGTAGATTCATGCCATGCCTTTGTTTGCATTGATAAGTTCCTGTAGCATGTTGCTTGATAGCTCTAAACATTGCAACCTGATGTTATTTCTGCAAAGTCTGAAACTGTTATTATTTGCAATCTTGCCATGTCTTTTTGAGCATGTTCTAGTTGTTTCTGGATATAGCTCAGTGTTCATGTTTTGTCATGCGTTACCTGTACTTCATGTCCGTGCCTTTTTTCACGTTGAGATGCTGTAGCATGGTGTTTTGATGCTTGCAACATGCCTAGTTGCTGTTTTGGACAGCTTGTCCTTTAAACTTGTATAGAGTGTATGTGTTGAACCGTTGCTCCGTTTTGAGTGTGCTCTATATGAAACTTGCTTGATTTTGCATGTAGTTTCATATTATCATGTTGCATCCTTGTTTTGAGGTGTTTGCTTGATGTTTGAGTGCTTTTTGCATCAATGTCATGTTTAACTTGTTTTGCCCATATCTTCTAGGCCGTAGCTCCGAATTTAATGAACTTTATATGTAACTTGACTAGAATCTCGTGTAGATCATCTTGGTGCATCTTAACTTGCTGTTTAACAACTTGAACATAAGGTTTATTCAGGTTTGGCCCAATTTCGAAATTTGCATATGAGGACTTACCGGAATTGTTCTATGTTGTTTCCGGCCTCATTTAAACTTGCTTTGTTGTGTTGCTCTTGTTTGCATCATCTCTTGCCATGAGTAGCTTCATGTAGCCTTCTCATGCATCATACTTGGTTGAGCATCATGCCTTGTTCATGTGTGGTGTGTTTACTATGTTGTGTGCTTCTTCTCGATAGTTCCCGTTTCGTTGTGATCGTGAGGATTCGTTCGTCTACACTTGGTTCGTCTTCGTGGCTTCATCTTCTTCATGGACTCGTTCTTCTTCCTTGCGGGATTTCAGGCAAGATGACTGTCACCTTGGATCTCACTACTATCATTGCTATGCTAGTTGCTTCGTTCTATCGCTTTGCTGCGCTACCTATCTTTTGCTCTTCAAGCCTCCCAATTTGCCATGTCAGCCTCTAACCTTTTTCACCCTTCCTAGCACACCGTTGTTTGGCTATGTTATCGCTTTTCTCAGCCCCTCTTATAGCATTGCTAGTTGCAGGTGAAGATGAAGATTGCTCCATGTTGGATTATGTTTATGTTGGGATATCACAATATCTCTTATATTATTAATGCATCTATATACATGGTAAAGGGTGGAAGGCTCAGCCTTATGCCTGGTGTTTTGTTCCACTCTTGCCGCCCTAGTTTCCGTCATATCGGTATTATGTTCCCGGATTTTGCGTCCCTAACGCGGTTGGGTGATTTATGGGACCCCCTTGACAGTTCGCTTTGAATAAAACTCCTCCAGCAAGGCCCAACCTTGGTTTTACCATTTGCCTCACCACTACCTACCTTTCCCTTGGGAGTAATTAACCCAAGGGTCATCTTTATTTAGCCCCCCCGGGCCAATGCTTCTCTAAGTGTTGGCCCGAACCGAGTAGACTGCTGGGCCCCCTCGGGGAAACTCGAGGTCTGGTTTTACTCGTAGGATGTCTCATCCGGTGTTGCCCTGAGAACGAGATATGTGCAGCTCCTATCGGGATTGTCGGTGCATCGGGCGGCTTTGCTGGTCTTGTTTTACCATTGTCGAAATGTCTTGTAAACCGGGAGTCCGAGACTGATCGGGTCTTCCCGGGAGAAGGAATATCCTTCGTTGATCGCGAGAGCTTATCATGGGCTAAGTTGGGACACCCCTGCAGGGTATAAACTTTCGAAAGCCGTGCCCGCGGTTATGTGGCAGATGAGAATTTGTTAATGTCCGGTTGTAGTAAACTTGAAGTAAACTCTTCTAAAATACACCAACCGTGTGCGTAACCGTGATGGTCTCTTTTCGGGGTTGTTCGAGAGGAGAACACGGTTTCTGGGTTATGTCTGACGTAAGTAGGAGTTTAGGATCACTTCTTGATCATTTCTAGTTGACGACCGTTCCTTTGTCTCTCTTCTCGCTCTCATTTGCGTTGGTTAGCCACCATATATGCTTAGTCGCTGCTGCAACCTCACCACTTTACCCCCTTCCTTTCCCATTAAGCTTTGCTAGTCTTAATACCCATGGTAATGGGATTGCTGAGTCCTCGTGGCTCACAGATTACTACAACAACAATTGCAGGTGCAGGTTTTGCGATGATCATGATGCGAGAGCGATGTTTACTTGTTTGGGAGTTCTTCTTCTGCTTCTTCTTCGATCAGGGGATAGGCTCCAGGTCGGCAGCCTGGGCTAGCAGGGTGGATGCTGTTTGAGTTTCTGTTTATGTTTCATCCGTAGTCGGATGTTGATTTTGTATGTTGTGATGTTGTATTCGTGTGGCATTGTATGCCTTATGTATGTACCCCCATCTATTATGTAATGTTGATGTAATGATATCCACCTTGCAAAAGCGTTTCAATATGCTGGTCTATCCTTGGTGGTACCTTCGAGTTCCTTTTGGATAGGGTCGCATATTGGGCGTGACAAGTTGGTATCAGAGCCTCGACCGACCCTAGGAGCCTCCCTTGATTGATCGTGTAGTTTGGCCGTCGTTGAGTCTAGAAAAAACTGTTTTCGGAGTCTAGTTATATCGGAGAGTAGAAATTCTTTTTACTCCTCAGCCCCCTTCGTCGCTCTGGCGAGGAATCTTGACGTAGGTGTTTTGAATTACTCCTCTTCCCATTCAAATTTTTCTTTAGGATCACGTAGTTGGTTTTCCGATCGTTGGTTCTCATCTCTTTTCATCCGGTGAATTTTCTCGTCAAGGCAATTCGACCCTCTTCATCTTTGCCAAGTTCAATCCTCAGTTGTCTTCTTTTCCCACCCGCACACCCTTTTTCTTCTCGGAGTCGGAAACCGTAATAGAGTATCCATCCTACTCGTGCGGAGTCTTTGCTTTCTTTCCTCAATGATTTTAACTGGTGTTCTTCTCTTCAAGTTACTCGTCGATTCCCCGTTCAAGCTGCCTCTGTTTTCCCGCCCTCCCACCCTCTTCTTACCGGAGCCTGAGTCTCTTTCGAGCATCAATTTCATTCGTGCGGAGCCTCTTCAGTCTTTTGTCAATTGTTTCAACCGGTGATTTCTCTTTTGTTTGACATTCTTCATCTCTTTTTCTTTCCGGTGGTTTCAATTCAAGTTTTTCGGATTGATCATATTCTTTTCCTCAGCTCAAGTGTTCTCCTTGCTCGTTCGCCTCTCGCCAGTTTATCCTTCCGGAGTGCTCAAGACATCCCAGAAGATTCGTCTGTGTTCCAATTAATTCGAGGTTGTCACCTCATTCAAATATTTCAATTGTTCCGGTGCATCATCTATCTTTTCAACAATCCTTTTTTTTCAACGGTGTTTTATTTTAGTGGGCCCTAACCCACAGGTCTTTTCCCAGGATCTTACCTGACTCTTCTAATTATTCCGGAGCTATTCCTAATTCTTTTCGAGTTTGATGTAAGAATGAATTTCATCAGTCAGATGCCATCTCCAAGACCGCTTTCAAATTCCTTTCATCTTTGGTTCAATCCTTCCTCTTTGTCATTCTACCGGAGTATCTCAGTAATTTTGGTGGTGTTTCTCGTCATCATTTGAAGACTGAAGAAGAGTTCCTTCTAAATCTTGTCCGTTCTCTCGAAGTCTCGTGGTTCTAGCTTCATGTTATCCTCGCGAATTATTCCGTTTGTCAGATATTCCTTTTCTTACCCATCCGGAGTATGTCAGAAGTTGTTTTTCCATTTCTTTTCACCGGAGGCCATCGTTCCAGAAGAATTCTTCGTCCCCACATTTCAGCTACCGTTATCCAATTATCCCAGTGCTTCGTTCAAATGTTCTTTAATCAGCTCGAGTTCTTCCCGTTTCCTTGTATCTAAATCCCCTCTAGCTTATTGGTTCTTCTAATTCTTCCCGACGTTTAAGTCTCTTTCATCAGTCCTTTTCGAATTCTTACAGTGGTTCGTTCAAGATTCTTTTTCCTTGATTATCTTTTTAATCCATTCATTCTTTCCAATCATACCGGTGGTTCATGAAGACCTTCTCAAGTTTGAGATATGTCACTTCTCAATCCTTTTCAAGAAGAATAAGTAGTATGCAAAATCCACTGCTTGTCATCAATTTAATTTGATGAAGGATAAGCATATAATAAATCTTATTGTTATTTCATCCAAGTGTTTAATCCTTTTCTTCAGAGTTTGTTCTTGATGAGTAAATTCTAGTTCCAAGTGTTTCATCTTTTCTTTCCCAGAGCTCAAAGCTTCCTCGGCCATCTCGTCAGAACCTCCATCTAAATCGGCGCAAGGCTTTAATCTGATCCCTTCCATCCCTCAATTTTAGATCGTCATCCTTTTGTTACCGGAGTTCTTCACGGTGGTTCTTCATGATTTAATTCATTCTTCAAGAGTTCATCAAGATTTTGTTGGAGGAGTTCAAGTATCTTTTCTTCTCACGTCTCGAAGTGCATATAATTCTTCATTTCCTTTTAAAGTGGAGTTTTGCATGTCTTCGTTCTTCTAAGCTATCCAAGCATTTCCGTTTGTGGCCGGTTATCACCTTATGATCTTGAGATGTTACCTATAAGACCACAACAAGCTTATTATTTTCGTTGTTGATTTTCTCAACAACTCCGTCTAAACCTCCCTTCTAAAGATGCTTTCAATTTCATTCGTGGCACAAGTTGTCATTTTCTTCTCCGTTCTTTTCATTCAACTCTTTCAATTCTTCCGGAGGTTTTGTGTCATTTCTTCATCATGTTTCATTCCATCCTCTCAAGCTCATGTTCTATTCCTCCATGTTTCAGCCGGAGTGTTGCCTAAATCCTTTCAGCCTTATTCGTTTTCTCATCTCGTTCTAACCAGAGTGGTTTCATAGACTATCTGATTCCGTGAGCTTTCGATTCTCATCATTCTCGTCATTCCTCTCTTCTTCTCAAGTGCTCTCGATTCTTTGCTTCTTGTCTTGAGTTCTTGTTTCGCCTCTTCCAGTTTCTCTTCCGTCTCGGTCCTAAGATCTCGGGACGAGATCTCTTGTTAGTGGAGGAGTGTTGTAACGCCCCGGATTCGATGTGCCAGGTGTCCGCCAGTTATTCGCTGTCGTTGCCATGTCATGTGCTTACGTGTTGCATTTTGCCATGTCATCATCTGCATTTCATATCATGTCATCATGTGAGTCGCATTTGCATATGTGTTCGTCTCATGCATCCGAGCATTTTCCCCGTTGTCCGTTTCGCAATCCGGCACTCCTATGTCCCCCGGCGCCCCCTTTTGCCTCTTTTCATGTGCGGGTGTTAAACGGTCTCGAAATGGACCGAGGTTTGTCAAGCGGCATTGGTACACCACCGGTAGACCGCCTGTCAAGTTTCGTGCCATTTGGAGGTCGTTTGATACTCCAACGGTTAACCGGGTAACCGTAAAGCCCTCTTTTGTCTTGCAGCCCAACACCCCTCCAAAGTGGCCCAAAAACCCATCCTAACCCCCTCCATGTTCTCGGTCGTTCGATCACAATCGCGTGGCCAAAAACCGCTCTTCTTTTGGACACTCCTAGCTCCCTCTACCTATTTATATGCGCCTCCCCCGAAATTCCCGTAGTCCGAACCCTAGCCAAACTCCTCCCCGCCGCCGGACATGTCCGCCTCCGCGCCGGACGCGTCCACACGCCAGCCTCCACCTCACCCCGGCGAATCACGCGCCTCCATGTCATCCCGCTGCCGCCCTCGTCCAATCGGGGCGCGCCACGTCGCCACGCGGGCCGCCCCACTTCGCCGCGCCTCCGCCGCGGGCCCGCCTGGCCCGTGGCTGGCCCTCCGGCGCCGCCCCGGGCCCGATCCCGCGCCCCGCGCCTGCTGCCCTAGCACCACCACCGAAGACCGTCCTCCCCGCCGCCGCGCCCGCAAGCTCCCGCGCTCGCCGGAGCCCGCCTCCGCCTCCCGCTCCGGCCGCCTTCCTCCGGCGCCCTTCCGTCGCCTCGCCGCCGGTGCGCTGCTGCGCCCGCGCCCGCGCCTCCTCGCCTGCGCGACCCGCCGCCCCGAGCCACCGCTCGTCGCCGCCTCGTCGTCGGCGTCGCCCGCCGTCCGGCCGCGCCGTCCCCGGTCTCCCCCTCGCCGGCCTCCGCCAGCCCCACCGCCGGCTCCCGCGGGCGCCGCCCCCGCGCCCCGCGCCGCCGTCCCATGGCCGCCGTCGCCCTGCTCCGGTCAGATCCGGGCTTGGCGCCCCGGATCCGGCCAACTTCGGCCGCCCCCTCGCCTCCCCGCGCCGCCCCGACTCCTCCCGGCCTCCTCCCCGAGCTCCAGCCGTCTTCCCCGTCTTCTCCGGCGGAGATCCGGCGAGATCCGCCGCCGCCTCGAAATCCGTGCCGGATCAACCCTTCTCCCCGAGGTTGTTTTTCTGCCAAGTCACCGAAATCCCTGACATTCTGATGCTATGTTTGACCTGCCATATCTGCATGTATACTCCTCCGTTTTGTGCGTGTAATATATCAAAATGTTCGTTGTGAGATGGTCTTCATTTCATTCCATTGCACCATGTTCATTTGAGCTCATCTTGATGCCCTAATCTTCGTTGCAAGAGTGCAATATGATGTTAATCTGCTGAAACTATTATAACTTGGTGATTTGTCATTTTTGTTGCATTTGATGTGTACATCTTATGAGCATGAGCTCTACATGTGCTTTGTGCTATCTCATGCCATCTTTACAGGGGTGCTATCCATGTATTTCTGTGAGTCTTGTACTGAGTGCATCAAGCTTGTTAAGTCGGGCACTTGCTGTTGCTGTTTTGCTTGTCTGAATCTACTATATCATGATGTTATGTAAACCTGCTGCTACAAGTCATTCTATGCATAATCTGGAGATGTTCACTAAGTATGTTTTGTTATAAATGTCATGCTATATCCATACATGCCCCTGGTTGCATTTATAGCCTGCTGTAACTTGATGTTATCTTGCTCCAAAGTTGCTAAATAATGTTGCTGTCAGCCTGTTAACATTAAGTTCAATGTTGCCATGATTGTTGCTAGTGATCCATGCACCCTATTAACTTGTTCTTGCCATGTTTAGTTTCATAAACATGTTTTGTTGTTGGTGCTATGCTTATCTTGTCATGCAATGACTTGTGGTGAGTGAATCGAGCTCGCAAAGATGCCTTCATAAAGTTGTTAATGCCATGCTCTGTTTCCTGAATCTGTTAACGAAACTTGCTATGTTTACATGGGTGCAACCATATTTTCTGTGCCCTTTTGGCTCATGGTCAGTAAGGGACTTTTGTTCTATGCAATTAGTAGATTCATGCCATGCCTTTGTTTGCATTGATAAGTTCCTATAGCATGTTGTTTGATAGCTCTAAACATTGCAACCTGATATTATTTCTGCAAAGTTTGAAACTGTTATTATTTGCAATCTTGCCATGTCTTTTTGCGCATGTTCTAGTTGTTTCTGGAGATAACTCAGTGTTCATGTTTTGTCATGCTTTACCTGTACTTCACGTCCGTGCCTTTTGTTTTCACGTTGAGATGCTGTAGCATAGTGTTTTGATGCTTGCAACATGCCTAATTGCTGTTTTGGACAGCTTGTCCTTTAAACTTGTATAGAGTGTATGTGTTGAACCGTTGCTCCGTTTTGAGTGTGCTTTATATGAAACTTGCTTGATTTTGCATGTAGTTTCATATTATCATGTTGCATCCTTGTTTTGAGGTGTTTGCTTGATGTTTGAGTGCTTTTTGCATCAATGCCATGTTTAGCTTCTTTTGCTCATATCTTCTAGGCCGTAGCTCCGAATTTAATGAACTTTATATGTAACTTGACTAGAATCTCGTGTAGATCATCTTGGTGCATCTTAACTTGCTGTTTAACAACTTGAACATAAGGTTTATTCAGGTTTGACCCAATTTCGAAATTTGCATATGAGGACTTACCAGAATTGTTCTATGTTGTTTCCGGCCTCATTTAAACTTGCTTTGTTATGTTGCTCTTGTTTGCATCATCTCTTGCCATGAGTAGCTTCATGTAGCCTTCTCATGCATCATACTTGGTTGAGCATCATGCCTTGTTCATGTGTGGTGTGTTTACTATGTTGTGTGCTTCTTCTCGATAGTTCCCGTTTCGTTGTGATCGTGAGGATTCGTTCGTCTACCCTTGGTTCGTCTTCGTGGCTTCATCTTCTTCATGGACTCGTTCTTCTTCCTTGCGGGATTTCAGGCAAGATGATCGTCACCTTGGATCTCACTACTATCATTGCTATGCTAGTTGCTTCGTTCTATCGTTTTGCTACGCTACCTATCTTTTGCTCTTCAAGCCTCCCAATTTGCCATGTCAGCCTCTAACCTTTTTCACCCTTCCTAGCAAACCGTTGTTTGGCTATGTTACTGCTTTGCTCAGCCCCTCTTATAGCGTTGCTAGTTGCAGGTGAAGATGAAGATTGCTCCATGTTGGATTATGTTTATGTTGGGATATCACAATATCTCTTATATTATTAATGCATCTATATACATGGTAAAGGGTGGAAGGCTCGGCCTTATGCCTGGTGTTTTGTTCCACTCTTGCCACCCTAGTTTCCGTCATATCGGTATTATGTTCCCGGATTTTGCGTCCCTAACGCGGTTGGGTGATTTATGGGACCCCCTTGACAGTTCGATTTGAATAAAACTCCTCCAGCAAGGCCCAACCTTGGTTTTACCATTTTCCTCACCACTACCTACCTTTCCCTTGGGAGTAATTAACCCAAGGGTCATCTTTATTTAGCCCCCCCGGGCCAATGCTTCTATAAGTGTTGGCCCGAACCGAGTAGACTGCGGGGCCCCCTCAGGGAAACTCGAGGTCTGGTTTTACTCGTAGGATGTCTCATCTGGTGTTACCCTGAGAACGAGATATGTGCAGCTCCTATCGGGATTGTCGGTGCATCGGGCGGCTTTGCTGGTCTTGTTTTACCATTGTCGAAATGTCTTGTAAATCGGGAGTCCGAGACTGATCGGGTCTTCCCGGGAGAAGGAATATCCTTCATTGATCGCGAGAGCTTATCATGGGCTAAGTTGGGACACCCCTGCAGGGTATAAACTTTCGAAAGCCGTGCCCGCAGTTATGTGGCAGATGAGAATTTGTTAATGTCCGGTTGTAGTAAACTTGAAGTAAACTCTTCTAAAATACACCAACCATGTGCATAACCGTGATGGTCTCTTTTCGGGGTTGTTCGAGAGGAGAACACGGTTTCTGGGTTATGTCTGACGTAAGTAGGAGTTTAGGATCACTTCTTGATCATTTCTAGTTGACGACCGTTCCTTTGTCTCTCTTCTCGCTCTCATTTGCGTTGGTTAGCCACCATATATGCTTAGTCGCTGCTGCAACCTCACCACTTTACCCCCTTCCTTTCCCATTAAGCTTTGCTAGTCTTGATACCCATGGTAATGGGATTGCCGAGTCCTCGTGGCTCACAGATTACTACAACAACAGTTGCAGGTGCAGGTTTTGCGATGATCATGACGCGAGAGCGATGTTTACTTGTTTTGGAGTTCTTCTTCTGCTTCTTCTTCGATCAGGGGATAGGCTCCAGGTCGGCAGCCTGGGATAGCAGGGTGGATGCTGTTTGAGTTTCTGTTTATGTTTCATCCGTAGTCGGATGTTGATTTTGTATGTTGTGATGTTGTATTCATGTGGCATTGTATGCCTTATGTATGTACCCCTATCTATTATGTAATGTTGATGTAATGATATCCACCTTGCAAAAGCGTTTCAATATACGGGTCTATCCTTGGTGGTACCTTCGAGTTCCTTTTGGATAGGGTCGCATATTCGGCGTGATAAATGGCCAAGGGTGTCTCTCTGAGCCAAGTATCCTCCTAGAAACGTGTACTAGCACCGTTGCCAATAATAAACTTTGTCCTATTAAACAAGGATTGTTTGACTTTCATCAGTCCTTTCCAGAAAGGCGAGTCGGTCGGCCTGACTGTCACCTGGGACAAAGTTTTGGTCTGAAGGTAATTGCCATGAAGGATTTGCGCCCACGTGGCATCAATCTCACTGGACAGCTTCCACAGCCACTTACTGAGAAGGCATATGTTCTTAACTTCAAGATTCTCAATACCAAGACCCCCTTGGTCTTTCCGTCTACAGATGATATCCCATTTAGCTAGCCGGTATTTTCTTTTTAGTTCATCCCCCTGCCAAAAGAAACGCGATCGATAAAAGTTCAGTCTTTTCCTGACTCCAACTGAGACTTCAAAGAACGACAAGAGAAACATAGGCATACTCGTGAGCACCGAATTTACCAGAATTAATCGGCCTCCGTATGACATGAGCTTGCCCTTCCAGCAACTCAGTTTCTTTTCAAATTGGTCTTCGATGCACTTCCATTCTCTGTTTGTCAGCTTACGGTGGTGGATTGGTATACCTAGGTAAGAGAAAGGTAAAGCCCCCAAATCGCACCCAAACAATTGCCTATAAGCCTCTCGTTCATCCTTGGCTCTACCAAAGAAGAACAACTCGCTCTTGTGAAAGTTAATCTTTAACCCGGTCAATTGTTCGAAAAGGCATAACACCAGCTTCATATTTCTCGCCTTGGCCAAGTCATGCTCCATAAAGATGATTGTATCATCAGCGTACTGAAGGATGGATACACCTCCATCAACAAGATGAGGTACCAAGCCACCTACTTGACCATTCTCCTTAGCCCTTCCTATCAAAATTCCTAACATATCAACCACAATGTTAAATAGGATAGGGGACATTGGATCTCCTTGTCTTAGGCCTTTATGTGTCTGGAAGTAATGACCAATATCGTAATTCACTTTAATTCCAACACTCCCTTTTTGCGTAAACGATTCAAGCTGGCGGCGCCAGGCTTCATCAAAACCTTTCATACGCAATGCCTGTTGGAGGAATGGCCATTTGACTTTATCGTACGCTTTCTCGAAATCCACCTTAAAAACTACTCCATCTAACTTTTTTGAATGGATTTCATGGATCGTTTCATGAAGGACGACCACCCCTTCAAGGATGTTTCTGTCCGACATGAAAGCAGTTTGGGATTGTTGCACCACAGAATGCACAATCTATGTGAGCCTATTAGTCCCGACCTTGGTGGAGATTTTGAAACTAACATTGAGTAGGCAGATCGGCCTGAACTGCTCTGTTCTCACAGCATCCGTTTTCTTAGGAAGCAGTGTGATTGTTCCAAAATTCAAGTGAAATAAGTGAAGCTGTCCAGAGAACAGATCATGAAACATAGGTAACAAACCCCCCTTAATAATGTGCCAGCACTTTTTGTAGAACTCGACCGGGAATCCATCTGGTCCGGGAGCCTTATTGTTTTTCATCTGTGCAATAGCATCAAACACCTCCTTCTCTGAGAACGGGGCAACCGGAATATCATTATCAACAGCCAATAGTTGAGGCACATCCTCAGTCCTGGACTCATCGAGGGACACACAACTATCCTCCAGAGGTCCAAATAACTGCTTGTAATACTCGGTTATATAAGTTTTTAGGTTGTCCTGTCCTAAAATAGTTCCTTCATCTTGTTCAAGCTGAAAGATCCTCTTCTTTCTGTGCTTACCATTAGCAATCAAGTGAAAGAATTGAGTATTCGTGTCCCCTTGGACCACTTTGCGGACCTTAGCCCGCAATGCCCACTTTAATTCTTCTTGGCGGAGAAGTTCTTTCAACCTCTTCTCCGCCTCAGTTTTAACCTGAAGCTCTGCTGGCTGCAAAATCGTGGATTCAACCTTTAAGTCTAGGGTCTGAATAAGAGAAAGGAGCCTGTCCTTTTCAATCTTATACACCCACTAAGGTGCTTAGCCCACCCCCGTAAGAAACTTCTCAAATACCTAATCTTATTCTGCCAACGCTCGACAGAAGTCCTACTTCCTGCACCTTTAGCCCATTCCCTGGCAATCAGGTCCAAGAAACCTTCGTGTTCGAACCAGGCCATCTCGAAGGAAAAGGTGTTTTTGTTTCCCACGTGGTTCGGCTCCCCTGAGTCCATGAACAAGGGTGTGTGATCGGATAATCCACGCGAGAGGGCTTGTACCGTTACAAGAGGGAACTTCTGTTCCCACTCAAAGCTCGCGAGAACTCGATCAAGCTTTTCATATGTCGGGTTTGGCATAGCATTAGCCCAGGTAAACTTTCTACCAGAAAGCTCTATCTCCCTTAGATCCAAGCTTTCAATAATGGTATTGAACATAAACGACCACCTGCCATCAAAATTATCATTATTCTTCTCCTCTCTCCTCCTAATGATATTGAAATCACCCCCAACTAAAATTGGAAGCTGCTCGGACCCACAGATTCGAACAAGGTCCGCCAGAAACTCCGGTTTAAGCTCGGGCTGTGCGGCACCATATACCGCCACCAAAGCCCAGTTGAAACCATCAGCTTTAGACCTGACTCGAAACTTAACCGTGAAGTCGCCCATCAATACACTTCGGACTTCTAGCGAATCGCATCTCACACCAAGCAAGATTCCACCCGATCTTCCTCGCGGAGGAAGACAATGCCAATCGAAATCAACACCACCTACAAGAGAGGTAAAAAACTGGGGCGCAAAGTTTTCTCGACCCGTTTCCGGTAGAGCAATAAAATCTAAACGATGCTCCAGAGATGCCTCAGCAAGAAACCTTCTTTTAGCCAAGTCTTTCAGACCTCTGCTATTCCAAAATATTCCTTTCATAATTCATCATGAAATTTTTTGGTAGTCCGAATCCTAGCACTCCTACGAACTGCGGAATCGGGATAAATCTTTCGTTTCCACTTGCGCTTTGGTTTACTAGGTTCTTCCCCCCGGTCCTCATAACCGGGCTCAGCGGTACTAACAACTGCATTATCTAGAGGTACATCATCATCCTCAGACTCATGGTTGGATGGTGCTAGATCCGCACACAAATTATCGAGCACTCTGACCCCCAACGCATCAGTCTCATCATCATTCATGGGTTTTACCGCTGCGAGATTACGAATAGTCTCTAAGGCACGCTCCGCCTCCAAATCTAAAAGATCATTCACCGAATTGGAAATTTCACTATCATTAGCCCCTAGCGAAACTCTTAATTGGTTTGCATTATTTATAATTTCCTCATTAGAAAAATGCAATAAAGAATTAGATATGTTGACGGACATACCAGTAGAGATCTCAGCATCACGAAGCTTGGCCGCCCTCATAGCGCACCTCTGCTGCATGTCATCAACCTCCGGAAGCTCCTGAATGCGAGCACTCATCCGTCTCCCCGTCGAGACCGGGTCAGGGATCCCGCTGAAAGCAACGACCTCCTCCCTAGTAAAACCTCGCGTTGAATCCCGCACAGGGTCAACCAAGGTTACTGGAGGAGGCGGCAGAAGGCTCCCATGCCCCTCAGACAAGTGAGCCACACCGAGGCCCTGGGCCACGGGCAAGTCGGGAGAGGGGAGTGCTGGGGCCTCCTGCCCGAGCCCTCCTCCCGCCCCACCCCTCAGCCCAGAGGGAAGCGCCGGCATCATAGGAGACGCGGTCATCCTAACCGCCGAAGAAGAAGGAGGAGCCAGGGCCACCTGCCTAGGCCCCCCTCCCCAGCGCCACTAGAAGCGTGGGCGCCGTCGCCCCGACCGGAGAAGAAGTAGCCGAGGCCACCTGCCTCGGACCACCTCTCCCAGAACCAGCCGACGTCATCATGTCTGGCGTCGCCGGTGTCTGGATAGGGAGGAGAGAAGTCGAGGCCACCTGCCCCGAACCCCCTCCCCCAAGCACCACTTCAGACCCAGTCATCATCTCCGAAGCCTTGGCCACAGGTAAAGCGAGGGAGATAGAAGCAACCATAGGCTCCACCTCCCCAACTCCAACCAAAGTCCTCGCCGACGGTGTCCTTACCAAGCCTCCAACCATGGATCCGCCAGCACCCTCGAACTCCAACATAGGGAGCGTGTGCTCAAACACATCATCCGAATCTACCCGGTCACTCCAAAGTCTGGGAGGGGCAGATGCTGGCTCAAAGGACCCAAAACGCAGCGAAGTCATAGGAACTGATGGAGAGGGTGCCGGCTCAACCCCGGCTCAACCCCGGCCCCATCCCCGGGCAACTGAGCAACATGGCCGGAACCGTTAGACCCCTCTCGCGTAGCCTCATCACTCGGTGCCCCCTTAGCCCCCGCACTGTCGTCAGCCTCGTGCATATCTACATCATTCCCATTAATCGCCTCAGCAAACAGATCAGTGTCCTCAAACTCGATCTCGAGAGGGAAAACCTCTCCCCTATAAGTCCAGTTGACCACATCAGGTACAAACTCAATATCCAGAACGCTCACTAGAATCCGGGCCACTCCATGAGCACGGGTAAAAGCCATATCCACTTTCTCCGTTTTCCCAACCATAATGCCCATACTGGCCACGACTCGAACATCCTGCAAAGGCTTAGAGGGAGCCCCCGAAAACCTCAACCAGACCTGCGTAAGGGGCTTGCCCTGAGGCTCCACCTTCTTCCACTCGTGAAACTCCAGAATGCACTTAGTGCCAGGAACTCTACACAAGCCAAAGCTCAGCAGTCTATGCAAATCATCCACAGTGGGGAAGTCAACCTTAAAAACATTGGCCTCGAGACTGACCAGCTCCCATTGGAAGTCACCCGATGCCAGCTCCTGAAGCCTCCGCACAATCTGAGACTCAGTCACCTCACCCTGGGTAGCTTTCACAATCCCAGTGGTCAAAACTCTGTGTCTCCTCTAGAATCTCTCTCGCAGCCGGGGACTCAAAGAACATCAGCTCAGCACAATATACTCCATACATTGTAAGAGCCAGAGCCTGGTCACGTAAAAATGGGCAATCCCCCGAGGCATGTGCTGGCTTGCCACACGAATCACACAACTCCGCCACGCACTCAGCAATGAAGTGGCCCTTCTCACCACAACGATATCATAGCATCCTTTCCTTCTTACGCGCCCACTTGGACGCCCTCTCTGCATCAGACCTGTCGCTAGCCTCAGCCACAGCCCCAGTCGCAGGAACCTCCACATTGGCCAAGGCCGTGACCACATCCATCACCTGGCTAGGAAGATCAGTGGACTGAGCGTGATCGGCCTCTACGGCTGACGCCGCAGGGTCAACAACTGCCGGAGGCGGAGGCTGTCTGCGATACCTCCCACGGCCATCACCCCGACCACCACGATGTCCACGGTAGCCACCTCTCTGGCGGTGATTCAGACTGGAGGCTCCCTCGACAAATCCACCTGGAGGGCCGAGAAACGGTCTCTCAGCAGACCCGTCACTCTGCCAGGCATAACCACGACCTCCTCCCGTGGAAGAGGAACCACGATGTTGTCCATCTCCATACGCATCATAACCATCGTCCCCCACTGGCCTCTGGGCGGATCATCGGAATCTCCAGTGTTCGAATTCTGCCTCGTCTGCGACGGTCCCGAACGGTTCTAAGCAGGCCTCGCGACGAAGTGAGGTGGAGGCGCGACACGAGGCTAACCGCCGGTAGGCGTTGGCACAACCCCAGGGGCCGCACCACCCCGGCCTGCAGCAGCCACAACAGCCACGCCCGGCGCCTGAGGTCGAGGCCCACCCTGACCCGCAGCCGACTGCGCCACGGAAGCACCCGGCGCCGGAGGCCTCAGCCCGCCCCTTCCGGCCGCAGCTTGCAAAGGCACTTGCCTCGGCGGCCGAGCGCCCAAGTGGCCATTGCCGCGACCCTGGATGCCCTGAGTCACACCACCGCCTGCTGGCGGCCTTTGGCCAAGCGGCACCAGGGCACCACGTCTGGCACCCGCCGGCGGCGGCGGAGCAGCCCCGCCCCGACCTGTTGGAGCAGAAGCGGCGTGCTTTTTGGCCGGCGGCGCCGCAGCCCCGCGGCCGGCCATGGCCTGGAGAGGTCGGATCCTCCTTGCCCGACCAGAACCACACGCCGGGAAGCCGCGAGTCCCGCGCCTAGGAACCCTAGCACCAGCAGATGACGGCGCACGAGGGGAAGAACGATCGATCGCGTACATGCATGGGAAAACGCTACGACGAGGAATAAGGTCCGGTACAGCCTGGGCCACATACCCATCTGACCCTGGCCCATCCCCTCACGGGCCAAGCCCCCTCCGAGCCGGCCCAACGCTGCCCAACAAGCGATTCAAACGCTGCGATCGCATCTCCTGGATCCCGATCACCGGAACGGACATCACGGTCGCCGCCGACCCCGGACGAACGACCATCCGCTTCACATTCTTCCTTTTCTTAACATTAATCCACGACTCCGGCCTAATCATATGGAAAAGCATAAGATTTGGAACTCTCACCTTAGGGAGGGGACCCTTCCAAGGTCTGAGCACCGTCGCCACCATTCTCCGATGAACTACGCATCAGATCATCTCTTTCTTCTCGCCCGCGTGAAGTCCGATTCGTGCCGGATCGTCCGATGGCAGAACACGGTCGATCGTCGTTGCCACTTCATCTTCGTTATAACCTGAATGAAAAAACTCACAAATGAGATCTGAAGGCGTCGGTGAGGGCGGAGAATCCACCGGGGTCGCATCCCCATCGTCGTCGGCATCGTCCTCGTCGGATTCGGCAAGAGCCCAAAACTGGCCGCCGACGCGCCGGTGATCACCGGCGGCAATGGACGGCGCCAGCGCGGTCGCGTGCACGGGCGCCCGCCCTGTCGCCCGCCGAGTCACCCCCATCCCGCGAGGCTTTTCCGCCCCCATCATGAGACTTAATTAAAAATCTTGAGCCCCATACTAAACTTCGTCATTACTCGTGACCCGTGTAGGTCATAATCTACCTTGCCCTTCATCATTCACAAAGTTTTTCTTCCTCAACTATGGCTGAACGCAAAGTATCTCAAGCTTAGCTATGGATGCCAGATCTTAGCAAGCCCGTAACAAAATTCATCCATATTGTCAAGATCAAAACCGTGCAAAATTAGAGGGGTTGCAGCATGAATTTCCAATAGTTAGAACTCTCTAATCACTCTGCAAATACATGCAATGCCACATATCACCATATGCTCTAATTGTGCCTGCATCTACTCATAGATTTGCGCGTGGTGCCACTGTACGAGATCGTGCTACGCAACAAAAAGTTATGCTACATGATTACACCTGGAACACTATTAAGATGGTGGCGCGAGAATGGTGGTGTCAAAGGTAACGGCGCAAGTGTGTATTGCGAACTACGGTGGATTTTAGTCGAACGTGTGTTTGGTAAGTTTCTGAAGTGACCTTGTTCATTCCATGCCCTTTGGTATAAATTATGGTTATCTTGAGTTCTTTTTTTGATTGGATTAACTTTATCTATGCTCATAGTTCAATTATAATGTAGTGCATTTGAATTATTTTATGTTTGTTTTGAAATTTGTGGAATTTTTCTCAATTATTTGAGTAAAGTTTTTGATAAATTGGCAAACTAAAGAATTAGGGGGGTTAAGTTTTAGGGGGTATGCTAAATAAAAAAAGGTTTAATAGTTAAAAAGTATTATTTTTCTAGGATGGGGAATAAGACGAGGATTAAACTTTAGGGGTCTGTCAAAGATTCCCTTACAGGATTGAAGGATAGGCGAAGTGCTAGAAATGCTTTATGCATTACAGATTTGTGAGGATATAGATGTAATTATGATCGCAACATTTTTTTTTCTAAAAGTGATCAATTCCTTCTTTTTGCAAATAGTGATTAATACATTCTAAACAAAGAAGCATGCTACTATTTCTAACATTAAATAATAGATCTAAAGTTTAAGAGGATATGCTACCAGCCTCAAAGTAACTATTTCTCACCTATAATGTATATATTTTTATCGTGTATAATCACTAGTGACTAACACATACGCTACTTGAACTTTGAGTTTTTAAATTGTTGAGAATATGCTACCAAAATAAACTACTCTTTCTTAATTAACATAGAACATTTTCATCTAGTAAATGTGAAGAAGTTGTTTGGGAGGTAGCTACTAGACGAAAAATAGCGTAATAATTTCTCACCGAAAATAGAAAATAATATTGTACGTGAGTAATCACTTGTGACTAAACATAGACTACTTTCGCTATATTAAAATTTAAGAGAGTATGCTATCGACGTATACGTAATTACCTTTTACTAAACATAGAGCATTTTATATTTGGTAATGAGGAATAACTTAACAAAGAAGCAAATGGATTTGCGAATTACTTCTTACTAAGTATAGATCATTTGTTGGGACATATATATTTGAACTGCCTAGGAAGCCAAAAGTAGTCAGGCTAACAAAAATCAATCACCAAATAGAGAGAGTGATATAGATATATATACGCGTGTTGTATGTTGAAGTTTATGATGGCGGGGAGCAGGGTAGTAGTCTTTGCGATGATTATCCTTGGATGTATCACTGTTCTTACCCAATGTAAGTGCACTATGAACAATTTAAGCAAATCTAATCATAAACTTTGGTTGTTTCAAATTAATTTTATGTCAGAAAACAAGATAAGAAGTTAACCTAAGCCCCTGAATTTATGTATGCAGCTCAAGTTACCGACCAGTTGGATGGCAACAAGTGGCAAACATGCACATGCCTTTTATATGATCCACCCAACTGCAAAAATAATTTGTGTTATTGTTGTTCTGACTTTGATCAAGGACCTTGCTTTGAAACATATTTAAAATGCAAAGCAGGTTGTGGTTGCCATATTCTCCCAAATCCAATCACTGCTCATGTTGTTCAATTGCCATGAGTTAGTGTTGTATACCAACTTTGATGCAGAATAAAGTTACCAATAGATTTGAATAAATCGTTTTGATATGACAATCTTGTGCAGTCTTTTATTGTTGTGTTTTATTTTAATTTGTAATTAGTTTTGTCATATCATACCTGTGACATACATATTGTATTAAAATTTTCCAACTTCCGTAAGTAGATCACATTCATATAATGTCAGGATTAATTACTATGGATCTTATAAAATGCAACTTTCTATAACCGAAGTTCATTTATATTATGTTAGTCACTTAGACGCAAGAAATGAACATATTAAAGATGATTAACATGGCAAGCATAGGCATGGAGTGAAACTACACATTATGTAGTGCAATACTTATGTAGGATGCAAATGCATAAGAGCTATAGGTCAATGGCTATCATCATGTCAAGTTTGTAAATTTTAACAGATTATGTCAGTTATATTTTGATGCACTTCTGCAACAGAGTTTCCATCAAGCAAATTAATCCTAACATAGATGAAAATGCCATCATTACATAGAACACATAAAAATACACAACATTCATATAAGGCACGTTTTCATCGGATGCACGGATTAGAAGTTACAGCGGTTTTAATATACGGTAGTGCAGAGCCTTTCAGCTAGGCGCTTCACAATGTAGTGCTCAGCCTTTCACCTAGGCGCTGCACAACCAGGAGTGGGGCCTGGGGTGCCATGCTGCCTAGGAGTGTAGCGCCTGTCAGTCAGGCGCTACGTAGTGTAGTGCAGCGCCCACCTGTCGGGCGCTACACAAAAGGGTTAGGTGTGTGAATTTGTTTCGTCTATGTTTGTGAAACAGTTGTGCCTAGAGGTCAGTTTTGTCCATTTCGCCGTTCATGTACTATATACTCCCTCCGGTCCTTTTTAGTCTGCATATAAGTTTTGTCCGAAGTTAAAGTATCTCTATTTTGACCAAACTTATAGAAAAGAGTATCAACATTCATAATGGTAAATCAACATTGTTAGATTCATTACGAAATGTAGTTTCATAGTATATATATTTGATATTGTAAATGTTGATATTTTGCAATATAAATTTGGTCAAACTTTGCAAAGTTTGACTTGACACAAATGTAATATGCGGAGTAAAAAGGACCGGAGGGAGTATGTATTTAACTCAAGTCACAACCACAAGTATCCCATTTTGGTCACGTCACCCACCGGAAGTCCAAAACCAGAATCTTAATCCCCACAACTATCACAAATTAGACCGGACTAGCATAGTTCTGAGACCCACATGTTACACTCTCCCGGCCGCCAACACCGAGCCAAGGAACGGGCCGCTTCGCCGCTAGCTGCAGTAGACATGTGATGTGAAATGCAACTGGAGAAGATGCTCGCCTTGAGGTGCACGTCCGCATTGGACAACCAACAACTATGCTGGACCACCGGGTTGGGCGCGAGGCACGGTGTCCAGCACCGACGCAAACTACACGCCCTATTACAGGATGGCGCTGGCGGCATCTCGTGCGCACAGTTGATACGTCTCCAACGTATCTATAATTTTTGACTATTCCATGCTATTATATTATCTATTTTGGATGTTTTATATGCATTAATATGCTATTTTATGTTATTTTTGGGACTAACTTATTAACCCAGAGCCCAGTGTCAGTTCCTGTTTTTTCCTTGTTTTTGAGTTTTATAGAAAAGGAATATCAAACGGAGTCCAAACGGAATAAAACTTTCGCGATGATTTTTCTTGGACCAAAAGACACACGTGGGACTTAGAAAGGAAGGCGAAAGGGTCCCGAGGGCTCCACAAGCCCTCAAGGCGCGCCCTAGGGGGTGCCTTGTGGGCCCACGGGACTCCTCCAACCTTAATTCTTGGCCTATAAATTCAGAATTATTCCCAAACGACCAGAAGCGTCCACCAAAATACTTTTCCGCCGTCGCAACCTTCTGTACCTGTGAGATCCCATCTAGGGACCTTTTCCAACACCCTGCCAAAGGGGGATTCGATCACGGAGGGCTTCTACATCAACCATATTGCCCTTCCGATGAAGCATGAGTAGTTGACCACATACCTATGGGTCCATAGCTAGTAGCTAGATGGCTTCTTCTCTCTCTTTGATCCTCAATACCATGTTCTCCTCGATGTTCTTGGAGATCTATCCGATGTAATATTCTTTTGCGGTGTGTTTGTCGAGATCCGATGGATTGTGGATTTATGATCAGATTATCTATGAATATTATTTGAATCTTATCTGAATTCTTATATGCATGATTTGATATCTTTGTATTTTTCTTCAAATTATCGGTTTGGTTTGGCCAACTAGATTGGTTTTTCTTGCAATGGGAGAGGTGCTTAGTTTTGGGTTCAATCTTGCGGTGTCCTCACCCAGTGACAAAGTAGGGGTAGCAAGGCACGTATTTTTATTGTTGCCATCAAGGATAAAAAGATGGGGTTTTCATCATATTGCTTGAGTCTATCCCTCTACATCATGTCATCTTGCTTAAGGCGTTACTCCGTTCTTATGAACTTAATACTCTAGATGCATGTTGGATAGCGGTCGATGTGTGGAGTAATAGTAGTAGATGCAAGCAGGAGTCGGTCTACTTGACACGGACATGATGCCTATATGCATAATCATTGCCTTGGATATCGTCATAACTTTGCGCTTTTCTATCAATTGCTCAACTGTAATTTTTTCACCCACCGTATTATTTGCCTTCAAGAGAGAAGCCTCTAGTGAAACCTATGGCCCCCGGGTCTATTTCCCATCACATATTTTTTCATCTATAAACCAAAAAACCCAAAAATATCTCACTGCAATTTATTTACTTTTACTTTGTTTTACGTTTTAGTAATATTTTATATCTATCTTTATCAGATATCACCTTTGCGAGTGACCGTGAAGGGATTTATAACCCCTTTATGGCGTTGGGTGCAAGTGTTTGATTGTTTGTGCAAGTGCATAGATTGGAGACTTGCTTGTATCTTCTACTGGATTGATACCTTGGTTCTTAACTGAGGTAAATACTTATCTCTACTTTGCTGCATCACCCTTTCCTCTTCAAGGGAAAAACCAACGCAAGCTCAAGAAGTAGCAATAGTGCGCAGGACCAACGGCTCGTCACGGCTAACATCAGCGGCATATGGTCCTCACTGTCGAGCTTCATCTCGCTGCACTCCCTGTAATGCTCTATGATGACATCGGTGACATGCTCTTGTCAGAGCAGCTGGATTATGTATGACGCTAACGTGCGCCATGAGAAGCGCCACGACATCATGGGCGGGCTGGCCATCGGCGGTGCCAAGCGATACTACGCGCTGGTACATGGTGTGATCGATGCGGTGGAAGGCAGACACGTCGTGCACGTTGGGCTCCATGACCGGCTGATAACCCACAAGTATAGGGGATCGTTTGTAGCGTTTTTCGATAAATAAGAGTGTCGAACCAACGAGGAGCTAAAGGTAGAACAAATATTTGAAGGAAATATGCCCTAGAGGCAATAATAAAGTTGTTATTTATATTTCTTTATATCATGATAAATGTTTATTATTCATGCTAGAATTGTATTAGCCGGAAACTTAGTACATGTGTGAATACATAGACAAACAGAGTGTCCCTAGTATGCCTCTACTTGACTAGCTCGTTAATCAAAGATGGTTAAGTTTCCTGACCATAGACATGTGTTGTCATTTGATGGACGGGATCACATCATTAGAGAAAGATGTGATGGACAAGACCCATCCGTTAGCTTATTATAATGATCATTTAGTTTTATTGCTATTGTTTTCTTTATGACTTATACATGTTCCTCAGACTATGAGATTATGCAACTCCCGAATACCGGAGGAACACCTTATGTGCTATCAAACGTCACACCATAACTAGGTGATTATAAAGATGCTCTACAGGTGTCTCCGATGGTGTTTGTTGAGTTGGTATAGATCGAGATTAGGATTTGTCACTCCGTGTATCGAAGAGGTACTCTGGGCCCTCTCGGTAATGCACATCATTATGAGCCTTGCAAGCCATGTGACTAAATGAGTTAGTCACAGGATGATGCATTATGGAACAAGTAAAGAGACTTGTCGGTAACGAGATTGAACTAGGTATGGTGATACCGACGATCGAATCTCGGGCAAGTAACATACCGATGACAAAGGGAACAATGTATGTTGTTATGCGGTTTGACCGATAAAGATCTTCGTAGAATATGTAGGAGCCAATATGAGCATCCAGGTTCCGCTATTGGTCATTGACTGGAGATTTGTCTCGGTCATGTCTACATAGTTCTCGAACCCGTAGGGTCCGCACGCTTAACGTTCGATGACGATTTGTATTATGAGTTATGTGATTTGATGTACCGAAGTTTGTTCGGAGTCCCGGATGAGATCACGGACATGACGAGGAGTCTCGAAATGGTCGAGACATAAAGATCGAAACATTGTAAGATTATATTCGAACACCGGAATGGTTCCGAAGTGTTTCATGTATTTTCCTGAGTACTGGGAGGTTACCGGAACCCCCCGGGGAAAGATATAGGCCTTATGGGCCATAGGAGGGAGGCTAACTAGCCCACAAGGGGCTGGTGCGCCCCCCACAAGGGAGGTGGCTGAATTGGACTTGGGAAGGGGTGCTTCCACTTTCCCCCTCCGGTAGAAGGAAAAAATGGTGGGGGCCGAATCCTACTAGGACTGGAGTCCTAGTAGGACTCCCCTAGCATTGTCCAGCAGCCCGAAGAGTCAGCCAGGAAGCTCTGGACTAGGTTCTTAGTTAAAAAGAACCAAATCATCGACTGTCCGGACGCGGGAGCCCTTGCGGCCTTCAAACACAGCGTCCAGGATGAATGGATTGCCCGCCACCTCGGCCAAGAAAGACCTAAATTCATGACATCCCTTACCGCTCTAATGACCCGCTTTTGCGCGGGAGAAGACAGCTGGCTCGCTCGTAGAAGCAACAGCGCCTGCGACCCGGGCACTTCCGAAATCCGAGACGGCAATGGCAAGCCAGGACGCAGCAAACACAAAAGTCACAATGATAATGAAAGATCACGTGACACAGCGGTCAATGCCAGATTCAGCAGTCCCCAATCCGGTCAACGGAAAAAGCCATTCAAGGCGAACAGAGACGGACCATCCAATCTAGACAGGATATTGGATCGACCCTGCGAGATTCACGGACACCCCGATAAACCAGCTAATCATACCAACAGAAGCTGTTGGGTCTTCAAGCAGGCCGGAAAGCTCAACGCCAAACACAAAGGGAAGAGGCCGCCCGGCGATAGGGACGACGAAGAGATCCACCAACCAAAAACCGGGGGTCAGAAGCAATTTCCCCCTGAAGCAAAAACAGTAAACATGGTATACGTGACACACACCCATAGAGGTGAGCGCACGAAACACTCCCTCCGTACAGGAAACCATAGTACGGCTACCTCAGCCGAACTACACAGCGGCCTTATCACGCCGCATACCACGTCGGCCATCAAGCCGCCAGTCTCCATTCAACATGACCGATCAATGTCCATATTGGACTAGCAATTCGGCTTCCGCCGTTCGCCTAATATGCCTTCAAAGTGGGTACAGCGCATGCATAATTATGCACTTAAAATACCCTGGGCATTGGCGGAAGCACAATACGGGTGTGCTTGCAACCCCCCTACTTTTTTAACTGCCTTTTTTTTCTTTTTATTATCCCCTCCATAGGTAGCTCAAAGGGCCGGTCACCCCGAGGACTCTACCAGAGTTCGGGTTCGTACAATCATCCAAGGGTTATTCCTGTCAAGGGATCCCTTAACCAAGGACAGGCGGCCCAGACGTGCGACAGGAGGTACAAATTAACTTTTTGTAGACCGAACTCTCTATTCCGAGCATGTAAAGTGCCTTGTTCCTCAGCCTTCGACCCCTGGCATGTCAAATAGCTAGGGTTGCAGCTTTTTTATCTATATAAGAATTGGTGTATCACTCAGCTCCCAGTAAACACAACTAGTGTCCAGTATTGACTTTTTCCTAGTCGATCCGAATTTTTGCTCCTGTGGTTGTTTTACACACACACCTCGGCATAGCTCGCCAGGGGCTCGGTATGGAAACAAATGAGTTACCGGCAAGTCCGAACAACTTTATAGCATACTTTGGTATGTGCAGATTGCATAGCCTTATCTTTCAGTAATGCAGGTATAACGATCTCAATCTTTTTTTACATGATGGAAGATGTTACATATCACCAAAATATCCCATCCCATTTTGTTTGCCGCATTTATGGGGGTCAATATTAACTGATTTCAGGAAGTAGTCAATTCAAATTGGTTTTAGGCAGCACACCTGGAAGTAGCACACAGTTTTCATGTTACATCAAAGCAAGCGATATATAGCAGTGAAAGAAAGGGTAATAATAAACTGGCCACCGAATTATCAAAGCAGCTGGAGAGTTTAGAGCATAATAGTACTTCAAATTTAGCATCTTCAACCATCTGACAATATTTAGTTGTCCGAAACATTTGAACAGTCAAGTAACAGAAAGCTAGAAACCTGTCAGATGAGTGAAGATGCTTAATTTGACTCTTCAGGAGACTTTCAGTAAAGCACTTATTTTGCTCATCGCATGATATCTCTAGTAAAGCTTTCTGTTAGCTATAGTATTTGTTAGTTAGACGTCGGGTTGTGGCCTTAGAGCTAGCTGGTTGGGCTGCGGCAAGTTACATAGCAAGTAAACTTTAGTACAATGATTCAGTTTTTTTCTTTGTATTACGGGCAACTGCTGAAATAGGAAGGGGTGGATCCAGACAACGTTTCAGTTATGCACTTCAGCATGCAAGAATTTCAGAGGATTAGAGACCATGCCCTTTTTTCTTATGAATTGGCATGTTTGTCCAACATGAAGTGTCCCTTTTATCTTGGTATATGTGTGTTCTTTTATGAGTCTTATGTGGAAACAGAAGAATAATATAAATGTAATTCATTTTCCAGGAGTTACTATGGATTAAATCTGGAGGGTATTGCAGTAAACGGAAAAAAATTGCTAACTGAACCCTCAGTGTTTGAGCAATCACACGGATACCATACTATTGCGGATTCCGGGACTACCTTAGCATTCCTCGCGGATAAAGCTTTTGATCCATTCGTTACTGCGGTCAGTATACATTTCATCATCTCCTTTTTTCTTTTTGAACGTCATTTCATCATTTCCTTGATACAATGAGCATAAAAGACCGAGCACGAATACATGAGCCTTGGCCAACAAGCTCTTCCCTGTCTCTAATTCTGGGCCACCAAATCCCCTCGTCGATCGCAGCGGCCTTGTTCCAGTCAGCTGCTAAGGGCAGCTCCAGCCGTTCGGCCCCCCAGGGCGCCTAAATAGAGCGGCCTGGGGGCGTGCCGGCGCTAGTTCGGCCCCTGGGGGCGACCTAGCTCCCAGTCACGCCCCCACGCGCCGGCCCCAGGATGCGGGAAATTTAAACTTGGTCATTCCTGCTCTCAAAAGACGCCGCAAATCCGGCGATCGGACGTAGTCTGGCGTTACAAAAAACAGAGCGCCGCCGCCGCAAGTTCGCGTGCGCAACGATTCACTCGGCGGGGTCGGCTCCAGGCGTTGGCGGAGTCGGAGCTGCTTCGGTGCTGGGCTGTGTCAGCGCGGCTTCGGCATTGCTGGGCGGCGATGTAGAGGCGTCGTTCGGGCTTGGCGTCCGTGTGGTCGTGGGCGTCGTCGGCGTTGCCGTCGGCAGCTCGTTCAGGATGAGGCCGCGCTGCACCAGGTACCACGCCTTGAGCTTCTCGTCGTTGCTCTGGAGCATGTCCGCCCCGCCCATCAGAAAAGCCATGTCGGTGTTCCTCTTCTTCGCGGCGACGTTCGTCCGGAGCAGGTCGAGCTTGATGGCGTTGTTCTTCATTAGCGACGACCACCGCGCCTCGGTCTTCTCTTCGCGTAGGATGGCCCGAGCCTGGGCGTCGGCGAGGCAATGCTCGATGGACTCCTGCACTCGCGCGGTTGCCGCGTCGGCGTTTTTCCCCTTCTTTGCCAATTTGTGGCCGTCCGGCCGCCCCTCTGACGCGCCCGGAGTCGTCGCGTCCGGCTTGTATGTCTCCTTGGCTTTGTCGAGGGCACGTCGGACTTCCGCCCACTTCTCGCACTTGTCAATGCGCTTGTAGACGTGGAGGTGCTTGAAATCGGCGTCTTGGTTGTCACCCCGATACATGGCGAACATACGCAGCAGCTGCGCGGAGGGACGAACAGTTGGCAGGCGGCGGGCGTAGGGGACGAAGATATGCGGGCAAACGACATGCGTACCTGATCCTCAACGCTGGCGCCGCTCTCCGGGCGAGCCGCGACCTCCTCGACGATTCCATGCCATTTGTTGCACGCCAACTGGATACGCCCCCAATGGTTCGCCATCGCCTTGGAGCCGCGCTGCATGTAGACGCCTTTGAAGTAGGGGTCGACGAGCTTCCGCTTGTCGAACTCGGCCTTGATGCGGTCCCAGTACGTCTCCAAGCTCTGGTTCACGCCGGTGGTCGGGTCGAGGCAGACGACTTTCCATGCTTCGGCAAGGCATTCCTCCTCCTTGGACGTTCACTTGATGCGCGGTTCGCCTGACCTAGCCGCCCACTTCTTCTTCTTCTGGCGCCCCTTTGTCGGAACAGGAGCCGGCTCCTCCTCCTCCTCCTACTCCTCGTCCTCCTCCTCCTCCTCCTCGGGTTCCTGCGCGTCGTCGCCGTAGACGTAGCCGAGCTCGGCCTCCATGTCGCCGCTGAGGTCCACTACCTCGTCCTGGGTGGCGAACCCGGGAGACGCGGCGGCCGCGGTCGATCCTGTCGCGATGATGTCGTCCATGTCGGCTCCCGTGTCATCGGCGTCGCCGAGGTGCGAGAAGGGTAGCGGTCCACAGTAGAGATGGGGCGTCGGTGTGGACGCGTAGGCGGCGGGCGGCGAGTAGCTGTATGGAGGGTACTGCACGCCGACGAAGGCAGGCGAGGGCGTGCGCGTAGCGGGGTGACCATGAGGGAAGGTCACGTTTGGGTTGAACCCACCGTGCGCGTCGCCGTCGGCGTAGCCGGGCGACGATGAACCCCATGGAGACTCGGCGCCTTGCTGTCCCCAGGGCGCGTACTGGGCGTGGCTGACGACGGGTGGATTCATCCCCGCCTGGTCGACCGATGAGGAAGACGCCGCCGCGTGCGCCGCGTTGTCGCGGGCCTTCTTGGCTATGGCCCTGTTCCGCCTGTCGGCGGTGACTGCTTCGCGCCGCTGAACTTCCAACCTCCACTCGGCGTTCGATAGGCCCGGTGGCTTCGATGGTGGCGCCCTCGGCTTCCTCTGCTTCGGCTGGGCCACGGCGCCAGTCGCGGTTGCCGCCGTGCGCGGCATGGCGTACTTCTTCGGCGGCATGGCGGCGACTGGAAGGCGAGCGGGAGGGGGAGGGGGTTTGGCGGGAGAAAAGGAGAGAATGGCGGGAGGAAGGCGAGCGAGCGGGAGAGATG
This sequence comes from Triticum timopheevii, assembly GCA_963921465.1. Classification (NCBI taxonomy): domain Eukaryota; kingdom Viridiplantae; phylum Streptophyta; class Magnoliopsida; order Poales; family Poaceae; genus Triticum; species Triticum timopheevii. The sequence goes on along the minus strand of OY997264.1, from coordinate 440,601,790 downwards.
CGAGGGAAAAGCGTCAAGAAACGGCGGGAAAAGGCCCTCGGGTCGCCTCCAAGGCGGGCCCACGCGCCTTTTTCGCTTGTGCCGGCTCCCCAAGCGCCCCCCAGGGCGCCGGGTTCGGCCTGGGTCCGCCGGCACCAGTTTTTGGCCCGAGCTGGCGAAAAATGGGCTTCTGGGGGCGCGACTGGGGCCTTTTTTTGGCGCCGGCGCGGCAAGATCGCCTGGGGAGGGCCTGTTGGGGGCGCGGCTGGAGATGCCCTAACCCTAGACCACGAAATGTTCCCCACTTCTTATTGACCATGAGTACAGGAGCAAGCTACACTGTTCCGTGTTCATTCTCGTGGTGATATTGGGGACCCAGCGACAGACAGTGGAGGCTCGTCAGGGCCAGAACTGTAACACCCTAGAGGAGAAAGGGGATCGAAGAGCATAGAGGGAGGAGAGGAGCACAGGGGAGTAGGTGAGGAAGAACTTGGACGAGGGGAAAGTTTAATTCATCCATCACACGCTGCCTCTCGTTCAGGGTTAGCTGCCACTCGGGCCAACTCTTACATGGCCTCTGGCCCAACACATTTACTCGGCCCACACCTTACATGGCCTCGGGCCCAGTCGACGACACCAGCTAAGGTTCTGGTTTTCCTCCAAAAAAAAAGAAAAAAAAGCTAAGGTTCAGGTTGCAGTTCAGTTAGCTGAACTGCACTTCTTCAGTCCGCTGCAGAGGATGCATCCGCAGGCACGACAAGAACATTCTATTCAATATTTCAACGGACACACAGTTAAGTTACGTAGTAAGTATGATTTGTTTCCGCAGACAACTAGTGTTGTATGTTCGGATCCACCCACGTTACAAAGTGCCTGTACTAGAGTTTTTGTTTTAGTTGATTCTCCAATTTTGGAGCTTGCTACCACGTACAGTATCAAGAGATTTCCATCTCACTGTGGTGCTTACAGTTCTTAATGCAACCAATTCATGCATGTTAATACTCGGTCATGCTTCAACCTGGGAAGTGCTCATGTTAGTCCAGTGCCACATTTTCAGGTCTGTCCAAATATGACTAATAAAGTCTTGTTGATATTTTAAGAATGCCCAAATTATATTGTAGTCATTGTGCCTGTAAATTATTAGTAATCAGAAATGATACGCATAAGCGAAGGATTATAAATGAAATAGTAACTATTTGTAGTAGTGAGGTAATCTCGGTTGAACTCCCAACACAACCTATGGTCTTCCATTACCGCACAGTACACGTTCCCGATTTAATTTTGGTTTTTTATTGTAGCCTTTAGGTTTATGTTTTTATTTGGTAAGCCTGCCTCATGAGTCCCGATTGAGTATATTGCATTCTGATCAAATTCTAGTGCCATACGCATCTATAGTTGTGTGTGCTCCTTCAACCAGATCAAACATAAGTCCGTATCGCAGCGTGAAATCTTCGGATAACCATAGATGTGCCGGTCTTATGTATTTATATGGCGGCCCTGTTTAGCAACGCTGCAAAATCATCAATTTCTCACAGAATTTTATAATCCAATCATTTGAATTTGTTGCAGATTGCTTCTGCGGTCTCTCAGTCCGTACGCCCGGTCATCAGGAAGGGCGTCCAGTGTTTCATTACTTCTGGCAGGTCTTTCTCTTTCTTTATAAGAATGAATTTAACAACTCTGACATATCATGGAGCAAGCTGACTTACTCACACGTACCTTTTTCTTCTCCACTACTAGTGTTGACGTGTCATTTCCATCTGTGACACTGTTTTTTGCGGGTGCTGCGGTGATGCAACTAAAGCCACACAACTACCTGGTTTTATCTGTAAGTCTTAAGGAATTTCTGTGCTGTGCTATCTTCTTAGGAGTAGTAGCTGTATACCTAGTTGATTGTTTGTTAACTTGTTTGAAATCATACGACAATACAGGATGACCAATTAGCATACTGCATTGCCTGGCAAAGGGGTAAACAACTCACTATACTTGGAGGTTAGTCTCTAACTATAAGATCACGATGTTGTTCCATCTTGAATGTCAAATATCCAAAATTTAGTTGGTGAATGGCCCTAAGGCTTGACTTTTTTGCTTTTTCGTAGACATTGTTTTAATGGATAAAATCATTGTTCACGACATCGAAAACATGCGCCTTGGCTTGGTTGATTATGATTGTGAGTTCTTTTTATTTCATTATTACCAATTTGATAGCAAGTTGTTTGGTTTTGTATCCTTGAGATCAATTAATAACTATAAGTTTCTTATCAGGCTCCTATCCGGTCAACATCACAACATCATCTGGGACAAGACACGGCCACATCTACACGTTCTCGATAATTATTTTTGTGCTTCTGCTTCTCTTTTGGTATGCCTAATTACAAGGTACTATGATGTATATATTGTTAGCATGAATTCTTTATCAGCCTTTAAGCATGATCACTTCTTGATCCCTCTCATCAACTAATTACTATTAGTAGTTCTACTGACAGAGAAGAAGATCCCTGATAGATCAGACATGGATTCCAAGTGGAAATGAAGCACAAGTTCAGAAAAAGAGAGCAGGAACTGGAAGAACACAAAGTAACTCTATATGGTGTATGTGTAGCTGTATACTGATATATTGATGTAAACCAATATTTGGCAGAATGATTGATTGATACAATCCATTCGGTTACAGGTCGTTATTTAGACTAAGGAAAAATAATAGTAGCAAAAGGTGAAACACTGACAGCCGTAGATCTTATCTCATCTTAGCCCTCCAATCCTCTCACTTATCCTCTACCTCTAATACCTGGCATTCCACCCCTCTTGAAATCACACTTGCCCTCAAGTGTGGTGTTGGCTTGCAGTATGCAAAAGGCAGATTCATATCAGAATGTTCAGCTTCAAGGAGGCATATAGGATAACAGCCAAACTGTAGGTATCCAACACATAATGTCAGGTAGCTGTAGCTTGAACTATCTCTGGTTATGTGAGCAATGCAGTTTCAGTACATGACGATCACACGTTGGTTTCAATGAGAAAACATGGTAATTCCCAACAGTGTAATGAATGCGAGTAGAGTATGTATACGTGCTGCAACAATAGTCACTGTAGTGTAACGTGTCCTGACCACCGTAAGCTCGGATTGCTTTTCTGGTGGTTCAACAAGAGAGGCAATAGTATTGGCTTGACAACTTGACCTGATTTGAAATCCCGGCCCCACAATTCCACTATTAAAAGATTGAGTGAATAATGAAATGTTACCGCACCAATTGACCTGTAACTTTGCAACTGCAAGGTGTTTTGTGATACGAGGTCTCCTGCATACGTGACATCTCAAGAGGCCAACAGTCATTAATAAATGCCCTTAGTAATGAATGCTCTTATTCAAATACAAGAATTTTCTGAGCTGAAAAGTTTGATTTCTGCAATGCTTGACTGATGATTATGATAGAATTGCACATCAAAATAATTGGAAGTGGCATAGTCTGCGCTCTGTAAATGCTCACAAGCAAGGGTGGAGGCCATAGTGGTTGCAAACTGAAAACCATACTTTTTTTTGCGCATAAAAAACTGAAAACCATACTTGTAGTAGACTTACTATCACTGGTGCCATGCCTTGTAGAAGCAACCATTGTTAGTATCACAGTAAGTGTCTCCATTGAGATTTGATCAGAAGGACATTCAGCAAACACTCGTTGCTTCAGATGAAAGAGATCTTCATGAGCTAGACAATCTTGGTATGAGAAAGTGATGCCCAACAGGTCTATAAGAGATACGGGAATCATCTCTTCAGTATTATCATGCCATACTACAATGCCAGGGTTCCAAGAAAATTTTATTAACTGGACATGGCTAGAGCAATTTATAGCATGACCACTGTTGCTGATAAGTTCAGAAATAACCTGTCCCATAGTTCCAACAAGTATCATCGAAGTAATTTGCACTAATTGCTCATGTTCTCCTGGATCCCATGGCAAAAGCCGCTTGACTTGAGATGCAGTATATGACAGTAACAATAACTGATTATTGATTTCACTTTGATCATAGAAATCAAACTCAAGAGGTGTTTCTCTGAGTTTCCAGTGTGAAATTATACTTTTCTCTTTGCTGTATATCTGATTCTCATGATCAACTATAGCACTAGCACCTGACAGACAAAGATCAACAATACCTCTGGTTACTATCTTTTTTTCCTTGCTGAGTTGGTTACGCCATTTTGTAAATTTGACATGGCACCAAGACACTTTACCAGCAGAAAACGATTCCTTCTCGGGATCAATTAAGGGTTGATGTTCCAGTTTCCAATATTCCTTCTGCATCAAAGAATTTCTGCACAACATTTTGCCTCAGAGAGTGAAAGCACCATCAATATATAGATCGCTGACCCTTGTTGGGTTGCTTGCATCACTTTCTGTAATAGCTGCACTTTCAGGCTGCTCATCCCAAAATTCAAAGGCACAACACTGGGACTGTTTTAGATGAAGAACACACTCATCAGGTGTTGCTGCTGTAACATTATTCAGTCCATTTTGTACCTCCAACTCCGGATATTCCACTGTGTGTAGTACAATCATGTTGGAACACACGCCAATGGTAATCAGGGTCGACCATGTTCCATACAAGTCATAATAGGGTAGGGAATGAGCAGCAACATGGCAGTGATATTTCAGTGAAATGAACCACTTGTGGTAGGACTGCTCAACAGAATATACATAAGCCAATATAACAGCATCTTCCATTACTCGTACATGATGTGGCTCAGCTACGGACTGTATGCCGGGGTTCCATGGCAATATAAGATTTGCATTGACTCCTTTATTCTGCACCCTCATGTCAGTGTTGAGTATTGCATTGAATACTTTCTAAACTAGAGAGTTAGCTCTCAAATGGATGCTCACAGATCTTGTACAGGTTTTGACCCTTGGGTACAAACAACCGACAGCCGAAGGCGGTGGTGAGACATCCGGCTGCGGTATCTCCTTCTCTGTGCTACACTGATCCATTTTAGTGATCACTGTGCTGCTGCAATACAGAGGTGCTGGCCGTGGTGGTCGTATCTCTGCAGGAAGGAACCCAACGACAAGCACCTGGCACACAGGGCTGATAGGAAACCATGATAGTGGCGCCACAATAGACATGTCCTTCTCTGGGCTGTCCTCATCGAGGCATTCTTCTAGAAAGGCACTTGTCACCATGGACTGTATTGGAATGACAGTGACAGTGGCTTTGAGGGCCGGTGACCTGGGAATGCAGATGGAGTCCTGGGCATCCACGCCAATGGTTCGGGTGGTGTTGATGTTGGTTGATGCACGCGCAGAGATGACATGCATGACCAACGTCACTGGCGGAGACAGGTGAGTGATTTTGGTTTTCAATCTTGCCTCCTTCAGACGCATAATGTCGCTCAGGCATTCAGTCAAACAGTTGGTGGGCAGCAATTTCGAAGCTTGTGTATATGAAAGAGACACTTCACTGGGGATGTGGTTCACCATGAAGGTCACTCGGGGGCGCCCTAATGACGCCATAAGCACTCGAGGTGGTGAGTGCAGGTGTAGCAGGGGGTCCGCTTGGAGGCGCGATGATGACGCAGGCAACAGAGGCGGTGGAGATGGCGGCGATGGTGGTGACTGCAGCAGGCGTTCCGCTCAGTGACGGAGGTCAGAACGCTGCTCGAGCATTCAGTCCAACGCCTGGTGGGCGCCAATGCTGAGGTGGTGCCGGCTGCTGCAACGGGAAACCTGCTTGTAGGCGTGGCGACAACGGCGATGGCATGGGAGGTGACGGTGGCGGTGGGGGATCTTGTAGCAAGAAGAACTTGACACTTGAGACATCGCAGATAGCTGCTGTCCCAGATCAGCGACTGCCTTCTGGACCTTGCCCACAACGGTCAGACACTTATTTAGTTTGTTGAACTGCGAAGATGACGGTGACACTGAGCGCTAAGTGGGCAAAATATTACTTGTGCTACACAACCATAAGCATGACACTTCACGCAGTTTTAACGTTTTTTTTTCGAAAGGGGATCTCCCCGGTCTCTGCATCAGAGTGATGCATACGGCCATCTTATTAACCAAATAAAAAGTTCCAACAAGGTCTCAAAGTCTCCAACTGGAAAAAGTAAAAAAAGCTCACACAGAGCCAAAATGAGCTAGAAACATAAACTAGCCAAATAAAGGACGCCACAACCGGCTGGCCAAAGAGAGATAGGTAAACTAATTGCCTATCCTATTACATGACCGCCATCCAAACCGGTTGAAGATACCCCGAGCTACCATCTCCCAGCGGATCGATCCAGTAACCAAATGCTCCCTGGCCTCCATCGGAGTGAGTAGCGACCACGCACGGATCAATGCCGTGGCTCGGAAAATAACCTGCAAAAATGAATACGTGATGTTCCGTTAAAAACCAAATCATTTCTGCAATTCCAGATAGCCCATAGCAAAGCGCATACTCCAACACGAATATGTCTCGCTAAGTCAGGCTCAATCCCATTAAGCCATGTCCCAAATAACGTGTTGACAGAATTCGGTGGAGTAATATTAAAAGCAATGTGGACCGTCTGCCAAAGAACGTTGGCTAACGGGCAATCAAGAAAAAGGTGCTTGATCGTCTCATCCCGATCACAGAAACTACACCTAGTAGGTCCTGTCCAATTACGCTTTATCGGGTTGTCCTTGGTTAAAATAACTTGTTTATGGACAAACCACATAAACACTTTTATTTTCAATGGAACTTTGACACCAAACATGCTTGGAGGTAGGAATGAAGCTCGAATTGATAACATCAATATACATTGATTTAACTGTGAATACTCCAGACCTATTAAGCTTCCAGCGTAATTCATCGGGTTGTTGAGAAAGCTGAACCTTCATCAGTCTCCTAACTAGACGGAGCCATTTTTCCCAACGATTGCCCGCTAGCGACCGTCTGAACTGAATATTAAGGGGGATAGATTAAAACACCGTTGCAACGAACACCTCACGTCGTTGAACAATACGATATAAAGACGGGTATTGAATGGTGTAACGCCCCGGATTCGATGCGCCAGGTGTCCGCCAGTTATTCGCTGTCGTTGCCATGTCATGTGCTTACGTGTTGCATTTTGCCATGTCATCATCTGCTCATGTGCGTCCCATTTGCATATGTGTTCGTCTCATGCATCCGAGCATTTTCCCCGTTGTCCGTTCCGCAATCCGGCACTCTTATGTCCCCCGGCGCCCCCTTTTGCCTCTTTTCATGTGCGGGTGTTAAACGGTCTCGGAATGGACCGAGGTTTATCAAGCGGCATTGGTACACCACCGGTAGACCGCCTGTCAAGTTTCGTGCCATTTGGAGGTCGTTTGATACTCCAACGGTTAACCGGGTAACCGTAAAGCCCTCTTTTGTCTTGCAGCCCAACACCCCTCCAAAGTGGCCAAAAACCCATCCTAACCCCCTCCATGCTCTCGGTCGTTCGATCACAATCGCGTGGCCGAAAACCGCTCTTCTTTTGGACACTCCTAGCTCCCTCTACCTATTTATATGTGCCTCCCGCAGTCCGAACCCTAGCCAAACTCCTCCCCGCCGCCGGACATGTCCGCCTCCGCGCCGGACGCGTCCACCCGCCAGCCTCCACCACACCCCGGCGAATCACATGCCTCCACGTCATCCCGCCGCCGCCCTCATCCAATCGGGGGGCGCCACGTCGCCACTCGGGCCGCCCCACTTCGCCGCGCCTCCACCGCGGGCCCGCCTGGCCCGTGGCCGGCCCTCCCGTGCCGCCCCGGGCCCGATCCCGCGCCCCGCGCCCGCTGCCCTAGCGCCGCCGCCAAAGACCGTCCTCCCCGCCGCCGCGCCCGCGACCTCCCGCGCTCACCGGAGCCCGCCTCCGCCTCCCGCTCCGGCCGCCTTCCGCCGGCGCCCCTCCTCGCCTTGCCGCCGGTGCACTGCTGCGCCCGCGCCTCCTCGCCCGCGCGACCCGCCACCCCGAGCCGCCGCTCACTGCCGCCTCGTCGTCGGCGTCGCCCGCCGTCCGGCCGCACCGTCCCCGGTCTCCCGCAGGCGCCGCCCCCGCGCCCCGCGCCGCCGTCCCATGGCCGCCGTTGCCCTGCTCCGGTCAGATCCGGGCTTGGTGCCCCGGATCCGGCCAACTCCGGCCGCCCCCTCGCCTCCCGGCCTCCTCCCCGAGCTCCGGCCGTCTTCCCCGTCTTCTCCGGCGGAGATCCGGCGAGATCCACCGCCGCCTCGAAATCCGTGCCGCGGTCAACCCTTCTCCCCGAGGTTGTTTTTCTGCCGTGTCCCCGAAATCCCTGACATTCTGATGCTATGTTTGACCTGCCATATCTGCATGTATACTGCTCCGTTTTGTGCGTGTAATATATCAAAATGTTCATTGTGAGATGGTCTTCATTTCATTCCATTGCACCATGTTCATTTGAGCTAATCTTGATGCCCTAATCTTCATTGCAAGAGTGCTATATGATGTTAATCTGCTGAAACTGTTATAACTTGGTGATTTGTCATTTTTGTTGCATTTGATGTGTACATCTTATGAGCATGAGTTCTACATGTGCTTTGTGCTATGTCATGCCATCTTTACAGGGGTGCTATCCATGTATTTTTGTGAGTCTTGTACTGAGTGCATCAAGCTTGTTAAGTCGAGAACTTGCTGTTGTTGTTTTGCTTGTCTGAATCTGCTATATCATGATGCTATGTAAACCTGCTGCTACAAGTCATTCTATGCATAATCTGGAGATGTTCACTAAGTATGTTTTGTTATACATGTCATGCTATATCCATACATGCCCCTGGTTGCATTTATAGCCTGCTGTAACTTGATGTTATCTTGCTCCAAATTTGCTAAATAATGTTGCTGTCAGCCTGTTAACATTAAGTTCAATCTTGCCATGATTGTTGCTAGTGATCCATGCACCCTATTAACTTGTTCTTGCCATGTTTAGTTTCATAAACATGTTTTGTTGCTGGTGCTATGCTTATCTTGTCATGCAATGACTTGTGGTGAGTGAATCGAGCTCGCAAAGATGCCTTCATAAAGTTGTTAATGCCATGCTCTGTTTCCTGAATCTGTTAACGAAACTTGCTATGTTTACATGGGTGCAACCATATTTTCTGTGCCCTTTTGGCTCATGGTCAGTAAGGGACTTTTGTTCTATGCAATTAGTAGATTCATGCCATGCCTTTGTTTGCATTGATAAGTTCCTGTAGCATGTTGTTTGATAGCTCTAAACATTGCAACCTAATGTTATTTCTGCAAAGTCTGAAACTGTTATTATTTGCAATCTTGCCATGTCTTTTTGAGCATGTTCTAGTTGTTTCTGGAGATAGCTCAGTGTTCGTGTTTTGTCATGCTTTACCTGTATTTCACGTCCGTGCCTTTTGTTTTCACGTTGAGATGCTGTAGCATAGTGTTTTGATGCTTGCAACATGCCTAATTGCTGTTTTGGACAGCTTATCCTTTAAACTTATATAGAGTGTATGTGTTGAACCGTTGCTCCGTTTTGAGTGTGCTCTATATGAAACTTGCTTGATTTTGCATGTAGTTTCATATTATCATGTTGCATCCTTGTTTTGAGGTGTTTGCTTGATGTTTGAGTGCTTTTTGCATCAATGCCATGTTTAGCTTGTTTTGCTCATATCTTCTAGGCCGTAGCTCCGAATTTAATGAACTTTATATGTAACTTGACTAAAATCTTGTGTAGATCATCTTGGTGCATCTTAACTTGCTGTTTAACAACTTGAACATAAGGTTTATTCAGGTTTGGCCCAATTTCGAAATTTGCATATGAGGACTTACCGGAATTGTTCTATGTTGTTTCCGGCCTCATTTAAACTTGCTTTGTTATGTTGCTCTTGTTTGCATCATCTCTTGCCATGAGTAGCTTCATGTAGCCTTCTCATGCATCATACTTGGTTGAGCATCATGCCTTGTTCATGTGTGGTGTGTTTACTATGTTGTGTGCTTCTTCTCGATAGTTCCCGTTTCATTGTGATCGTGAGGATTCGTTCGTCTACGCTTGGTTCGTCTTCGTGGCTTCATCTTCTTCATGGACCCGTTCTTATTCCTTGCGGGATTTCAGGCAAGATGACCGTCACCTTGGATCTCACTACTATCATTGCTATGCTAGTTGCTTCGTTCTATCGCTTTGCTGCGCTACCTATCTTTTGCTCTTCAAGCCTCCCAATTTGCCATGTCAGCCTCTAACCTTTTTCACCCTTCCTAGCAAACCGTTGTTTGGCTATGTTACCGCTTTGCTCAGCCCCTCTTATAGCGTTGCTAGGTGCAGGTGAAGATGAAGATTGCTCCATGTTGGATTATGTTTATGTTGGGATATCACAATATCTCTTATATTATTAATGCATCTATATACATGGTAAAGGGTGGAAGGCTCGGCCTTATGCCTGGTGTTTTGTTCCACTCTTGCCGCCCTAGTTTCCGTCATATCGGTATTATGTTCCCGGATTTTGCGTCCCTAACGCGGTTGGGTGATTTATGGGACCCCCTTGACAGTTCGATTTGAATAAAACTCCTCCAGCAAGGCCCAACCTTGGTTTTACCATTTGCCTCACCACTACCTACCTTTCCCTTGGGAGTAATTAACCCAAGGGTCATCTTTATTTAGCCCCCCTGGGCCAATGCTTCTCTAAGTGTTGGCCCGAACCGAGTAGACTGCGGGGCCCCCTCGGGGAAACTCGAGGTCTGGTTTTACTCGTAGGATGTCTCATCTGGTGTTACCCTGAGAATGAGATATGTGCAGCTCCTATCGGGATTGTCGGCGCATCGGGCGGCTTTGCTGGTCTTGTTTTACCATTGTCGAAATGTCTTGTAAACCGGGAGTCCGAGACTGATCGGGTCTTCCCGGGAGAAGGAATATCCTTCGTTGATCGCGAGAGTTTATCATGGGCTAAGTTGGGACACCCCTGCAGGGTATAAACTTTCGAAAGCCGTGCCCGCGGTTATGTGGCAGATAAGAATTTGTTAATGTCCGGTTGTAGTAAACTTGATGTAAACTCTTCTAAAATACACCAACTGTGTGCATAACCGTGATGGTCTCTTTTTGGGGTTGTTCGAGAGGAGAACACGGTTTCTGGGTTATGTCTGACGTAAGTAGGAGTTTAGGATCACTTCTTGATCATTTCTAGTTGACGACCATTCCTTTGTCTCTCTTCTCGCTCTCATTTGCGTTGGTTAGCCACCATATATGCTTAGTCGCTGCTGCAACCTCACCACTTTACCCCCTTCCTTTCCCATTAAGCTTTGCTAGTCTTGATACCCATGGTAATGGGATTGCTGAGTCCTCGTGGCTCACAGATTACTACAACAACAGTTGCAGGTGCAGGTTTTGTGATGATCATGACGCGAGAGTGATGTTTACTTGTTTTGGAGTTCTTCTTCTGCTTCTTCTTCGATCAGGGGATAGGCTCCAGGTCGGTAGCCTGGGCTAGCAGGGTGGATGCTGTTTGAGTTTCTGTTTATGTTTCATCCGTAGTCGGATGTTGATTTTGTATGTTGTGATGTTGTATTCGTGTGGCATTGTATGCCTTATGTATGTACCCCCATCTATTATGTAATATTGATGTAATGATATCCACCTTGCAAAAGCGTTTCAATATACGGGTCTATCCTTGGTGGTACCTTCGAGTTCCTTTTGGATAGGGTCGCATATTCGGCGTGACAAATGGCCAAGGGTGTCTCTCCGAGCCAAGTATCCTCCTAGAAACGTGTACTAGCACCGTTGCCAATAATAAACTTTGTCCTATTAAACAAGGATTGTTTGACTTTCATCAGTCCTTTCCAGAAAGGCGAGTCGGTCGGCCTGACTGTCACCTGGGACAAAGTTTTGGTCTGAAGGTACTTGCTACGAAGGATTTGCGCCCACGTGGCATCAATCTCACTGGACAGCTTCCACAGCCACTTACGGAGAAGGCATATGTTCTTAACTTCAAGATTCTCAATACCAAGACCCCCTTGGTTTTCGGTCTACAGATGATATCCCATTTAGCTAGCTGGTATTTTCTTTTTAGTTCATCACCCTGCCAAAAGAAACGCGATCGATAAAAGTCCAGTCTTTTCCTGACTCCAACTGAGACTTCAAAGAACGATAAGAGAAACATAGGAATACTCATGAGCACCGAATTTATCAGAATTAATCGGCCTCCATATGACATGAGCTTGCCCTTCCAGCAACTCAGTTTCTTTTCAAATCGGTCTTCGATGCACTTCCATTCTCTGTTTGTCAGCTTACGGTGGTGGATTGGTATACCTAGGTAAGAGAAAGGTAAAGCCCCCAAATCGCACCCAAACAATTGCCTATAAGCCTCTTGTTCATCCTTGGCTCTACCAAAGCAGAACAACTCGCTCTTGTGAAAGTTAATCTTTAACCTGGTCAATTGTTCGAAAAGGCATAACACCAGCTTCATATTTCTCGCCTTGGCCAAGTCATGCTCCATAAAGATGATTGTATCATCAGCGTACTGAAGGATGGATACACCTCCATCAACAAGATGAGGTATCAAGCCACCTACTTGACCATCCTCCTTAGCCCTTCCTATCAAAATTGCTAACATATCAACCACAATGTTAAACAGGATAGGGGACATCGGATCTCCTTGTCTTAGGCCTTTATGTGTCTAGAAGTAATGACCAATATCGTAATTCACTTTAATTCCAACACTCCCTTTTTGCGTAAACGATTCAAGCTGGCGGCGCCAGGCTTGATCAAAACCTTTCATACGCAATGCCTGTTGGAGGAATGGCCATTTGACTTTATCATACGCTTTCTCGAAATCCACCTTAAGAACTACTCCATCTAACTTTTTTGAATAGATTTCATGGACCGTTTCATGAAGGACGACCACCCCTTCAAGGATGTTTCTGTCCGACATGAAAGCAGTTTGGGATTGTTGCACCACATAATGCGCAATCTATGTGAGCCTATTAGTCCCGACCTTGGTGAAGATTTTGAAACTAACATTGAGTAGGAAGATCGGCCTGAACTGCTCTATTCTCACAGCATCCGTTTTCTTAGGAAGCAGTGTGATTGTTCCAAAATTCAAGTGAAATAAGTGAAGCTGTCCAGAGAACAGATCATGAAACATAGGTAACAAATCCCCCTTAATAATGTGCCAGCACTTTTTGTAGAACTCGACCGGGAATCCATCCGGTACGGGAGCCTTATTGTTTTTCATCTGTGCAATAGCATCAAACACCTCCTTCTCTGAGAACGGGGCAACCAGAATATCATTATCAACAGCCGATAGTTGAGGCACATCCTCAGTCCTGGACTCATCGAGGGACACACAACTATCCTCCGGAGGTCCAAATAACTGCTTGTAATACTCGGTTATATAAGTTTTTAGGTTGTCCTGTCCTAAAATAGTTCCTTCATCTTGTTCAAGTTGAAAGATCCTCTTCTTTCTATGCTTACCATTAGCAATCAAGTGAAAGAATTGAGTATTCGCGTCCCCTTGGATCACTTTGCGGACCTTAGCCCGCAATGCCCACTTTAATTCTTCTTGGCGGAGAAGTTCTTTCAACCTCTTCTCCGCCTCAGTTTTAACCTGAAGCTCTGCTGGCTGCAAAATCGTGGATTCAACCTTTAAGTCTAGGGTCTGAATAAGAGAAAGGAGCCTGTCCTTTTCAATCTTATACACCCCACTAAGGTGCTTAGCCCACCCCCGTAAGAAACTTCTCAAATACCTAATCTTATTCTGCCAACGCTCGACAGAAGTCCTACTTCCTGCACCTTTAGCCCATTCCCTGGCAATCAGGTCCAAGAAACCTTCGTGTTCGAACCAGGCCATCTTGAAGGAAAAGGTGTTTTTGTTTCCCACGTGGTTCGGCTCCCCTGAGTCCATGAACAAGGATGTGTGATCGGATATTCCACGTGAGAGGGCTTGTACCGTTACAAGAGGGAACTTCTGTTCCCACTCAAAGCTCGCGAGAACTCGATCACGCTTTTCATATGTCGGGTTTGGCATAGCATTAGCCCAGGTAAACTTTCTACCAGAAAGCTCTATCTCCCTTAGATCCAAGCTTTCAATAATGGTATTGAACATAAACGACCACCTGCCATCAAAATTATTATTATTCTTCTCCTCTCTCCTCCTAATGATATTGAAATCACCCCCAACTAAAATTGGAAGCTGCTCGGACCCACAGATTCAAACAAGGTCCGCCAGAAACTCCGGTTTAAGCTCGGGCTGTGCGGCACCATATACCGCCACCAAAGCCCAGTTGAAACCATCAGCTTTAGACCTGACTCGAAACTTAACCGTGAAGTCGCCCATCAATACACTTCGGACTTCTAGCGAATCGCATCTCACACCAAGCAAGATTCCACCCGATCTTCCTCGCGGAGGAAGACAATGCCAATCGAAATCAACACCACCTGCAAGAGAGGTAAAAAACTGGGGCGCAAAGTTTTCTCGACCCGTTTCCGGTAGAGCAATAAAATCTAAACGATGCTCCAGAGATGCCTCAGCAAGAAACCTTCTTTTAGCCAAGTCTTTCAGACCTCTGCTATTCCAAAAGATTCCTTTCATAATTCATCATGAAATTTTTTGGTAGTCCGAATCCTATCACTCCTACGAACTTCGGAATCGGGATAAATCTTTCGTTTCCACTTGCGCTTTGGTTTACTAGGTTCTCCCCCCCCCGGTCCTCATAACCGGGCTCAGCGGTACTAACAACTGCATTATCTAGAGGTACATCATCATCCTCAGACTCATGGTTGGATGGTGCTAGATCCGCACACAAATTATCGAGCACTCTGACCCCAACGCATTAGTCTCATCATCATTCATGGGTTTTACCGCTGCGAGATTACGAATAGTCTCTAAGGCACGCTCCGCCTCCAAATCTAAAAGATCATTCACCGAATTGGAAATTTCACTATCATTAGCCCCTAGCGAAACTCTTAATTGGTTTGCATTATTTATAATTTCCTCATTAGAAAAATGCAATAAAGAATTAGATATGTTGACGGACATACCAGTAGAGATCTCAGCATCACGAAGCTTGGCCGCCCTCATAGCGCACCTCTGCTGCATGTCATCAACCTCCGGAAGCTCCTGAATGCGAGCACTCATCCGTCTCCCCGTCGAGACCGGGTCAGGGATCCCGCCGAAAGCAACGACTTCCTCCCTAGTAAAACCTCGCACTGAATCCCGCACAGGGTCAACCAAGGTTACTGGAGGAGGCGCCAGAAGGCTCCCATGCCCCTCAGACAAGTGAGCCACACCGAGGCCCTGGGCCACGGGCAAGTCGGGAGAGGGGAGTGCTGGGGCCTCCTGCCCGAGCCCTCCTCCCGCCCCACCCCTCGGCCCAGAGGGAAGCTCCGGCGTCGTAGGAGACGCGGTCATCCTGACCGCCGAAGAAGAAGGAGGAGCCAGGGCCACCTGCCTAGAGCCCCCTCCCCAGCGCCACTAGAAGCGTGGGCGCCGTCGCCCCGACCGGAGAAGAAGTAGCCGAGGCCACCTGCCTCGGACCACCTCTCCCAGAACCAGCCAACGTCATCATGTCCAGCGTCACCGGCGTCTGGATAGGGAGGAGAGAAGTCGAGGCCACCTGCCCCGAACCCCCTCCCCCAAGCACCACTTCAGACCCAGTCATCATCTCCGGAGCCTTGGCCACAGGTAAAGTGAGGGAGATAGAAGCAACCATAGGCTCCACCTCCCCAAATCTAACCAAAGTCCTCGCCGACGGTGTCCTCACCAAGCCTCCAACCATGGATCCGCCAGCACCCTCGAACTCCAACATAGGGAGCGTGTGCTCAAACACATCATCCGAATCTACCCGGTCACTCCAAAGTCTGGGAGGGGCAGATGCTGGCTCAAAGGACCCAAAACGCAGCGAAGTCATAGGCACCGATGGAGAGGGTGCCAGCTCAACCCCGGCCCCATCCCCGGGCAACTGAGCAACATGGCCGGAACCGTTAGACCCCTCTCGCGTAGCCTCATCACTCGGTGCCCCCTTAGCCCCCGCACTGTCGTCAGCCTCGTGCATATCTACATCATTCCCATTAATCGCCTCAGCAAACAGATCAGTGTCCTCAAACTCGATCTCGAGAGGGAAAACCTCTCCCCTATAAGTCCAGTTGACCACATCAGGTACAAACTCAATATCCAGAACGCTCACTAGAATCCGGGCCACTCCATGAGCACGGGTAAAAGCCATATCCACTTTCTCCGTTTTCCCAACCATAATGCCCATACTGGACACGACTCGAACATCCTGCAAAGGCTTAGAGGGAGCCCCCGAAAACCTCAACCAGACCTGCGTAAGGGGCTTGCCCTGAGGCTCCACCTTCTTCCACTCGTGAAACTCCAGAATGCACTTAGTGCCAGGAACTCTACACAAGCCAAAGCTCAGCAGTCTATGCAAATCATCCACAGTGGGGAAGTCAACCTTAAAAACATTGGCCTCGAGACTGACCAGCTCCCATTGGAAGTCACCCGGTGCCAGCTCCTGAAGCCTCCGCACAATCTGAGACTCAGTCACCTCACCCTGGGTAGCTTTCACAATCCCAGTGGTCAAAACTCTGTGTCTCCTCCGGAATCTCTCTCGTAGCCGGGGACTCAAAGAACATCAGCTCAGCACAATATACTCCATACATTGTAAGAGCCAGAGCCTGGTCACGCAAAAACGGGCAATCCCCCGAGGCATGTGCTGGCTTGCCACACGAATCACACAACTCCGCCACGCACTCAGCAATGAAGTGGCCCTTCTCACCACAACGATATCATAACATCCTTTCCTTCTTACGCGCCCACTTGGACGCCTTCTCTGCATCAGACCTGTCGCTAGCCTCAGCCACAGCCCCAGTCGCAGGAACCTCCACATTGGCCAAGGCCGTGACCACATCCATCACCTGGCTAGGAAGATCAGTGGACTGAGCGTGATCGGCCTCTACGGCTGACGCCGCAGGGTCAACAACTGCCGGAGGCGGAGGCTGTCTGCGATACCTCCCACGGCCATCACCCAGACCACCACGATGTCCATGGTAGCCACCTCTCTGGCGGTGATCCGGACCGGAGGCTCCCTCGACAAATCCACCTGGAGGGCCGAGAAACAGTCTCTCAGAAGACCCGTCACTCTGCCAGGCATAACCACGACCTCCTCCCGTGGAAGAGGAACCACGATGTTGTCCATCTCCATACGCATCATAACCATCGTCCCCCACTGGCCTCGGGGCGGATCATCGGAATCTCTAGTGTTCGAATTCTGCCTCGTATGCGACAGTCCCGAACGGTTCTGAGCAGGCCTCGCGACGAAGTGAGGTGGAGGCGCGACACGAGGCTGACCGCCGGTAGGCGTTGGCACAATCCCAGGGGCTGCACCACCCCGGCCTACAGCAGTCACAACAGCCCACCCCGACCCGCGGCCGACTGCGCCACGGAAGCACCCGGCGCCGAAGGCCTCAGCCCGCCCCTTCCGGCCGCAGCTTGCAAAGGCACTTGCTCCGGCGGCCGAGCGCTCAAGTGGCCATTGCCGCGACCCTGGGTGCCCTAAGTCGCACCACCGCCCGCTGGCGGCCTTTGGCCAAGCGGCACCAGGGCACCACGTCCGGCACCCGCCAGCGGCGGCGAAGCAGCCCCGCCCCGACCTGCTGGAGCAGAGGCGGCGTGCTTTTTGGCCGGCGGCGCCGAAGCCCCGCGGCCGGCCATGGCCTGGAGAGGTCGGATCCTGCTTGCCCGACCAGAACCACACGCCGGGAAGCCGCGAGTCCCGCGCCTAGGAACCCTAGCACCAGCAGATGACGGCGCACGAGGGGAAGAACGATCGATCGCGTACATGCATGGGAAAACGCTACGACGAGGAATAAGGTCCGGTACAGCCTGGGCCACATACCCATCTGACCCTGGCCCATCCCCTCACGGGCCAAGCTCCCTCCGAGCCGGCCCAACGCTGCCCAACAAGCGATTCAAACGCTGCGATCGCATCTCCCGGATCCCGATCACCGGAACGGACATCACGGTCGCCGCCGACCCCGGACGAACGACCATCCGCTTCACATTCTTCCTTTTCTTAACATTAATCCACGACTCCAGCCTAATCATATGGAAAAGCATAAGATTTGGAAGACTCACCTTAGGGAGGGGACCCTTCCAACGTCTGAGCGCCGTCGCCACCATTCTCCGATGAACTACGCATCAGATCATCTCTTTCTTCTCGCCCGCGTGAAGTCCGATTCGTGCCGGATCGTCCGATGGCAGAACACGGTCGATCGTCGTTGCCACTTCATCTTCGTTATAACCTGAATGAAAAAACTCACAAATGAGATCTGAAGGCGTCGGTGAGGGCGGAGAATCCACCGGGGTCGCATCCCCATCGTCGTCGGCATCGTCCTCGTCGGATTCGGCAAGAGCCCAAAACTGGCCGCCGACGCGCCGGCGATCACCGGCGGCAATGGACGGCGCCAGCGCGGTCGCGTGCACGGGCGCCCGCCCTGTCGCCCGCCCAGTCACCCCCATCCCGCGAGGCTTTTCCGCCCCCATCATGAGACTTAATTAAAAATCTTGAGCCCCATACTAAACTTCGTCATTACTCGTGACCCGTGTAGGTCATAATCTACCTTGCCCTTCATCATTCACAAAGTTTTTCTTCCTCAACTATGGCTGAACGCAAAGTATCTCAAGCTTAGCTATGGATGCCAGATCTTAGCAAGCCCGTAACAAAATTCATCCATATTGTCAAGATCAAAACCGTGCAAAATTAGAGGGGTTGCAGCATGAATTTCCAATAGTTAGAACTCTCTAATCACTCTGCAAATACATGCAATGCCACATATCACCATATGCTCTAATTGTGCCTGCATCTACTCATAGATTTGCGCGTGGTGCCACCGTACGAGATCGTGCTACGCAACAAAAAGTTATGCTACATGATTACACCTGGAACACTATTAAGATGGTGGCGCGACAATGGTGGTGTCAAAGGTAACGGCGCAAGTGTGTATTGCGAACTACGGTGGATTTTAGTCGAACGTGTGTTTGGTAAGTTTCTGAAGTGACCTTGTTCATTCCATGCCCTTTGGTATAAATTATGGTTATCTTGAGTTCTTTTTTTGATTGGATTAACTTTATCTATGCTCATAGTTCAATTATAATGTAGTGCATTTGAATTATTTTATGTTTGTTTTAAAATTTGTGGAATTTTTCTCAATTATTTGAGTAAAGTTTTTGATAAATTGGCAAACTAAAGAATTAGGGGGGTTAAGTTTTAGGGGGTATGCTAAATAAAAAAAGGTTTAATAGTTAAAAAGTATTATTTTTCTAGGATGGGGAATAAGACGAGGATTAAACTTTAGGGGTCTGTCAAAGATTCCCTTACAGGATTGAAGGATAGGCGAAGTGCTAGAAATGCTTTATGCATTACAGATTTGTGAGGATATAGATGTAATTATGATCGCAACATTTTTTTTTCTAAAAGTGATCAATACCTTCTTTTTGCGAATAGTGATTAATACATTCTAAACAAAGAAGCATGCTACTATTTCTAACATTAAATAATAGATCTAAAGTTTAAGAGGATATGCTACCAGCCTCAAAGTAACTATTTCTCACCTATAATGTATATATTTTTATCGTGTATAATCACTAGTGACTAACACATACGCTAATTGAACTTTGAGTTTTTAAATTGTTGAGAATATGCTACCAAAATAAAGTACTCTTTCTTAATTAACATAGAACATTTTCATCTTGTAAATGTGAAGAAGTTGTTTGGGAGGTAGCTACTAGACAAAAAATAGCGTAATAATTTCTCACTGAAAATAGAAAATAATATTGTACGTGAGTAATCACTTGTGACTAAACATAGACTACTTTCGGTATATTAAAATTTAAGAGAGTATGCTATCGACGTATACGTAATTACCTTTTACTAAACATAGAGCATTTTATATTTGGTAATGAGGAATAACTTAACAAAGAA
Organism: Triticum timopheevii; assembly: GCA_963921465.1. NCBI lineage: Eukaryota > Viridiplantae > Streptophyta > Magnoliopsida > Poales > Poaceae > Triticum > Triticum timopheevii. Next base: position 440,581,896 of record OY997264.1, on the reverse strand, counting down.
GCAAATGGATTTGCGAATTACTTCTTACTAATTATAGATCATTTGTTGGGACATATATATTTGAACTGCCTAGGAAGCCAAAAGTAGTCAGGCTAACAAAAATCAATCACCAAATAGAGAGAGTGATATAGATATATATACGCGTGTTGTATGTTGAAGTTTATGATGGCGGGGAGCAGGGTAGTAGTCTTTGCGATGATTATCCTTGGATGTATCACTGTTCTTACCCAATGTAAGTGCACTATGAACAATTTAAGCAAATCTAATCATAAACTTTGGTTGTTTCAAATTAATTTTATGTCAGAAAACAAGATAAGAAGTTAACCTAAGCCCCTGAATTTATGTATGCAGCTCAAGGTACCGACCAGTTGGATGGCAACAAGTGGCAAACATGCACATGCCTTTTATATGATCCACCCAACTGCAAAAATAATTTGTGTTATTGTTGTTCTGACTTTGATCAAGGACCTTGCTTTGAAACATATTTAAAATGCAAAGCAGGTTGTGGTTGCCCTATTCTCCCAAATCCAATCGCTGCTCATGTTGTTCAATTGCCATGAGTTAGTGTTGTATACCAACTTTGATGCAGAATAAAGTTACCAAGAGATTTGAATAAATCGTTTTGATATGACAATCTTGTGCAGTCTTTTATTGTTGTGTTTTATTTTAATTTGTAATTAGTTTTGTCATATCATACCTGTGACATACATATTTGTATTAAAATTTTCCAACTTCCGTAAGTAGATCACATTCATATATTGTCAGGATTAATTACTATGGATCTTATAAAATGCAACTTTCTATAACCGAAGTTCATTTATATTATGTTAGTCACTTAGATGCAAGAAATGAACATGTTAAAGATGATTAACATGGCAAGCATAGGCATGGCGTGAAACTACACATTATGTAGTGCAATACTTATGTAGGATGCAAATGCATAAGAGCTATAGGTCAATGGCTATCATCATGTCAAGTTTGTAAATTTTAACAGATTATGTCAGTTATATTTTGATGCACTTCTGCAACAGAGTTTCCATCAAGCAAATTAATCCTAACATAGATGAAAATGCCATCATTACATAGAACACATAAAAATACACAACATTCATATAAGGCACGTTTTCATCGGATGCACAGATTAGAAGTTACAGCGGTTTTAATATACGGTAGTGCAGAGCCTTTCAGCTAGGCGCTTCACAATGTAGTGCTCAGCCTTTCACCTAGGCGCTGCACAACCAGGAGTGGGGCCTGGGGTGCCATGCTGCCCAGGAGTGTAGCGCCTGTCAGTCAGACGCTACGCAGTGTAGTGCAGCGCCCACCTATCGGGCGCTACACAAAAGGGTTAGGTGTGTGAATTTGTTTCGTCTATGGTTTAGTTTGTGAAACAGTTGTGCCTAGAGGTCAGTTTTGTCCATTTCGCCATTCATGTACTATATACTCCCTCCGGTCCTTTTTAGTCTGCATGTAAGTTTTGTCCGAAGTTAAAGTATCTCTACTTTGACCAAACTTATAGAAAAGTGTATCAACATTCATAATGGTAAATCAACATTGTTAGATTCATTACGAAATGTAGTTTCATAGTATATATATTTGATATTGTAAATGTTGATATTTTGTAATATAAATTTGGTCAAACTTTGCAAAGTTTGACTTGATACAAATGTAATATGCGGAGTAAAAAGGATCGGAGGGAGTATGTATTTAACTCAAGGCACAACCACAAGTATCCCATTTTGGTCACGTCACCCACCGGAAGTCCAAAACCAGAATCTTAATCCCCACAACTATCACAAATTAGACCGGACTAGCATAGTTCTGAGACCCACATGTTACACTCTCCCGGCCGCCAACACCGAGCCAAGGAACGGGCCGCTTCGCCGCTAGCTGCAGTAGACATGTGATGTGAAATGCAACTGGAGAAGATGCTCGCCTTGAGGTGCACGTCCGCATTGGACAACCAACAACTATGCTGGACCACCGGGTTGGGCGCGAGGCACGGTGTCCAGCACCGACGCAAACTACACGCCCTATCACAGGATGGCGCTGGCGGCATCTCGTGCGCACAGTTGATACGTCTCCAACGTATCTATAATTTTTGACTATTTCATGCTATTATATTATCTATTTTGGATGTTTTATATGCATTAATATGCTATTTTATGTTATTTTTGGGACTAACTTATTAACCCAGAGCCCAGTGTCAGTTCCTGTTTTTTCCTTGTTTTTGAGTTTTACAGAAAAAGAATATCAAACGGAGTCCAAACGGAATAAAACTTTCGCGATGATTTTTCTTGGACCAAAAGACACACGTGGGACTTAGAAAGGAAGGCGGAAGGGTCCCGAGGGCTCCACAAGCCCTCAAGGCGCGCCCTAGGGGGTGCCTTGTGGGCCCACGGGACTCCTCCAACCTTAATTCTTGGCCTATAAATTCAGAATTATTCCCAAACGACCAGAAGCGTCCACCAAAATACTTTTCCGCCGTCGCAACCTTCTGTACCTGTGAGATCCCATCTAGGGACCTTTTCCGACACCCTGCCAAAGGGGGATTCGATTACGGAGGGCTTCTACATCAACCATATTGCCCTTCCGATGAAGCATGAGTAGTTGACCACATACCTATGGGTCCATAGCTAGTAGCTAGATGGCTTCTTCTCTCTCTTTGATCCTCAATACCATGTTCTCTTCGATGTTCTTGGAGATCTATCCGATGTAATATTCTTTTGCGGTGTGTTTGTCGAGATCCGATGGATTGTGGATTTATGATCAGATTATCTATGAATATTATTTAAATCTTATCTGAATTCTTATATGCATGATTTGATATCTTTGTATTTCTCTTCAAATTATCGGTTTGGTTTGGCCAACTAGATTGGTTTTTCTTGCAATGGGAGAGGTGCTTAGTTTTGGGTTCAATCTTGCGGTGTCCTCACCCAGTGACAAAGTAGGGGTAGCGAGGCACGTATTTTTATTGTTGCCATCAAGGATAAAAAGATGGGGTTTTCATCATATTGCTTGAGTCTATCCCTCTACATCATGTCATCTTGCTTAAGGCGTTACTCCGTTCTTATGAACTTAATACTCTAGATGCATGTTGGATAGCGATCGATGTGTGGAGTAATAGTAGTAGATGCAAGCAGGAGTCGGTCTACTTGACACGGACGTGATGCCTATATGCATAATCATTGCCTTGGATATCGTCATAACTTTGCGCTTTTCTATCAATTGCTCGACTGTAATTTTTTCACCCACCGTATTATTTGCCTTCAAGAGAGAAGCCTCTAGTGAAACCTATGGCCCCCGGGTCTATTTCCCATCACATATTTTTTTCATCTATAAACCAAAAAACCCAAAAATATCTCGCTGCAATTTATTTACTTTTACTTTGTTTTACGTTTTAGTAATATTTTATATCTATCTTTATCAGATATCACCTTTGCGAGTGACCGTGAAGGGATTTATAACCCCTTTATGGCGTTGGGTGCAAGTGTTTGATTGTTTGTGCAAGTGCATAGATTGGAGACTTGCTTGTATCTTCTACTGGATTGATACCTTGGTTCTTAACTGAGGTAAATACTTATCTCTACTTTGCCGCATCACCCTTTCCTCTTCAAAGAAAAACCAACGCAAGCTCAAGAAGTAGCAATAGTGCGCAGGACCAACGGCTTGTCACGGCTAACATCAGCGGCATATGGTCCTCACCATCGAGCTTCATCTCGCTGCACTCCCCGTAATGCTCTATGATGACAGCGGTGACATGCTCTTGTCAGAGCAGCTGGATTATGTATGACGCTAACGTGCGCCATGAGAAGCGCCACGACATCGTGGGCGGGCTGGCCGTCGGCGGTGCCAAGCGAAACTACGCGCTGGTACATGGTGTGATCGATGCGGTGGAAGCCAGACACATCGTGCATGTTGGGCTCCATGACCGGCTGATAACCCACAAGTATAGGGGATCGTTTGTAGCCTTTTTCGAGAAATAAGAGTGTCGAACCAACGAGGAGCTAAAGGTAGAACAAATATTTGAAGGAAATATGCCCTAGAGGCAATAATAAAGTTGTTATTTATATTTCTTTATATCATGATAAATGTTTATTATTCATGCTAGAATTGTATTAGCCGAAAACTTAGTACATGTGTGAATACATAGACAAACAGAGTGTCCCTAGTATGCCTCTACTTGACTAGCTCGTTAATCAAAGATGGTTAAGTTTCCTGACCATAGACATGTGTTGTCATTTGATGAACGGGATCACATCATTAGAGAAAGATGTGATGGACAAGACCCATCCGTTAGCTTAGCATAATGATCATTTAGTTTTATTGCTATTGTTTTCTTTATGACTTATACATGTTCCTCAGACTATGAGATTATGCAACTCCCGAATACCGGAGGAACACCTTATGTGCTATCAAACGTCACACCATAACTAGGTGATTATAAAGATGCTCTACAGGTGTCTCCGATGGGGCCGGTGCGCCCCCCACAAGGGAGGTGGCTGAATTGGACTTGGGAAGGGGGTGCTTCCCCTTTCCCCCTCCGGTAGAAGGAAAAAATGGTGGGGCTGAATCCTACTAGGACTGGAGTCCTAGTAGGACTCCCCTAGCATTGTCCAGCAGCCCGAAGAGTCAGCCAGGAAGCTCTGGACTAGGTTCTTAGTTAAAAAGAACCAAATCGTCGACTGTCCGGACGCGGAAGCCCTTGCGGCCTTCAAACACAGCGTCCAGGATGAATGGCTTGCCCGCCACCTCGGCCAAGAAAGACCTAAATTCATGACATCCCTTACCGCTCTAATGACCCGCTTTTGTGCGGGAGAAGATAGCTGGCTCGCTCGTAGAAGCAACAGCGCCTGCGACCCGGGCACTTCCGAAATCCGAGACGGCAATGGCAAGCCAGGACGCAGCAAACACAAAAGTCGCAATGATAATGAAAGATCACGTGACACAGCGGTCAATGCCAGATTCAGTAGTCCCCAATCCGGTCAACGGAAAAAGCCATTCAAGGCGAACAGAGACGGACCATCCAGTCTAGACAGGATATTGGATCGACCCTGCGAGATTCACGGCCACCCCGATAAACCAGCTAATCATACCAACAGAAGCTGTTGGGTCTTCAAGCAGGCCGGAAAGCTCAACGCCAAACACAAAGCGAAGAGGCCGCCCGGCGATTGGGACGGCGAAGAGATCCACCAACCAAAAACCGGGGGTCAGAAGCAATTTCCCCCCGAAGCAAAAACAGTAAACATGGTATACGTGACACACACCCATAGAGGTGAGCGCACGAAACACTCCCTCCGTACAGGAAACCATACTACAGCTACCTCAGCCGAACTACACAGCGGCCTTATCACGCCGCATACCACGTCGGCCATCAAGCCGCCAGTCTCCATTCAACATGACCGATCAATGTCCATATTAGACTAGCAATTCGGCTTCCGCCGTTCGCCTAATATGCCTTCAAAGTGGGTACCGCGCATGCATAATTATGCACTTAAAATACCCTGGGCATTGGCGGAAGCACAATACGGGTGTGCTTGCAACCCCTCTACTTTTTAACTGCCTTTTTTCTTTTTATTATCCTCCACAGGTAGCTCAAAGGGCCGGTCACCCCGAGGACTCTACCAGAGTTCGGGTTCGTACAATCATCCAAGGGTTATTCCTGTCAAGGGATCCCTTAACCAAGGACAGGTGGCCCAGACGTGCGACAGGAGGTACAAATTAACTTTTTGTAGACCGAACTCTCTATTCCGAGCCTGTAAAGTGCCTTGTTCCTCAGCCTTCGACCCCTGGCATGTCAAATAGCTAGGGTTGCGGCTTTTTTATCTATATAAGAATTGGTGTATCACTCAGCTCCCAGTAAACACAACTAGTGTCCAGTATTGACTTTTTCCTAGTCGATCCGAATTTTTGCTCCTGTGGTTGTTTTACACACACACCTCGGCATAGCTCGCCAGGGGCTCGGTATGGGAACAAATGAGTTACCGGCAAGTCCGAACAACTTTATAGCATACTTTGGTATGTGCAGATTGCATAGCCTTATCTTTCAGTAATGCAGGTATAACGATCTCAATCTTTTTTTACATGATGGAAGATGTTACATATCACCAAAATATCCCATCCCATTTTGTTTGCCGCATTTATGGGGGTCAATTTTAACTGATTTCAGGAAGTAGTCAATTCAAATTGGTTTTAGGCAGCACACCTGGAAGTAGCACATAGTTTTCATGTTACATCAAAGCAAGCGATATATAGCAGTGAAAGAAAGGGTAATAATAAACTGGCCACCGAATTATCAAAGCAGCTGGAGAGTTTAGAGCATAATAGTACTTCAAATTTAGCATCTTCAACCATCTGACAATATTTAGTTGTCCGAAACATTTGAACAGTCAAGTAACAGAAAGCTAGAAACCTGTCAGATTAGTGAAGATGCTTAATTTGACTCTTCAGGAGACTTTCAGTAAAGCACTTATTTTGCTCATCGCGTGATATCTCTAGTAAAGCTTTCTGTTAGCTATAGTATTTGTTAGTTAGACGTCGGGTTGTGGCCTTAGAGCTAGCTGGTTGGGCTGCGGCAAGTTACATAGCAAGTAAACTTTAGTACAATGATTCAGTTTTTTTCTTTGTATTACGGGCAACTGCTGAAATAGGAAGGGATGGATCCAGACAACGTTTCAGTTATGCACTTCAGCATGCAAGAATTTCAGAGGATTAGAGACCATGCCCTTTTTTCTTATGAATTGGCATGTTTGTCCAACATGAAGTGTCCCTTTTATCTTGGTATATGTGTGTTCTTTTATGAGTCTTATGTGGAAACAGAAGAATAATATAAATGTAATTCATTTTCCAGGAGTTACTATGGATTAAATCTGGAGGGTATTGCAGTAAACGGAAAAAAATTGCTAACTGAACCGTCAGTGTTTGAGCAATCACACGGATACCATACTATTGCGGATTCCGGGACTACCTTAGCATTCCTCGCGGATAAAGCTTTTGATCCATTCGTTACTGCGGTCAGTATACATTTCATCATCTCCTTTTTTCTTTTTGAACGTCATTTCATCATTTCCTTGATACAATGAGCATAAAAGACCGAGCACGAGTACATGAGCCTTGGCCAGAAAGCTCTTCCCTGTCTCTAATTCTGGGCCACCAAATCCCCTCGTCGACTGCAGCGGCCTTGTTCCAGTCAGCTCCTAAGGACATCTCCAGCCGTTCGGCCCCCCAGGGCGCCTAAATAGAGCGGCCTGGGGGCGTGCCGGCGCTAGTTCGGCCCCTGGGGGCGACCTAGCTCCCAGTCACGCCCCCACGCTCCGGCCCCAGGATGCGGGAAATTTAAACTTGGTCGTTCCCGCTCTTAAAAGACGCCGCAAATCCGGCGATCGGACGTAGTCTGGCGTTACAAAAAACAGAGCGCCGCCGCCGCAAGTTCGCGTGCGCAACGATTCACTCGGTAGGGTCGGCTCCAGGCGTTGGCGGAGTCGGAGCTGCTTCGGTGCTGGGCTGCGTCGGCGCGGCTTCGGCATTGCTGGGCGGCGATGTAGAGGCGTCGTTCGGGCTTGGCGTCCGTTTTGTCGTGGGCGTCGTCGGCGTCGTCGGCGTTAAAGGCAGCTCGTTCAGGATGAGGCCGCGCTGCACCAGGTACCACGCCTTGAGCTTCTCGTCGTTGCTCTGGAGCATGTCCGCCCCGCCCATCAGAAAAGCCATGTCGGTGTTCCTCTTCTTCGCGGCGACGTCCGTCCGGAGCAGGTCGAGCTTGATGGCGCTGTTCTTCATTAGCGACGACCACCGCGCCTCGGTCTTCTCTTCGCGTAGGACGGCCCGGGCCTGGGCGTCGGCGAGGCAATGCTCGATGGACTCCTGCACTCGCGCGGTTGCCGCGTCGGCGTTTTTCCCCTTCTTTGCCAATTTGTGGCCGTCCGGCCGCCCCTCTGACGCGCCCGGAGTCGTCGCGTCCGGCTTGTATGTCTCCTTGGCCTTGTTGAGGGCACGTCGGACTTCCGCCCACTTCTCGCACTTGTCAATGCTCTTGTAGACGTGGAGGTGCTTGAAGTCGGCGTCTTGGTTGTCGCCCCGATACATGGCGAATATACGCAGAAGCTGCGCGGAAGGACGAACAGTTGGCGGGCGGCGGGCGTAGGGGACGAAGATATGCGGGCAAACGACATCCGTACCTGATCCTCAACGCTGGCGCCGCTCTCCGGGCGAGCCGCGACCTCCTCGATGATTCCATGCCATTTGTTGCACGCCAACTGGATACGCCCCCAATGGTTCGCCATCGCCTTGGAGCCGCGCTGCATGTAGACGCCTTTGAAGTAGGGGTCGACGAGCTTCCGCTCGTCGAACTCGGCCTTGATGCGGTCCCAGTACGTCTCCAAGCTCTGGTTTGCGCCGGTGGTCGGGTCGAGGCAGACGACTTTCCATGCTTCGGCGAGGCATTCCTCCTCCTTGGACGTTCACTTGATGCGTGGTTTGCCTGACCTAGCCGCCCGCTTCTTCTTCTTCTGGCGCCCCTTCATCGGAACAGGAGCCGGCTCCTCCTCCTCCTCCTCCTCGTCCTCCTCCTCCTCCTCGGGTTCCTGCGCGTCGTCGCCGTAGACGTAGCCGAGCTCGGCCTCCATGTCGCCGCTGAGGTCCACTACCTCATCCTGGGTGGCGAACCCGGGAGACGCGGCGGCCGCGGTCGATCCTGTCGCGATGATGTCGTTCATGTTGGCTCCCGTGTCGTCGGCGTCGCCGAGGTGCGAGAAGGGTAGCGGTCCACGGTAGAGATGGGGCGTCGGTGTGGACTCGTAGGCGGCGGGCGGCGAGTAGTTGTATGGAGGGTACTGCATGCCGACGAAGGCGGGCGAGGGCGTGCGCGTAGCAGGGTGACCATGAGGGAAGGTCACGTTTGGGTTGAACCCACCGTGCGCGTCACCGTCGGCGTAGCCGGGCGACGATGAACCCCATGGAGATCCGGCGCCTAGCTGTCCCCGGGCGCGTACTGGGCGTGGCTGACGACGGGTGGATTCATCCCCGCCTGGTCGACCGATGAGGAAGACGCCGCCGCGCGCGCCGCGTTGTCGCGGGCCTTCTTGGCTATGGCCCTGTTCCGCCTGTCGGCGGTGACTGCTTCGCGCCGCTGAACTTCCACCCTCCACTCGGCGTTCGACAGGCCCGGTGGCTTCGATGGCGGCGCCCTCGGCTTCCTCTGCTTCGGCTGGGCCATGGCGCTAGTCGCGGTTGCCGCCGCGCGCGGCATGGCGTACTTCTTCGGCGGCATGGCGGCGACTGGAAGGCGAGCGGGAGGGGAAGGGGGTTTGGCGGGAGAAAGGGAGAGAATGGCGGGAGGAAGGCGAGCGAGCGGGAGAGATGCGAGGGAAAAGCGTCAAGAAACGGCGGGAAAAGGCCCTCGGGTCGCCTCCAAGGCGGTCCCACACGCCTTTTTCGCTTGTGCCGGCTCCCCAAGCGCCCCCAGGGCGCCGGGTTCGGCCTGGGTCCGCCGGCACCAGCTTTGGCCCGAGCTGGCGAAAAATGGGCTTCTGGGGGCGCGACTGGGGCCTTTTGTTGGCGCCGGCGCGGCAAAATCGCCTGGGGAGGGCCTGTTGGGGGCGCGGCTGGAGATGCCCTAACCCTAGACCACGAAATGTTCCCCACTTCTTATTGACCATGAGTACAGGAGCATGCTACACTGTTCCGTGTTCATTCTCGTGGTGATATTGGGGACCCAACGACAGACAGTGGAGGCTCGTCAGGGCCAGAACTGTAACACCCTAGAGGAGAAAGGGGATCGAAGAGCATAGAGGGAGGAGAGGAGCACAGGGGAGTAGATGAGGAAGAATTTGGACGAGGGGAAAGTTTAATTCATCCATCACGCGCTGCCTCTCGTTCAGGGTTAGCTGCCACTCTGGCCAACTCTTACATGGCCTCTGGCCCAACACATTTACTCGGCCCACACCTTACATGGCCTCGGGCCCAGTCGATGACACCAGCTGAGGTTCAGGTTTTCCTCCAAAAAAAAGAAAAAAAAAGCTAAGGTTCAGGTTGCAGTTCAGTTAGCTGAACTGCACTTCTTCAGTCCGCTGCAGAGGATGCATCCGCAGGCGCGACCAGAACATTCTATTCAATATTTCAACGGACACATAGTTAAGTTACGTAGTAAGTATGATTTGTTTCCGCAGACAACTAGTGTTGTATGTTCGGATCCACCCACGTTACAAAGTGCCTGTACTAGAGTTTTTGTTTTAGTTGATTCTCCAATTTTGGAGCTTGCTACCACGTACAGTATCAAGAGATTTCCATCTCACTGTGGTGCTTACAGTTCTTAATGCAACCAATTCATGCATGTTAATACTCGGTCATGCTTCAACCTGGGAAGTGCTCATGTTAGTCCAGTGCCACATTTTCAGGTCTGTCCAAATATGACTAATAAAGTCTTGTTGATATTTTAAGAATGCCCAAATTATATTGTAGTCATTGTGCCTGTAAATTATTAGTAATCAGAAATGATACGCATAAGCGAAGGATTATAAATGAAATAGTAACTATTTGTAGTAGTGAGGTAATCTCGGTTGAACTCCCAACACAACCTATGGTCTTCCATTAGCGCACAGTACACGTTCCCGATTTAATTTTGGTTTTTTATTGTAGCCTTTAGGTTTATGTTTTTATTTGGTAAGCCTGCGTCATGAGTCCCGATTGAGTATATTGCATTCTGATCAAATTCTAGTGCCATACGCATCTATAGTTGTGTGTGCTCCTTCAACCAGATCAAACATAAGTCCGTATCGCAGCGTGAAATCTTCAGATAACCATAGATGTGCCGGTCTTATGTATTTATATGGCGGCCCTGTTTAGCAAAGCTGCAAAATCATCAACTTCTCACAGAATTTTATAATCCAATCATTTGAATTTGTTGCAGATTGCTTCTGCGGTCTCTCAGTCCGTACGCCCGGTCATCAGGAAGGGCGTCCAGTGTTTCATTACTTCTGGCAGGTCTTTCTCTTTCTTTATAAGAATGAATTTAACAACTCTGACATATCATGGAGCAAGCTGACTTACTCACACGTACCTTTTTCTTCTCCACTACTAGTGTTGACGTGTCATTTCCATCTGTGACACTGTTTTTTGCGGGTGCTGCGGTGATGCAACTAAAGCCACACAACTACCTGGTTTTATCTGTAAGTCTTAAGGAATTTCTGTGCTGTGCTATCTTCTTAGGAGTAGTAGCTGTATACCTAGTTGATTGTTTGTTAACTTGTTTGAAATCATACGACAATACAGGATGACCAATTAGCATACTGCATTGCCTGGCAAAGGGGTAAACAACTCACTATACTTGGAGGTTAGTCTCTAACTACAAGATCACGATGTTGTTCCATCTTGAATGTCAAATATCCAAAATTTAGTTGGTGAATGGCCCTAAGGCTTGACTTTTTTGCTTTTTCGTAGACATTGTTTTAATGGATAAAATCATTGTTCACGACATCGAAAACATGCGCCTTGGCTGGGTTGATTATGATTGTGAGTTCTTTTTATTTCATTATTACCAATTTGATAGCAAGTTGTTTGTTTTTGTATCCTTGAGATCAATTAATAATTATAAGTTTCTTATCAGGCTCCTATCCGGTCAACATCACAACATCATCTGGGACAAGACACGGCCACATCTACACGTTCTCGATAATTATTTTTGTGCTTCTGCTTCTCTTTTGGTATGCCTAATTACAAGGTACTATGATGTATATATTGTTAGCATGAATTCTTTATCAGCCTTTAAGCATGATCACTTCTTGATCCCTCTCATCAACTAATTACTATTAGTAGCTGACAGAGAAGAAGATCCCTGATAGATCAGACATGGATTCCAAGTGGAAATGAAGCACAAGTTCAGAAAAAGAGAGCAGGAACTGGAAGAACACAAAGTAACTCTATATGGTGTATGTGTAGCTGTATACTGATATATTGATGTAAACCAATATTTGGCAGAATGATTGATTGATACAATCCATTCGGTTACAGGTCGTTATTTAGACTAAGGAAAAATAATAGTAGCAAAAGGTGAAACACTGACAGCCGTAGATCTTATCTCATCTTAGCCCTCCAATCCTCTCACTTATCCTCTACCTCTAATACCTGGCATTCCACCCCTCTTGAAATCACACTTGCCCTCAAGTGTGGTGTTGGCTTGCAGTATGCAAAAGGCAGATTCATATCAGAATGTTCAGCTTCAAGGAGGCATATAGGATAACAGCCAAACTGTAGGTATCCAACACATAATGTCAGGTAGCTGTAGCTTGAACTATCTCTGGTTATGTGAGCAATGCAGTTTCAGTACATGACGATCACACGTTGGTTTCAATGAGAAAACATGGTAATTCCCAACAGTGTAATGAATGCGAGTAGAGTATGTATACGTGCTGCAACAATAGTCACTGTAGTGTAACGTGTCCTGACCACCGTAAGCTCGGATTGCTTTTCTGGTGGTTCAACAAGAGAGGCAATAGTATTGGCTTGACAACTTGACCTGATTTGAAATCCCGGCCCCACAATTCCACTATTAAAAGATTGAGTGAATAATGAAATGTTACCGCACCAATTGACCTGTAACTTTGCAACTGCAAGGTGTTTTGTGATACGAGGTCTCCTGCATACGTGACATCTCAAGAGGCCAACAGTCATTAATAAATGCCCTTAGTAATGAATGCTCTTATTCAAATACAAGAATTTTCTGAGCTGAAAAGTTTGATTTCTGCAATGCTTGACTGATGATTATGATAGAATTGCACATCAAAATAATTGGAAGTGGCATAGTCTGCGCTCTGTAAATGCTCACAAGCAAGGGTGGAGGCCATAGTGGTTGCAAACTGAAAACCATACTTTTTTTTGCGCATAAAAAACTGAAAACCATACTTGTAGTAGACTTACTATCACTGGTGCCATGCCTTGTAGAAGCAACCATTGTTAGTATCACAGTAAGTGTCTCCATTGAGATTTGATCAGAAGGACATTCAGCAAACACTCGTTGCTTCAGATGAAAGAGATCTTCATGAGCTAGACAATCTTGGTATGAGAAAGTGATGCCCAACAGGTCTATAAGAGATACGGGAATCATCTCTTCAGTATTATCATGCCATACTACAATGCCAGGGTTCCAAGAAAATTTTATTAACTGGACATGGCTAGAGCAATTTATAGCATGACCACTGTTGCTGATAAGTTCAGAAATAACCTGTCCCATAGTTCCAACAAGTATCATCGAAGTAATTTGCACTAATTGCTCATGTTCTCCTGGATCCCATGGCAAAAGCCGCTTGACTTGAGATGCAGTATATGACAGTAACAATAACTGATTATTGATTTCACTTTGATCATAGAAATCAAACTCAAGAGGTGTTTCTCTGAGTTTCCAGTGTGAAATTATACTTTTCTCTTTGCTGTATATCTGATTCTCATGATCAACTATAGCACTAGCACCTGACAGACAAAGATCAACAATACCTCTGGTTACTATCTTTTTTTCCTTGCTGAGTTGGTTACGCCATTTTGTAAATTTGACATGGCACCAAGACACTTTACCAGCAGAAAACGATTCCTTCTCGGGATCAATTAAGGGTTGATGTTCCAGTTTCCAATATTCCTTCTGCATCAAAGAATTTCTGCACAACATTTTGCCTCAGAGAGTGAAAGCACCATCAATATATAGATCGCTGACCCTTGTTGGGTTGCTTGCATCACTTTCTGTAATAGCTGCACTTTCAGGCTGCTCATCCCAAAATTCAAAGGCACAACACTGGGACTGTTTTAGATGAAGAACACACTCATCAGGTGTTGCTGCTGTAACATTATTCAGTCCATTTTGTACCTCCAACTCCGGATATTCCACTGTGTGTAGTACAATCATGTTGGAACACACGCCAATGGTAATCAGGGTCGACCATGTTCCATACAAGTCATAATAGGGTAGGGAATGAGCAGCAACATGGCAGTGATATTTCAGTGAAATGAACCACTTGTGGTAGGACTGCTCAACAGAATATACATAAGCCAATATAACAGCATCTTCCATTACTCGTACATGATGTGGCTCAGCTACGGACTGTATGCCGGGGTTCCATGGCAATATAAGATTTGCATTGACTCCTTTATTCTGCACCCTCATGTCAGTGTTGAGTATTGCATTGAATACTTTCTGAACTAGAGAGTTAGCTCTCAAATGGCTGCTCACAGATCTTGTATAGGTGTTGACCTTTGGGTACAAACAACCGACAGCCGAAGGCGGTGGTGAGACATCCGGCTGCGGTATCTCCTTCTCTGTGCTACACTGATCCATTTTAGTGATCACTGTGCTGCTGCAATCCAGAGGTGCTGGCCATGGTGGTCGTATCTCTGCAGGAAGGAACCCAACGACAAGCACCTGGCACACAGGGCTGATAGGAAACCATGATAGTGGCGCCACAATAGACATGTCCTTCTCTGGGCTGTCCTCGTCGAGGCATTCTTCTACAAAGGCACTTGTCACCATGGACTGTATTGAAACGACAGTGACAGTGGCTTTGAGGGCCGGTGACCTGGGAATGCAGATGGAGTCCTGGGCATCCACACCAACGGTTCGGGTGGTGTTGATGTTGGTTGATGCACGCGCAGAGATGACATGCATGACCAACGTCACTGGCGGAGACAGGTGAGTGATTTTGGTTGTCAACCTTGCCTCCTTCAGACGCATAATGTCGCTCGGGCATTCAGTCAAACAGTTAGTGGGCAGCAATTTCGAAGCTTGTGTATATGAAAGAGACACTTCACTGGGGATGTGGTTCACCACAAATGTCACTCGGGGGCGCCCTAATGACGCCGTAAGCACTGGAGGTGGTGAGTGCAGGTGCAGCAGGGGGTCCGCTTGGAGGCGCGATGATGACGCAGGCAACAGAGGCGGTGGAGATGGCGGCGATGGTGGTGACTGCAGCAGGCGTTCCGCTCAGTGACGGAGGTCAGAACACTGCTCGAGCATTCAGTCCAACGCCTGGTGGGCGCCAATGCTGAGGCGGTGCCGGCTGCTGCAACGGGAAACCTGCTTGTAGGCGTGGCGACGACGGCGATGGCATTGGAGGTGACGGTGGCGGTGGGGGATCTTGTAGCAAGAAGAACTTGACACTTGAGACATCGCAGATAGCTGCTGTCCCAGATCAGCGACTGCCTTCTGGACCTTGCCCACAAGCTCAGACATCTCATTTAGTTTGTTGAACTGCGAAGATACGGTGACACGAGCGCGGTGGCGGCATGGAGGGCCTGATGGTTGGGTCGGCATCATGCGGGTTGTGCCCTCCGGACAGATCTGATCTGACCGGTGCGGCCTGCTCGATGTGCGGCGGCTCAGATCGGCGGCGATCCATGCACACAATACGTGATGGAGGTTCTTCGAGCGGATCCGGGTGAAAACCTTGTGCTCGGCTTGATGCCAAGACCGGCGTTGGTGGCATCCTTTTGTGTCATTACCTTCTTGAAGGCATCGCCGTGGAGAAGCTCTAGACCTCTATCCGCTACCTCCGGGGGAAACCCTAGATCAGTTGATCGGATGACAGCGACGCGTTGGTGTCGTTTCCTTCTTGGGGGCGTCATTCTTGGAGGCGGACATGGGATCTAGGGACCAGCGGGCACCTTTTTTTGTGGAGCGGTGCTTCATCCTTCACATTGATGACGGCGGATCTCGGCGGCGTGGTGCAGTGGAGACTCGGCGCCCGATGCGCGGTGATGGACTCGCGCAGGTGGATGTAGTTGTCTGGCGTCAAGGTGGCGTCGATGGCGGAGTGGCCTGACAAGGTAGAAGCCTCAATATCTGCTCTGAAGACGGACCTGTGGAAAATGGCGGCAACGACACATGTGAGTGCGTCAGACCAGTTTATGCCCCAGACCCGGTATGTGGCTCGGCCGGGGTTTCTGGCTTTTGATGATAGGCTTAGGTAAGTAGTCCGGGTATTTGACCCAGGTAGCACCCCTTCATCATATGGATAGGAGTAGTGGTATATGTTGCCAAGATGGCGGATTCAGGCATATTGTTGTAATACTTTGTAAGGTCTCGAGAATAATCAATAAAGTGGCCGTATGCATCTCTCAGATGCAGAGGTCGGGGGTCATCCTCCTTTTCTAAAAAAAACGAGCGCTGTGGTCACGAGGTCACGGATCTGAGAAGTTGGGGTTGCGGACGAGCTGGGTGGAGTAGCTGAATCGGCCACTCACCCCCACAGGACCGAAAGTACATTTGTACACCTAGGAGCAAATGCTCCTGGTGTGAACAGTACAACAAAAAAATCAAAAAATTCTGAATTTTTTCTGGGGACATACTTTAGCAAATGTTTGTCGTGCATGCAAAATTTTATCACGAAATCACATTGATGCAAGTTGTACCAAAGAAAACAAAATCAAAGCTCCAAAATGCTTTTGTAAGTAACATTTTCAGAGCATCAATTTTGTTTTTTTACCACGCCTTCCACCAATGTGATTTTGCGATGAAATTTTGCATGCACGACTAATATTTGTGAAAGTATGTCACAGAAAAAATCAGAATTTTTTAAGATATTTTTGAATTTATTTGATATTACTGTTCACACCAGGAGCATTTGCTCCTGGGTGTAGAAACTCCACGTCCCCCACAGGACCTTGTTTATCGTTGGTTTGGACCGAAATAACAGTCAGCGAACCCAAACAGAACAAAGGCCCCCGGGGGGCGCCTGGGGCACCGGCCGAAGCCAAAAGGCGCATGGGTCCACTCCGTCGGCAAGAACATGCCTTTTCCCGTTGATCCCACACTTTTCCCTCCATTTTCCCATTGCTTTCCCCCCTTCTGCCCCTCTTCTCCCGCCATTCTCCTCCCGCTTCCCGCCATCCGTCCACCATTGCCGCCGAAGAAGTACTCGGCCCCTCGCACCGCTACCGCTGCCAATTCCACCCAGCCGAAGTAGAGGAAGTCGAGGGCAAAACCACCGGGCATGTCGAAGGCCGAGTGGAGGGCGGAGGTTCAGTGCCGGGAGGCTGTCACCACCGACCGGCGGAACATGCTCAACACCAAGAAGGCCCGACACGCGGCCGCGTCGGCGGCGGCGGAGCAGGCAGAGGCGTCTCGCGCGGGATGATGTATCTGCCCGGCGGCCACGGCTCGCAAGCTGCGTGGAGCCAACAGAGCATCGCGTCGCCGGCCAGCTTCTCACCGCCGCCACTGCCCTGGGGATACGCACCCTCGCCTGGCTACGCCGATGGCGACACGCATGGTGGATTCAACCCCAACATCACCTTTCCGCATGGCGCGATGGTCGGCATTGATGACAAACAACGCCGTCAAGTTCGACCTACTCCGGACCAACATCGCCGTGAAGAAGAAGAACACCGACCTGGCGTTCTTGATGGAGGCGGACATGTCGACAATGGACGAGCAGGTCAAGGCGTGGTTACTTGGCGGAGCGCGGCCTCATCTTGAACCAGATGACTTCGACCACCGCGCCTACGCCAATGCCGACGCCCAGCCCGAGTGGTGAAGCCACACCGACGCCCAACACAAAAGCCACGCCGACGTCGAGCAGTTCGAGCACAGAAGCCACGCCGACGCCGAACAACCCGAGCACAGAAGCCACGCCAATGCCGACGCCGGCCAATCCCACGCCGGAGGAGCCCGTCGTTTGATGCATTTCTTTGTCTAAGCGTCCTTCCTTTTGAGTGCCAAACTATCATTTATGTTTGATCGCCAACTGTGGCATGGTGATCGCCGAACTTTGTGGCAGATCGCCATTGATCGCCGAACTTGTGGTGTTTTTTTGGCAGCGGGAAAAGACAAGTTTGAATTTATGTGCGTCTTGGGGTCGAAAGCTGGGGGCGCGGCTGGGAACTACATCGCCCCCGGGATGAAAAAACCACCGGCGCATCAGCCAAACCGCTATTGCCGGGTGTGCTGGGAGGCCGAACGGCTGAAGATGCTCTAACCTCCACAAGCCACAAGAGTTAAATGCACCTATGGTACATGAACTTACACAGTACAGTTTCATACAACAACTTGAAAAAAAAAGACACAAAATGGTCATATAACTTGTGTTTTGAACACATTTAGGTACAGTTCCGTCTATTGCCGTTAACACACTGTTAAGTCTGCCTACATGGCACATCACTCACTTTATTGTTTGGCCCCACCTGTCAGCTACAAGGAGAAATTAATAAGTTTAGAAAAAATTCCACTTGGGCTGGATCAAACTCGATATGTTTCCTTTCAGTCAAGCAAGCTGTGATAACCACTAAGCACAGACTATTTCCTGTTGAACTAGGAGATAGTTTCTTTTGTATACCGGTGTGGAGAGTAAAAATAGAAACAATTTTTTTGCGAATACGCACGGAGCGTATCATTCCATTGATAGAAGGGGAGAACAAACTGTGGCGGACCTCATGAAGCGTACACTAGTAGGCGCTTATGAGGTCGCAATGAGCAGAGAAAGGGGTTGCTCGGCCCGCATACAACAAAATCAGGTTACACCAATGATCGAACTAAGCCCTCGAGCACCGGCATTAGCCCACGTGCGAGCTTCCTCCTTGATGTCATGAATTAGGAGGGTGGTGGAAGGGGTAGTGGCATCAAAGATACAAGAGTTGCGATGCCTCCATAAGGACCATGCAGTCAGCACGACGAGGGAGGCAAGGCCTTTGCGCTGGCCTGCCGAGGAGTCATGAAGGGCCATATCCCACTAGTCGTAGAAGTCCATGGTGCCGTCCGGGGGAGGCGTAGTGAGGTGGCACCATGATAGAATATCATACCACACAGTGCGGGCCACGAGACACCCCACAAGCAAGTGGCGCATCGTTTCTTCGTCCTGGTCGTAGAGTGCACAGGCGGCGTTGTGGGGTAAGCCATGGCGGGCAAGGCGAGCAGAGGTCCAGCAGCGGTCGAGGCCGGCAAGCCAGAGGAAGACCTTGATCCCCTCTGGTGCCCAAGGCTTCCAAGTGAGGCTCCAAGTCGGGGAAGCGATTGATCCTTGGAAGAGCGCGTGGTAGCAGGACCTGGCGGAGTAAGAGCCGTTCTCGGTCCACTTCCAACGGATGGAGTTCGGTGAGCGTTGGAGCGAGATGCCACTAAGGCGCCGCCAAATATCCACGTACTGGATGGTGGACTCCACCCCAAGGGCCCCCTGAATGTCTCTAATCCAGGCCCTACTAGGGATTGCCTCAGAGACAAGCTGATGGGAACGGCGTCGCTTAGGAACGAGGGTAACAAGGGCGGGGGCAATCTCGGTGATGGATGAGCCGTCAAGCCAGGGGTCAGTCCAAAATCGACACTTGTTACCATCACCGAGCATCCATGAGGTCGAGGCGCGGATGATTTGCCTCAGGTCAGAGGCGGCGGGCAGGTGCAGGTGGCTCCAGGGCCTTGTCAGGTCGGTGGCTTGGAGCCAAAGCCAACATGCACGCATCGCGATGCCGGCGTGCTGTAAGTCGCGGATGCCAAGGCCCCCAATGTTGCCGCGGCCGACACACTGTCAGGACCCTGATTCTATGCCACACCGATCTAGCATGTAACACCTCATATCACTTTGCGGCCTCACGCACGGTATTCCTACGGGTGTCGCCTTACCATGCCCGGGACCGTTTTCGCCTTTTGGCACACGTATATGATAGTGCCGCTAGCATCCATATGACAAAGAACTCGGGCTGACATGGCTAGTCGTGAACCAAAAGTGGCACTAACTAACAGGGACATGCATACATGACCCAACAACTACCGTGTCGGTCATCAGCGAGTGAATCCGAGCTGTAGCAGCTGGGCTAGCAGGACTCCGGAGAATCCGGACTGTAGTAGGCTAATAGGACTCCGGTAGACACCGCGTGACATTTCCCCTAAGGGACAGACACCGGAACAAAGAAGGACACATGCCGGCCAGCCTAAGTGTTCCAGAGCAGTAGCAAGCTACCAGGGCTCAGTGGAAGCACTAGGAGACATTTCCCGGTAAGAGAGGCTACCAAGGATAAACAACTAGATAGTCAGATCCCACACATAGCAATACACATTACACATATGCATAACATGCAAGTATGTGTTGTACGACATGGCATCACAACATAACTCAACAACTCATATAGATAAAGACTCAGAAGAGCCATCATAGCATTTATTACAAGCAGGGGTCACATGACCCAACGTTTAGAGCATATAAGCAACAAGTGGAAGCAATACATGTCTGAGTACAGACATCTACAAATGAAAAAGGCTGAAGAGCCTGACTATCTACAACATACGATCAAGACCGTAGCTGAGGTACAAGCTACTAGTCGAAGTCCACGTAAGTAGTAAGACCGAAGTCTCCGCTGCAAAAACATAAATAAAGCAACATGAGTATAAAGGTACTCAGCAAGACTTACATCAGACCCTGCCATACATGCATTTGTATCAAGAAGGTAATGTGGGGTTTAGTTGCAGCAAGCTAGCTCTGACTCAGTGGCTCTGCTGTTCTATGACTACGAGAAATTTCTTTGAGGTGAGACAACGAACACGAGTCCACTAATCACCACACAATACACTACTATGGATTCATCCCTGTCTCCCTACGAGAAGGCCATCCATATCACTCACTTGTCTTGAGCATTTTAGGGTATCCACTTCAAATTGTCTATGTACCACGTAAGCATCCAAGAAGTCCATAACCGCGGACCCTGCTATTCGAATAGATCATGTTAACCCTGCAGGGGTGTACTTCTTCGCACATGCTCTCGCCACTTACCGCCATGTACACGTCACGTATCTCGGCAACCTTCAAGTGGAAGCCTGGCGAGGGTGTCAGCCACGACCTAACTAACCACACAAGACTCTAGTCCATGTTCATCGCCTATTCGGGTTCCATCCGCAAGGAGATCCGGCTGGGGTGTCGCTCACGGCCCCAAACGATGTGAGCAGGGTTCCCAAGCCCACCATCCGGGAGCCACTTGGTACACCGTGCCACTGTTCCTAGTCTGTCCCAAGCCCACATGGCCGGGTGCCACTTGGTAGACTGCTAACACTACCTACAAACACCAGAGACTAATTGCAACTCCTGGACAGAGATCAAGTTGGTTAATAAGTCGAGAGGGGCACTTAAGCATTCCAATGTGTGGTAGTAGCTAGTCAGTGGACAACATACACAGAACTCAGTGCTTAAGGACGGTTTCAGTGAGACAACCCACCATGTACTCCCACATGGCCTCTCACCGCTACCTTTACCAAATCGTGTTCACGCACTTAACTCTCAGCACCAGAGCATATCATAACACTCCAATTCATTCCCAATGAATCAGACCTGACACAACTATAAGCAATAGCAGGCATGGCATGGTAGGAACACAACATGGCTCAATCAACTCCTACACATGCTAGTGGGTTTCAACTATTTACTGTGGCAATGACAGGTCATGCAGAGGAATGGGTTCAACTACCGCAGCATAAAGTAGTAGTTGAATCATTGTTGTCCTAATGCAATAAAAGAGAGCAGGAGCGAGAGAGTGGGATTGTATCAGAATGAACAAAGGGGGTTTTGCTTGCCTGGTAGATCAACAAGGGGGCACTGCTCCTCAAACAGGTACTCTGGAACACTCTCCAGAGCAGGACCTATCGAGAAGGAACGGTGTCGGCAATCAAAACACAAGCATATGCAACATTATGATGCATGATCATGGCATGAATATGTGATGCTGATTGAGCTAATGCAAATAGCTTTTATTTGGATGAAGTCCATTTGAACCAAAGGTTCAAATGCAACTCCAAAATAAGCTATAAATGCCATTTATATGTTTTCACTTATACAGTAGGTATAAGTTGGTTTGTCATGCATGAAACTAGTATAGATGGATAGATTGAAACTTTCTGACAATTTTTCATATATAATTTATTTCAATCTGAGCTACGGTTGAATTTCTATGAAATTTTGAAGTTTATATCAATTTCTGGAATTTCCTGATTTATTGAAAACCAGAAAAGAATTACTGCGTCAGCATTGCGTCATGCCTGTGTCAACAGGTCAGCAGTGTTGACTGGGTCAAACCTTACGTGTGGGGTCCACACGTCAGTGACATATTGTTAAATAGGGGGGTTTACTAATCTAATTAAAAGATTAGGGCGTAGGGGCCCACTATGAGTGGCAGGGTTTAGTTAAATGGTGATTAGCCTTAAGCTAATCACCTGGCATGCCGGGCCCGCACGTCAGGCCGGCGAGGTCATCGCCGGCGACCTCTGGTTGCGGCGAAGTCCGTGCTGCAGGGCACAGGGGCGGTGGCTGAGAACACCGAGGCGTAGCCTGTGCTCTCCCGCATCTAGTGGGGCAGGTGGGAGGAGCTGGGGAGGCCAGAGCTCGCCGGAGCGGAGCTCGTGACGGTGGCCGGAGCACGGCCAAGTGCGGGAGCGAGCTACGGGGCACGACAGGGGCTGCGGAGGGCCTCTACGGCCTCCTGGCGTCACCAGGAACGTGGTGACGCGCGTGGTTGCGAGCTGCAGCGGCTAGCGCGACGGCGGCGACACGGACGACGGCGAAGTGTTACGGCCATGGCGGGGAACGAAGCTACGACGAGCGGCAAGCCACGGGGTTAGGGGCAGGACGTGCAGGAGCTCATGTTGGTTCGGAAGGCATGCTCAGCGGCTCGGGGGAGGCTCTGGAGTCGACGGAGTGGCGACGGCGATCTCCGATGCTGGAGGTTGAAGACGACGGCGATTGCGGCGATGCAGCGCATCCCTGGTCGCGTGGGTCATCGGAGCGGTCGGAGACGAGCAGGCGGAGCATCTGTTCACAAAGCAAGGGCGAGGCCGTGGCGGTGGGCGCGGCAACGGCGTGCGGCGGCGACGGGGGTGCTCGGGCGTCGCGCGAGAGAGCGAGGGAGAGGAGAGGAATGGGCACGGGAGAGTGACAGGCGTATAAGGCGGGGCGTGGCGTCGCGCGGGGCATCCAGGGCGACGGGTGGGAGGACAGGCAGGCAGGAGGCGGTGGCGCTGCTGCGGCATGCCGGCCACGCAGCTGCTTTGGGCAAGGGGAAGGAAGACGACAGAGGGGCCAGTGGGCTGGGCTGCTGCTGGGCTGGCCACTTGGGCCGCCAGGTGGTTGCACAGGTGAGCTGGCCCAGGTAGGTTTTTTTCCATTTTGTTTTCTATTTTTCTGACATTTGTTTCTGATTTAGTAAAATACGAAACCAGTTTATTTTCTTCTGAAAATTATTGTAGGAACTAATTGGATTATTCCAAAGCCCCACAGTAAAAATTAGAATTACTGGACATATATAATATATATAACATATATATCCTATGCAAATATTTACTGGATTAACTCAAATGTCCAAAAATAAATACTTCTAAGCTCCCAAAAATATTGGTTGGAATTTTACCTCTGACCAATATTTTTAGAGGAAAACAGGAACATTTTCTTGGGCCAAATTGAAGCAATTTTTACCTTCATCATCTTCAAAAAGATTTCTGAGGCTTTCGCAAATCCCCATTTCAAATTTGAATGAAATTTAAACATGATGCACACATGACTAGCTAGTCTAGGTCATACCAGAACTAGGGATGTGACAACTCGCCCCCACTTGAAAGAATCTTGTCCCAAGATTCAGGGGTCGATGGAAAGAAGGTGGGGTACTCCAGTTGAAGATGATCTTCACGCTCCCAAGTAGCTTCTCTCTCGGAATGATGAGACCACTGAACCTTGAGAAACTTGATGTTCTGACGTCGAGTGACACGCTCTGCTTGATCAAGAATGCGAACATGGTACTCTCGATAAGTAAGGTTATCTTGGAGATCAAGCGTTTCATGGTCCACTCCACGAATGGGATCCAAGAAGCAATGCCTGCGTTGAGATGCGTGGAAGACATCATGGACTCGAGAAAGGTGTGGGGGTAGTTCCAACTGGTAGGCAACCTCTCCTCGTTTGGCGAGAATGCGAAAAGGACCAATGTAACGAGGAGCCAACTTTCCTTTGATACCGATGGGTACCCTTTAGAGGAGTAACCCGAAGGTAAGTCTGGTCGCCAACTTCATAAGCCACTTCCTTATGACGACGGTCATACTGGCTCTTTTGACGAGATTGGGCTGTTTCCAAATTCTCACGAATGATGCGAACTTGCTCTTCTGCCTCCTGGATCATGTCCGGTCCAAAGAATTGTCTTTCACCGGTTTCTGACCAGTTCAAGGGTGTTCGACATCTTCGTCCATAGAGAATCTCAAAATGAGCTTTCTTGAGACTGGATTGATAGCTATTGTTATAAGCAAACTCGGCAAAAGGAAGACATTTCTCCCAAACCATACCGAATGAGATAACGCAAGATCTAAGCATGTCTTCGAGAATTTGGTTGACCCTTTCCATCTGACCACTCGACTGAGGGGGGAAAGCGGTACTGAAGGAAAGATGGGTTCCCATGGCAGTTTGGAAACTCTCCCAGAAATGAGAAGTGAAAAGACTACCACGGTCTGAATTGATCTCTAGTGGAACACCATGAAGTGATACTATCCGAGAAATATATAAGTCAGCGAGCTGACTAGCAGTGGTACTCTCTCGAACAGGTAGGAAGTGCGCCACTTTGGAGATACGATCAATGACTACGAAGATAGCATTATTCCCTCTCTTGGTCCTGGGAAAGCCGGTGATGAAATCCATACCAACTTTATCCCATTTCCACTTAGGAATAGCTAAAGGCTGAAGGGTGCCAGCAGGTCTCTGATGCTCTACCTTAACGCGATGACAAACATCACAGTTAGCAATGAACTCAGCAATTTCTCTCTTCATCCTAGTCCACCAGACCCTCTGGCGTAGGTCCTGATACATCTTAGTACTACCGGGATGAATCATGAGAGGAGATTCATGAGCCTCCTTAAGGATCAGTTGTCGCAGATGTTGATTCTTGGGAACCACCAAGCGGTTCTCAAAGAAAACAACACCTCGATCATCTATAGAGAAACTTCCACCAACTCCCTTCTTAATGTTTCTCTTAATGCGAATAACACCCCTATCAAACTTCTGGTCAGTAATGATCTGATCCTTGAGGGTAGGTTTTGCCACCAAGGTAGAAAGGAATCTGTGAGGAGCAATGTGAAGATTAAGCTTACAGAATTCCTCATGAAGAAGTGGTTGGCCCTGTTGCAACATGAGATTGTTGCAACAGGATTTACGACTTAGCGCGGCAGCCATGACATTGGCTTTGCCTGGGGTGTAAGTAATCCCTAGATCATAATCTGAGATCAACTCCAACCAATGTATTTGCCTAAGGTTCAAATCTGGTTGGGTGAAGATATACTTGAGACTGGTGATCGGTGTAGATCTTGCAATGTTTACGAAGAAGGTAATGTCGCCAGGTCTTGAGTGCATAGACTACGGCTGCAAGCTCTAGATCTTGTGTAGGATAATTCTCCTCATGTGGATGCAACTATCGAGATGCATAGGCAATCACATGATGATCCTACATAAGAATGCAACCTAGTCCCTGTCGTGAGGCATCACAATAGATAACAAAGTCTTTAGTGAAATCCGGTGACACAAGTATGGGAGCAGAAGTCAGGTGTCTTTTCAGTTCCTGAAAACTGTACTCACACTGTGGGGACCACTCAAACTTTTTATCTTTCTTGAGAAGTTCCATGAGAGGTTTGGCCACTTTGGAGAAGTTTTCAACAAAGCGGCGACAATAGCTGGCTAGACCAAGGAAACTCCTAACTTGTTTAACAGTTTTAGGTGGAGTCCAATCAAGAACAGCCTTAACTCTCTCGGGATTGACAGCAATGCCCTTACCAGAGATTACGTGGCCTAGGTAGGTCACTTCTAGCAACCAAAATTCACACTTGGAGAACTTGGCATAAAGGCGGTGCTCTCTGAGTTTTTCTAACACAAGTCTAAGATGTTCGGCATGCTCTTCCTCGTTCTTCGAGTAAATAAGAATATCATCGAGGTAAACCACGACGAACTTATCTAAGTACTCCATGAAGATCGAGTTCATCAAGCGGGAGAAAGTGGCTGGGGCGTTGGTTAGACCGAAGGACATGACGGTGTACTCGTACTGGCCATAACGAGTGACAAAAGCCGTTTTAGGAATGTCCCGGTTTCTGATCTTGATTTGGTGGTAGCCTAACCTCAAATCCATCTTGGAAAAGACTGAGGATCCAGCAAGCTGATCATACAAGTCATTGATCCTGGGGAGCGGATACTTGTTCTTTATCGTGACCAAATTAACGGGACGATAATCTACAACCATCCGGTCTGTACCATCCTTCTTCTTAACAAAGAGGATGGGGCAAGCTCAAGGAGAAGAACTAGGACGAATGAAACCCTTTTGCAAGGACTCATCAAGTTGTTTCTTAAGCTCGGCTAGTTCTAAGGGTGACATTTTGCAAGGTCTCCTAGAGATTGGAGCGGTTCCTGGGATAAGATCTATGACGAACTCTACATCTCTATCAGGTGGAACACCTGGCAGTTCCTCTGGAAAGACATCCGGAAAGTCACGGACTACCGGGATATCTTCAAGGTCTGGAAGAGGGCTAGCATTAAGGGAATAGAGTTGACGCTTTGCAACTCTGGTGGAGACAGTGACTATCTTGCCAGATGGGTGTGTAAGCTGAACAGACCTAGTGTAACAATCAATCTTGGCATAATGAGCTTTCATCCAGTCCATACCCAAGATGATGTTAATATCTGTAGACTTGAGGGCTACAAGTGAGGCAAGGAATACAAGTCTGTCAACAAGGATTTCATTACCATGGCTTACACTAGAAGTTTGCCATTCAGATCCAGGAGTTTGAATGACTAGTGGAGAGGGCATATCACAAAATGATATGTTGTGCAAGCTAGCATAGCTTTCAGAAATGAAAGAATGATATGCTCCAGTATCGAACAAAACCAATGTTGGATGACAATTGACAAGGAGTGTACCAAGAACGACATCCAAATCATCATGAACGTCTTTAGCTGAGACGTGATGCACACGTCCACGTTCAGTGGGAGCTGACTTGACACTGATCATCTTGCATGGTGGCTTACCATGACCAATAGGCTTCTCGGGCTGGGGTGGAGCATAACTGGCTTGAGAGCAGTCACGTGCATAGTGTCCTGGCTTCCCACATGTGAAGCAAGTCCCTGAAGTTGGACGTGGACCCGCACTGACAAGCGGTCTACTAATAGGCCTGGGTGGAGCATACGGTTGAGCTGGGGGAGGCACCACATAGGATGGTCTCGGTGCATATCCATAAGGAAGAGCGGAGTTTGGAACCCAAATCCGGCGCTTCTAAGAACTAGAACCGGAGGAAGATCCCAAATCACGGGTGTGCTTACGAGACTCCGCGTAAGCGAGCTGAGCTATCTCTGCATTAATAGCCTTATTCACAGGAGCTTGGAATGTATCACAATGATGCAGGTGGAGATCATGACGCAACTTGGGGTTCAGACCCTTCTGGAACCTAGCCTGCTTCTTGGCATCCATGGACACCTCTTTGGAAGCATAGCGGGCGAGGTTCTCAAACTCTCTACTGTAAGCATCAACAACAATCTTACTCTGGGTGAAACTACAGAACTCTTCTCTCTTGCGATCAATGAGGGCCTGGGGAATGTGATGCTCACGAAAAGCCTCAATGAAATCCCTCCATGTAGGAATATGGCCAGCTGGAAGCATAGCCTCATAGTTCTGCCACCAAAGACTAGCAGGACCTTCTAGGTGGTATGTGGCATGGGTGATGTTGTCATCTTTAGCTACGTTCACGGAATGTAGCTTATGAGTGATGCTACGGAGCCAGTCATCTGCATCGAGTGGCTCAATATAATGACGAAAGGTGGGTGGGTGCAAGCGAATGAAGTCATGAATGGTCGCAGACTCTTTGAACTGATGTGCGGTGTTTTCCTCGATACGTGCCAACAAGCGGTTAGACTCACGCTTGTTTTCTCTCCATTTCTAACATGAACTCTGTCAACGAAGGCGGGTCGGGAGGATCCTCATCCCTACCATCTCTGTGGTTCTGGCTACGAGCAATAGAACTTCGCTTATCTGATGACATCCTGAGAAACGAGACCAAGGACGGGATCAGCATCAACTATAGGCTGTAGAATGTAGGACAAGGAAATTAGTAACTCTCAATCTCCTAGGGCAATTCCGGCAGCATAACGGTAGTAGAATGCTCCAAATGGGACATCTTGCTAAAAATGGGGTAGTACAATAACTCAACATCACCACTGTAGGACCTTGGGAAGAGGTGTCTAGAGGGGGGGTGATTAGACACTAAGTACCAAAGTTGCAGTTTTTAAGTTTCTTTAAGTTTAAGTGGAGTTTAGGCACAAGTTTAACATTCACAACACATATCAAGCAAGCATGCAAAGAGTATATGAGCAGCGGAAAGTAAAGCATGCAACTTGCAAGAAAGTAAAGGGAAAGGTTTGGGGGATTCAAACGCAATTGGAGACACGGATGTTTTTGGCGTGGTTCCGATAGGTGGTGCTATCATACATCCACATTGATGGAGACTTCAACCCACGAAGGGTAACAGTTGCGCGAGTCCACGGAGGGCTCCACCCACGAAGGGTCCACGAAGAAGCAACCTTGTCTATCCCACCATGGCCGTCGCCCACGAAGGACTTGCCTTACTAGCGGTAGATCTTCACGAAGTAGGCGATCTCCTTGCCCTTACAAACTCCTTGGTTCAACTCCACAATCTTGTTGGACGCTCCCAAGTGACACCTAGCCAATCTAGGAGACACCACTCTCCAAGAAGTAACAAATGGTGCGTTGATGATGAACTCCTTGCTCTTGTGCTTCAAATGATAGTCTCCCCAACACTCAACTCTCTCTCATAGGTTTTGGATCTGGTGGAAAGAAGATTTGAGTGGAAAGCCACTTGGGGAAGGCTAGAGATCAAGATTCATATGGTAGGAATGAAATATCTTGGCCTCAACACATGAGTAGGTAGTTCTCTCTCAGAAAATGTATGCTGGAAGTGTAGGTTCAGTCTGATGGCTCTCTCCACGAATGAAGAGGAGGTGGAGGGGTATATATAGCCTCCACACAAAATCTAACCGTTACAAAAAATCTACCAAACTCGGTGGGACCGAATCGTTAAACTCGGTCGGACCGTTAGGGTTTTCGGTGGGACCGAAATGCAACTCGGTGAGACCGATTTGGTTAGGGTTAGGGCATAATGTAATCTCGGTAAGACCGATTACACAAACTTGGTGAGACCGATTTTGGTAATAAGCTTTCCAGAGAGTTGGTCAGGCAAACTCGGTGGGACCGATTACTCAAACTCGGTGGGACCAATTTTGGTAATGAGTCAATCCAGGAAGTTTGCATTGTAATCTCGGTAGTACCGATTGCTCAAACTCGGTGGGACCGATTTTGGTAATGGACATACACAGAGAGATTACAATCCCATCTCGGTGAGACCGAGATCCCTATCGGTAGGACCGATTTGCTTAGGGTTTTTGGCAGTGGCTAAGACATATGAAATCGGTGGCGCCGGATAGGAAGAATCGGCGTGACCGATTTTGGCTTTAGGTTTAGGTCATTTGTGGATGTGAAAAAGTAGCTGAGGGTTTTGGAGCATATCACTAAGCACTGTGGAGCAAGAAACTCATTAAGCAACACATCATCCCTTCTTGATAGTATTGGCTTTTCCTATAGACTCAATGTGATCTTGGATCACTAAAATGTAAAATGAAGAGTCTTGAGCTTGAAGCTTGAGCCAATCCTTTGTCCTGAGCATCTAGAAGGAGTTCCCACATCCTTTAGTCCATGCCACTCCATTTTTGAACTTATCTGAAACATACTAGATAAAAGTGTTAGTCCAACAAGAGATATGTTGACATTAACTACCAAAACCACCTAGGGAGCACTTGTGCTTTCAACCACTCAAGGTTCTGAGATAATACTGAACATGCTACATCGGAAGTACTCGAAACTGGGATATGACTCTGATCAACCAATCCTATGGGACTACGGAGTAGTAACACGTGATCCTGATAGACAAAAGAGAAAGCCTAGTTCCTTAACTCCGTAGGAAAGATAGGATGACTCAGATCAGAAGGCCATGAGGTATAAGGAGTAAAAAGAGCCTTACATTCCTTCCCACAATCAATTCCCTTACATAACTAAAGAATTTCGAGACTCAACTTCGACCAGTTTGGCTTGGTAATCCTATAGGTAGTTAGGCTCTGATACCAAAGCTGTCAGGACCCCGATTCTATGCCACACCGATCTAGCATGTAACACCTCATATCACTTTGCGGCCTCACGCACGGTATTCCCACGGGTGTCACCTTACCATGCCCAAGACCATTTGCGCCTTTTGGCACACGTATATGATAGTGTCGCTAGCATCCATATGACAAAGAACCCGGGCTGACATGGATAGTCGTGAACCCAAAGTGGCACTAACTTACAGGGACAGGCATACATGACCCAACAATGATCGTGTCGGTCATCAGCGAGTGAATCCGGGCTGTAGTAGCTGGGCTAGCAGGACTCCAGAGAATTCGGGTTGTAGCAGGCTAACAGGACTCCGGTAGACACCGTGTGACATTTCTTCGAAGGGACAGACACAGGAACGAAGAAGGACACATGCCGGACAACCTAAGTGTTCCGGAGCAGTAGCAAGCTACCAGGGCTCAGTGGAAGCACTAGGAGACATTTCCCGGTAAGAGAGGCTACCAAGGATAAACAACTAGATAGTCAGATCCCACACATAGAAATACACATTACACATATGCATAACATGCAAGTATGTGGTGTACGACATGGCATCACAACATAACTCAACAACTCATATAGATAAAGACTCAGAAGAGCCATCATAGCATTTATTACAAGCAGGGGTCACATGACCCAACGTTCAGAGCATACAAGCAACAAGCGGAAGCAATACATGTCTGAGTACAAACATCTACAAATGAAAAAGGCTGAAGAGCTTGACTATCTACAACATACAACCAAGACCGTAGCTGAGGTACAAGCTACTAGTTGAAGTCCACGTAACTAGTAAGAACGAAGTCTCCGCTGCAAAAACATAAATAAAGCAACATGAGTACAAAGGTACTCAGCAAGAATTACATCAGATCCTATCATACATGCATTTGTATCAAGAAGGTAATTTGGGGTTTAGTTGCAGCAAGCCAGCTTTGACCCAGTGGCTATCCTGTTCTACGACTACGAGAAACTTCTTTGAGGCGAGACAACGCACACGAGACCTCTAATCACCACACAACACACTACTATGGATTCATCCCCGTCTCCCTACGAGAAGGCCATCCATAGCACTCACACTTGTCTTGAGCATTTTAGGGTATCCACTTCAAGTTGTCTATGTACCACGTAAGCATCCAATAAGTCCATAACCGTGAACCCGACTATTCGAATAGATCATGTTAACCCTGCAGGGGTGTACTTCTTCGCACATGCTCTCGCCACTTATCGCCATGTACACGTCACGTATCTCGGCAACCTTCAAGCAAAAGCCTAGCGAGGGTGTCGGCCACGACCTAACTAACCACACAAGACTCTAGTCCAGGTTCATCGCCTATTCGGGTTCCATCCGCAAGGAGATCCGGCCGGGGTGTCGCTCATGGCCCAAACGATGTGAGCAGGATTCCCAAGCCCACCATCTGGGTGCCACTTGGTACACCGTGCCATTGTGCCTAGTCTGTCCCAAGCCCACCTGGCCGGGTGCCACTTGGTAGACTACCAACACTACCTACAGACACAAGAGACTAATTGCAACTCCTGGACAGAGATCAAGTTGGTTAATAAGTCGAGAGGGGCACCTAAGCATTCCAATGTGTGGTAGTAGCTAGTCATTGGAAAACATACACGCAACTCAGTGCTTAAGGACGGTTCCAATGAGACAACCCACCATGTACTCCTACATGGCCTCTCACCGCTACCTTTACCAAATCATGTTCACACACTTAACTCTCAGCACTAGAGCATATCATAACACTCCAATTCATTCCCAATGAATCAAACCTGACACAACTCTAAGCAATGGCAGGCATGGCATGGTAGGAACACAACATGGCTCAATCAACTCCTACACATGCTAGTGGGTTTCAACTATTTACTGTGGCAATGACATGTCATGCAGAGGAATGGGTTCAACTACAGCAACATAAAGTAGTAGTTGAATTGTTGTTATCCTAATGCAATAAAAGAGAGCAGGAGCAAGAGAGTGGGATTGTATAAAAATGAACAAAGGGGGTTTTGCTTGCCTGGTAGATCAACAAGGGGGCACTGCTCTTCAGACAGGTACTCTAGAACACTCTCCGGAGCAGGACCTATCGAGAAGGAACGGTGTCGGCAATCAAAACACAAGCATATGCAACAATATGATTCATGATCATGGCATGAATATGTGATGCTGATTGAGCTAATGCAACTAGCTTTTATTTGGATGAAGTCCATTTGAACCAAAGGTTCAAATGCAACTCCAAAATAAGCTCTTATCAATGCATTTATATGTTGTCACTTATACAATAGGTATAAGTTGGTTTGTCATCCATGAAACTAGTACATATGGATAGATTGAAATTTTCTAATAATTTTTCATATATAATTTATTTCAGTCCGAGCTACGGTTGAATTTCTATGAAATTTTGAAGTTTATATCAATTTATGGAATTTCCTGATTTATTTAAAACCAGAAAAGAATTACTACGTCAGCATTGCGTCATGCCTGCATCAGCAGGTCAGCGGCGCTGACTGGGTCAAACCTGTTGTGTGGGGTCCACACGTCAGTGACACAATGTTAAACAGGTTTTTTTACTAATCTAATTGAAAGATTAGGGCACAGGCGCCCACTGTCAGTGGAAGGGTTTAGTTAAATGGTGATTAGCCTTAAGATAATCACCTAGTAGACCGGGCCCGCATGTCAGGCCGGCGAGGTCGTCGCTGGTGACCTTTGGTCGCGGTGGAGTCCGCGCTGCAGGGCACGGGGGCGGCGGCTGAGAGCACCGGGGCATGGCCCGTGCTGTCCCGCATCTAGTGGGGTAGGTGGGAGGAGCACGGGGGCGGCGGCCGGAGCACGACCAAGTGCGGGAGCGAGCTATGGGTCACGGCCGGGGCTGCGGAGGGCCTCTACGGCCTCCTGGCGTCACCAGGAGCACGGTGACACGCGTGGTTGCGAGCTGCAGCGGTTAGCGTGATGGCGGCGACACGGACGGTGGTGAAGAGCTACGGCCATGGCGGGCAACGAAGCTATGGCGAGCGGCAAGCCACGGGGTTAGGGGAAGGACGTGCAGGAACTCACGTCAGTTCGGAAGGCGTGCTCAGCGGCTTGGGGGAGGCTCTGGAGTCGACGGAGGTTGAAGACGACGGCGATTGCGGCGATGCAGCGCGTCCCTGGTCGCGTGGGTCGTTAGAGCAGTCAGAGACGAGCAGGCAGAGCATCTGGGTACGAAGCGAGGGTGAGGCCATGGCGGTGGGCATGGCAACGGCGTGCGGCGGCGACGGGGGTGCTCGGGCGTCGCGAGAGAGAGCGAGGCAGAGGAGAGGAATGGGCATGGGAGAGTGATAGGGGTACGGGGCGGCGCATGGCGTCGCGCGGGGCATCTAGGGCGACGGGGGGGGGGGGGGGGGGGGGGGGAGGACAGGCAGGCAGGAGGCAGCGGCGCGACTGCGGCATGCCGGCCACGCAGCTGCTTTGGGCAAGGGGGAGGAAGACGACAGACGGGCTAGTGGGCTGGGCTGCTGCTGGGCTGGCCAGTTGGGCCGCCAGGTGGCTGCACAGGTGAGTTGGCACAGGTAGGCTTTTTTCCATTTTGTTTTACATTTTTCTGACATTTGTTTCTGATTTAGTAAAATACTAAACCAGTTTATTTTCTGCTGAAAATTATTTTATGAACTAATTGGATTATTCCAAAGCCCCACAGTAAAAATCAGAATTATTGGACATATATAATATATATAACATATATATATCCTATGCAAATATTCACTGGATTAACTCAAATGGCCAAAAATAAATACTTCTGAGCTCCCGAAAATATTGGTTGGAATTTTACCTCTGACCAATATTTTTAGAGGAAAACAGGAACATTTTCTTGGGCCAAATTGAAGCAATTTTTACCTTCATCATTTTCAAAAATATTTGTGAGGCTTTCACAAATCCCCATTTCAAATTTAAATGAAATTTAAACATGATGCACACATGACTAGCTAGTCAAGGTCATACCGGAACTAGGGATGTGACACACACCCTTTGCCAGTTGACGAGGCAGCTGCCCGACCTAGCGTCCTTGCTGCCGTGCCAAAGGAAATCTTGAATGCTGCGGATTGCCAGCTTGAAGATGGTAGGGCAGAGCGCCATGGCGAGCATGATGTGAACTGGCGTCACCGTGAGGACATGTCGAACTAGAGCCAATCTCTCGCCATGGGAGAGAAGCGAGGCCCGCCAGGAGGAAAGCATTAGATAGTGC
Source organism: Triticum timopheevii (assembly GCA_963921465.1). Classification (NCBI taxonomy): domain Eukaryota; kingdom Viridiplantae; phylum Streptophyta; class Magnoliopsida; order Poales; family Poaceae; genus Triticum; species Triticum timopheevii. Next base: position 440,547,511 of record OY997264.1, on the reverse strand, counting down.
ATCACAAAGATTCGTACACAAGACCTTACCATATCGCATATACATGTGCCGAGAGCAACCCAATCGAAACAACTACTCTGTCGTGGAAACGTCACGTCAGATGTCCTAGTGTGAGGACTTAGTCGTGAGGCCAACGCATCTATGTGGTAGCTGCTACGTCTTGAGCTTGCGTTGGCTTTCCTTGAAGAGGAAAGGGTGATGCAGCAATACTAGCGTAAGTATTTCACTCATTTTTTGACAACCAAGGTATCAATCCAGTAGGAGGCTCCTTAGAAGTCCCACGCACCTACACAAACAAACAAGAACTTGCAACCAACGCAATAAAGGGGTTGTCAATCCGTTCATGGCCACTTGCGAAAGTGAGATCTGATAGAGATAATATGATAAAATAAATATATTTTTGGTATTTTATAATATAGATTGGAAAAGTAACGATGCAAATAAAAGTAGATTGAAAGCTTATATGATAAAAGATAGACCCCGGGGCCATAGGTTTCACTAGTGGTTTCTCTCAAGATAGAATAAGTATTACGGTGGGTGAACAAATTACTGTCGAGCAATTGATAGAAAAGCGAATAATTATGAGATTATCTAGGCATGATCATGTATATAGACATCACGTCCGCAACAAGTAGACCGACTCTTGCCTGCATCTACTACTATTACTCCACACATCGACCACTATCCAGCATGCATCTAGAGTATTAAGTTCATAAGAACAGATTAATGCATTAAGAAAGATGACATGATGTGGAGGGATAAACTCATGCAATATGATATAAACCCCATCTTTTTATCCTCGATGGCAACAATACAATACGTGCCTTGCTGCCCCTGCTGTCACTGGGAAAGGACACCGCAAGATTGAACCCAAAGCTAAGCACTTCTCCCATTGCAAGAAAGATCAATCTAGTAGGCCAAACCAAACTGATAATTCGAAGAGACTTGCAAAGATAACTCAATCATACATAAAAGAATTCAGAGGAGATTCAAATATTTCTCATAGATAAACTTGATCATAAACCCACAATTCATCAGATCTCGACAAACACACCGCAAAAAGAGTTACATCGAATAGATTTCCAAGAAGATCAAGGAGAACATGGTATTGAGATCCAAAAAGAGAGAAGAAGCCATCTAGCTAATAACTATGGACCCGAAGGTCTATGGTAAACTACTCACAATTCATCGGAGGGGCTATGGTGTTGATTTCGAAGCCCTCCGTGGTTGATTCCCCCTCCAGCGGAGCGCCGGCGAAGGCTCCAAGATGGGATCTCGCGGATACAGAAGGTTACGGTGGTGGAAATAGTTTTTCGTTGGCTCCCTGGATGTTCTCGGGGTACATGGGTATATATAGGAGGAAGAAGTAGGTCGGTGGCCACCCGAGGGGCCCACGAGATAGGGGGGCGCACCCTGTAGGGGTGGGCGTGCCCTCCACCCTCGTGGCCGCCTCAACTGCTTCTTGACTTGCACTCCAAGTCCTCTGGATCACGTTCGTTCCAAAAATCACGCTCTCGAAGGTTTCATTCTGTTTGGACTCCGTTTGATATTCCTTTTCTTCGAAATGCTGAAATAGGCAAAAAAACAACAATACAGGCTGGGCCTCCGGTTAGTAGGTTAGTCCCAAAAATGATATAAATGTGTAAAGTAAAGCCCATAAACATCCAAAACGGGTAATATAATAGCATGGAACAATCAAAAATTATAGATACGTTGGAGACGTATCAAGTATCCCCAAGCTTAATTCCTGCTCGTCCTCGAGGAGGTAAATGATAAAAACAGAATTTTTGATGTGGAATGGTACCTAGCATAATTCTCAATGTAATTTTCTTTATTGTGGTATGAATGTTCAGATCCAAATGATTCAAAATAAAAGTTCATATTGACATAAGAAATATTAATACTTCAAGCATATTAATCAAAGCAATCATGTCTTCTCAAAATAACATGGCTAAAGAAAGTTCATGCCTACAAAAAATCATATAGTTAGGCTGTGCTTCATTTTCGTCACACAAAAATGCTCCCAAAATTATACACCCCCGATGATAAGCCAAGCAATTGTTTCGTACTTAAATAATCTCAAACTTTTTCAACTTTCACACAATACATGAGCGTGAGCCATGGATATAGCACTATGGGTGGAATAGAATATGATGATGGGGATTGTGTGGAGAAGACAAAAAAGGAGAAAGTCTCACATTGACGAGGATAATCAACGGGCTATGGAGATGCCCATCAATTGATGTCAACATGAGGAGTAGGGATTGCCATGCAACGGATGCACTAGAGCTATAAATGTATGAAAGCTCAACAAAAGAAAACTAGTGGGTGTGCATCCAACTTGCTTGCTCACGAAGACCTAGGGCATTTTGAGGAAGCCCATCGTAGGAATATACAAGCTAAGTTCTATAATGAAAAATTCCCTCTAGTATATGAAAGTGACAACATATGAGACTCTCTATATGAAGAACATGGTGCTACTTTGAAGCACAAGTGTGGAAAAGAGATAGTAACATTTTCTCCTTTTTATTTTCTTTTCTTTTTTTCTTTTTTTCTTTTTTTCTTTTTTCTTTTTTTGGGCCTTTCTTTTTTTCTTTTGGCCTTTCTTCTTTTTTATTTATTTTTGGCCTTTCTTTTTTTCCTTTTTTTGGGACAATGCTCTAATAATGATGATCATCACACTTTTATTGATTTACAACTCATGAATTACAACTCAAAACTAGAACAAGATATGACTCTATATGAATGCCTCCGGCGGTGTACCGGGATGGGCAATGAATCAAGAGTGACATGTATGAAAAACTATGCAAAGTGTTCTTGCCACAAATAGGATGTCAACTACATGATCATGCAATGGCAATATGACAATGGTAATGCGTGCCATGATGATAAACGGAACGGTGGAAAGTTGCATGGCAATATATCTCGGAATGGCTATGGAAATGCCATAATAGGTAGGTATGGTGGCTATTTTGAGGAAGATATAAGGAGGTTTATGTGTGATAGAGCGTATCATATCATGGGGTTTGGATGCACCGGCGAAGTTTTCACCAACTCTCAAGGTGAGAAAGGGCAATGCACGGTACCGAAGAGGCTAGCAATGATGGAAAGGTAAAAGTGCGTATAATCCATGGACTCAACATTAGTCAAAAGAACTCATATACTTATTGCAAAAATCTACAAGTTATCAAAAACCAAGCACTACGCGCATGCTCCTAGAGGGATAGATTGGTAGGAAAAGACCATCGCTCGTTCCCGACCGCCACTCATAAGGATGCACAATCTAAGAACACCTCATGTTTCAAATTTGTTACACAACTTTAACCATACGTGCATGCTACAGGACTTGCTAAATTCAACACAAGCATTCTTTGAATTCATAATCACCCAACTAGCATGACTTTAATATCACTACCTCCATATCTCAAAACAATTATCAAGTATCAAATTGATCATAACATCAAATTCACTTCCTATGATAGTTTTTATTATACCCAACTTGGATGCCTACCATTCTAGGACCAATTTTATAACCATAGAAAATACCATGCTGTTCTTAGAGACTCTCAAAATAATATAAGTGAATCATGAGAGACTAGTAATTTCTACAAAATTAAGCCACCGCCGTGCTCTAAAAGATATAAGTGAAGCACTAGAGCAAAAACTATCTAGCTCAAAAGATATAAGTGAAGCACATAGAGTATTCTAATAAATTCCAATCAAGTGGGCTTCTCCCAAAAGGTGTGTACAGAAAGGATGATTGTAGAAACCTAAAAATCAAATACTAATATCATACAAGACGCTCCAAGCAAAACACATATCATGTGGCGAATAAAAATATAGCTCCAAGTAAAGTTACCAATAAACGAAGACGAAAGAGGGGATGCCTCCGGGGGCATCCCCAAGCTTAGGCTTTTGGCTATTCTTGAATATCTTGGGGTGCCATGGGCATCCCCAAGATTAGGCTCTTGCCACTCGTTATTCCATAGTCCATCAAATCTTTACCCAAAACTTGAAAACTTCACAACACAAAACTCAACAGGAAATCTCATAAGCTCCCTTAGTGAAAGAAAGCAAAACCACCACATAAGGTACTGTATGAACTCATTATTTATTTATATTGGTGTTAAACCTACTGTATTTCAAGTTCTCTATGGTTCGTACCACTTAATACTAGCCATAGATGCATCAAAATAAGCAAACAACACACGAAAAAAAGAATCTGTCAAAAACAGAACAGTCTGTAGCAATCTGTAACCCTCGAATACTTATGGAACTCTAAAAATCCTACCAAAATAGGAAGTCCTGGTAAATTTATCTATTGATCCACAGAAAAAAGAATCAAAGCAAAATCACGTTTCTGTGATTTAACAAAACTAATTTCGTGCGCGTAAAGTTTCTGTTTTTCAGCAGAATCAAATTAACTATCACCATAGGTTATCCTATAGGTTCTACTTGGCACAAACACTAATTAAAACATAAAAACAAATCTAAACAAAAGGTAGATGAAAAATTTATTACTAAATAGAGACAAAAACAAAAAACACAAATAAAATTGGGTTGCCTCCCAACTAGCGCTATCGTTTAACGCCCCTAGCTAGGCATAAAAACGAGGATAGATCTAAGTAGTGCCATCTTTGGCACTCAATTCCTCAATAGAGCACTTATAATCTTTAGGGGTTTCTCCCTTTTTAGCAATGATTAAACCCTTAGGCAAGAATTCAAGAAAGTCATTTGTAGCAAAAGGTTCCTTAATGATCGAGAGACAATTGGGATGAACACTTATTCATTTGAGATCCACGTTTCCTTTACTAGAAGATTCACCCTTAATTTTAGGAACATAGATAAATTTGGCAGTTTTGGTAGGGGGATTTAGAGTGTTTTTAACGGAGGAAAACACCGACCCTAAATTGGTAGTGATATCCTCAAGTTTACCGATTCTCGTAGAATCTAGATCTATTCTTTCATTAACTATAGGTTCTTTCTCTTTAAAAAATTTCAAAGTAACTCCAACCCTAGATCCATATTGGGTAATTTGATTATGAATCTTTTTATCCAAATTTTCAATCAACTCAAAAGTGGCAACTTTATTTTATCAATAATTTCAAGCCTTTGCATCACATGTTCCAAAGTTAAAACAGTTCCATTAACCAAAAGAGGTGGTGGGCCAAACAAATCTAACATAGCATTATAAGCATCAAACGTATGGCTACTCAAGAAATCCCCTCCGGTAATGGTATCAAGAATACATCTATTCCAAGGAGTAATGCCTACATAAAAATTGTGAAGAAGAACGGAAGTAGAAAGCTTCCTAGTAGATTTATTTTGAGCATTGCAAATTCTATGCCAAGCATCTTTTAAATTTTCTCCCTCCCTTTGCTTAAAATTAAGAATTTCATGTTCGGGAGTAATAACAAGGATAGGAGGACTAGCCATTATGACAAGGTAAACGATCTAGCACACGAGCAAACAGAAAAAGGCAAGCGAAAAAGAGAAAGGAGATTGGGAAAGAGAGGGCCAATAAAACGGCAAGGGTGAAGTGGGGGAGAGGAAAACGAGAGGCAAATGGCAAATAATGTAAATGCGAGGGAGATGAGTTTGTGAAGGGTACTTGGTATGTCTTGACTTGAGCGAAGACCTCCCCAGCAATGGCGCCACAAATCCTTCTTGCTATGTCTTGATCTTGCGTTGGTTTTCCTTGAAGAGGCAAGGGTGATGCAGCAATAGTAGCGTAAGTATTTCCCTCAGTTTTTGAGAACCAAGGTATCAATCCAGTAGGAGGCTCCTCAGAAGTCCCACGCACCTACACAAACAAACAAGAACTCGCAACCAACGCAATAAAGGGGTTGTCAATCCCTTCACGGCCACTTGCGAAAGTGAGATCTGATAGAGATAATATGATAAGATAAATATATTTTTGGTATTTTATAATATAGATTGGAAAAGTAAAGATGCAAATAAAAGTAGATAGAAAGCTTATATGGTAAAAGATAGACCCGGGGGCCATAGGTTTCACTAGTGGCTTCTCTCAAGATAGCATAAGTATTACGGTGGGTGAACAAATTACTGTCGAGCAATTGATAGAAAAGCGAATAATTATGAGATTATCTAGGCATGATCATGTATATAGGCATCACGTCCGCAACAAGTAGACCGACTCCTGCCTGCATCTACTACTATTACTCCACACATCGACCGCTATCCAGCATGCATCTAGAGTATTAAGTTCATAAGAACAGAGTAACAGATTAAGAAAGATGACATGATGTAGAGGGATAAACTCATGCAATATGAGATAAACCACATCTTTTTATCCTCGATGGCAACAATACAATACGTGCCTTGCTGCCCCTGCTGTCACTGGGAAATGACACCACAAGATTGAACCCAAAGCTAAGCACTTCTCCCATTGCAAGAAAAATCAATCTAGTAGGCAAAAACCAAATGATAATTCGAAGAGACTTGCAAAGATAACTCAATCATACATAAAAGAATTCAGAGGAGATTCAAATATTTCTCATAGCTAAACTTGATCATAAACCCACAATTCATCGGATCTCGACAAACACACCGCAAAAAGAGTTACATCGAATAGATATCCCAGAAGATCGATGAGAACATGGTATTGAGATCCAAAAAGAGAGAAGAAACCATCTAGCTAATAACAATGGACCCGAAGGTCTGTGGTAAACTACTCACAACTCATCGGAGGGGCTATGATGTTGATGTAGAAGCCCTCCATGGTCTATTCCCCCTCCGGCGGAGCGCTGGTGAAGGCTCCAAGATGGGATCTCGCGGATACAGAAGGTTACGGTGGTGGAAATAGTTTTTCGTTGGCTCCCTGGATGTTCTCGGGGTACGTGGGTATATATAGGAGGAAGAAGTAGGTCGGTGGCCACCCGAGGGGCCCATGAGATAGGGGGGCGCGCCCTGTAGGGGTGGGCGCGCCCTCTGCCCTCGTGGCCGCCTCGACTGCTTCTTGACTTGCACTCCAAGTCCTCTGGATCACGTTCGTTCCAAAAATCACGCTTTCAAAGGTTTCATTCTATTTGGATTCCGTTTGATATTCCTTTCCTTCGAAATAGTGAAATAGGCAAAAAAATAGCAATACGAGCTGGGCCTCCGGTTAGTAGGTTAGTCCCAAAAATGATATAAATGTGTAAAGTAAAGCCCATAAACATCCAAAACGGGTAATATAATAGCATGGAACAATCAAAAATTGTAGATACGTTGGAGATGTATCTGTAGCTTGAGAGGGGTTGATCAGGACGAGAGATGCAACACACAAGACAAGGATTTATACAGCTTCGGGCCCCGGGAAACATCATCCGGTAATAGCCCTACATGTTGTTTGTGGCTAGGTCTCATTATGCTCACGAGGGAGACGTCATATCTCTGGCTCTCCTCTAGTTGTGTCTAGCCTTAACGATTATTTTCTTGCCCTCTCTTGGGGCGCCCTACCCCTCCTTATATAAGTTGAAGGGGCGGGTTACATGACTAATCCTAGTAGGATTAGGATTACTCTATTACAAGTGGAGTCCTAGTCTTGCTTCCTTTGTAAGGGAATATTCCTTATGCTTTCCTCTTAAGCCAGCCCACCATAACATGATCCGGCCTTCTGGGCCTTGGGCCTAGTCCTCTAATCGACCCGCCGTCGGGGCCATTAGTGAGTCGCCAGGCTCATGAGTCGTCAGACTAGTGAACCGCCAGACTCTTGAGTCGCCAATCCTCCGGCGGGTTACCAATGAAACGCCAAGTCCCAGCCGGGTCATATATCTGGCCAGGTCATACCGCGGGCTATATCCCCGACATTAGCCCCCAGTTTAGTTTGGATTTATCCAAGTTAAACTGACCCTGGTCATCCTTAAGACCTTGTCATTTCCCCCTTCTGGAAAGTTCGGGTCAATAGACCAACTTTATAATGAATTTTCTTGTAGAAGAAATATTGTGAATAAATAATCCATTTGAGTCGGCCTTCAATGCTCTAACTTGGCAAAATCCTTGGTCTTGAAATACTCATCTGATTTTTAGCCAGCTTGAAGATGTAGAAACTTGCCAATTTATGATTACCAAAATTGCCGGGTTATAAATAGATGATGCTGAGTGATGACCCACAAGTATAGGGGATATATCATAGTCCTTTCAATAAGTAAGAGTGTCGAACCCAACGAGGAGCAGAAGGAAATGATAAGCGGTTTTCAGCAAGGTATTCTCTGCAAGTACTGAAATATGCAGTAACAGATAGTTTTGTGATAAGATAAATTGTAGCGAGCAACAAGTAACAAAAGTAAATAAAGTGCATCAAGGTGGCCCAATCCTTTTTGTAGCAAAGGACAAGCCTGGACAAACTCTTATAATAGGAAAAGCTCTCCCGAGGACACATGGGAATATCGTCAAGCTAGTTTTCATCACGCTCATATGATTCGCGTTCGGTACTTTGATAATTTGATATGTGGGTGGACCGGTGCTTGGGTGCTGTTATTACTTGAACAAGCATCCCACTTATGATTAACCTCTATTGCAAGCATCCACAACTACAACAAAAGTATTAAGGTAAACCTAACCATAGCATGAAACATATGGATCCAAATCAGCACCTTACGAAGCAACGCATAAACTAGGGTTTAAGCTTCTGTCACTCTAGCAACCCATCATCTACTTATTAATTCCCAATGCCTTCCTCTAGGCCCAAATAATGGTGAAGTGTTATGTAGTCGACGTTCACATAACACCACTAGAGGCTAGACAACATACATCTCATCAAAATATCGAACGAATACCAAATTCACATGACTACTAATAGCAAGACTTCTCCCTTGTCCTCAGGAACAAACGTAATTACTCACAAAGCATATTCATGTTCATAATCAGAGGGGTAATAATATGCATAAAGATCTGAACATATGATCTTCCACCAAATAAACCAACTAGCATCAACTACAAGGAGTAATCAACACTATAGCAACCTACTAGCACCAATCCCGGACTTGGAGACAAGAATTGGATACAAGAGATGAACTAGGGTTTGGAGATGAGATGGTGCTGGTGAAGATGTTGATGGAGATTGCCCTCTCCCGATGAGAGGAGCGTTGGTGATGACGATGGTGATGATTTCCCCCTCCCGGAGGGAAGTGTCCCCGACAGAACAGCTCTGCCGGAGCCCTAGATTGGTTCCGCCAAGGTTCCGCCTCGTGGCGGCGGAGTCTCATCCCGAAAGGTTGCCTTCTATTTTTTCTCATCGAAAGACTTCATATAGGAGAAGAGGGGCGTCGGAGAGCCACCAGGGGGCCCACGAGGTAGGGGGGCGTGCCCCAGGGGGGGCGCCCCCGCCCTCGTGAGCAGGGTTTGGGCCCCCTGGCCTTCATCTTTGGCGACGATTTTTCTTTATTTATTTTAAGATATTCCGTGGAGTTTCAGGACTTTTGGAGTTGCGCAGAATAGGTCTCCAATATTTGCTCCTTTTCCAACCCAGAATTCCAGCTGCCGGCATTCTCCCTCTTCATGTAAACCTTGTAAAATAAGAGAGAATAACCATAAGTATTGTGACATAACGTGAAATAACAGCCCATAACGCAATAAATATTGATATAAAAGCATGATGCAAAATGGACATATCAACTCCCCCAAGCTTAGACCTCGCTTGTCCTCAAGCGAAAAGCCGATAACAATAAATATGTCCTCATGTTTAGAGGTAGAGGCGTCGATAAAAATAAAATACGGGCATGAAGGCATCATGATTATTTCCATAACAGCAACATATATATATTTTGTCATATGATTACTTATGTTCAAGTGATGATCTTTTCATAAAGCAAAAGCATGCATCAGAAACCTTATTGATCACCAACAAATTATAACCTCAGTCATTGAAGCAATTGCAGTTTATCATAACATCGGAAAGAGTCTATGTCCGAGCTTAAAAGCAAGTCCACATACTCAACTATCACTTAGTCCTTCATAATTGCTAACACTCACGCAATACTTGTGGTTACGGAGTTTCAATCAGACACAGAGAAAGATAGGGGCTTATAGTTTTGCCCCACAACCTTTTACATCAAGAGTAATGTCAACAATAATAATTCATGCTCCCCTACATCCAATTAGATATATATATCATGTTCTTTCCAACATGCTGAGCTTGCCAAAGGATAAAATGAAAAAGGAAAGGTGAAGATCACTGTGACTCTTGCATAAGGTAGAGGATAATAATAAAAGATAGGCCCTTCGTAGAGGGAAGCAGAGGTTGTCATGCGCGTTTAGGGTTGATGCACAAAATCTTAATGCAAAAGAACGTCACTTTATATTGCCCCTTGTACGTGGACCTTTATTGTGCAGTCCGTCGCTTTTATTACGTCCACAACAAGTTCGTACAAAGTTTATTTTCTCCGCACTAATAAGTCATGCATATTTAGAGTTTATTGCTTGCACCGATGACAACTTACGTGAAGGATCTTACTCAATCCATAGGTAGATATGGTGGTCTCTCATGGCAAAACTGGTTTAAGGGTATTTGGAAGCACAAGTAGTATTTCTACTTGGTGCTGAGAATTTGGCTAGCATGAGGGAGAAAGGCAAGCTCAACACTTGAGAGGATCCATGAGAACATACTTTATCTCAGATATAAGAAAACATAACTCATCATGTTGTCTTCCTTGTCCAACCTCAACTCTTTAGCATGTCATATTTTAATGAGTGCTCCCAATCATAAAAGATGTCAATGATAATATATCTATATGTGAAACCTCTCTTTCCTTATTACTTCCTATTAATTGCAACAATGACCAAAGCTATATTTGCCAACTCCCAACAACTTTTAATCATCATACTCTTTCTATGTGAAGTCATTACTTTCAATAAGATCAATATGAACTCTTTGATTCTTTTTATTCTTTCTCTTCTATTCACCCAAGATCATGGCAAAATAATAAAGCCCTTGACTCAACACTAAACTTTATTATATAGCTCATGGACTCGATTACAAAGAAGGATCATAAAGCAAAACTCAAAACTAGATCATGCCATTACTTTATTCTACTAAATCAAGATACTACTAATAGGATCGAACTAAGAAAAACGGTAAAGATAGGAGTTGTGATGGTGATACGATACCAGGGCACCTCCCCCAAGCTTGGAAGTTACCAAGGGGAGTGCCCATACCCATGTGATTATATCTTCGGGGGTGATGGAGTAGGAGTTGTGTCATTTTTCTTCTCTAGCTTGCGTCTGAGGCTAAAATTTTCCTCCCTCAGATCCTCATTCTCGAGCTCAAGTTTCATTATCTTTTTGCATAGTGCTGCCTTGCTGTCCTGCAAAAAACGAGGTGGGATAGATTGGACCTTAGGGAGGCTTGACTTCTTGAACTCCACATGCATATCACCAGGTTGAGGTAGTGGATCGTCCTCTTCATCGGAGGTTGTTTCCTCCTTCCTCCTTGGATCATAGTCTTCTTCTTCCTCCGTGGTCCAGCCATAATGTTCCACATCCCCATATACTTTTGGGTTTGCAATATAATCAACCATGTAGCTCTCTCCCTCCGAATCTTGGGATGACATCTTGTTCCAAATCTGCAACAGGAACAGCTCGAAACGAAAACATAGGATATTTGCGTGATACGGTGATCAAAACCTTCAGGAGAATATATAATGAATTTTTACCGACCAAAATACGTATCGTGCAAGGAAACGGAGTCCGGAGGGCACACGAGGTGCTCACGAGGTAGGGGGCGCGCCCAGGGGGTAGGGCGCGCCCTCCACCCTCGTGAAGGCCTCGTGTCCTTCCCGGATTGACACTTATTTTTCTATTTTTCTAAATATTCCAGAATGGAGAAATATTGCCTTAAAATTGTTTTGGAATCGGTTTACTTACCGTACCACATACCTATTCCTTTTCGGAGTCTGGAACAGTCTGGAAAGTGTCCCTTATGTATTCCTCTGGGGTTACGTTTTCAATAATATTGGTTTCAACATTTATAGGATTACCTGAGATATAGTGTTTGATCCTTTGACCGTTTACCACCTTCGGATTTGTGCCCTAGAAGTTATTGATTTTTATGGCACCGGAACGATAGACCTCCTCGATAACGTAGGGACATTCCCATTTAGAGAGAAGTTTCCCGCAAAAAATCTTAAACGAGAGTTGTATAGCAATACATAATCACCTACATTAAACTCATGCTTTTGTATCCTTTTGTAAGGCCATCTTTTAACTTTTTCTTTAAACAACTTGGCATTTTCATAAGCTTGGGCTCTCCATTCATCAAGTGAGCTAATATCAAATAACCTCTTCTCACCAGCAAGTTTGAAATCATAGTTGAGCTCTTTAATAGCCCAATATGCCTTATGTTCTAGTTCGAGAGGTAAGTGACATGCTTTTCCATAAACCATTTTATACGGGGACATACCCATAGGATTCTTATATGCAAAATTAATAGTCTTTTGCAAAATTAATAGTCTTTTCCATAAATCATAGTCTTTTGCAAAATTAATTTGAGCTCTCTATTGCTCTATTCTACTTGACCACTAGTCTGCGGGTGATATGGAGATGCGATTCTATGATTGACGTCATATTTAGCAAGCATTTTACGGAAAGCACCATGATTAAAATGTGAACCACCATCAGTCATTAAATATCTAGGGACTCCAAACCTCGGAAAAATAACTTCCTTAAGCATTTTAATAGAAGTATTATGATCAGCACTACTAGTTGGAATAGCTTCTACCCACTTAGTAACGTAATCAACAACAACTAAAATATGTGTATATCCATTAGAGGCAGGAAAAGGTCCCATATAATCAAAGCCCCAAACATCAAATGGTTCAATAACAAGTGAATAATTCATAGGCATTTCTTGACGTCTACTAATATTACCAATTCTTTGACATTCATCGCAAGACAAAACAAACTTACAGGCATCCTTGAAGAGAGTAGGCCAATAGAAACCAGATTGCAGTTCTATCTCCAGCGTGGTGTCCTCCATAAGCTTCGGAGTGACACTTGCGTAGGATCTGTTCCTGTTCATGCTCAGGTACACAACGTCTAATAACACCATCTACTCCTTCTTTATAAAGATGTGGGTCATCCCAAAAGTAATGTCGCAGGTCATAGAAAAACTTTTTCTTTTGTTGGTATGTGAAGCTAGGTGGTATAAATTTAGCAACAATATAATTAGCATAATCAGCATACCATGGAGTGCTACAAGAACTGCTTATGACATTTAATTGTTCATCAGGAAAGCTATCATCAATAGGTAGTGGGTCATCAAGAACATTCTCTAACCTAGATAAGTTGTCTGCAACGGGGTTCTCAGCTCCTTTTCTATCAACAATATGCAAATCAAATTCTTGCAGCAAGAAAACCCATCTAATAAGTCTAGGTTTTGCATCTTTCTTTTTCATAAGATATTTAATAGCAGCATGATCAGTGTGAATAGTTACTTTAGAATCAACAATATAGGGTCTGAATTTATCACAAGCGAATACAACTACCAAAAGTTCCTTTTCGGTAGTAGCATAATTTCTTTGAGCATTGTCTAGAGTCTTACTAGCATAATGGATAACATTTAATTTATTATCAACTCTTTTCCCTAGAACAACACCTACAGCATAATCACTAGCATCACACATAATTTCAAAGGGTAAATTCCAATCAGGTGGCTGAACAACAGGTGCAGAGACTAATGCTTTCTTAAGTATTTCAAATGCTTCTACACAATCATCATGAAAGATAAATGGTACATCTTTTTGTAATAGATTAGTCAGAGGCCGAGAATTTTTTGAGAAGTCCTTAATGAACCTCCTATAAAATCTGGCGTGACCAAGGAAACTTCTTATACCTTTGATGTCCTTGGGACATGGCATCCTTTCAATAGCATCAACCCTGGCTTTATTAACTTCAATACCTCTTTCAGAAACTTTGTGCCCCAAGACAATACCTTCATTAACCATAAAGAGGCACTTTTCCCAATTCAAGACAAGATTAGTTTCTTCACATCTCTGCAAAACTCGAGCAAGATTGCTCAAGAAATCATCAAAATAAGAACCATAGACGGAAAACTCGTCCATGAAAACCTAACAAATCTTTTCGCAGAAGTCAGAGAATATAGCCATCATGCATCTTTGAAAGGTAGCAGGTGCATTACATAAACCAAAAGGCATACGTCTATAAGCAAAAGTACCAAAAGTGCATGTAAAAGTAGTCTTTGATTGTGTCGGCGTTCTGGGAACGGGGGTCCCCAGACTTGCCTGCCTGCGGCCTGCGGCTTGGCTCAACGGAGTCCCAGCACAGCCCATCTTCATCAACGCAAGCTCAAGACCCTTGCGAGGGGCCAAGCCTCGCGGGGCGGATGACAAGGAGCTTCCTCAGGCACGGCCTCGTCAGGCCGGCTCAGGAGAAGGCGGAGAGTTCAAGGCGGGGTACCTCGCGAGGTGCCCATGACGCAAGCCATGACGACCAAGGGCGCCAGTCGGGCGCCAGCCCGCGCAGTGTCCTCCTTTCCTCTTTGGTGCAAAGGGAGCAAGCGCAGGCGAGAGTATCAAGCAAAGGCGTCCATTTCGGTGCAACAAGACCAAGACCAGCCCAACGGCCAGAAGGAAGTCATTGTGGAGCCCAAGCCGGTGTCATCACCAGAGCCTTGGACAGGCGAGGACCAACTTTAGTCAGGATAAGTGTACCCGCTGTTCCCCTTCAAAATGGCCAATTGTTGGCGCCCTTCCCGCTCAATATTTGGGGAGAGGCCCATGGCCTTTGCCTATAAATAGGACTAGCCACCCCCGAGATAGAGGCATCTGAGATAGAGGCAGCTAGATCTGATATCGAGAACCTAAGAGCCAGAACCAAGTAGCACCAACCAAGAACAGACCCTCGCGAGGCTGTTCTTCCTTGTATTGTTCATCATCAGCCTAAGAGGCAATCCACCACACCACACACTAGAGTAGGGTATTATACCATAATGGTGGCCTGAACCAGTATAAATCTTGTGTCCCTTGTGCTGTTCATTTTAGTAGTTTAGGTCCTAGCAGTCCGGCGAGGAGCGAGACGGTAGAGGGTTGAATCTCTGCGCGCAGCCAGAGTTCGAACCTCAAGGGTTTGCCGGAACCCAAAATCCGACATTTGGCGCGCCAGGTAGGGGTGCGCCGGAATTTGCCTTCCGTCGTCTCGTTCTTCCCCGACCACCGCAACCATGTCTGACGCTCGTCGGGCTCGCATCGAGCGCCGTGCCGCCCTCGCCTCCCATGTCGCCCAGACAGCTCCCGTCGGCGGGCGCCCTCGTCGTTCCCCGTCACCTGCTGTCAACGCCGCCACCGGCCCGGCGGGTAACGAGCAGCAAGCATCGTCCCAGCACCCGTCCATGAGGCGGGACGGCCGCACCGCCACGCCTTCGCTCACCCCCGCTGGTTCTTCGTCACGCGCGCCCCGCGCGTCCATGGAGGCCCGAGCTGCGCTCATCGCGGCAAACGAGCTCCTGCGCTACCGCCCCATCGACGACGTCTACGAAGAATGGCTCGACCGAGTCGCTGAGCTCGTCCGCGCTGCTGGAGGCGCGCCCGCACCGTCCTTCTCGCTGCACCGCACCCCGCCCCGCTCGGACGATGAAGCTCCTGGGGTGCCTCAGCCGCTTCCTCCTCAAGAAGGCGCCCTGGCTCCGAGGCGCGCGGCCCCTGGGTGGAACCCGCTCCGCCAGGCTCTAGCGCGGCAAGAGCAGAGCTGCCAAGAAGTCCCTCGCCCACGAGAAGCTGCTCGAGCGCTCCCTTCTCCAGCACGTCAAGACCCTGTGCTGCCCCCAGCCGCGGCACATGGGGACCCGCTGGACCAAGCTCTCCATCGCCCAAGGCCCCCTGCGGCCACGGCGGGCTGCCGCACCTTCATCGCCGAGCTGCGCAGCGTCGCGTGGCCCGACAAGTTCAAGCCGGACCTGCCTCCTTGCTACGACGGCACGGCTGACCCTGCGGAGTTCCTCCAACTCTATGAGCTGGGCATCGAGGCTGCCAACGGAGACGAAAAGGTCATGGCGAACTGGTTTCCCATGGCGCTCAAGGACGGAGCCCGCACCTGGCTCCTAA
Organism: Triticum timopheevii; assembly: GCA_963921465.1. Lineage (NCBI taxonomy): Eukaryota > Viridiplantae > Streptophyta > Magnoliopsida > Poales > Poaceae > Triticum > Triticum timopheevii. The sequence continues at coordinate 440,531,453 of OY997264.1, read as the reverse complement.
ATCTGGCCCCAGGCACGATCTCTTCCTGGGACGAGATGCGCACCCGCTTCATCGCCAACTTCCAGGGTACTCGCGACCGGCCACCCGCCGTGAGCGACATGGCCGCATCAAGCAGCAGCTAGGGGAAACCCTGCAGAAGTACATCTAGCGCTTCAACAATGCTCGCCTCAAGATCCCCAGGGTAACGGAGGAGGCCATCATCTCTGCCTTCTCCGACGGTGTGCGCGACGTCAAAATGAAGGAGGAGCTGGCGATGCATGAAGATCTGTGCACCTCCCTGGAGCTGTTTAACTTGGCGACCAAGTGCGCCAGGGCTGAGGAGGGGCGCCTCTCCCTCCTCGAGCTGCCTGCCGCGGACCCCGAAGAGAAGAAGCCCAAGGCCAAGGACGTGAAGAGCAAGGGGGCTACCGTGCTCGCGGCCGAGCCGAACACTAAGCAGGCCGAGATCAGCCCGAGTCCTCCAAGGGCAGTCGGTACTGCGTGTACCACTACCTCCACACCCACAAAACCAATGAATGCTAAGAGCTCCGGGCCGTGCGTGAGGGAAGGGTCGGCAGATGTCCTGACCGCACCGACCGAGGCTACGGCCGAGGAGGACGAAGGAATGCAGGACGCTGGGAAGACCGCGGCCCGCGCCACGAGTGGCGCGACCAACCTCGCGAGGACCGCTGGCAGGACCCGCCTCGCGAGGGAGGCTGGAGGGATCAGCCTCGCGAGGATCGCCCGCAAGGGAACGCAGGCCTCCCTCCACTGCCGCCGCAGCCAAGGAGAAATGAAGACCGTCATCAGGACGAGGGGGCTGGGGGCTTCCAGGAACCGCGTGCAATTGCCTGCATCCTGGGCGGAGCTCAAGCCCCAGCCTCTCAGCGCATCTTCAAGCAGTTTGCCCGCGAAGTGAATGCAGTCCTCCCCAAGCTCGAGGCCACGCACCCTCTCAGGTGGTCGGCGTGCGCCATCACGTTCAGCTCAGCGGACCAGCTCAAGTGCGCGGCCACAGCAGGAGTCCTCCCGATGCTTTGTTCCCCAATCATCAGCAACGTGCTAGTCACCAAGACCCTCATCGACGGCGGGGCAGGGCTCAACATACTGTCCGTGGAAACATTCAACAATCTTCAAGTGCCTTACAGTCAGCTTCAGCCGACCAAGCCCTTCTCCGGAGTCACCGACGGCTCCACGGTCCCGATCAGGCAGGTCCGCCTTCCTGTCACCTTCAGGGCCCGCGACAACTACCGCACCGAGCTCATCGACTTCGACATCGCCCACATTCGCCTGCCGTACAACGCCATCCTCGGGTACCCGACACTGGCCAAGTTCATGGCCGTAACCCACCACGGCTACAACGTCCTCAAGATGCCAGGAAGCGGTGGGGTCATCACAGTGCCCTGCAAAGAGAGAGACGCAGTGTGCTCATTGGAGCGAGCCTTTCAGGCCGCATCATTAGAAGACCCAGACCGTAGCAGCAGGAGGCCTTCCGAGGCCGCACCCAAGAAGAAGAAGACATCGACAGGCCCGGCTCCTCAGGAGGCAGGCCCCTCAGGGCCCGCGCCTGGCCAGGAGGAGCCTCCTTCCATCACATAGGGAAGCGCGCCCGGCGCCCTCCTCAGGCAGGGCTCGGGGGCTCTCCCCTGGAGGGCCGCTGACCTCGCCGAGGTCACGAGGGAGGCGCTTGGGCACCACGTGGAGGCGTGCTTCGAAGCACGTTTCCCTCAAGAAGGAGCAAGGCAAGGAGGGCCAAACCCTCAGGAGTTCGTCAGCAAGGCCATTCAAGAGTTACAGGAGCAAGGGTCATGAGAGGCAACCGCCGCCTACCCGTTGTGGCCCCCCATCCAGGCGAGGATGGTGGGCTGCGCGTCTGCATCGACATACCAGGGCTCAACTGAGCCGCGTCTCAAGAGCGCCTCTGGCCCTCGCGAGTGGGACGTTGCGAGGGTCTGCCCCACAGCTACGTGCGCATGCCTTACGGCCTGCCGAACGCGGCTGCTGCGCACCAGCGTCTCATGAGGGCCATCCTGGAGGCTCAAGAGGTCAGGCACGCCGCAGCCCTGGCGGAGATGGAGATGGCCCGCGAGGAGCCGCTAGCGCCTCCCGAGGCCCCTGGGCTTGGGGGCTCGTGAGGATCGGCTCCCGCAGCCCACCGAGTCTGCTCCACCAACAGGTGACATCTGGTCTTGCTGACCAACAGTGTTCTCCGGCCCTCAGCCTCTGGTCTTGTCCATGGCATCGCGACCTGGCTTGCCAGCGACGGATGAGACCAGCCCGAGAGCCGGGACCCGAGGACGTAGAGTTTCATCATCTAACCCAGCTTGCGCGTTGAAGGGGAGGTGCCTGAGCATCGCGACTCAGGGCTCCTACCGGCTCCCCGGCCCTCACCCTCTGGTCTTGTCCATGGCATCGCGACCTGGCTTGCCAGCGACGGCTGAGACCAGCCCGAGAGCCGGGACCCGAGGATGTAGAGTTGCTATAGCTAACCCAGCTTGCGCGTTAAAGGGGGGGGGGGTGCCTGAGCATCGCGACTCAGGGCTCCTACCGGCTCTCCGGCCCTCACCCTCTGGTCTTGTCCATGGCATCGCGACCTGGCTTGCCAGCGACGGCTGAGACCAGCCCGAGAGCCGGGACCCGAGGACGTAGAGTTGCTACATCTAACCCAGCTTGCGCGTTAAAGGGGGGGGTGCCTGAGCATCGTGACTCAGGGCTCCTACCGGCTCTCCGGCCCTCACCCTCCGGTCTTGTCCATGGCATCGCGACCTGGCTTGCCAGCGACGGCTGAGACCAGCTCGAGAGCCGGGACCCGAGGACGTAGAGTTACTACATCTAACCCAGCTTGCACGTTAAAGGGGGGGTGCCTGAGCATCGCGACTCAGGGCTCCTACCGGTTCTCCGGCCCTCACCCTCTGGTCTTGTCCATGGCATCGCGACCTGGCTTGCCAGCGACGGCTGAGACCAGCCCAAGAACCGGGACCCGAAGATGTAGAGCACCGGCATCAGGCCAAATTTGCAGGAACACACTCCAAGATAAGGCCCAGAGCCAGGCGCAACCCCCCTTGAGGTAGGGCCCCGTGAGTCCCGCGCTGGCTCACGGGTGCCCAGATACACCTCGTCCAGCCCTACCGTGCTAGCCACGTGTTAGGGTGGGGCTGTATACGCCCTGGGGGCTCCTCCCGGAGGGGAGCCCCCTCCCACGTACCAGTGGAAGCACCATGCTCTGCGCTGGCTGACGACACTGCCGAGGAGCGGCTATGCCCGTATGCATACGGAAGCGCTATGCTCCGCGCTGGTGATAAACAACTGAGGGTGGCCTCCGGGCCGCATCTACCTCAGGGAGCCCGGAGCTCAGTGTCTGGCCTTGTCGCAACGCCTCCCCTCCGGAGTGCCGCGTGAAGGGGCTGGGCACGGGGGCTGCGCTTGGGTCTCGCCCAGACGCACCCCACCTGGCCAGGCCTCCTCGGGCCTGGTTCGTCGCACGTCCCTCCACGAGCGGAGCTAAGGTACGAAGGCCGATTGAGCATCAAGGGGGACTCCTGAGCATCGCGACTCAGGAGCCTAACTGGTCACGTAGCCCCTCACCCCTTAGTTCCTAAAGGCTAACGGCGGTTGGGGTATGCGCGGGACCGGGCTCTGCAGACATAGAACGGAAAATCCTCCCACATCTCGCCTCCCTGCTTGCTGTTCGAGCGCCAAGGGGGACTCCTAAGCATCGCAACTGAGGAGCCTAACTTGTCACGTCCTGGTTTCCGGTCGGGGCCAACGACGGCTGAGGTATGCGCGGGGCCGGGCTCTGCCGGCGTAGAACATAAACAAGCAGGAAGGAATAATGCAAATTTCAGGGAATTCAAAAGCAAATATTACAGTCCATGCTGTTATCACAGCATCAAACATAAGTTTTAACGCCTCTCCGAGGAATGGTACATGCGCAGGAATTAAAAACAGGACGGGAGCCACGACAGAGTCACTTGCCGGCGGGGGAGCCACGTGGAGCAGGTTCGCCTTGTGGAGCAGCAGGGCCAACAGCGCTCCGCTTCGGCCTGGTACCGAAGGCCCGGAACTTCCCCAGCAGAGCCTCCGCGCGACCCTTCACTGCCTCAGCAGCAGCAGCGGCACGCTCGCCGCTCACTGCCTCCAGCAGGCTGTCGAGGTCGATGTTGGGGTCGCGAAGATAGATGTGGGTGAAGACCCGCGTCAGCGCTGCAGAAGACAAGACGCGTGCCTCGGCCTCAAACGTAGGGCCAAGGCCAAGGGTGACGTTGTTAAGGGCGCGAACCAGGAAAGGAAGCAGCTTGGCGGGGCCATCCTCCTCGCCGGCCAGCAGGCTCTCAAGGCCACTCTCGTAAAGCGTCTTCAGCGAAATGCGAGCCTTCTCTTCCATATCCGCGAAGGCCACGCGATCCTCGGCGAGAACCCGGGCCTTGCTTTCTAGCTCAACCTTCCTCGCCTCCAGCTCTTGCTCCATCACGCCTAGGCGGCCACGGCGCCTCTTGAGCTTGGTCTCTAGGTCCTTAATGGCCGCCTCACGAACCTTCATGCTTTCCTCCTGCTCTTGGCGAAGGCGGGCCTCCTCGGCAAGCTGGTTCTGCAGGCCCTTCAGCTCGCTCTCCAGCATCTCACAGCGACCTTGGACGCTACCTGCCTCCCCCAGGGCAGCGTCGCGGGCAACCTTCGCCTCACGGACGGCCTGTTTCTCCTCGTCGCAAGCCGTCGAGGCCTAGGCCAGTGCCGCCCGTATTGAAGCATCGGAGCGAATCCAGCCAGAAGCCAGCTCCAAGCGCCCGGCCATCAGACGGGGGTCGGCGCCCAGAAGATCCTGCCGTAGGTGGTCCAGTCCAGCAACGGCACGATCCAGAACAGTATTCAGAGAAGGAGCAGTCAGTGTAGTAGGAGGAGAAGACGGCTGTGTGACCACTGTGCCTTGTGGCGGAACCAGCGACGCCACGACGACAGTGGAGGCAGCATCAAGCAAGGGCACCTCGGGAGTCGCCTGGGTCAAGGGGGCTGAGCTCGCCCCAGTGGGCTCAGCCTGGCCTCACGAGGACGTCCGGGCAGGAGAGGCCTGTGCGTCATGATCACCTTCTTTCTCGGGCAGAGGCACTGCCACGGATGGGAACTCAGGAGCTCCCTTCAGCTTCTTCGCCGTGGGCGCCAACCTGGCCGAAGGACATGGACATCAGATCTCGTCGACAGAGCAATAATCAAGACGGGAAGCATGCACTTACAGGTCGTCTCTGGAGGGCTCGAGCAGCCTCCGACCGAACTTAAAGCCCAAGAGCCGGCTGCAAGGGACGGCTTCAAGGGGCTCGGGAGCAGGGGGCGCGCCTGTGGATCGCCCTGGGGCCGGGGCAGACCCGCGGGGGACCAGCCCAGTCCGGTCCTTCTTCAGGTTCGCAGGCAGGCTCCCGCCGCCCTGGTCACCCTCATCCTCATCGTCGTCGCTCTGGGGAAGGCGGAGAGTGCGAGACCTGTGCCGAATGGGAGGAGCTCTTGACTCCGCCTCCGAGTCACCCCCTCTTCCTGCTCCCCTTCTTCCTTCTCTTCGCTGGAGTCGTCGGAGGACACGTCCACCAGGTCCTCCGAAGGCTCCACGGGCACGGGCCTGTCCCCGTTGAAGATAGGCATGGCCCCCACTACCTGCTCCCAATCCTCACGAAGGAACAGGGGCGTAGGAGCGCCCTCCAGCCTCGCCACGTCGCCCCCAACCAAGGACTGAAGGACCGCCGCCAGATCCTCGTCGGCCAGGACCACGGGGCTCGAGTGAGGCCTCCACATCGGAAGCGAGTACTGACGGAGCGGAGCCAGTTGATGCTCCAGGAACTCCCTCAGCAGCGACACACCGGTCAGCTTCGCCGCTGCCACGCTGGTCGGCCTCAGATCTGCGTCCATCTTCTCCAACACCAGCTTAGCGCAGGGATCCAGAAGCTCCACTCGGGACCAGTCGTCGGAGCTCGCGGGGTGCTCCGTGGGCAGGATCAGCCGAGGATGGATGCGCCTAGCATCCACCAAGACCCACTTACTCCTAAAGCCCTCAATCCTCTTCCCAGGGTTTGAAATGGCGATGGCACCACCGTATGCGACGAAGCTCGCGCACGCGGAGGCGGAACCACGGGAAGTTCGGAGGGAGAAGTAGTGGCGTAGTAAGGCCACCGAGGGCTTCACCCCTACGTGAGCCTCACAATAGTAGGCGAAGATTTCCAGAAGAAGGACGGAGTTGGGATGGAGGTGCAGAGCTTGAATATTGTAGTGGCGAAGGACAGAGAAGAACTCGAAAAAGGGAGGCACCAGACCGGCGATGACGGTGCTCACGAAGAGCGGATAGAAGGTGCTCCCTCGACCCTCAGGGGCGGATGAGCCGGCCTTGAACGCCCTCGTTCAATCGACGCCCCGCGGCTCCGCCATCCGGCGCACCAGGGCAAGGCTCGCCCTGACACATTTGGCGGGTCCAAGGCAGGCGAGTACCAAGCTCCGGCCGGGGCTTGGCGAGGTGCCATGACGGGCTAGGGCACGCAGGCGGAGTAGATCTGAAGATTTTGAAGCAGAGAGGAGAGGCGCAAGAAAGGGGATCTGAGCGGCAATTGGAGAGAGTAAAGGAGGCAAGGAAGATGCCGCTCTTTTATCAACTCACGCGGTTGCAGAGGCGCACGCGTCCAATCAACTGCCACACGGCGCCCAAGGCCGCAGGCTGTTAGGGCCCGCGACGCTTCGCACTTGCCCTTTCGCCTCTCTGCTCAGCCAAGTTCGGGCGCGCCGTGGGCCCGGGGGCTACTGTCGGCGTTCTGGGAACGGGGGTCCCCAGACTTGCCTGCCTGCGGCCTGCGGCGTGGCTCAAAGGAGGCCCAGCACAGCCCATCTTCATCAACGCAAGCTCGAGACCCTCGTGAGGGGCCAAGCCTCGCGGGGCGGACGACAAGGAGCTTCCTCAGACATGGCCTCGTCAGGCTGGCTCAGGAGGAGGCGGAGAGTTCAAGGCGGGCTACCTCACGAGGTGCCCATGACGCAATCCATGATGACCAAGGGCGCCAGTCGGGCGCCAGCCCGCGCAGTGTCCTCCTTTCCTCTTTGGTGCAAAGGGAGCAAGCGCAGGCGAGAGTATCAAGCAAAGGCGTCCATTTCGGTGCAACAAGACCAAGACCAGCCCAACGGTCAGAAGGAAGTCATTGTGGATCCCAAGCCGGCGTCATCACCAGAGCCTTTGACAGGCGAGGACCAACTTTAGTCAGGATAAGTGTACCCGCTGTTCCCCTTCAAAATGGCCAATTGTTGGCGCCCTTCCCGCTCAATATTTGGGGAGAGGCCCAGGGCCTTTGCCTATAAATAGGACTAGCCACCCCCGAGATAGAGGCATCTGAGATAGAGGCAGCTAGATCTGATATCGAGAACCCAAGAGCCAGAACCAAGTAGCACCAACCAAGAACAGACCCTCGCGAGGCTGTTCTTCCTTGTATTGTTCATCATCAGCCTAAGAGGCAATCCACCACACCACACACTGGAGTAGGGTATTACACCACAATGGTGGCCTGAACCAGTATAAATCTTGTGTCCCTTGTGTTGTTCATTTTAGTAGTTTAGGTCCTAGCGGTCCGGCGAGGAGCAAGACGGTAGAGGGTTGAATCTCCGCGTGCACCAAAGAGTTCAAACCTCAAGGGTTTGCCGGAACCCGAAATCCGACAGATTGATCTCTAGCCGACACAGGTATTTGAGAGAAACTAGAATAACCATCTAGAAAGCAATAATGTGTATGTTTGCATAATCTTTCTAGCATTTGATCAATAAAAGGTAAGTGGTAATGATCTTTCTTAGTAGCCTTGTTTAATTTGCGGAAATCAATTACCATCCTATAACCTGTGATAATTCTTTGTGGAATCAATTCATCTTTATCATTAGGGACAACAGTAATACCTCCATTTTTAGGGACACAATGGACAGGACTTACCCACTGATTATCTGCAATGGTATAAATTATACCTGCCTCCAGAAGCTTGAGTATTTCTTTTCTTACCACTTCTTTCATTTTAGGATTCAAACGTCGTTGAGGATCACGAACTGGTTTGGCATCCGCTACCAAATTTATTTTATGTTGACATAGAGTGGGACTGATGCCCTTAAGATCATCCAGAGTGTATCCAATAGTGGCACGGTGCTTCTTCAGAGTTTTCAATAGTCTTTCTTCTTCATGCTCTGAAAGGTTAGTACTAATAATGACAGGATATATTTTCTTTTCATCAAGATAAGCATATTTAAGACTATCAGGAAACGGTTTAAGCTAAAAAACGGGATCACCCTTGGGTGGAGGAGGATCCCCTAGGATTCCAACAGACAAATTGTGTTGCAGAATAGGTTCCTGTTTAAAGAATACTTTATCTATTTCCCTTCTTTCATTCATGAACATATCATTTTCATGGTCTAGCAAATAGTGTTCTAAAGGATCACTAGGAGGTACGGCAATAGAAGCAAGACCAATAATTTCATCCTTACTAGGCAATTCTTCCTCACGATGTTGTTTACTAAATTTAGAGAAATTAAACTCATGAACCATATCATCCAAGCCAACAGTAACAATATTCTTTTCACAGTCTATCTTAGCATTAATAGTGTTCAAGAAGGACCTACCAAATATAATGGGACAAAAGCTATCTTGTGGAGAACCAAGAACAAGAAAATCAGCGGGATATTTGGTTTTTCCACACAAGACTTCGACATCTCTAACAATTCCCATTGCAGATATAGTATCTCTATTGGCAAGTTTAATTGTAACATCAATATCTTCTAACTCAGCAGGTGCAATATCATGCATAATTTCTTCATACAAGGTAATAGGTATAACACTAGCACTAGCACCCATATCACATAAGCCATGATAACAATGATCTCCTATTTTAACAGAAATAACAGGCACGCCTACCACAGGTCTATGTTTATCTCTAGCACAAGGTTTAGCAATTCTAGCAGTTTCACCACGGAATTGAATAACAAGCCCATCAATATTATCAGATAAGAGATCTTTAACAATAGCAATATTTGGTTCTACTTTGACTTGCTCAGGAGGTGTATAAGTTCTAGTATTGCTTTTACGAACAACAGTTGAAGCTTTAGCATGATCCTTCATTCTAACAGGGAAAGGTGGTTTCTCAACATAAGAAGTGGGAACAATAGGATCATTATAAGTGACAGTCTTTTCTTCAACTTTAAGAGGTGCAGCTACTTTTACTTCTATGGGAGGATGATATTTAAACCACTTCTCCTTGGGGAGATCAACATAAGTAGCAAAAGATTCACAGAAAGAAGCTACTATCTCAGAGTCAAGTCCATATTTAGTGCTAAACTTACGGAAAATATCGGTATCCATAAAAGATTTAACACAATCAAACTTAGATGTCATACCTGACTCCTTACCTTCATCGAGGTCCCAATCTTCAGAGTTTCGTTTAATTCTATCCAATAAATTCCATTTAAATTTAATAGTCTTCATCATAAAAGAGCCTGCACAAGAAGTATCGAGCATGGTGCGATTGTTATCAGAAAGCCGAGCATAAAAACTTTGCATAATTACTTCTCTTGAGAGCTCATGATTGGGGCATGAATATAACATTGATTTAAGCCTCCCCCAAGCTTGAGCGATGCTTTCTCCTTCGCGAGGCCAAAAATTATATATATAACTGCGATCACGATGAACAAGATGCATAGGGTAATACTTTTGATGAAATTCCAATTTCAATCTTTTATAGTTCCATGATCTCATATCATCACATAGCCTATACCATGTCAATGCGTCTCCCTTAAAAGATAAAGGGAAGGCCTTCTTCTTAACAACATCATCGGGTATACCTCCAAGCTGAAATAGTCCACAAACTTCATCCACATAGCGTAGATGTTCATCAGGATGCTTTGTTCCATCTCCTGTAAAAGTGTTAGCTAGCAGTTTTTCCATCATACCCGAAGGAATCTCAAAAGGAGTTTCATTTTCAATAGGTTCAGTAGGTTCAGTAGGTTGAGGAGCAACTCTTTTCTCAATTGGACGGGGTGAAGATACCCCGAACAAGCCCCTCAGACAATTACTTTCCATAGTAACAAGTGACAGAAAATTTCAGCACACTAAATAAAATTTTCCTTACCAAATTCCACCTACAAAAGGCGCTTCACTTCTTGGCAACGGCGCCAGAAAAGAGTCTTGATGACCCACAAGTATAGGGGATCTATTGTAGTCCTTTCGATAAGTAAGAGTGTCGAAGCCAACGAGGAGCAGAAGGAAATGATAAGCGGTTTTCAGCAAGGTATTCTCCGCAAGTACTGAAATAGGTAGTAACAGATAGTTTTGCGATAAGATAAATTGTAATGAGCAACAAGTAACAAAAGTAAATAAAGTGCAGCAAGGTGGCCCAATCCTTTTTGTAGCAAAGGACAAGCCTGGACAAACTCTTATAATAGGAAAAGCGCTCCCGAGGACACATGGGAATATCGTTAAGCTACTTTTCATCACGCTCATATGATTCGCGTTCAGTACTTTGATAATTTGATATGTGGGGGGACCGGTGCTTGGGTGCTGTTCTTACTTGAACAAGCATCCCACTTATGATTAACCTCTATTGCAAGCATCCGCAACTACAACAAAAGTATTAAGGTAAACCTAACCATAGCATGAAACATATGGATCCAAATCAGCCCCTTACGAAGCAACGCATAAACTAGGGTTTAAGCTTCTGTCACTCTAGCAACCCATCATCTACTTATTACTTCCCAATGCCTTCCTCTAGGCCCAAGTAATGGTGAAGTGTTATGTAGTCGACGTTCACATAACACCACTAGAGGCTAGACAACATACATCTCATCAGAATATCAAACAAATACCAAACTCACATGACTACTAATAGCAAGAATTCTCCCTTGTCCTCAGGAACAAACGTAATTACTCACAAAGCATATTCATGTTCATAATCAGAGGGGTAATAATATGCATAAAGGATCTGAACATATGATCTTCCACCAAATAAACCAACTAGCATCAACTACAAGGAGTAATCAACACTACTAGCAACCTACTAGCACCAATCCCGGACTTGGAGACAAGAATTGGATACAAGAGATGAACTAGGGTTTGGAGATGAGATGGTGCTAGTGAAGATGTTGATGGAGATTGCCCTCTCCCGAGGAGAGGAGCATTGGTGATGACGATGGTGATGATTTCCCCCTCCCGGAGGGAAGTGTCCCTGGCAGAACAGCTCTGCCGGAGCCCTAGATTGGTTCCGCCAAGGTTCCACCTCGTGGCGACGGAGTCTCGTCCCAAAAGGTTGCCTTCTATTTTTTTTCTCATCGAAAGACTTCATATAGGAGAAGATGGGCGTCGGAGATCCACCAGGGGGCCCACGAGGTAGGGGGGCGCGCCCCAAGGGGGGGCGCCCCCACCCTCGTGAGCAGGGTGTGGGCCCCATGGCCTTCATCTTTGGCGATGATTTTTCTTTATTTATTTTAAGATATTCTGTGGAGTTTCAGGACTTTTGGAGTTGCGCAGAATAGGTCTCCAATATTTGCTCCTTTTCCAGCCCAGAATTCCAGCTGCCGGCATTCTCCCTCTTCATGTAAACATTGTAAAATAAGAGAGAATAACCATAAGTATTGTGACATAACGTGAAATAACAGCCCATAATGCAATAAATATTGATATAAAAGCATGATGCAAAATGGACGTATCACCGAGTCATAATTGTTGCCGATGCTGGGTCATAATTATTGGTGACGCCGGGTCAATCTGATCTGCTCAAAACTGAGAATTTGAAGATTTTTCTCCCTTATATGTATATCACCTGTAGCCCCCAAGTGTCGGGTTGTCATGCTTGCAGCAACCTGGGACTTGTAATTGCCTTATGCTCATAAAAACTTCAACCAATGTAGCTTCCAAGGGCCGGGTCATTATGCAATAATGAGCAGGGACTTCTGTATATAGGTCACTGATAATAACATCATATGATGTAATCTCCACCATGGGGCTTGAACCCACGTCCACAAGGTTAAGAGGTTTGTACTCTACCAACTGAGTAGTAGACCTTTTCAATATAATGGATTTAAATTGTGTACCTTGAATTTTTAACAGGAGCAATTGGTAGCCCCAAGGGCCGGCTCGTTACAATGTGATGAGTCGGATCTTCAATAAAGTGAGCCAAAAAATGACTTTGCATTAGCCCCCAAGTGCCATGGTGCATGCTGGCAGTGACATGGGACTTGCATATTTGATATAATCTCAGTGTGAATAATGTAGCCCCCAAGTGCCGGGTCGTAAGCCTGCAGCGACTCGGGACTATTCCTTCCATTGATAAAGAAATAATAGCCATTGCGCTGAAGCGACTTTGAAAACCTCAATCATAATACTGGTTATTAATAACCATAATAAAAATCCAGCCATGTTGGCTATTCAAGATTTGAATAATATAATCCGGTATGAAAACCTCAATCATTCAATATCATCATGAAAATCCAGCCAAGTTTGGCTATTAAAGATTTGAATACCTTATCGGTTGACAAGTAAATCCGGAGTTTACATACCCGACGGCTCTTGGCCGATGGCCACTTAATACGCATCCATTGTAATCCGGGGATTTTTGTAACCCGGCGGCTTATAACCTTTGTGAAAATCAATAATTGATAACCCTTTTGAAACACCAATTTCAATGATGAGCTTGGACTTAAGCATTTATATAAGTCATAGTTCTGCAAATCCTGCATAGAGTTTAAACAACATATGCCCCGGCGACTTATCATCGAAAGTCAAGCCGGGTTAATCGAAACCACATATATGTTTCAGATATGAACAAAAAGTCTCAAGCCAAATCCAAAAGACTATTTTCAAAAAACTTAAGTCAAACAGAGAGAAAAATCGAGGCTTCTGATTCGAATACGATCAGTAAGCCGGACCAAAAGGGGTTAAGGTATGATTCAAATACGATCAGGAAGCCCCCTAGTGGGTTTGGCATTGCGCCGATCAAGAGGGTACCGACAGCTATGTTCTTTTTGGTTCAAATACGACCTATGTTTTGTGGCACCCCGGCTTAGAGCAACCAGTTTACCTTGCATTGCCAGCCCAGAGATCAAGTCTTCAGGCAATACACAACAACATGGTACAGAAACAACCACGTTATTGATGCTAGTGGATTACATAGGTCTGATATTACATCGAGATTCGAGGCCAAGCGGCACACACGGTGCTGCTGGACAGTAGGTACATTATTTAATGAACATGATGGGGCCTCGATCACACGATCTACGCGGCAGCGGAAGAATGATGTAGTGGAAATCCATAGCACAGGGACACCAACGTGAACACGGCCTAGACACGAGATGCGCCCCGATGCGAACTGACTTGCCTGGAATTTGGCATAACACGCCAGGTCGTTACATTGAATGTACTTGCAAGCTCACAACAAACATAAGCATGATGACAAACCATATCATGATATTTAATCAGATTAATTCAATGCAAAACTACTACCGAAGGAAAACAAACGTATCATGCGATGAGTCCCACGGACTCGCTTACCAGACGGTTACCTCGTAACCAAACGGTGACCATACCTGGGTCACAACTGAAACCAATCACTCATGAACACCTCCAATGTTCATGCTTTTGTCATGAACCAATGCATCACAGCACTCACTTAGTTTGCAGGATTATTAGAAAAGTTGATCCATGGTGTGACTTACTTTCGAGTTATGCCCATAACCGAGGACGCGGCTATCGATAGATTAATTACACTCTGCATAGGTAGCGCACTTTACCCACACTACGGAATACCTGGCCTCGCGTTCCCATTCGGGTGGACCAAAGCATTCCAACGAAACCCTCCCTTTGTCATGCACTCTTCCTGGCCACTCCGACCAACTCCCCAATAGGGCTAGGTCTTCGGTGGCCCCGTGTCTACCAAAGACACCAATGACCACCGTCATGGCAAAACGGTCCCAAACGGGGACAAGGTACCATAAAAACAAAAATGAGCACACAAGGTTATGTCTGCCTACCGGGCCAGGGTATGCACGCCCATAACCTTCCCTCACAGGAGGCACCGGTGAGATCCACCACAAAGGACCGAATCAAGACCTTCCCATAAGGTAAATGTGGTCGCTCTGAATTAAAACCCGATTCAGTGGCACCATGATGTGATCAACATCATATTCAAGTTGAACTTAATCAAGTTTAACTTTGATAAAAACTTTTTATCATCAACATGATATACCCCAACAAGAATCATGCAACTACTCGTCAAGCAAAGCAAACTACTCATATTCATGGATCAAACTTAACAATATATGCATCTTGCAATACTCGGAATCAAAACTTTTCTGGTTATAACACATTTTTATAACCCAGCAATATTTTTATTAGTTCTTTATTTAAATAAAACTATCACTAGTAAAATAACTACAATTAACTTCCAGAGCAATATACATAGTGCAAAATATTACTCTACTTAGCCAAACAAGTTCATGCATTCAACCAGTAGCTAAAACAAGCATATCAAGCATGGTAAATTAACTAGAAATTAACCAAAGTTATTTATCAAATTTTAAATGCAAATAATAACTCATATTCAAGTAGAAAATCATAGATATTGAAATAACACCATCCAAATGCTGGTGTGGCTTGCCTTAGTGTAGACACCAATGGCCACTGTCGTGACAAAACGGTCCCAAACGGGGACAAGGTACCATAAAAATAAAAATGAGCACACAAGGTTATGTCTGCCTACCGGGCCAGGGTATGCACGCCCATAACCTTCCCTCGCGGGAGGCACCGGTGAGAGCCACAACAAAGGACTGAATCAAGACCTTCCCATAAGGTAAATGTGGTCGCACTGAATTAAAACCCGATTCGGTGGAACCATGATGTGATCAACATCATATTCAAGTGTAACTTAATCAAGTTTAACTTTGATAAAAACTTTTTATCATTAACATGATATACCCCAATGAGAATCATGCAACTACTCGTCATGCAAAGCAAACAACTCATATTCATGGATCAAACTTAACAATATATGCATCTTGCTATACTTGGAATCAAACTTTCTCTGGTTATTACACATTTTTATAACCCATCAATATTTTTATTAGTTCTTTGTTTAAATAAAACTATCACTAGTAAAATAACTACCATTAATTTCCATAGCAATATACACAGTGCAAAATATTACTCTACTTAGCCAAACAAGTTCATGCATTCAACCAGTAGCTAAAACAAGCTTATCAAGCATGGTAAAGTAACTAGAAATTAACCAAAGTTATTTATCAAATTTTAATGCAAATAATAACTCATATTCAAGTAGAAAATCATAGATATTGAAATAACACCATCCAAATGATGGTGTGGCTTGCCTTATTGTAGAGGAGGATCACACCCCTCTTTGTTTTCTTCAAGACAAGCTTCTCCTTCTGAAAAAGAATTTAAACCACAAAAAGAATTATCAAAACACATTATGAAAATCACCAGAATTTCTAGACAGCAAGGAAAAATCCACCTTCTTGTGTGCTGCTAGATCTTTCTGAAACAAAGACAATGCAAAAAGAATCAAATCATTTGGACTTATGGTTTAGAAGTGGTGGTTGGTCAAAGTTCAGTCAAATTTCTGAACAAAATTTGAATTAAACAGAAATACTGGGTGGGGGGGGATGACGTCGAAAGCGTATAACAGAAATATGCCTCCACTCATACCGCTTCGGGCGCGAGTGGTGAGACCGACAGGTGGGTCCCGCGTGTCAGGAGAGAGAGAGAGAGAGAGGGTGAGATCAGAGGGAGGCGGGGCTTTGCCGGAGCTCACGCCGGCGACGAGGGGGTTTGGGGCTAGGCTAGAGGGATAGGATTGAAGCGGGGCTCGAGGTGCACCTGCTCGTACCCAAGGCTTGGCGAGAGGTGGACGGAGCTTGTCGCAGTTGAGCTCACAAGCTTCGGTGGCGGACGGGTTTCACCGGAGAGGATGAAGACAACGGCTAGAGGCGGCTCTGAGGGCTCAGCGGGGTCCAAGCAGCACCAACAGATGCCCAATGCCCCGCCCAAGCAGCTGCTTGAGCTCGAGAGGCACCGGAGCGCGGCGGCTGGACTACGGGGATCGTTGGAGTCCTTTGGTCGGGGCGACGGCCAGAGGCATGCCCGACCGGGCTTCTGGTTGTCTACGTGTTCGTGGAGGTGGTGTGGAGTGGTGCGTGGCTAGAAATCGAGGAGGGGGGCGCTATATATAGCCGGAGCGAGGGGGGGGGGGACATGTTGCCACTGGAGCTCTCGGGACACGCGGCGAACAGTAACGAGAAGCTCCAACGAGAGGGGGCAAACGCTCAGCGTCAACGCAGAAGCATGCCCACGCTCGTGGACGAGCACATGAGGCGGTTGGAGAAGCAGACAAGTGCACACGCGTACTTTGGCCTTTTGGCTGCAACGCGCCCGTGCTTGCTGCGGCGGCTCCGGCGTCAGCGAGCTCCAGGGAGTGGTCAATGGTGATGGGTCAGGGCTTGTGGCGCAGTGTGGCAGTCAGCAGCGAGCGCTGGATCGAGCACGCGTGAAACAAAGAGCAAGGCGCCAGCCAGAGCGCGCCGAGACACATGCCAGGCCCCGTGTCCACGCGCGGTCACCAAGATGGCATGGTCAAAACGACGCCCAGGAGCGGCCAAACCTTGTCTACGCACTCGACCGTGCAGTGTTTAGTCTAGGGGAGTTGATGGTTCATGCCGAGGCCGACCAGATTTGACTTCACTAAGCTGACAAGTTTCTGTCCATAAACTTGGCCGCTAAGTTTGGACACCTTCTAGAAGGCCATCAGGGCTAATCTCCTGGGGTTTAGGGTTTCTTAGGAGGGTGTTTAAGCTCAAGAAAGATCAAGGCTAAAAGCTCAAGGAAAAATGTACTTGCTGTACAAAGTGCATATCTGGTCCAGAAGTGAAAAGATTTTCTACAACAAAAATATTGCAAAAAGTGAGGCAATATTTTTACATGGGAAAGTGTGCCAAGGTTCTAAGAATATTTCAGAATTATCTTAGATTTTTCTAAGCAAGAAAAAACGAGGTTGCTTTGGAGCACAAGCTTCTGAAGTGAGTTTCAGAGAGAGAAATGAATATTTTTCTTTTATGAAAAATATTCATTTGATTATTTTGAGGATTTATCAGAGAAATAAATAAGGTAGGTCAGTTGGGTGGAAGTCAAGGATATGCCCAAGTGCCAAGTCCATTTGAAATGATTCAAACTCCAATTCAAATCAGGGCAAAAACCACGATAAAAACCAAATCCGGAAAGAGAGAGAGAAGGCAAGTCCGGAAAGGCAAAATCCAGGCTGTCACAAACCTCCCCCACTTAAGATGAATCTCGTCCTCGAGATTCGGTTGCTTGGGAAAACCATTCTGGGTATGCAGTCCTTAAAAATTCCTCTCTTTCCCATGCCGCTTCCTCTTTGGTGTGGTGCTCCCACTGAACCTTGTAAAACCTTATTTCTTTGCTACGAGTGACCCTTTCTGTCTGATCCGATATTTTGATTGGCTTTTCCTCATAAGTCAAATCCTTAGCCAATTCTATCTCTGCCATATCATTCCTTTTCTTCGGTGGTGAGATACATCTTCTTAGCTGTGAGATGTGAAACACGTTGTGTACTTCTGATAGTTCTGGTGGCAGTTCCAACTGATATGCAACTGTTCCGACCCTGGCTATGACGGGGAATGGACTGATATATCTGGGTGCCAATTTGCTGCGGGTCTGAAACCTCGTGACTCCTTTCATAGGGGTAACTCAGAGATATACGTGTTCTCCGGGTTCGAAGCTAATCTGACGATGTTTGGCATCATAGTAGCTCTTCTTTCGAGATTTGGCCAATTGCAGTCAGTCTGTCGAGATTTGGCCAATTGCAGTCAGTCTGTTGAGATGTGATAGTCTTGGGTACTCCATGCAGACTGACAATTCTTGACACATACAACTGTGCGAGTTGATTTGCACGGTATGTGGTCCGGATCGGAAGAAAGTGTGCCACCTTTGTTAAGGTGTCCACTATGACCCATATTGCGTCGTTTCCTCGATGAGACCTTGGTAGTCCGATGATAAAGTCCATGTAGATATCATCCCATTTCCATTGGGATACTGGCAGAGGTTGGAGGAGTCCGGCAGGTTTTTGGTGTTCCGCCTTTACCTTATTGCATACGTCGCAACAGGCCACAAAGTATGCGATGTCTTTCTTCATTCCATCCCACCAAAATACCTCATGAAGGTCCTCATACATTTTGGTACCACCGGGATGAATTGAGTATGGTGCTTCATGCGCTTCTGCCAATATCTTATTCTTCAGACTTTCTTGGTTGGGTACGCAGAGTCTTCCTCGGAACCTTAGCGAACCTTGCTAATCCATAGAGAAGTCTGGCGCACGCCCTTGGTGCATCTTCTGAACATATCTTTTTAACCTCTCATCATTCGCTTGAGTGTTGCGGATTTCTTCTTCGAGAGTAGGGGCAACTTCCAATATATTGGCAAGGACGGGCGTCGGTGATTACCAGATTGAGCTGCATGATTTTTTCATAAAGATCGGGAGGCAAGGAATCCATTAGAGTATTAAGGTTGGCTGGTTTGCGGCTGATGGCGTCAACCACCACATTAGCTTTGCCCGGGTGATAATTTATCCCGAGGTCATAGTCCTTTACCAATTCGAGCCATCTTCGCTGTCGAAGGTTCAAATCGGGCTGAGTGAATATATACTTGAGACTCTTATGATCGGTGAATATCTGGCACCTCTTTCCAATCAGATAGTGTCTCCAGATCTTCAAAGCGTGCACCACCACGGCTAATTCCAAATCATGAGTAGGGTAGTTTCCTTCATGTTGCCGCGGTTGTCGAGATGCATATGCCACCACTTTGCCATCTTGCATGAGTACGCGCCCCAGTCTTCTTCTGGATGCGTCGCATTAGACATCAAAACCGCGGTGGATGTCTGGAAGAGTCAATACTGGTGCCGATGTCAGCCTGGTTTTTAACTCGTTGAAACTCTGCTCGCATTCCTCAGTCCATACGAACTTCTTATCCTTCTTCAGAAGCTCAGTCATAGGCTTGGCGATTTTTGAGAGGCCTTCGATAAAACGACGTTAATATCCGGCTAGTCCAAGGAAACTCTAGATTGCTGATACTGTGGTGGGTGCGGACCAATCAAGTACATCCTTCACCTTGCTTGGGTCCACTGAGATTCCTTCTGCCGAGAGGATATGCCCGAGGAAACCCACTTGTTGGAGCCAGAACTCACATTTGCTGAATTTGGCATAGAGCCGATGGTCGCGAAGCCTTTGCAGAACTGCTCGAAGATGCTCCTTGTGTTCATCCTTGCTCTTGGAGTAAATGAGGATGTCATCAATGAATACCACCACAAATTTATCCAAGATAAACACCTTGTTCATCATATGCATAAAGAATGCAGGAGCGTTGGTGAGGCCGAAGGACATAACGGTGTACTCATAAAGACCGTATCAAGTGGCGAACACGGTATTAGGAATATCTTCCTTCTTTATCTTGAGTGGATGATATCCAGTCCTCAAATTGATTTTTGAGAATACTTTGGCCCCACTAAGTTTATCAAACAGATCGTCGATTCTTGGCAGTGGATACTTGTTTTTGATGGTGACGTCATTCAGCTGTCGGTAGTCTACACACATTCGTAGACTGCCATCCTTTTTGTCCACAAAGATTGCTGGTGATCCCCATGGTGAAGAGCTTGGTCGAATGTATCCTTTCTGCAGCATCTCGTCCAGTTGTTTCTTCAATTCCACCAATTCTGAGGAAGGCATCTGATAATATTTCTTATGTATCAGAGTGGTTCTAGGCACCAAGTCAATTGCAAATTCCAATTCTTGGTCTGGTGGCATGCCTGGCAATTCTTCAAGAAAGACGTCTGGATACTCACTGACCACAGGAATTAAATCCACTTCTTCGGCCACTGCTGCGAAACCATATCTTTTGTGGGTATGCACCTGCGGGCATAAAAACTTGTGGTGCGACCTTCCATATTTTTTAGGGTAACTTCTCTGGTCTCACAGCTGATGCAGACTTGATATTGAGTTAACCAATTCATGCCCAGAATGACGTCCAATTTGTTGGAATCGATGATTATCAACGAGGTTGGAAACTTGATGCCCTTGATGTCAATTTCCAAATTTCGGCAGACGAGATTGCTTCTGAGTAGGGATCCCGGGGATTGTACCAGCATGTGATTTCCCAAAATCGAGCTAGGAAAATAGTTTTGGGAAGCGAAACTCCACGATATAAAAGAGTGGGAAGCCCCAAAGTCAAATAAATTATGGTGGGTATGTCATTAACAAGAAACATACCAATGATGACTTCCGGGTCCTCTTGAGCTTTGTCTGCGGCGATGTGATGAATTTGCCCTTGAATCATATCTGGGGCGGGGTACGGCTCCATGTAGTTGACTTGCGGCTAGAAGGGAGCTACTTGCTTGCTGTTCTTGGGACACTGCCTGGCGTAGTGTCCGGTTTGACCACAGCTGAAACATGAATTGTTGCGCTAACAGTCTTCGTGCACCGGGCTGGTCACGACATGCTTGACTTGTGTAGTAGTCTTGTTGACATTTTGCTGCCAATTTGGTTTGTATTCCACTTGAGTCTGTTGCCAAGTACGAGCCTTTTGCACTGGTTGCATGTCCTTCTTTGGTTCGAATTTGCGCTTGTGGTCGTTAACAGTTGGCTTGTGGTCGTGTAGGAGCTTGTGTTCCCTTTCGGTGATGAGGGCCTTGTTCACCTGCGTCAGGAAGTCTGGGAAATCAAACATGCTGAGTGTGCACCTGAGATGCTAATTCAAGCCTCCAAGGAATCGGTCGATCTTCTGCCCTTTTGTGGCAACATCGTGGAGAGAATAACGGGCCAGATGGTTGAACTTGTTCAGGTACTCGTTGACGGTCATGCTACCTTGAGTGAGAGCGAGGAATTCGCGCTGCTTGATTTTCAAAACTCTGGTGGGAATATGATACTTGAGGAATTGCTCCTTGAATTTGTCCCATGTAATTTCCTCGTCTGCAGGCCATATTACCTTGGCATTATCTCACCATATTGCGGCAGCTCCTTCGAGATAATGCGTTGTGAAGGGAACCTTGTCTCCTTGTTCAGTGCGAGCAATCTACAGTTTCCACTCCATAGTCCTTAGCCAGTCGTCGGCGTCCAAAGGATCAGTAGCATGGCTGAAACTCGGAGGCTTGGTTCGCTGAAAATCTGACAGTTTGGAGTGATGGCCATTCTGGTTTCCATTTTTCCCAACCATAACTTGCAAACTCTTTAGGATTTCCAACAGGTCGTTGCTTCTTCTTTCTTCAAACATTCTCATGATCTGATCGGTGGAAGGCGGATGTGGCGGTGGCGGCGGAGGTGGCTGATACGGCTCGAGGGAATGTCCCGTCTGTCTTGCGGAACAACGGACAGGGACATCCTCACAAGCTTGGCTGCTGCTGCCTCCACGCGTCATCCTATTTTTTGTTTTCCCAATACATAGCAACCATGATGAGAAAATTCCAAAATGAGGGAAAAGGCCAATGACAAATCCCGGAAGAAAATAGCGAATGAAAACCAAGGCGAATAAAAAGTTCCAACATAATTATACAAAGTTCCAACATGAAGGTAACATCACAGTGGGTCAACTACCCTCATACATGAAACTACGCATCATGACAAGTGCGATTATAGCCATACATCATGCTCATGACTACAGCGATACTCTAACGGTCTACTGCTCGGTCGGTGCTGCTGCAGGCTCGTCTCCTGAGCCGGACCCTGATCCTGAACTGACAGCAGAGACCTCTGGGTCAAGAGGAACGCGACGATGCTGCCTTGAGGGCTCTCCCTCAGGGGCAGGCGGGGGATGGGATCTTAGCATAGAAGTAGCAGGAGTAGCGACAAGGGAAGACCATGCAGCAGGATCGCTACGAGGGTTCACTGTCAGAGGGTTAACGGTACCCTGCGAGGTCGTCGGTGGAAGGGGGGTGGAAGAAACCGGAGCAGAAGTATAGATGAGCGGTGCGAGCACGTGAAAGCTCCCGAGCTAACTCGTAGTTCAGGAGATAACTAGCGGTGATGTAGTGAGAAAGGTGGCTAGTGGGACGGTCGAACGCCGGATTAATCAAAGGAAAACGTATATGTCCATTCTCGTGCAGAGATGGGTAGAAGAAGAGACCAGGGTGGGTATGCATGCGGACCTCATTGTAGCGCAAGTATACAAGTGCCTCGAGAGCAGCAAACTGAACCGCCTGGGATGGCGTAGAAGCAAGACCACCCTTAGTCGAACGAGTGTAAGCGCCGGTAGGTGAACTGTGGTGTAGAGTGACCTCAGCATAATACTCATATAATGCACCGGCCAGCTGCTCGCGATACACCCGATACTCTGGATCAGCACCCTCTGGGTAGAGTCGTTGCCACACATTCTGAAGCAGATGCGGCAATGTGTACGGAGCTCGCTCAGGATGGTACACTCACAAATCATTCGGTTAGTAATAACAAATAAACATGCATGCAATGGAACAATCGACACTCAAACAAAGCAATCTATCGCTTCAGTAACGCATTAACGGTCTAGCGTGTCCTACAATCAGCGCGCCTCTGATACCAAGCGTTGCGGCACCCCGGCTCAGAGCAACCGGTTTACCTTGCATTGCCAGCCCAGAGATCAAGTCTTTTGGCAATACACAACAACATGATACTGAAACAACCACTTTATTGATGCTAGCAGATTACATAGGTTTGATATTACATCGAGATTCGAGGCCAAGTGGCACACACAGTGCTGCTGGATAGTAGGTACATTATTTAATGAACATGATGGGGCCTCGATCACACGAGCTACGCGGCAGCGGAAGAACGACGTAGTGGAACTCCATAGCACAGGGACACCGATGTGAACACAACCTAAACACGAGATGCGCTCCGATGCAAACTGACTTGCCTGAAATCTGGCATAACACACCGGGTCAGTACATTGAATGTACTTGCAAGCTCACAACAAACATAAGCATGATGACAAACCATATCATGATATTTAATCAGATTAATTATATGCAAAACTACTACTGAAGGAAAACAAACATATCATGTAATGAGTCCCACGGACTCGCTTACCAGACTGTTAAATCGTAACCAAACGGTGACCATACCTGGGTCACAACTGAAACCAATCACGCATGAACACCTCCAGTGTTCATGCTTTCGTCACGAACCAATGCATCACAACACTCACTTAGTTTGCAAGATTATTAGAAAAGTTGATCCATGGTGTGACTTACTTTCGAGTTATGCCCATAACTGAGGACGCGGCTATCGATAGATTAATTACACTCTGCAGAGGTAGCACACTTTACCCACACTACGGAATACCTGGCCTCACATTCCCATTCGGGTGGACCAAAGCATTCCGATGAAACCCTCCCATTGTCATGCACTCTCCCCGGCCACTCTGACCAACTCCCCCTCAGGGCTTGGTCTTCGGTGGCGCCGTGTCTACCAAAGACACCAACGGCCACCGTCGTGGCAAAACGGTCCCAAACAGGGACAAGGTACCATAAAAACAAAAATGAGCACACAAGGTTATGTCTGCCTACCGGGCTAGGGTATGCACGCCCATAACCTTCCCTCGCAGGAGGCACCGGTGAGAGCCACAACAAAGGACCGAATCAAGACCTTCCCATAAGGTAAATGTGGTCGCTCTGAATTAAAACCCGATTCAGTGGCACCATGATGTGATCAACATCATATTCAAGTTGAACTTAATCAAGTTTAACTTTGATAAAAACTTTTTGTCATCAACATGATATACCCCAACAAGAATCATGCAACTACTCGTCATGCAAAGCAAACAACTCATATTCATGGATCAAACTTAACAATATATGCATCTTGCAATACTTGGAATCAAAACTTTTCTGGTTATAACACATTTTTATAACCCAACAATATTTTTATTAGTTCTTTATATGAATAAAACTGTCACTAGTAAAATAACTACAATTAATTTCCATAGCAATATACATAGTGCAAAATATTACTCTACTTAGCCAAACAAGTTCATGCATTGAACCAGTAGCTAAAACAAGCATATCAAGCATGGTAAAGTAACTAGAAATTAACCAAAGTTATTTATCAAATTTTAAATGCAAATAATAACTCATATTCAAGTAGAAAATCATAGATATTGAAATAACACCATCCAAATGCTGGTGTGGCTTGCCTTAGTGTAGAGGAGGATCACACCCCTCTTGGTTTGCTTCAAGACAAGCTTCTCTTTCTGAAAAAGAATTTAAACCACAAAAAGAATTATCAAAACACATTCTGAAAATCACCAAAAATTCTAGATAGCAAGGAAAAATCCACCTTCTGGTGTGCTACTAGAGGTTTCTGAAACAAAGACAATGCAAAAAGAATCAAATCATTTGGACTTATGGTTTAGAAATGGTGGCCGGTCAAAGTTCAGTCAAATTTTGGAATAAAATTTGAATTAAACAGAAATCCGGGGGGGGGGGGGGGGTGACGTCGAAAGCGTATAACAGAAATACGCCTCCACTCGTACCGCTTCGGGCGCGAGTGGTGAGACCGACAACTGGGTCCCGCGCGTCAGGAGAGAGAGAGGGCGAGATCAAAGGGAGGCGGGGCTTCGCCGGAGCTCACGCCAGCGACGAGGGGGTTTGGAGCTAGGCTAGAGGGGTAGGATTGAAGCGGGGCTCGAGGCGCACCTGCCCATACCCGTGGCTTGGCGAGAGGTGGACGGAGCTGGTCGCAATTGAGCTCGCAAGCTTCGGTGGCGGACTGGTTTCACCGGAGAGGATGAATACGACGGCTAGAGGCGGCTCTGAGGGCTCAGCGGGGTCCAGGCAGCACCAACAGATCCCCAATGCCCCGCCCAAGCAGCTGCTTGAGCTCGAGAGGCACCGGAGGCAGCGGCTGGACTACGGGGATCGCCGGAGTCCTCTGGTCGGGGTGACGGCCAGAGGCCTGCCCGACCGGGCTTCTGCTCGTCTACGTGTTCGTGGAGGTGGTGTGGAGTGGTGTGTGGCTAGAAATCGAGGAGGGGGGCGCTATATATAGCCAGAGCGAGGGGGGGGACGTGTTGCCATCGGAGCTCTCGGGACACGCGGAGAATGGTGACGAGAAGCTCCAACGAGAGGGGGCAAACGATCAGCGTCAACGCAGAAGCTTGCCCACGTTCGCGGACGAGCACATGAGGCGGTTGGAGAAGCGGACAAGTGCACACGCGTACTATGGCCTTTTGGCCGGGATGCGCCCGTGCTTGCTGCGGCGGCTCCGGCGTCGACGAGCACCAGGGAGCGGTGAATGGTGATGGGTCGGCGCTTGTGGCGCGGTGTGGCAGTCGGCGGCGAGCACTGGATCGAGCACGCGTGAAACAGAGAGCAAGGTGCCAGCCAGAGCGCGCCGAGACGCATGCCAGGCGCCATGTCCACGTGCGGTCACCAAGCTGGCATGGTCAAAACGACTCCCAGGAGCGGCCAAACCTTGTCTACCCGCTCGACCGTGCAGTGTTTAGTCTAGGGGAGTTGATGGTTCATGCCTAGGCCGACCAGATTTGACTTCATTAAGCTGACAAGTTTCTGTCCAGAAACTTGGCCGCCAAGTTTGGCCACATTCTAGAAGGCCATTAGGGCTAATATCCTTTGGTTTAGGGATTCTTAGGAGGGTGTTTAAGCTCAAGAAAGATCAAGGCTAAAAGCTGAAGGAAAAATGTACTTGATGTACAAAGTGCATTTGTGGTCCAGATGTGAAAAGATTTTCTACAGCAAAAATATTGCAAAAAGTGAGGCAATATTTTTGCATGGGAAAGTGTGCCAAGGTTCTAAGAATATTTGAGAATTATCTCAGATTTTTTTGAGCAAGAAAAATTGAGGCTGCTTTGGAGCACAAGCTTCTGAAGTGAGTTTCAGAGAGAGAAATGAATATTTTTCTTTTATGAAAAATATTTATTTGATTATTTTGAGGATTGATCAGAGAAATAAAGAAGGTAGGTCACTTGGGTGGAAGTCAAGGATATGCCCAAGTGGCAAGTCCATTTGAAATGATTCAAACTCCAATTCAAATCAGGGCAAAAACCACAATAAAAACCAAATCTGGAAAGAGAGAGAAGGCAAGTCTGGAAAGGCAAAATCTAGGCTGTCACATGTTTGAACAGGAAGCCCCCAAATGAACTTGAGACTTTTTTTAACGACTCTGATTCGAATACGATCAGAGTCAGATCAAGAGGGGTTAAGCTATGATTCAAATATGACCCAGCCCCCAAATGGTCAAGTGGTTTGAAAAGCTATGATTCGGATACGATCAGGAAGCTGTGACAAAGGAGTTAAGCTAGATTCGAATACAATCAGCCCCTAGTGGTCTACATTTTTAACGTCTCTGACTCGAATATGATCCGGGTCGGACCAAAAAGGGGTTAAGCTATGATTCAAATACGATCAGGAAGCTGTGCCAAAGGAGTTAAGCTAGATTCGAATACGGTCAGCCCCCAATGATCATTGAAGCAGGGTACCTATGTTTGAGTTGTGCTTTGCAACAGACTCTCTTTGGTCCCTTTAATTTTTCTGAGAACTCGAACTTGTGAGTAATGAATTCTTCTTGAACCGGGCGTTGAGCCGGATATTGAAAGCTTCAGAGTTTAGACAGATTTCCTTTGAGCCGGATTTTAAACCGGATATTGAGCTTGAATGCTTTGTGAGAGATAGATTTGTCTTGAATCGGATTTTAAACCGGCATTCTTCATTTTGAGCCAGAACTTTTCTGACGGCCTTGAAATTTTCATCAATATAGCAGTAGCCTCCGGGACCGGGTTATCTTCCCTCCACTGACCCGGAGTTCTTGAATCTGTCATTAAACTGGCAATCATTTACTGAGTCATGTGATCGTAGCCCCCGAGTCTTAAGACGACTCGAGGAGTCGGCTTGAGATTCTTCATACTTGACCATGATATAAACCGGTATTTCAACAGCTTAGTGATATAGCTTGTCTGCATTGAATAACTTGCAAGCCAGAGTAATTGCTCTTTTAAAGAAAGCAATATATAATATAAAAATATAATGGATGTATTTCACCTGATATGTTTAAGCCAGAAGTTATCCACCTTGGAGTTGATAATCGCCATGGTGAAGCTGAAATCAAGCATGACCGATCCGGCCGCGGGAGCAGACAGATGAACCGGCCGCGGTGTTGTAAGCCGGTGCGGATGGGTGAGTCAATTGCAGGCGCAGTAAGCTGTGCGGACGGGTGAATCAATTACAAGCGCGGTAAGTCGCATGGATGGCGAGTCAATTGCAGGCGCGGTCCCAGCAAGTTGATATAGACCAATCCACAGAGGTGGCGACTCATGCACGTTCATTGAGCAGCTGGCAGGCACGGTTCTGACAAATTGATGTAAACCGAGCCGCAAAGGCGGCGGCTTGTGCACGTCCATTCACCGGGTAATGTGTCACGGACGAACGCCAGACACAATGTTACAAGTGCATGCTCCGTACCCGTGGTATAAACCATGTTTGTAGTGAATAATTGTCCTGCGTACAAAAATACAGCAGAGTGGAGGTAGTTGTTTGTCGAAGGAAATCAACATGTACTAACAAAATATATAGGAAGGATAACACCTCATTTTTTGTCGGATGGACGCAGATGCTGGCAATGGAGAAATACGTCTCCTCTAGCTTCTTTTTTTAGATATATGCAACCACTTGAGCACATGCACGGGGCTTTGGCCTTGATCGATTCCTGGTTAGCTCTATCACCAGTTCACCACCTCCTCCCCCTGGCAGCAGTGCTACGCCATCGAGCACCCGTGAAGCAAGGTAGTGCTGTTCAGCAGCGGCAGCTTGTCTTCGGCCTCTCAAGAACCCCGTGGTGCTGGGCGACGAACTCGTCAAGCAGCTCTCATATGGGCGCTGAGGCGGCGCGAAGCCGGCCACAGTGGAGGTGACGCAGGGCCGGGGCAACTGCAGGAGCCCGGTGACCTGGCGCGGGATGGCAGAGGACGACGACAGCTCATGGCGGCGAGGCGAGGTCGTGCGACGGCCGGCTCGGCTCGTGGGCGGTTTGCAACAGTGAAGGCCACTAGGCGGTCGCGGTGGCTCAGCAGCAGTGGAGGCCGAGGAGTCCCGTGGCAGAAGCAGGGCTAGGGCAACCCGGAAGTGGTTGCAGGGGTGGCTCAACACAAGGGCCCGCAGCGGCGTGCGGCGCAAAGGCAAAAGTAGCGGCAGCTCGTGCTGCAACTGTAGAAACCCCTGGCAAGGTGGCTGCAGTGACTTGGCCAGCGGCGGCTTAGCGGATGCCCGGCGCGAGGTGGAGCAAGGCGGTCCACCGCGACAGAAGCGACGACTCAGGGGCGCCGTGCTGCGGGAGAGGCGGAGGCATGGCGTGAGGCAGCCAGCGTAGGTGGAACCTCGTGCGAGAACATGTCAGGATAGTCAGCCGCGAGCCTGGACACGCCATCTCAGCTTCCTCCATGCAACAGACATACTTTTCCTTCAGGTTGTACAAAGAGACTTGCTCGAACAACACCACATGGCATAACAATTGATGACGAGGAGTACTAGTGGAAAGTCATATTTGATGATTGGGTTTGCTTCGGTCTTCATGCAGACTGAGGTGGCCAAGGAGGCGGCTCGTGGTAGAAGTGGCACACTGGTAACACAGCTCGGAGTGCACCATGGCCGTTTGAGGCAGCAAGGTGTTGCGGCGACTTGTAGGCTATGGGCGGGTCGACTCAGAGGCGGCCAGCAGTGGCCGCAACGGCTGTGGAGGTAGAAAACGGTTCGGCGATGTTTAGCGAGGCCTGACGTGGCTCGGAAACACCAGACCACGACGACTTAATGGCCTACGCTGCTCGGGGACAACTCGTGCCAGCTCTTTAGAAAAGTAACTTTCCCCAGTACGGGTGATATGTCTCCAACGTATCTATAATTTTTGATTGTTCCATGCTATTATATTACCCCTTATGGATGTTTATGGGCTTTATTTTACACATTTATATCATTTTTGGGACTAACCTACTAACCGGAGGCCCAACCCGTATTG
This sequence comes from Triticum timopheevii, assembly GCA_963921465.1. Taxonomy (NCBI): domain Eukaryota; kingdom Viridiplantae; phylum Streptophyta; class Magnoliopsida; order Poales; family Poaceae; genus Triticum; species Triticum timopheevii. The sequence continues at coordinate 440,502,428 of OY997264.1, read as the reverse complement.
CTGTTTTTTTGTCTATTTCAGTATTTCGAAGAAAAGAAATATCAAACGGAGTCCAAACGGAATGAAACCTTCGGGAGCATGATTTTTGGAACGAACGTGATCCAGAGGACTTGGAGTGCAAGCCAAGAAGTAGCCAAGGCGGCCACGAGGGTGGAGGGCGCCCCCTATCTCGTGGGCCCCTCGGGCGGCCATCGACCTACTTCTTCCTCCTATATATACCCACGTACCGCGAAAACATCCAGGGAGCCAACGAAAAACAATTTCCACTGCCGTAACCTTCTGTATCCGCGAGATCCCATCTTGGAGCCTTCGCCGGCGCTCCGCCGGAGGGGGAATCGACCATGGAGGGCTTCTACATCAACACCATAGCCCCTCCGATGAGTTGTGAGTAGTTTACCACAGACCTTCGGGTCCATAGTTATTAGCTAGATGGCTTCTTCTCTCTTTTTGGATCTCAATACCATGTTCTCCCCCTCTCTTGTGGAGATCTATTTGATGTAACTCTTTTTGCGGTGTGTTTGTCGAGATCCGATGAATTGTGGGTTTATGATCAAGTTTATCTATGAGAAATATTTGAATCTTCCCTGAATTCTTTTATGTATGATTGAGTTATCTTTGCAAGTCTCTTTGAATTATTAGTTTGGTTTGGCCTACTAGATTGATCTTTCTTGCCATGGGAGAAGTGCTTAGCTTTGGGTTCGATCTTGCGGTGTCCTTACCTAGTGACAATAGGGGTTGCAAGGCACGTATTGTATTGTTGCCATCGAGGATAAAATGATGGGGTTTATATCATATTGCATGAGTTTATCCCTCTACATCATGTCATCTTTCTTAATGCGTTACTCTGTTCTTATGAACTTAATACTCTAGATGCATGCTGGATAGCGGTCGATGTGTGGAGTAATAGTAGTAGATGCAAGCAGGAGTCGGTCTACTTGTCACGGACGTGATGCCTATATACATGATCATGTCTAGATAATCTCATAATTATTCGCTTTTCTATCAATTGCTCGACAGTAATTTGTTCACCCATCGTAATACTTATGCTATCTTGAGAGAAGCCACTAGTGAAACCTATGCCCCGGGTCTATCTTTTATCATATAAGCTTTCAATCTACTTTTATTTGCATCTTTACTTTTCCAATCTATATCATAAAATACCAAAAATATATTTATCTTACAATGCTATCTCTATTAGATCTCACTTTCACAAGTGGCCGTTTGCATTGGTTGCGAGTTCTTTGTTTGTTTGTGTAGGTGCGTGAGACTTTTGAGGAGCCTCCTACTGGATTGATACCTTTGTTCTCAACAACTGAGGGAAATACTTACGCTACTATTGCTGCATCACCCTTTCTTCTTCAAGGAAAACCAACACAAGCTCAAGACATAGCAAGAAGGATTTCTGGCGCCATTGTCGGGGAGGTCTATGCTCAAGTCAATACATACCAAGTACCCATCACAAAGTCGTCTCCCTCGCATTTACATTATTTGCCATTTGCCTCTCGTTTTCCTCTCCCCCACTTCACCCTTGCTGTTTTATTCTCCCTCTCTTTCCCAATCTTCTCCTCTCTTTTTTGCTTGCCTTTTTCTGTTTGCCTGTGCGTTGGATTATTTGTTTCCATGGCACATGATAATACCAAATTGTGTGATTTCTCCAATACCAATAATAATGATTTCCTTAGTACTCCGATTGCTCCTCTTAATAATGTCGAGTCTTGTGAAACCAATACTGCTTTGCTGAATCTTGTTATGAAAGATCAATTTGCCGACCTTCCTAGTGAAGATGCCGCTACCCATCTAAACAAATTTGTTGATTTGTGTGATATGCAAAAGAAGAAAGATACGGATAATGATATTGTTAAATTGAAGTTATTTCCGTTTTCACTTAGAGATCGTGCTAAAGTTTGGTTTTCGTCTTTGCCTAAAAATAGTATTGATTCTTGGAACAAGTGCAAAGATGCTTTTATCTCTAAATATTTTCCTCCCACTAAGATTATCACTCTTAGGAACGATATTATGAATTTTAAACAACTTGATCATGAGCATGTTGCCCAATCTTGGGAAAGAATGAAATTGATGATTCGCAATTGCCCTACTCATGGTTCGAATTTATGGATGGTCATACAAATTTTTTATGCCAGTTTGAACTTTGCTTCTAGAAATCTTCTAGATTCGGCCGTGGGAGGCACGTTTATGTAAATCACGTTAGGAGATGCTACAAAACTTCTTGATAATATTATGGCTAATTATTCTCAATGGCACAGCGAAAGATCTTCTAATAAAAAAGTCCATGCTATAGAAGAAATCAATGTTTTGAGTGGAAAGATTGATGAACTTACGAAACTATTTGCTACTAAGAGTGCTCCTCTTGATCCTAATGATATGCCTTTGTCCACTTTGATTGAGAATAATAATGAATCTATGGATGTGAATTTTGTTGGCAGGAATAGTTTTGGAAACAGTGCTTATAGAGGAAACTTTAATCCTAGACTGTTCCCTAGTAATTCCTCTAATAATTATGGAAATTCCTACGACAATTCTTATGGTAATTTTAATAAGACGCCCTCTGATTTTGAGAATAGTGTGAAACAATTTATGATCTCTCAAAAGAATTTTAATGCCTTGCTTGAAGAAAAATTGCTCAAAGTTGATGATTTGGCTAGGAACGTTGATAGACTTTTGCTTGATGTTGATTCTCTTAAACTTAGATCTACTCCTCCTAGGCATGATATCAATGAGTCTCTCAAAGCAATGAGAATTTCCGTTGATGAGTTCCAGGAAAGAACCGCTAGATTGCGTGCTAAGAAAGATTGCTTTGTAAAGGCGTGTTCTTCTAGTTTCGGTGAAAATAATGATGAAGATCATAAAGTTATTGATGTGTCCCCAATTAGATATTTGTTTTGCAATATGAATCTTGATAATAATGGGACTGGAGATGAGTCAACTTTAGTTAGAAGGCGTCCCAATAATTCAGAGTTTTTAGATCTTGATGCTAAATTTGGTAAAAGTGGGATTGGAGAGGTCATGACTTTAAATAGCATTGAACCCACTATCTCAGATTTCAAGGAATTTGATTATGATAATTGTTCTTTAGAAGGTTGTATTTCCTTGTTGCAACCCGTTGTTAATTCTCCTCATGCTTATAGTTAAAATAAAGCTTTTACCAAACATATCATTGATGCCTTGATGCAATCTTATGATGAAACACTTAATTTGGAAGTTTCTATACCTAGAAAACTTAATGATGAGTGGGAACCTACTATAAAGATTAAAATTAAAGATCATGAGTGTTATGCTTTGTGTGATTTGGGTGCTAGTGTTTCCACGATTCTGAAAACTTTATGTGATATTCTAGGTTTCCATGATCTTGATGATTGCTCTTTAAATTTGCACCTTGCGGATTCCACCATTAAAATGCCAATGGGAAGGATCAATGATGCTCTCGTTGTTGCAAATAGAAATTTGGTGCCCGTAGATTTTATCGTTCTTGATATAGATTGCAATCTTATTTGCCCTATTATTCTTGGTACACCTTTCCTTAGAACGATTGGCGCGATTATTGATATGAAGGAAGGGAACATTAGATTCCAATTTCCAATAAGGAAGGGCATGGAGAACTTTCGAAGAAAGAAAATTAAATTACCTTATGAATCTATCATGCGAGCTTCTTATGAATCAAGTGCCAAAGATGCCACTACTTAGATCTATCTTCGCTTTTATGCGTAGCTAGGGGCGTTAAACGCCGCTAGTTGGGAGGCAACCCAATTTTATTTGTGTTTTTTGTTTTTTGTTTATGTTTAGTAATAAATTTTGTTTCTACCTTCTGTTTAGATGTGTTTTTATGTTTTAATTAGTGTTTGTGCCAAGTAGAACCTATAGGATAACCTAAGACGATAGTTAATTTGATTCTGCCGAAAAATAAAAACTTTGCGCGCATGAAATTTGTTTTGTTAAATCACAGAAACGTGATTTTGCATTGATTCTTTTTGCTTCAGATCAATAGACAAATTTTCCAGGACTTCCTATTTTTGTAGCATTTTTAGAGTTTCAGAAGTTTGCGTTAGTTACAGATTGCTACAGACTGTTCTGTTTTTGACAGATTCTGTTTTTCGTGTGTTGTTTGCTTATTTTAATGCATCTATGGCTAGTATTAAGTGGTATGAACCATAGAGAACTTGAAATACAGTAGGTTTAACACCAATATAAATAAATAATGAGTTCATTACAGTACTTTATGTGGTGGTTTTGCTTTCTTTCACTAACGGAGCTTATGAGATTTCCTGTTGAGTTTTGTGTTGTGAAGTTTTCAAGTTTTGGGTAAAGATTTGATGGACTATGGAATAAGGAGTGGCAAAATCCTAAGCTTGGGGATGCCCATGGAACCCCAAGATATTCAAGAGTATCCAAAAGCCTAAGCTTGGGGATGCCCCCGGAAGGCATCCTCTCTTTCGTCTTCGTTCATTGGTAACTTTACCTGGAGCTATATTTTTATTCGCCACATGATATGTGTTTTGCTTGGAGCGTCGTGTATGATATTAGTATTTGCTTTTTAGTTTTCCACAATCATCCTTGCTATACACACCTTTTGGGAGAAGCCCACTTGATTGAAATTTATTAGAATACTCTATGTGCTTCACTTATATCTTTTGAGCTAGATAGTTTTTGCTCTAGTGCTTCACTTATATCTTTTAGAGCACGAGGTGGCTTAATTTTGTAGAAATTGCTAGTCTCTCATGCTTCACTTATATTATTTTGAGAGTCTCTTAGAACAACATGTTATTTGCTATGCTTATAAAATTGGTCCTAGAATGATAGGCATCGAAGTTGGGTATAATAAAAACTATCATAGGAAGTGAATTGGATGCTATGATCAATTTGATACTTGATAATTGTTTTGAGATATGGAGAGAGTGATATTAAAGTCATGCTAGTTGGGTGATTATGAATTTAAAGAATGCTTGTGTTGAAGTTAGCAAGTCCTGCAGCATGCACGTATGGTTAAAGTTGTGTAACAAATTTGAAACATGAAGTTTCCTTGGATTGTGCATCCTTATGAGTGGAGGTCAGGGAGGAGCGATGGTCTTTTCCTACCAATCTATCCCTCTAGGAGCATGCGCGTAGTGCTTGGTTTTTGATGACTTCTAAACTTTTGCAATAAGTATATGAGTTCTTTTGACTAACGTTGAGTGCATGGATTATACGCACTTTTACCTTTCCATCATTGCTAGCCTCTTCGGTACCGTGCATTGCCCTTTCTCACCTTGAGAGTTGGTGCAAACTTCGCCAGTGCATCCAAATACCGTGATATGATACGCTCTATCACACATAAACATCCTTATATCTTCCTCAAAACAGCCACCATACCTACCTATTATGGCATTTCCATAGCCATTCTGAGATATATTGCCATGCAACTTTCCACCGTTCCGTTTATCATCATGATACGCATTACTTTTGTCATATTGCCATTGCATGATCATGTAGTTGACATCGTATTTGTGGCAAAGCCACCATGCATAATTTTTCATACATGTCACTCTTGATTCATTGCACCATCCCGGTACACCGCCGGAGGCATTCATATAGTCATATCTTGTTCTAGTTTCGAGTTGTAATTCATGTGTTGTAAATCAATAAAAGTGTGATGATCTTCATTATTAGAACATTGTCCCCAAAAAGAAAAAAAGAAAGGCCTAAAGAAAAAAAAAGAAAAAAAAAGAAAAAAAAGAAAGACCAAAAGAAAAGAAAAAGGAAAGGCCCAAAAAAAAGAAAAGAAAAAATTTAAAAAGGGAGCAATGTTACTATTTTTTCCACACTTGTTGCTTAAAAGTAGCACCATGTTCTTCATATAGTGAGTCTCATATGTTGTCACTTTCATATACTAGTGGGAATTTTTCATTATAGAACTTGGCTTGTATATTCCTACGATGGGCTTCCTCAAAATGCCCTAGGTCTTCGTGGGCAAGCAAGTTGGATGCACACCCACTTAGTTTTCTTTTGTTGACATTTCATTCATTTATAGCTCTAGTGCATCCGTTGCATGGCAATCCCTACTCCTCATGTTGACATCAATTGATGGGCATCTCCATAGCCCGTTGACTATCCTCGTCAATGTGAGACTTTCTCCTTTTTTGTCTTCTCCACACAATACCCATCATCATATTCTATTCCACCCATAGTGCTATATCCATGGCTCACGCTCATGTATTGCGTGAAAGTTGAAAAAGTTTGAGATTATTTAAGTACGAAACAATTTCTTGGCTTATGAATTTGGGAACATTTTTGTGTGACGAAAATGAAGCATAGCCTAACTATATGATTTTGTAGGGATGAACTTTCTTTAGCCATGTTATTTTGAGAAGACATGATTGCTTTGATTAGTATGCTTGAAGTATTACTATTTCTTTTGTCAATATGAACTTTTATTTTGAATCATTTGGATCTGAACATTCATTCCACAATAAAGAAAATTACATTGAGAATTATGCTAGGTAGCATTCCACATCAAAAATTCTGTTTTTATCATTTACCTACTCGAGGACGAGCAGGAATTAAGCTTGGGGATGCTTGATACGTCTCCAACGTATCTATAATTTTTGATTGTTCCATGCTATTATATTACCCCTTTTCGATGTTTATGGGCTTTATTTTACACATTTTTATCATTTTTGGGACTAACCTACTAACCGGAGTCCCAGCCCGTATTGCTGTTTTTTTTTGCCTATTTCAGAATTTCGAAGAAAAGGAATATCAAACGGAGTCCAAAAGGAATGAAACCTTCGGGAGCGTGATTTTTGGAACTAATGTGATCCAGAGGACTTTGAGTGCAAGCCAAGAAGCAGCCGAGGCGGCCACGAGGTGGAGGGCGCGCCCCCTATCTCGTGGGCCCCTCAGGTGGCCACCGACCTACTTCTTCCTCCTATATATACCCACATACCCCGAAAACATCCAGGGAGCCAACGAAAAACAATTTCCACCGTCGTAACCTTCTGTATCTGCGAGATCCCATCTTGGAGCCTTTGCCGGCGCTCTGCCGGAGGGGGAATCGACCACGGAGGCCTTCTACATCAACACCATAGCCCCTTCGATGAGTTGTGAGTAGTTTACCACAGACTTTCGGGTCCATAGTTATTAGCTAGATGGCTTCTTCTCTCTTTTTGGATCTCAATACCATGTTCTCCCCCTCTCTTGTGGAGATCTATTTGATGTAACTCTTTTTGCGGTGTGTTTGTCGAGATCCTATGAATTGTGGGTTTATGATCAAGTTTATCTATGAGAAATATTTGAATCTTCTCTAAATTCTTTTATGTATGATTAAGTTATCTTTGCAAGTCTCTTTGAGTTATCGATCTTGCGGTGTCCTTACCCAGTGACAGTAGGGGTTGCAAGGCACGTATTGTATTGTTGACATCAAGGATAAAAAGATGGGGTTTATATCATATTGCATGAGTATATCCCTCTACATCATGTCATCTTTCTTAATGCGTTAGTCTGTTCTTATGAACTTAATACTCTAGATGCATGCTGGGTAGCGGTCGATGTGTGGAGTAATAGTAGTAGATGCAGGCAGGAGTCGGTCTACTTGTCACGGACATGATGCCTATATACATGATCATGCCTAGATAATTTCATAATTATTCGCTTTTCTATCAATTGCTCGACAGTCATTTGTTCACCCACCGTAATACTTATGCTATCTTGAGAGAAGCCACTAGTGAAACCTATGGCCCCCGGGTTCTATATTTTATCATATAAGCTTTCAATCTACTTTTATTTGCATCTTTACTTTTCCAATCTATATCATAAAATACCACAAATATATTTATCTTGTCATACTATCTCTATCAGATGTCACTTTCGCAAGTGGCAGTGAAGGGATTGACAACCCCTTTATTGTGTTGGTTGCGAGTTCTTTGTTTGTTTGTGTAGGTGCGTGGGACTTTTGAGGAGCCTCCTACTGGATTGATACCTTGGTTCTCAAAAACTAAGGGAAATACTTACGCTACTATTGCTGCATCACCCTTTCCTCTTCAAGGAAAACCAACGCAAGCTCAAGACCTAGCAACGGGTCCTTCCACGCTCATTAAGGAAAACACTGTAATCCTTGTCCACTTCCAAAGATAATATCCAATTGTATTTAATGAACTGTAGCTGGCAAATTTTCAATTCTTTGAGTGACTCCAAGAATACTTTCTCCATTGTTGTTGATGATTACTCGGTGACTCCAACCGTACTAGCTTTGGCGAGTTATAGGTTCAAGCTTGACACGCCAGTGGAAAAAGGCTATAGCAGAAAACGTCGATGTCGGCGACTCATGGTGGCGCACAAGCGCAACCCTAATTTTCTCTTGAGCTTAAAATCTCACTGATCTTAAACCTGGACTGATGAACTTGAAGCTTATGCAAATCCTTTCAAACTGGCTGTTCTTCATCCAGAAAATTGCAAACTTCACGATCCCTGGGAGAAATCCCTAAAAGAACTCAACACCACCATGCGCAGGTCCCATGGTGGGTGCCAACTGTCGTGGAAATGTCACGGCAGATGTCCTAGTCTGAGGGCTTAGTCGTGAGGCCAACGCATCTATGTGGTAGCTTGAGAGGGGTTGATCGGGATGAGAGACGCAACATACAAGACAAGGATTTAGACAGCCTCGGGCCCCGAGAAACATCATCTGGTAGTAGCCCTACATGCTGTTTGTGGCTAGGTCTCATTATGCTCATGAGGGAGACGTCATATCTCTGGCTCTCCTCTAGTTGTGTCTAGCCTTAATGATTATTTTCTTGCCCTCTCTTGGGGTGCCCTGCCCCTCCTTATATAAGTTGAAGGGGCGGGTTACATGACTAATCCTAGTAGGATTAGGATTACTCTATTACAAGTGGAGTCCTAGTCTTGCTTCCTTTCTAAGGAAATATTCCTTACGCTTTCCTTTTAAGCTGGCCCACCATAACATGAGCCGGCCTTCTTGGCCTTGGGCCTAGTCCTCTAACTGACCCGCCGTCGGGGCCATTAGTGAGTCGCCAGGCTCGTGAGTCGTCAGACTAGTGAATCGCCAGACTCATGAGTCGCCAATCCTCCGGCAGGTTACCAATGAAACGCCAAGTCCCAGCCGGGTTATATATCCGGCCGGGTCATACCGCGGGGTATATCCCCGACATACTCTGTACTATGTTGAGAACTTAAGATAGATTTTTTTCGAGGTAATATCAGTGCAAGTCACAGAACTTGTGCTGGATGTCCAGTTTGGTTCTAAAACTTGCAAAATACGAAATTTTGGTCACTTAACTTGTCTCGACGTGTAAATACGGCGCTTTCTACCATTTCAGGATGTACGGCCTACACACATGGCGTAGGTCCGCCTGTCAATGACCGAAAGCATTTTTTTTAGAATCTGTAGCCCAGTTACTCACATACATTACCACCAGACCAAGCAAGCTAGACGCTTAGCATTTACAAAAACAACTATATATCCTATAAATATGGACTGTACAAATTATACTAAATTTGAAATCTAGACGGAAGACGCGAGCACCGTGGTTCGAACCTGTTACCTTCTGAACCAAGGTTGCGTGTAAGTGGGATAACCTATCACACTTCATGTTTTGAATGGATAAACAACATTTATGTTGTCAGACCTCGCAAATTTTATTTTTATGTTGTTAGTTCTTATGTCATGTTTATCCAAAACTAAATTGTGTTTTTCTAAATTTTCTATAGGAATAGTGAAACTTTTCATCGTGATGTAGCTTAAGATTACTTACTATATTTAGATTGAGCTGACTTTATCCCTAGTAGATAATGAAAGGGTGGCTAAGACTACAAATTTGCACACAGTACCTAACTTTTAAATATAGCTTTCCCACAAAAGAAAATTTATATATAGCTGGTTGGACTTGGGGCTCATAAACTTGAAACTATACAACCCAAAACACTTTTATCTATGTTTATCTCTAAGAAACTAAAATCAGGTCTGCTTTTAGCTAATTGTGCACAATGTAAAATGCAAAGGCAACATAAAGAAAACACAAAATACATGAGAATAATTTGTTAAAACTAAAAAAAAGTTGTTTTCTTACATGAATAAAATAAAAAAATAAGGCAACAAAGGTTTGGGTCCTTTTATAGTAACAAGTGTCATCATGGTCGGATGGTTAGCTCATGCACATGCAGCCAGCCACCAGCAGGACAAAGGTTTGAACCGTGGGGCTCATATCTTCCATCCAGATTTAGATATTATTTTGTATGGTCTTCAAAGGACATACTCCCTCCGTCCTTTAAAGAATGTACTTCCAACTTTGTTGGAAAGTCAAACATTTTTATGTTTGACTGTATTTATATAATAATACACCAACATTTATGCCATGAAATTAGTCGCATTACATTCATAATAAAAAATATTTCATCATATACCTATTAGGTTTCATAAACATTATTTTTTTACACAAACTCCATCAAACTTTGAGATAGTTTGACCCTCCAACAAAGTTGGAAGTACACTCTTTAAAGAATGAAGGGAGTATCATGTATAGTTGTGGAAGTTTAACAAGACTCGTTATTGGTCTGGTGGCTATCCATGCTAGTCGTTTAGTAGGGGATCATTCGTTCGATCCACACAGCGGTGTGCTTTTTCACTTTATTTGATTTATTTTGTACGTGAGTAAATAAAATGCAAGGGAGTTATCTGAAAGAAAATGCTTCCAGCCACCACTGAGAGGTGGGCCTACACCATGCTGGCAGGCCACATGTGTAGGCCATACGTCCAGATACGAGAGGAAGAACCGTATTTGAATGCGGGAACAAGTTATATGATCGCAATTCCGTATTTTGCATGTTTTAGAACCGAACTGCACATGGAACACAAGTTCTATGACTCCCAATGATATTGACTCATTTTTTTCTATCCTTTGGACCATCTATGCATGACCCACTTGTCAAGTGAGAGATAAAACAAATAGGAATTATCATTTGGCCAATGCATGGACATAAACATATCTAAAAACCTTACATTGGATGATAATTTACAATTTTGCACGTGTCCTTAATAACAAAATCAGTATCAGGTAACTAACATATCTTGTTTGTATGCATCGATATCCAATGCTCGGAGATACTACGGCAAAACTTTTGAAAAATTTGCTGCAAGAGAGACAACACCATCTGCCCACTCCACACTCATCCACAATAGACCACAAAACAAGAATCGTACCTACTCACCATAGTTTCTCTAAACCCTGCTGAATGTTACATCTATTTTTGGGGTCAGCAAATGTGGGAGGTGCCGGACTTAGCTCGTCAATGCTGGGGACAAATGGATCCCATTCAGTTGCCTGTATAGCCACACATCGATTTTATGGGTTGTCCTTTTGTTCAGATTTTTTAGAGTCCTTTTGTTTGGATATTATTTTTTGTGCAGATTAGTTTATCACAAGAAGTAGCTCCATTTTTTGTACAAGCAATTAATTTCTCCTAGTATTTGATAGGTGGGACCTACACAATTAAGTGAGGTTGAGTGAGGTAAGCATGGCCCACTTGCCACGTTTGATGTGCCACATAGGCAGAGGTAACGATGCATTATGGGTGATAGACCTAAATGTACTAAAAATACAAGTTATGTGACCAATTTGTATCATTTTCAAGTTTTTGTATGTAACTGTACCCACCATGCAAGTTCATGTAGGAAAAATGGACAAAGCTGACCTCGAGGCGCAATTATTTCACAAACTAAACTATAGACGAAACAAATTCACTCACCTAACCCTTTTGTGTAGAGCTCGACAGGTCGGTGCTGCACTACACTGAGTAGCGCCTGACTGACAGGCGCCACACTCCTGGCTAGCGTGGCACCCTGGGCCCTACTCCTGGTTGTGCAGCGCCTAGGTGAAAGGGTCTGCACTACATTGTGCAGTGCCTAACTGAAAGGCTCTGCACTATCTTATATTAAAATCGTTGTAACTTCTAATCCGTACATCCGACGAAAACATGCCTTATATGAATGTCGTGCATTTTTATGTGTTCTACGCAATGAAGGCATTTTCATCTATGTTAGGATCAATTTGCTTGATGAAAACTCTATTGCAGAAGTGCATCATAATATAGCTGACCAAATCTGTTAAAACTTAGAAACTTGGTATGATGATAGCCATTGACCTATAGCTCTTATGCATTTGCATCCTATATGAGTTTTGCACTACATAATGTGTACTTTCATGCCATGCCTATGATTGCCATGTTAATCATCTCTACGATGTTGATTTCTTGGATCTAAGTGACTAACATGATATAAATGAACTTTGGTTACAGAAAGTTGCATTTTATAAGATCCATAGTAATTAATCATGACATCATATGAATATGATCTAATTATAAAATTTGGAAAATTGTATGTCTACTTTAAGACCATGTCATTTTCGTACTCACTAAATATCTGCATCACTATGTTTAGAGACACAAAAGTACCTAAGGCAATGTTCTGCCAGATTGACACACTGTTAATTTCACCAAGTCCCCGGATGTCGACAGAACTTTGCATTTTGTAAAATGCATAGTAAATCAACCATGCTTCATATGGAATAACTTTATATATGAATTTTGAGCATCTCCATGTCTACTTTATAGTAAATAACCGATTACAATGGGAAGTTTTCACTATCTATATAGATAAGTGAGAGGAATGTCAAATATATATACTTATATAATCTTAAAATTTAGCACCTATAATGTTTGCCGTCAGTAGCAAGAGCACATGTTACCTGATTTCGATTCTGTTTTTAGGCTACCGAAAAAACTACAACTGCTTGTATTGCATAATGATATATATATAGGGTATAAGGTCAGTACAGAGTGAGCCAGTTTGAACTTGATAGCCCAGGACGGCCTCATGCTAACCATGATGACAAAATAGAGTTGATAGGAAAACTAGTTGTCTGTGCTACTAGTTGGAATTCAACAGGCTTATCTTACTAGCATAATGAAAAACAGAGATCATTAGGAAAACTAAATCGTCATTCACAAAATTCCGAATGAAGAAACATATCAAGTTCATGCCAAGGGGTTTTGTAAAACTCAAGATATGATTATGTCAAGATATGCAACAAATCTTTTAACAACATTATCATGCCTACTTTAGTGCAACATAACAAAAGGTAAATGTTTCTAACGTGGCAACACGTCGGATATACTGAAAATAGACGTGGATAATGCTCAACATTCATATATAAAGTTATCCCATATGAAGCATGTTTGATTTACTATGCGTTTTACAAAATTCAAAGTTCTGTTGACATCCAGTGACTTGGTGGCAACACGTCGGATATACTGAAAATAGACATGGATAATGCTCAACATTCATATATAAAGTTATCCCATATGAAGCATGTTTGATTTACTATGCATTTTACAAAATTCAAAGTTCTGTTGACATCCAGTGACTTGGTGAAATTAAAGTGGCAATTTGGTAGAACGTTGCCTTAGGTACTTTTGTGTCTCAAAACATAGTTATGCAGATATTTAGTGGGTATGAAAATGACATGGTCTTAAAGTAGACATAAAGTTTTCCAACTTCCGTAAGTAGATCACATTCATATGATGTCAGGATTGATTACTATGGATCTTATAAAATGCAACTTTCGATAACCAAAGTTCATTTATATCATGTTAGTCACTTAGACGCAAGGAATGAACATGTTAAAGATAATTAACATGGAAAGCATAGGCATGGCATGAAATTACACATTATGTAGTGCAAAACTTATGTAGGATGCAAATGCATAAGAGCTATAGGTCAATGGCTATCATCATGTCAAGTTTGTAAATTTTAACAGATTATGTCAGTTATAGTTTGATGCACTTCTGCAATAGAGTTTTCGTCAAGAAAATCGACCCTAACATTGATGAAAATTCCATCATTGCATAGAAGACATAAAAATATACACCATTCATATAAGGCACATTTTCATCGGATGCACGGATTAGAAGTTACAACGGTTTTAATACACGTAGTGCAGAGCCTTTCAGCTAGGCACTGCACAATGTAGTGCTGAGCCTTTCACCTAGGCACTGCACAACCAGGAGTGGGGCCTGGGCTGCCATGCTGGCTAGGAGTGTAGCACATGTTAGTCAGACGCTACTCAGTGTAGTGCAGCGCCGACCTATCGTGCGCTACACAAAAGGGTTAGGTGTGTCAATTTGTTTCGTCTATGGTTTAGTTTGTGAAATAGTTGCGCCTCGAAACCAGTTTTGTCCATTTCGCCGTTCATGTATTATAGATGTATTTAACTCAACGCACAACCACAAGTATCCCATTTTGGTCACTTCACCCCCCAGCAGTCCAAAACCAGAATCTTAATCCCCACAACTATCACAAATCAGACCGGACCAGATTTGACTTCTATTACTCCACCTAGTTCTGAGACCCACATGTTACACTATCCCGGCCGCCAACACCGAGCCAAGGCACGGGCCGCTTCGCTTCCAGCTGTAGCAGACAGGTGATGCTAAAGGCAACTAGACAAGATGCCCGCCTTCAGGTGCACGTCCGCATTGGACAACCAACAACTATGCTAGACCACAGGGTTGGGTGCGAGGCACGGTATCTGGCATCGATGCAAACTGCACGCCCTACCACGGGATGGCGCTGGCGGCATCTCGTGCACATAGTGCGCTGGACCAACGGCTCGTTGCTGCTAACATCAACGACATATGGGCCTTGTCGTCGAGGTTTATCTCGGTGCACTCCCGTAATGCTCTACGACGACAGCGGCAACATGCTCCCGTTGGAGCAGCTGGATTCTGTACGAAGCTAAGATGGGCCATGAGAAGCGCCATGACGTCGTGGGTGGGCTGGCCATCGGCTGTGCCAAGCTAAACTACGCCCTGGTACATGGTGCGATCGATGCGTTGGAAGGCAGAGACATCGTGCATGTTGGGCTCCATGACCGGCCAGTGAGCATGTACGTGTGTGATACGTCCATTTTGCATCATGTTTTCCTACTGCTATTTATAGTGTCTTTATTCAATATAACACTTTGTGGAGTAATTCTAATGCATTTTCTCTCATAATATGCAAGGTTTACACAAAGAGGGAGATTACCGGCAACTGGAATTCTGGACTTGAAAAGCTACGTCAGAGATACCTATTCCGTACATCTCCAAATGAACTGAAATTTTACGGAGATTTATTTTGGAATATATAAAAAATATTAGAGAAAATAAATACTAGAGGGGCCCACCCAGGTGCCCATTAGGCACCAGGGCGCGTCTACCCCCCTAGCGCGCCCTGGTGGGTAGTGGGCCCCTTGGCCAGCCTTCGGTGCCCATCTTCTAGTATATAATGCCATTTTCCCTAGAAAAAAAATAAGGAGAGGACTTTCGGGACGGGGCGCCGCTGTCTCGAGGCGGAACTTGGGCAGGAGCACTTTTGCTCTCCGGCGGAGTGTTTCCGTCGGGGATACTTTTCTCCGAAAGGTGAAATTGAAACCATCATCATGACCAACAACCCTATCATCGTGGGAGTGCCAATCTTCATCAACATCTTCAACATCACCATCTCATCTCAAAACCCTAGTTCATCTCTTGTGGTAAATCACTACTGTAGGATGCTGCTAACGCGAGACCCTTCGACGAAACTGTGTGCGATGCATTAATCGCAAGTAGTGATGTAAAAAACCGTCAAAAAGATGCAAAACGTTTGTGATGGCGGATACATCAAACACGGTTCAGATTTTAGTTGCGTGTGTGATGCGGGGCATACGGTTCAGTTCAATGAACTGTTTGCGATGAGGCAGAAGAACATAAATGGGCATCCAGGTGAAGGTGTGTGCCATATACGACATACAGTTCATTCGGATTAACTCTTTGTGATTAGGCAACACAACAGAAATAGTCAATCAGATTAAGGTGTCGGCGATTGAGGGCATACATTTCAGACAGATGAACTATTTGTGATTAGGCAACACAACAGAAACGGTTAGCCAGATCAATGTGTCTGCGATTAACGACATACACTTCACACGGATGAACTATTTGTGATTAGCCACAACAAATAGAAACAGTTAGACAGATCAATGTGTGTGCGCTAGACGGGCACACATTCTAATTAAAAGAAGCATGCACGATGGTAATAACGAGCGCGCATTGATGGAACAAGACGTGTGCTGACATCTCCTATTGCGGTGCACCCTATGGTGCAAATGCCACATATGTGGCCAAAAACGCGTGCCCACTTTACGCTGTCCAGGAATAGTGCCGCACTTAGAAATTATAGAACCGTCGATAAATTTTCAGCCTACATCCCATCACATTCCAAATTACTGCCACGCTATATTTAATGGCAAACTTGTTCACACCGATCAAAACCTAAAGAGTTTCCCATTTGGGAGTGTACTAGTACTCGGTTATAAATATTACCTACTCCAAGATGACTGCACATTCCTCCTCAACTCCTCATCCACAAAAACAAAGAAGTCAATCATCGCCGTTCCCTTGCGTCTACCATGACCCGCATGAATTCTGGGTCGAGAGATTACTACCGGGGAGAGGTGAGCATGGAAGCGAAAGCACGAGAGATGTCCCGCCTCGCCGCGAAAGTAGCCGACATGTCCCACCGCTTGGTCGTAGCAGCACAGAGGTCCCGCCGCACCGTTGATGTCCCGCCGTGCCGCGAATGCAGCAGATTGGTCCAGCCAAGCCGCGGAAGTAGCAGAGATGTCCCGCCGTGCCGCGAATGCAGCAGAGATGTCCTCCCGCTCCACGGCGGCCTGGGAAAATGTCTCACGGGGAAGCAAGGACTCTCACAGATGCATGCACTCTATGCTTGATGACCTGATGGGTGATGTCTGCTAGAACTACGTTGGTATTTCCCCAAAGAGGAATGGATGATGTAGTATAGCGACAGTAGGTATTTCTCACAGTGATGATACCAAGGTTATCGAACCAGTAGGAGAACCTCCTCACACCATGTAAACAACACCTGCACACAAATAACAAATACTCGCAACCCGACGTGTTAAAAGGGTTGCCAATCCCTTTCGGGTACAACGCCTCAAGATAGGCAAATAACGCCTGATCTTTGCCATCTGCCTGATCTTTGCCGTCGGCTAGTGGACGGCAAAGAAGCTCTTTGCCATCTGCTACCGAAAAGCCGACGGCAAAGAAGCTCTTTGCCATGAGCCATTTCGTTGCTGTCCGCCAGCTGACGGCAAAGATTCTTTGCCGTCAGCCAGCTGACGGCAAAGAGGGAGGTGGCCCCCACCCACCCGCCCGTTTAAAAAAACTTAACACCCCCACCTCTTTGCTGTCTGCTAGCAGATGACAAAGTGAGATAACGGCGGACGGCAAAGAGTGGCGGACGAAAAAGAGCCGAGTAACTAACGGACGCCACACCCCCCCGCCCGTTACTCTCCTTCTCTTCCTCTCTCCTCCCTGACGGCCCGCCCTAGATCCACCGCCGCCCCCGCCCCTGCCGCCCGACGCCGCCCCCGCCCCCGCCCCCGGCCGCCCGGCGCCGCCCCTGCCGCCTGGCGCCACCCCCCACCACCCCTCCGCCCCCCACCCCACCCGTCGACGCCCCGTCGCCCTACCACCCGCCGCCCGGCGACGCCCCGTCACCCCGCCCCCGCCCCCCGCCGCCCGGCGCCGCCCCCGCCCCCCACCATCCCCGCCCCCCACCACCCCTCCGCCCCCCACCCCACCCGCCGCACGGCGCCGCCCCCGCCGCTCGGCGATGCCCCGCCGACCGTCCCATTGCTCCGGTGAGGGAACTACTTTTTTTTCCGTTTTTTCATTTTTTTTGCAGTTTAATTGTTAGTGCTAGAATGTGTTAGTGTTAGTGTTAGAAAAGAATTAGAAGAAGTAGAAGAAGTAGAAGTAGTAGAAAGATGAAAAAAGAAGAAGAAGAAAAGAAGTAGAAGAAGTAGAAGAAGAAGAAAAGAAGAAACGAAAAGAAGTAAAAAAGTAGAAAAAAGATGCAAGAAGAAGAAGAAGAAAGGAAAGAAGAAGAAGAAGAGAAAGAAAGAAGAAGAAGGATAGAAGGAAACACCCCCGACCCCCTGACCCCCGACACCCCGACACCCCGACCCCGACGCCCCGACCCCCTGACCCCTGACCCTGACACCCCGACCTCGACACCACACCCCGACCCCGACACGACACCCAGACACCCCGACACCTGACCCCCCGAGGCCGACAGGGTCTTATATTTGTGAATTATTAGTTAGGTCATATATTTTCCGATTTTGTTATGAAAAACATCATATATAATTGTGTTGATCGGGTTGATTTAAATGTGCAGTTGTTTCACTGCTGTGAGGTTTGGTGTTCGACGACCTCGCCGTGCGTTTGACGAGCTCTGCCCCTTCGTTCGTGGGTGAACACAAATGACATGTCCTCCTCCCCCATCAATTATTTGCTCTGTTCCGGTGTTCGTGCCGATGAAACTTGATAGCTGGCTATATATGTGTCTTGAATCATCAGTATGCGTAACCAATATGTGTCTCCCGTTCAAAAGCGTCATAGTTATAAATATGCATGAATTTGCATATTTATAACCTTGATTCTTTCGAATTGTCCAACGTTTTCCCATATGCTTTGCTCCGGATCTAACGCATAAATTTCGTCAGTGCCTCCCCTGTTGTTCTCCGGGTACACATCCTCTCTGTTTTGCAGAGACGTGTATCAGGAGAATAGCGGGGAGGTGCTGCCAAAATTTTGCGTCAGATCCGGAGCATAGCTTGGGAAAATGAACCCAATCTACACATACTCGGGTGGGAGTAGGACCTATCATTACCTATTAGAGTGTAGGTTGGATGGACGTAATAAAATTGACAAAGTAGATCAACTGATGCATATATACATGGTGAATTATATATATAATTGTTGTGTGTCTAGTAGCTCTGAAAGTCAAGATGAGTGATCGTGCGTGGATGTATACCGGTCACACTGGTCAGAACAAATGGAGTGCTGAATGGTTCACAAAAACCAAGGGGTTTGTGCAAGCCGCATTTGCAAATGGCCAGAGGAAAACTTGGTGCCCCTGTTTCCGATGCGGCAATTGGGAAAAGAGGACAGAGGCTGAAATGGGTAAACACCTGCAGAAGAATGGTTTTACGCCCGATTATACGGTGTGGACATTTCATGGTGAGTCTGCCCAACGTGACCGAGCTGAGGTGGATCATCGTCGCACCGACGAGCATGGTACCGGGATGGAAAACATGGTGCAAGACTATGATGATGCTCGGGATTCGGACGAGGAGATGGAGGAATCTACAAAGGCCTTCAATGAAATGTTGGAGTCTTCAAAATGTCCGCTCCACGAGCACACTGAGCTTTGTCAGTTGGATGCCATCTCACAAGTAATGGCTTTGAAGGCTCAGTTCAACTTGGGCAGAGAATGCTATGACGCAATTATGACAGTATTTGGACGCTTTCTACCCAAAGGCCATGTAATGCCTGCAAACCTGTACCATTCGGACAAAATCCTCCATGCACTGAAGATGCCCTATGAGAAGATACATGCCTGTGAGAAAGGGTGTGCCTTATTTAGGCTTGACTATGCGGACTTGAACTATTGTCCCATTTGCATGTGTTCCAGGTATATTGTGGTAGACAACGGTATGGGTGAGAAGACACAGACCAAAATCCCTTTTAGTTTTCTTTGGTATATGCCAATCGTACCAAGACTTCAATGTCTTTTCATGGTCGAAGAGACAGCCAGACAGATGACATGGCACAAAACAGGCAAAAGAACCGAACTAGATGCAGATGGGAATCTGATGATGGTACACACATCGGATGGTGTTGCATGGAAAAAGTTTGATGAATTACATGCTGACAAAGCGGCAGATCCGAGGCATCCTTGAGTCGGCATCAGCACCGATGGGTTTAGTGTGTTTGGTATGACGGCAGCCGAATACAGTTGTTGGCCCGTATTTGTCTTTCAACTCAATCGCCCCCCCCCCCGATTATGCAAAGAAAGAACATTTTCCTGACGTTGATAATTCCAGGGCCCAACTATCCGGGGAAAAATATGAATGTGTACATGCAGCCGCTTAAGGACGAATTGCAAGAAGACTGGGATAATGGGTTCAAGACATACGATGCCTATAGCAAACGAAACTTCATAATGCGTGTCTGGTACATGTACTCGATGCATGACTTGCCGGCGTATGCGCTATTCATTGGCTGGTGTGTGCATGGAAGGTTCCCGTGCCCCACATGCAAGGGAGCTCTTGAGTTTCGTTGGCTTCAGGCCGGTCGCAAGTTTTCTTGCTTCGACATGCATAGACAGTTCCTGGATCCTCGCCATAAGTTCAGGAAAGACAAGAAGAACTTCATCAGAGGTAGAGTTATAAAAAACTCTGCACCACCTGTGTTGACAGGCCAACCGACCCTGGATCGGTTAAACGCTCTCGAGCCAGATCCAGAGCGTCCAGGGTACTTCAAGGGGTATAATTCTGAGCACGCCTGGACTCACAAAACATGCTTATGGGATCTGCCTTACTTCAAAGACCTCCTTTGCCCACACAACATCGACGTGATGCACACTGAGAAGAATATTGCCGAGGCACTTTTTGGTACATTGCTCGGCATAGATGGGAAGTCAAAGGATAATACCAAGGCTAGAGTCGATCTGGAGGCGCTATGTGATAGGATGTTACAAAACATGAAAGAACCGAAAGGAAAGCAGAACTGGACGAAGCCAAAGGCATGGTTCAATCTTGGAAGGCCAGCTATGAGGGAAATTATCTTGTGGGTGAAAATGCAGTTGATGTTCCCCGATGGGTATGCAGCGAATCAAAAGAGGGCAGCGAGTCTTGATAAATTGAAGATATTTGGTCTCAAGAGTCATGATTGGCACATATGGATTGAGCGGGTAATGCCGGTGATGTTGCGTGGCTTCATCCCTGAGGATGAATGGCTAGTACTGGCAGAACTCAGCTATTTCTTCCGTGTTCTTTGTGCGAAAGAACTATCGCCTGGCGTGCTAGAAGAAATGGAAGAGTTGGCGCCAGAGTTGATCTGCAAGTTAGAGAAGATCTTTCCACCGGGCTTCTTTAATCCAATGCAGCATTTGATTTTGCATCTCCCGACCGAGGCAAGATTGGGGGGGGGGGGCGTGCAAAATCGTTGGTGCTACCCAACTGAGAGGATGCAGAAGACGCTTCGAGAAAAATGTAAAAATAAACGTAGAATTGAAGCGTCTATGGCTGAGGCATTCATCACTGAGGAGGTGGCAAACTTCGTGACAGCACACTACGAAACCAAAAATCGTCATTTGCATAATCCGAAGCCTCGGTACAATGCTGATGAGCCTAAAAAGGGTGGATCGAACCACAGCCTATTCAAAGGCAATCTCGCACCAGCCAGTGTTTCAAATCCAGTATCTTTGGATAACGAAGAATGGCGGACCATTTCGTTGTATATCTTCAACAACCTGATAGAAGTGCCGCCGTACATCGAGTAAGTTATCGGTACATTGTTTCGCAACTTCTATTTCCTTTGAACTGCTCTTATTCCTGGATATTTCATATAGTCGATACGTCTCCCTATTCTCGTATGGAGCGGTGATCCAAAAGGATTCCGTCGAAGAGTATGAGCTTCCCGCAAAGGAAGGAGGCGGCTATCCCGGTTTCATCTCTTGGTTCAAACAAACGGTAAATTCTATTAGACAATTTCATTTCATTCGCTAATTTGTGCGTAATGCAACAATCCTTTCATATTAAACTTGTAGGCTAATTCAGAGTCTATGGACGCCGAATTGAGACAAGTCGCTAATGGTTTTGACTATAAGGTCCGTTCATTTGACAAATACGACATCAACGGGTATCGTTTTCGTACCTATGGCAAAGAGCTATCTATGGCCGACCGAAAGTCTACAAATTGTTGTGTATCTGCTATCGGCGAAGGAGGTACCAAGTATTATGGGAGAGTTGAAGCAATTTATGAACTTCTATTCTATGGTGAAAACCCACCGAATGTCGTAGTCTTCAAATGTTATTGGTTTCAGCCGAAGGAGACTAGAAGGACTCATGAACATATAGAGCTAGTTGAAATCAACCAAAGCACCCATTTAGATGTTCCTGATGTCTATATTATGGCTCAATAGGCGACCCAAGTATTCTATCTACCCTGGGCCTGCCAAACTAATCCAAATCTGAAAGGTTGGGATGTCGTTTATGAAGTGCCGCCACGTGCTAGACTATCTCCCCCAAAGGAAGAGGATTATGAACCTCACATTAACCCAGACACATATGAAGGAGAATTCTTCCAAGAGACACGTCTTTACAAAAAGCGTTTCAATAACCGGTATACTTCACCCCAAAACATTGAAGTAGACAGCGACAGTGAATCCCACATCACCCCAGAGGAGGAACAAGAAGAGCCGGAACAAGAAGAGGTTACTGCTGCGGACGACCTCTCAATGCTTGACCGATTACGTAAAGGTGGCCTTCCACATGTTGATGCCACTGAACCCTATGAGCCCGTCATTGATTATAGTGATGATGATGATTATGCATTTATTGATGATACTGATTGAGATTATTAGTAGTGTCAGGTATTCAATTTTTTTATGTTGTACTTGATGATGATACACTTAAGTGATATACATATTATTATTCATGTCGGTATTTTTTTTATGTTGTACTAATTTTGTTTACTCTTTGTCATGGCAGGTGTTGAAAGATGGAAGGGGAGCCGACTGAGGCCAAGGACAAACGTGCCCAAATTGAAGGTGTGCCACACCATCAAGGTAGCTCCAGCTTATATCAGTTTGGGCGGAATTGGGTAATGTGGTTTGCTTCATGATTAATACAATTCATTCATCATGCTAGCTTGAGCCATTTAATTACTAATTTACTTTGTTTATCTCTTTCAGGCATGCTACAATAAGACGGATAAGGTGCCAGAGGGGTACGACCTGTATGCCATGGCCCACACTGCCTCTTACAAGCAAGTTAAGGGGAAGGCAAGGAAAGGGGAGGAGTTTAAACCGAGCCAGATCCCCTACAATCTAGAGCATGTGATGATATCTAGTGGCGGGAGGTCCCGTGGCTCCATAGCCATGGATCCAGAGATTGCTCCTGAGATCACGGTGAGTTTAATTTGAATGGACGTTACTTGCTAGTCTTAACATTTGAGTGTCATCATGCTAACGAAACATTGGAAATGATCTTTGGTGCAGCCGTTACTCCACACAAGCATCACACGGTCCTTCTCCAGCTACTGGCATGAGCTAGCCCGCTCCCACACCTCCATGATCAAGGTAAGTTTCTCTAGTTTTTTGCTTAACAAATGCATAAAGACCTAGACTTAGCTTTATTTCATCCAATATGCTTACCTTAATGACCTAGAGTTAGCTTCTTTTCCTGCAAAATGACTTAATAAGCTTACTGACCTCCAAAACCAGCCATTTTACCTAAGTTAGCTCTAAAACGATCTATACTTAGCTTTGTTTCCTCCAAAATGACCTAAGTTAGTTATAATATGCTTAGTTAACTAGGTTTGCTCAATAATGACATGTACTTACCTTACTTATGTAAAAAACGGCATAATTATCTTAGTTAGCTCATAAACGATCCATTTTACCTACATTAGCTCTAAAATGATGCATTTTACCTAAGTTAGCTAAAAAACGATCCATTTCACCTAAGTTACCTCACAAACAATGGCATGCTTCTTCTTCTAGTCTTCTTCTTCTAGTCACCTTTTCCTAACTTTCTTATTTGCCATTTTGCAGATTTCATTCACTTCTCGGAAGCTAGCTTGCTATGATGGAGTGCTTGTTTTTTATTTCATTCTCTTCTAGTATTCTTCTAGCTTGCTATGATGGAACTTGCTATCTTGATGAAACTTTGCATTGTAATATGTATGTGCAACTTCCTAATGGTTGCAACTTATGTGTATGTGCAACTTGCTATGTATGAGTGGATGGAACTATATATGTATGTACGATGAAACTTATGTGCTGTTAAATAGCCTTGTGAAATATATCTATATATGTCATATATATTTGCTGTGAAAATTGTTGGATTTAAAAAAAACAGGGAAAAAAGCCATAATGCAGGCTCTTTGCCGTCTACCACCGATGGCAAAGGGCTCTTTGCCATCAACAGCGGACGGCAAAGAGGCCACGTGGCAGGCAACTGTGCTTCCTGGAAGGATGACCTATTTGGTCAGTTTGCCAACAGTGGCTGACGGCAAAGAGAAAAAAACTTTGCCTACAGCGGCGGACGGCAAAGGCCTTCCGATGTTTGCCATCCGCGGCCGACGGCAAAGGCTTGCCGTTAACCACCTAACGGAGTAACAGCGCAATTATTGCCGTCAGCATTCTTTGCCGTCGGCAGCTGATGGCAAAGGACCCTTTGCCGTCAGCTGCCCGAAGCGGACGACAATGTAGCTCTTTGTCGTCCCTTACATTGCCGTCCACTTTTGCCGTCCGTGGCGGACGGCAAAGACCTTTGCCGTCCGCCATCCATGCCTTTGCCGTCCGCCGTGGCTGATGGCAAAGTAGCTGATTCCTGTAGTGACGTGAGGTAAAAGTGGTAGATAGGATAAATAGATCGCGGAACAAATAAATTGCATCAAGGTATTTTTGTATTTTTGGTTTAATAGATCTGAAAATAAATGCAAAGGAAAATAGATCGCAAAGGCAAATATGATAAGAAGAGATCCGGGTGCCGTAGGTTTCACTAGTGGCTTCTCTCGAGAAAAATAACAAACGGTGGGAAAACAATTATAGTTGGGCAATTGATAGAACTTCAAATAATCATGACGATATCCAGGCAATGATCATTATATAGGCATCACATCCAAGATTAGTAAACCGACTCCTGCCTGCATGTAGCGACCAGACCTCAAGCGGTCAAGTCTCTATGCATCAGTGTCATCCCTGGATCGGTAATGCTGACACGCACAATACTCGAGGAATTATAACAGAGTTTCAATCACACACTTATTACATCGAGTCCTCATAAAGAGTATGATTACATAAATAAATCTTGGCTGAAGGCCATCTAATCTAAATAACAGCGGAAGGCTTCGAAGGTAAATGAGTCCATCAACTCCAACGGCATAGCTGAGTGCAAAACAACGACCTATCGCACCTTAATCGTCGTCTGAGTAATCTGCAAGATAGGATGTTGCAGCCCAAAATGGGTTAGCACATGGGATATGCTAGCATAGTTACACTGTAAAGCAATGATAATGCAAAAACTATATCTACATGCAATATTTGGCTGGTGGAGGCTGTAAATTTCATGCTTTTTGCATAAAGCTAGTTTTTCCCTACAACAAAGGAATAAATTCATTTAACTACTCCCATGTTGCCCATTATTTGAGAAGGTTCCTCCAACTCAAATCCCAATTAAAATACCATCATTAACCGAACATCAAAATTAATTAGAGTAACGTGTTGAGATCATATCAATAGATTCAAGTACCAGATACTCAAGATGTCCATAACCGGGAACATGGCTAACCATGATTAGTTTAAACACTCTGCAGAGGTTTGCGCACTTTTCCCCACAAGACTCGACTGCATCCATGATCAGATGATCGAGACATAGCCTTTCTGAAGCATTAACTCTCTACTCCGGGTAGACAGTACCACCTACAACCCTCTACATCTGCTAGTCTACCTCTTCAAGAGCTCAGGCAACTTACTCAACTATGCCAGAGCCCATAATGGCTTGTGGCTGCACACGAAAGTTTCTAGCATGAATAATCTTATGATCCCTTTGAGCCTGGGTGGCATTCCATAGGATAATCACACGGGTACTCCGGGATTTCCAGAACAGACAACACTGGGTACTCTAGGTGCCTCAACCAATCCACCCAGATGTGTATTAAAGTTGCAACCTTAATGTTATCCAATTAAATAACTCTCAAACTTCCATGTGTGAATCACGATCCAATCCCTGTCTACGAGCATGGCTAAGCAATAATAAGCATAACGTATATTCCCGGGGTGATCAAAAGGTATTAGGTTCCTACCTCAAACACTACAACCAAAACCACATGTTCCCAATCCTACCAATGCAAATATTTGTGGGGCAGAACTAATGCATAGTAAGAACTGGGTATAAAAAAGTATGATCAAAGTGTAACTTGCCTTGCTGACAATCTGCAAACTCTAGAGATTTGTAGTAACAAGCTTCGGACTCCAGGTAAGCTGGCGTAGACAAACAATAGCATACATAAACAATCATCAAACGAAACACGAGAAAACTCGAGAAAAGATCCAGATCGAACAAGAAACAAGCAACGGATTAAACTAACAAGAGTCAAAACCTAATAGCAATATTAACATGTGCATTAGATCTTAATAGTAGGTACATGTGATTAGCTACGGTTTGCAAAAGATTCAACTTAACGGAGCAACGAAATTCAAAATATGAATGAAACAAGATCGTTTATTAATATGGACTAAAGTCAAATTTTACTGCACCAATATCATGTTCAAGTTGATTAACTAGAAAGAGGGCTTCGAGATGAAGATTTTGGCGCTGGTTTCATCTAACTTGGATAATTGGGTAAAAGTTATACTAGTTTCAAAATCAGGGGCTGAATCGCGATAAAATAATCGCAGATAAGTCCCTGGCCGAAAATAAAATGAAAAAGAAAAACTAACGAACGAACGTTCGCTGTCTGAACCTAACCGACAAATAAGGTTTGCTAAAGCGATGAACAGACGAACGCCCGCTAAATAGAATAAACCGACGAAAAACCGATCTAAAACAATAAACCGGAAAACTAAAAAAATCGGGGTTAACAGAAAAAAACAACCGGTTAACGACGGTCAATGGCGGTGGCTCCGGCTAGATCCGCGGTGGTGGCGGCGTTCGGCGACGGTGACGACGTGGGTGGCGTGGGGCTGCGGCAGCGTGGGGTGGTGCGGGCGGCGGCACTGCGCGGGCGGCGTGACGGCTTGAGGGCTCCGCGCCAGGGGGGGGTGGGGGGAGCTTATAAAAGGGATGGGGCGGCGGCTTGCTTGGGCGAGGGGCCGACCTAGTGAGGAGTCCGGCTCGGGCTCCCCTCGGCGTCCGTGCGCAGCACGGCGGCGGGGAAGGCGGCGGCACGCGGGAGTGGGCTGGCTGGGCTTCGGCCCAGTCGGTCCGGTAAACCTTTTTTTAAAAAATAATTTCGCCCTAGAAGAAAATCCTAATAAAATAGAAAAAAATCTGAAAAATGCCAAAAACAATTTTCGTCGTCTAAATAAAATATTTAGAACAAAGTGAACATTGTTTGGCCTAAAAATGCAATTTTGAAAAATGCATATTTTTCTAATTCAAATAAAATAGCAAATAAAATACCAGAAAAATCGTAATTTGATTTTAAAATTCTTTCTCCAATATTTCTTTGAATTTGAAGAACTCGTATTATCTTCTCTCATTTATTCTAGATATTGGAAATAGTTGGAGAGAAAAATTATAAAACCAAATTGATCCTTTCTTCAAATTTGAATAAAACTCAAATATGAATTTTTTGAAACCTCCAACTCTCTCCGTGGGTCCTTGAGTTGCTTAAGATTTCTAGGATCTCTACCAAAATGGAAAAATAAATATGATATGCATATGATGTCCTATGTATAACATCCAAATTGAAAATTGGGATGTTACAAACCTACCCCCTTAAGATGAATCTCGCCCTCGAGATTCGGGTTGGTCAGGAAAAAGTTTTGGATGGTCTCTACGAAGGTCTTCCTCTCGCTTCAAGGTGGCTTCCTCCTCGGTATGGTTGCTCCACTGAACTTTGCAAAACTTGATAACCTTGCTGCGAGTCACTCGGCTAGAAAACTCGAGAATCTTGACTCGCTTCTCCTCATAAGTGAAATCACTGTCTAACTGAATCGCTTCCAGTGGCACTGTATCCCTCAGAGGAATATCGGCCACCTCTGCGTGGCACTTCTTCAACTAGGAAACATGAAACACATCATGAACTCCTAACAATCCTTCTAGCAATTCCAGCTTGTAAGCAACTTCTCCCAAACGTTCCAAAACTCTGTATGGTCCCACAAAACATGGTGCTAGCTTTCCCTTAACTCCAAAACGCTTAACTCCTCGAAGCGGGGACACACGAAGATATAATCTATCTCCGACTTCGTAAACTGTCTCTTTGCGTTAAGAATCCGCATAACTCTTCTGCTTGGACTGGGCTACCTTGAGTCTGTCGCGAATCAACTTAACCTTCTCTTCAGAGTCTTTGATTAAATCTAGTCCGAACAACTATCGATCTCCAACTTCATCCCACAATAACGGTGTCCTGCGCCTCCTTCCGTACAAAGCTTCAATAGGGGCCATCTTCAAACTGGCTTGATTACTGTTGTTATAAAAGAACTCTGCATACGGAAATTGTCGTCCCAACTAGATCCATAATCTAGCGCACAAGCTCTCAACATGTCTTCCAGAATCTGATTAACTCTCTTGGTCTGTCCATCTGTCTGTGGATGAAAGGCTGTACTGAACTCTAGCCTAGTACCCAAAATCTCTTGCAACTGATTCCAAAACTTTGAGGTAAAATAGGTTCCACTATCCAATACGATGGTCCTCGGAACTCCGTGCAGACATACAATCCTGGTCATGTATATCTTCGCCAACTTAGCACTCGTATAGGTGGTCTTCACCGGGATGAAATGAGCTACTTTCGTCAAGCGATTGACTACAACCCAGATAGACTCATAGCCTGAATGAGTCCCGGGCAATCCAGTGATAAAATCCATGCCAAGCTTATCCCACTTCCATTCGGATATCGGCAATGGCTGTAGCAATCCAGCTAGCTTCTGATGCTCTTCCTTAACTCTCTGACATACATCACATACTGCTACATACTCGGCAATATCCTTGTTCATTCCTGTCCACTAGAAACTTTCCTTCAAATCCAGATACATCTTAGTATTTCCTGGGTGAATTGAATACGGCGAATCATGGGCCTCCTACAGAATCAACTTTCCAATCTCGGGGTCGTTAGGCACATATATGTGATCCTCAAACCATAAGGTGTCATGCTCATCCTCACAAAATCCTTTAGCCTTTCATTTACTCATCCTTTCCTTTATCTCGGCAATCTCCTTGTTAGCCTTCTAGGCTTCTCTGATCTTACTCATCAAAGTGGACTGAATTTCCAATGCTGCTACATAACCTCTCGGGACTATTTCCAAACATAGCTTGCAAAGATCCTTTGCTAACTCCTTGGGTAATCCTCCGGTCATGAGAGTATTAACATAACTCTTGCGGCTCAATGCATCTGCTACTACATTGGCCTTTCCAGGATGATAGTGCAATTTCATATCATAATCCTTAATGAGCTCCAACCATCTCCTTTGCCTGAGGTTCAACTACTTCTGCGTGAAGATATATTTCAAACTCTTATGTTCCGTGTATACCTCACAGTGGTTTCTGCTACCTCTTGAGCACTGCGTTGGTTTTCCCTTGAAGAGGAAAGGGTGATACAGCAAAGTAGCATAAGTATTTCCCTCAGTTTTTGAGAACCAAGGTATCAATCCAGTAGGAGGCGCCTCAAAAGTCCCTCGTACCTACACAAACAAACAAGAACCTCGCAACCAACGCGATAAAGGGGTTGTCAATCCCTTCACGGTAACTTGCGGAATTGAGATCTGATAGAGATAATAAGATAAGATAAATATTTTTGGTATTTTTATGATATAGATTGGAAAGTAAAAGATGCAAATAAAAGTAGATGGAAAACTTATATGATAAAAGATAGACCCGGGGGCCATAGGCTTCTCTCAAGATAGCATAAGTATTACGGTGGGTGAACAAATTACTGTCAAGCAATTGATAGAAAAGTGCATAGTTATGAGAGTATCTAGGCATGATCGTGTATATAGGCATCACGTCCGCAATAAGTAGATCGAAACGATTCTGCATCTACTACTATTACTCCACACATCGACCGACTCCTGCCTGCATCTAGGGTAATCAGTTCATAAGAACAGAGTAACGCATTAAGAAAGATGACATGATGTAGAGGGATAAACTCATGCAATATGATATAAACCCCATCTTTTTATCCTTGATGGCAACAATACAATACGTGCCTTGCTGCCCCTGCTGTCACAGGGAAGGACACCGCAAGATTGAACCCAAAGCTAAGCACTTCTCTTACTGCAAGAAAGATCAATCTAGTAGGCCAAACCCAACTGATAATTCGAAGAGACTTGCAAAGATAACCAATCACACATAAAATAATTCAGAGGAGATTCAAATATTTCACATAGATAAACTTGAGCATAAACCCACAATTCATCGGATCTCGACAAACACACCGCAAGAAGAGTTACATCGAATAGATCTCCAAGAAGATCGAGGAGAACTTTGTATTGAGATTCAAAGAGAGAGAAGAAGCCATCTAGCTAATAACTATGGACCCGAAGGTCTGTGGTAAACTACTCACGACTCATCAGAGAGGCCTTGGAGATGATGTAGAGGTCCTCCATGGTCGATTCCCCCTCCGGCGAAGCGCCAGCGAAGGCTCCAAGATGGGATCTCGAGGATACAGAAGGTTGCAGCGGTGGAAATAGTTTTTCATGGTGCTCCTCGATTTTTTCGGGGTACGTGGATATATTTAGGAGGAGGAGGTAGGTCGGTTGAGCCACGAGGGCGGGGATCGTGGCTGTCTCGTTTGCTGCTTGACGTCCACTCCAAGTCTCCTGGATTGCATTTTTTCCAAAAAGATCGCTCCCGAAGGTTTCATTCCGTTTGGACTCCATTTGATATTCCTTTTCTTCGAAACACTGAAATATGCAAAAAAAAAAAACAGCAATTCGAGCTAGGCCTCCGTTTAGTAGGTTAGTCCAAAAAATGATATAAAAGTGTAGAGTAAAGCCCATAAACATCCAAAACAGGTAATGTAATAGCATGGAACAATCAAAAATTATAGATACGTTGGAGACATATCAAGCATCCCCAAGCTTAATTCCTCCTCGTCCTCGAGTAGGTAAATGATAAAAACAGAATTTTTGATGTGGAATGCTACCTAGCATAATTCTCAATGTAATTTTCTTTATTGTGGCATGATTGTTCAGATCCAAATGATTCAAGATAAAAGTCCATAAAACCTAAAAATAGTAATACTTCAAGCATACTAACAAGTGATCATGTCTTATCAAAATAGCATAGCCAAAGAAAGCTTATCCCTACAAAATCATATAGTTAGGCCATGCTTCATTTTCATTACACAAAATACTCCCATCATGCACAACCCCGGTTTCAGCCAAGAAATTGGTTCATACTTTTTAACGCGCTTCAGCTTTTTTAACTGAGCGCAAGGCATGGACATAGCACTATATGTGGAATAGGGTGGTGGTTGTGTAGACAAAAAGGGAGAAGATAGTCGCACATCAACTAGGCGTCTCAACGGGCTATGGAGATGCCCATTAATAGATATCAATGTGAGTGAGTAGGGATTGCCATGCAATGGATGCACTAGAGCTATAAATATATGAAAGATCGACCAAAGAAACTAAGTGGGTGTGCATCCAACTTGCTTGCTCATGAAGACCTAGGGCATTTTGTGGAAGTCCATCATTGGAATATACAAGCCAAGTTCTATAATGAAAAATTCCCACTAGTATATGAAAGTGATAACATAGGAGACTCTCTATCATGAAGATCATGGTGCTACTTTGAAGCACAAGTGTGGAAAAAGATAGTAACATTGTCCCTTCTCTCTTTTCTCTCATTTTTTCTCTTTTTTTATTTGGTGGGCTTCTTTGGCCTCTTTTATTTTTTATAAAGTCCGAAGTCTCATCCCGACCTATGGGGGAATCATAGTCTTCATCATCCTTTCCTCACTTGGGACAATGCTCTAATAATGAAGATCATCACACTTTTATTGATTTACAACTCAAGAATTACAACTCAATACTTAGAACAAAATATGACTCTACGTGAATGCCTCCGGCGGTGTACCGGGATATGCAATGAATCAAGAGTGACATGTATGAAAAATTATGAAGGTGGCATTGCCACAAATACGATGTCAACTACATGATCATGCAAAGAGCAATATGACAATGATGGGGCGTGTCATAATAAACGGAATGGTGGAAAGTTGCATGGTAATATATCTTGGAATGGCTATGGAAATGCCATAATAGGTAGGTATGGTGGCTGTTTTGAGGAAGGTAAATGGTGGATGCATGATACCGGCGAAAGTTGCACGGTATAATAGAGGCTAGCAATGGTGGAAGGGTGAGAGTGCGCATAATCCGTGTACTCACATTAGTCATAAAGAACTCATATACTTATTGCAAAAAACTACTTGCCCTCGAAGCAAAGTACTACTACGCATGCTCCTAGGGGAAGGGTTGGTAGGAGTTAACCATCGCGCGATCCCGACCTCCACACATAAGGAAGACAATTAAAAGAGCACCCATGCAACAAATTTGTCACACAACTTTTACCATACGTGCATGCTACGGGATTTGCCAACCTTAACACAAGTATTTCTCATTTTCATAATTACCCAACTAGCATGACTCTAACATTAACACCTTTATATCTCAAAACAATTATCAAGCATCAAATTGATCATAGTGTTTAATGCACTTTCTATGATAGTTTTTATTATACCCAACTCGGATGCTCATCATTCTAGGACCAAATTTATAACCATAGCAAATACCATGCTGTTCTAAAAGACTCTAAAAATGATATAAGTGAAGCATGAGAGATCAACAATTTCTACAAAATAAATCCACCTCCGTGCTCTAAAAAGAAATGAGTGAAGCACTAGAGCAAATCTTGTCTAGCTCAAAAGATATAAGTGAAGCACATAGAGTATTCTAATCAATTCCAAATTATGTGTTTCTCTCTCAAAAGGTGTGTACAGCAAGGATGATTGTGGTAAACTAAAAAGCAAGAACTCATATCACACAAGACGCTCCAAGCAAAACACATATCATGTGGCAAATAAAAATATAGCTCCAAGTAAAGTTACCGATAGACAAAGACGCAAGAGGGGATGCCTTCCAGGGCATCCCCAAGCTTAGGCTTTTGGTTGTCCTTGAATATCTTGGGGTGCCATGGGCATCCCCAAGCTTAGTCTCTTGCCCCTCCTTATTCCATAGTCCATCAAATCTTTACCCAAAACTTGAAAACTTCACAATACAAAACTCAACAGGAAATCTCATAAGCTCCGTTAGTGCAAGAAAGAAAAACCACCACATAAGGTATTTTAGTGAACTCATTATTTATTTATATTGGTGTTAAACCTACTGTATTCCAACTTCTCTATGGTTCATACCCCCTGATACTAGCCACAGATGCATCAAAATAAGCAAACAACACACGAGAAACAGAATCTGCCAAAAACAGAACAGTCTATAGCAATATGTAACTTTCGAGTACTTATGGAACTCTACAAATCCTACCAAAATAATAAGTTCTTGGAAATTTGTCTATTGATCTACTGCAAAAAGAATCAATGCAAAATCTTGTTTCTGTGATTTATTAAAATTATTATCGTACGTGCAAAAGTTTCTGTTTTTCAGCAGAATCAAATTAACTATCACCCAAGATGATCCTATAGGTTCTACTTGGAACAAAAACTAATTAAAACATAAAACCACATCTAAACAGAGTCTAGATGAATTATTATTACTAAACAGAAAGGAAAAATATTGGGTTGTCTCCCAACAAGCGCTTTTCTTTAAAGCCTTTTTAGCTAGGCAATGAGATTTCAATGATGCTCACATGAAAGACAAGAATTGAAGCATAAAGAGAGCATCATAAAACATTTGACAAACACACTTAAGTCTAACATATTTCCTATGGATAGGTTCTTTATAAGCAAACAAATTATCAAGGCAAGCAAAAACTAGCATATGCAAGGGAGAAGACGATAGCAATTTCAACATGAAGAGAGGTAATTTTGTAACATGAAAATTTCTATAACCATATTTTCCTCTCTCATAATAATTACATGTAGGATCATAAGAAAATTCAACAAAATATCTATCACATAACATATTCTTAACACGATCCGCATGTATGCAAAGTTGACACTCTTCCAAGATAGTGGGATTAACATTAACTAAAGTCATGACCTCTCCAAACCCACTTTTATCAAAAATATCATAAGATTGAACATACTCCAAATATGAGGGATCTAAAGTTGACACTCTTCCAAACCCACTTTCAATATTATTGCAAACACTATTATCAATCTCATACTCATCATGGGGGTTAAATAAATTTTCAAGATCAAAAGAAGAATCACACCAATCATGATCATTGCAACAAGTAGTAGACATAGCAAAACTAGCATCCCCAAGCTTAGGGTTTTGCATATTATTAGCATAATTTACATCAATAGAATTTATAGTAAAATCATGATCATTACAATTTTCAGATTCACGAATTTCAAGCAAAACCTCATAAAGATAATCTAGTGCACTCAACTCACAAGCAATAGGTTCATCATAATTGGATCTCTTAAAAAGATTAGCAAGTGGATGGGGATCCATAAACTTTTAGCAAGCGAAGATGCAAGAAAAAAGTAGGCACATGGTAACACAAGCAAACAAAAGATTGAACGGAAGAAGGGCGAAGAAAAGGGCAAAGGTGAAGGGTAATGATCTTTTTAGTATCTTTTATTAACTTACGGAAATCAATTACCATCCTATAACCTGTAATGATTCTTTGCGGGATCAATTCATCTTTATCATTAGGAACGACAGTAATACCTCCCTTCTTAGGGACACAATGGATAGGACTTACCCGCTGACTATCAGCAATGGGATAAATTATACCTGCCTCGAGGAGCTTTAGTATTTCTTTTCTTACCACTTCCTTCATCTTAGGATTTAATCGCCGTTGGTGATCAATAACTGGTTTGGCGTCTTCCTCCAATTTTATTTTGTGTTGACATAGAGTGGGACTAATGCCCTTGAGATCATCAAGAGTATATCCAATAGCAGCGCGGTGCTTCTTTAGAGTTTTCAATAATCTTTCCTCTTCCTGCTCTAAAAGGTTAGCACTAATAATAACAGGGTATATCTTTTTTTCATCAAGATAAGCATATTTAAGAGTATCAGGTAACGGTTTAAGCCCAAACACGGGATCACCCTTGGGTGGTGGAGGATCCCCTTTGATTTCAATAGGCAAGTTGTGTTTCAAAATAGGACCCTGTTTAAAGAATACTTCATCTATTTCCCTTCTTTCATTCATATACATATCATTTTCATGGTTTAGAAAATATTGTTCTAAAGGATCAATAGGAGGCACGACAATAGAAGCAAGACCAATAATTTCATCCTTACCAGGCAATTCTTTATCATGGGGTTGTCTACGAAATTTAGCAAAATTAAACTCATGAGACATATCCCCTAACCCAATAGTAACAACATCCTTTTTGCAATCAATCTTAGCATTGACAGTATTTAAGAAGGGTCTACCAAGTATGATGGGACAAAAGTCATCTTGTGGGGAACCAAGAACAAGAAAATCAGCAGGATATTTAATTTTTCCCATACAAGACTTCAACATCTCTAACAATCCCAATTGGTGAAATAGTATCTCTATTGGCAAGCTTAATTGTAACATCAATTTCTTCTACCTCAGCAGGTGCAATTTCATGCATAATTTCTTCATATAAGAAATAAGGTATTGCACTAGCACTAGCACCCATATCACATAAGCCATGATAACAATGATCTCCTATTTAAACAGAAATAACATGCATGCCTACAACGGGTCTATGTTTCTTAGCATCGGGTCTAGCAATTCTAGCAGCTGCATCACAGAAATAAATAACATGCCCATCAATATTATTAGCCAAGAGATCTTTAACCATAGTAGTACTAGGTTCAACTTTAATTTGCTCAGGAGGTGTGTATGTTCTAGTATTACTATTACGAACCACAGTTGAAGCTTTAGCATGATCCTTTATCCTAACAGGGAAAGGTGGTTTCTCAATATAAGTAGTAGGAACAATAGGATCATTATAAGTGATAGTCTTTTCTTCAACTGTAATAGGTGCAACTACTTTTACTTCAGTGGGAGGATTATATTTTAACCACTTCTCCTTAGGGAGGTCAACATGAGTAGCAAATGATTCATAGAAAGAAGCTACTATCTCAGAGTCAAGTCCATATTTAGTGCTAAATCCAGGAAAAGCATCGGTATCCATAAAAGATTTAACACAATCAAACTTAGGTGTCATACCTGACTCCTTACCATCGTCGGAATCCCAATCTTCAGAGTTGCATTTAATCCCATTTGAATTCAATAGTCTTCATCATAAAAGACCCAGCACAGGGAGTATAGCATGGAGCGATTGTTGAGAGAAAGTCGAGCATAATTTTTTTGAATAATCATTTATCTTGAGATCTCATGATTGGGGCATGAATATAACATTGACTTAAGCCTCCCCCAAGCTTGAGCGATCCTTTCTCCTTCGCGAGGCCAAAAATTGTATATATAATTACGATCACGATGAACAAGATGCATAGGATAAAACTTCTGGTGAAATTCCAATTTCAATCATTTATAGTCCCAGGATCCCATATCATCACATAGCCTATACCATGTCAATGCGCCCCCTTCAAAGATAAAGGAAAAACCTTCTTCTTAATAACATCATCAGGAATACCTGCAAGCTTAAATAATCCAGAAACTTCATCCACATAGATAAGGTGTAAATCGGGATGCAATGTTCCATATCCTGTAAAGGGATTAGCTAGCAGTTTCTCTACCATACTCGAAGGAATTTCAAAGTAAACATTTTCAGTAGGTTGAGGAGCAACTCTTTGCTCTACTGGTCGGGGTGAAGATACCCCGAACAAGCCTGTCAAAGGATTACTTTGATAATTTGATATGTGGGTGGACCGGTGCTTGGGTACTGTCCTTTCTTGGACAAGCATCCCACTTATGATTAACCCCTATTGCAAGCATCCGCAACTACAAAAGAAGTATGAACGTAAACCTAACCATAGCATGAAACATATGGATCCAAATCAGCCCCTTACGAAGCACCTCATAAACTAGGGTTTAAGCTTCTGTCACTCTAGCAACCCATCTTCTACTTATTACGTCCCAATGCCTTCCTCTGGGCCCAAATAATGGTGAATTGTCATGTAGTCGGCGTTCACATAACACCACTAGAGGAGAGACAACATACATCTCATCAAAATATCGAACGAATACCAAATGCACATGCCTACTAATAGCAAGACTTCACCCATGTCCTCAGGAACAAACGTAACTACTCACAAAGCATATTCATGTTCATGATCAGAGGAGTATTAATATGCATTAAGGATCTGAACATATGATCTTCCTCCAAATAAACCAACTAGCATCAACTACAAGGAGTAATCAACACTACTAGCAACCCACAGGTACCAATCTGAGGTTTTGGTACAAATATTGGATACAAGTGATGAACTAGGGTTTGAGAGGAGATGGTGCTGGTGAAGATGTTGATGGAGATTGACCCCCTCCCGATGAGAGGATCGATGGTGGTGACAATGGTGATGATTTCCCCTCCTGGAGGGAAGTTTCCCCGGCATAAAAGCTCCGCCAGAGCCCTAGATTGGTTCCGCCAAGGTTCCGCCTCGTGGCGGCGGAGTAGGGTGCGCCCCCACCCTCGTGGGTGGTGGGTGGTTCCCCTCAGGTATTTCTTTTGCTGAATATTTTTTATTGATTCACAAAATGACTTTCGTGGAGTTTCAGGACTTGAGTTGTGCATAATAGGTCTCCAATATTTGCTCCTTTTCCAGCACAGAATCCTAGCTGCCGGCATTCTCCCTCTTCATGTAAACCTTGTAAAATAAGAGAGAATAGAAGTATTGTGACATAACGTGTAATAACAGCCCATAATGCAATAAATATAGATATAAAAGCATGATGCAAAATGGATGTATCAACTCCCCCAAACTTAGACCTCGCTTGTCCTCAAGCGGAAGCCGATATCGAAAAATATGTCCACATGTTCAGAGATAGAGGTGTCGATAAAATAAAATACGGACATGACGGCATCATGATCATTCTTATAACAACAACATATATATATTTTGTCATATGATTTCTTATGCTCAAGTAACAATCTATTCACAATGTCAAGTATGATTCAGAAACTTCATTGAGAACTAACAAACTATGATCTCAGTCATTGAAGCAATTGCAATTTAACATAACATAGGAAAGAGTCAACATAAGAGCTTTTCAGCAAGTCCACATACTCAACTATCATTTAGTCTTTCACAATTGCTAACACTCACGCAATACTTATGGTTATGGAGTTTTAATCGGACACAGAGAAAGATAGGGGCTTATAGTGTTGCCTCCCAACCTTTTACCTCAATGGTAATGTCAACAATAATAGTTCATGCTAACTTACATCCAATTGTATATATATATATTACGATCTTTCCAGCACAAGGTGCTTTCCAAAGGATAAAATGTAAAAGGGAAAGGTGAAGATCACCTTGACTCTTGCATAAGGTATAAAACACAAAGTAAAAGATAGGCCCTGCGCAGAGGGAAGCAGAGGTTGTCATGTGCTTTTTGGTTGGATGCACGAAATCTTAATGCAAAAGAGCGTCACTTTATATTGCCACTTCTGATATGAACCTTTATTATGAAGTCCGTCGCTTTTATTACTTCCATATCACAATATCGTATAAAGCTTATTTTCTCCACTTTAATAAGTCATACATATTTAGAGAGCAATTTTTATTGCATGCAACATGAGAACTTACTTGAAGGATCTTACTCAATCCATAGGTAGATATGGTGGACTCTCATGGCAAAACTGGGTTTAAGGATATTTGGAAGCACAAGTAGTATCTCTACTTGGTGCAAGGAATTTGGCTAGCATGAGGGGGAAATGCAAGCTCAACATGTTGGGCGATCCATGACAATATATTTTAACTAAGATGTGAGAAAACATAACCCATCACATTGTCTTCCTTGTCCAACGTTAACTCTTTAGCATGTCATACTTTAATGAGTGCTCACAATCACAAAAGATATCCAAGATAGTGTATTTATATGTGAGAACCTCTCTTTCTTTATTACTTCCTATTAATTTCAACGATGACCAGAACTATGCTCGCCAACTCTCAACAACTTTTAATCATCATACTCTCTATATGTGAAGTCATTACTCTCCATGAGATCAATATGATCTCTTTTATTCCTTTTATTCTTTTATGCACTTAATATCATAACAAGATAACAAAGCCCTTGACTCAACACTAATATTTATTATATATAGCTCACGGACTCGATTACATAGAGGGATCACAAAGCAAAACTCAAAACCAATTCATACCAAAAGCTTTATTCTACTTGATCAAGATCTTACCAAAAGGATCAAACTAAGTAAAATGGTAAAGATAGGAGTGTGATGGTGATACGATACTGGGGCAACTCCCCCAAGCTTGGCAGTTGCCAAGGGGAGTGCCCAGACCCAAGTGTTTATGTCTCCTTCTTTGGAGTTGGTGGTGTGATCTTCTTGTCGATGATGCCCCTCAGGATACGATTCTCCTCCTCGAGCTTATTGACTTGTTACTTGAGGTCCATATTTTCCTTGTGGAGCTTACCTATGACGGCTAAAGCTCCTTTCACCCAAGGATGTTGCATAGCTACTGGAGAACAAGTGGCACTTTTTTCATATTTTCATAAGAAAGATATTTAACATTGGAAGGTATGACCAAGTTTGGAATGGCCGAGCTCTGTAGTTCCCCACATCGTGAATCCGGCTTGGAAACGAGAGGTAACTTCTTGATCCTCCTCCATAGCATCTATCCTTTTCAGGTCAGTCTCCATCTCATCCTCCGTTGATTGCCCAAAGTGATAAGCATCGCTGTTTGCTCCTGGACCTGGCGTCAGGTGAGGCACCCGACTCTCCTCGACCGACTCTTGAGAAGACATCTTGCTCTAAATCTGCGACAGAAATAGCTCGAAACAAAAAACGAGGATTTTTGCGTGATACAGTGGTCAAAACCTTCGGGAGATTGTATAATGAATTTCTTACCGACCGAAAGAAGTATCTTGCAAGAAAACAGAGTCCAGAGAGCACACGAGGTGCCCACGAGGCAGGGGGCGCGCCTAGGGGGGTAGGGCACGCCCTCCACCCTCGTGGTGTTGGAAATATGCCCTAGAGGCAATAATAAAAGTATTATTATATTTTCTTGTTCATGATAATTGTCTTTTATTCATGCTATAACTGTATTATCCGGAAATTGTAATACACGTGTGAATACATAGACCACAATATGTCCCTAGTGAGCCTCTAGTTGACTAGCTCATTGTGATCAATAGATAGTCATGGTTTCCTGGCTATGGACATTGGATGTCGTTGATAACGGGATCACATCATTAGGAGAATGATGTGATGGACAAGACCCAATCCTAAGCCTAGCACTAAGATCGTGTAGTTCGTTTGCTAGAGCTTTTCCAATGTCAAGTATCTCTTCCTTAGACCATGAGATTGTGCAACTCCCGGATACCGTAGGAATGCTTTGGGTGTACCAAACGTCACAACGTAACTGGGTGGCTATAAAGGTGTATTACAGGTATCTCCGAAAGTGTCTGTTGGGTTGGCACGAATCCAGACTGGGATTTGTCACTCCGTGTAAGCGGAGAGGTATCTCTGGGCCCACTCGGTAGGACATCATCATATGCGCAATGTGACCAAGGAGTTGATCACGGGATGATGTGTTACGGAACGAGTAAAGAGACTTGCCGGTAACGAGATTGAACAAGGTATAAGGATACCGACGATCGAATCTCGGGCAAGTATAATACCGCTAGACAAAGGGAATTGTATACGGGATCGATTGAGTCCTTGACATCATGGTTCATCCGATGAGATCATCGAGGAACATGTGGGAGCCAACATGGGTATCCAGATCCCGCTGTTGGTTATTGACCGGAGAACGTCTCGGTCATGTCTACATGTCTCCCGAACCCGTAGGGTCTACACACTTAAGGTTCGATGACGCTAGGGTTATAAAGGAAGTTTCTATGTGGTTACCGAATGTTGTTCGGAGCCCCGGATGAGATCCCGGACATCACGAGGAGTTCCGGAATGGTCCGGAGGTAAAGATTTATATATGGGAAGTCCTATTTTGGCCACCGGAAAATATTCGGGATTTTTCGGTATTGTACCGGGAAGGTTCTAGAAGGTTCCGGAGTGGGGCCCACCTGCATGGGGGGACCCACATGAACGTGGGTAGTGGGGGAAAGTCCCCACACCCCTGGTCAAGGCGCACCAAGATCCCCCCTTAGAAGGAATAAGATCATATCCCAAAGGGATAAGATCAAGATCCCTAAAAATGGGGATAGCAATCGGTGGGGAAGGAAATGATGGGATTTCTTTCCTCCCACCTTTGCCAACGCCCCAATGGACTTGGAGGGCAAGAAACAAGCCCCCTCCACCCCTATATATAGTGGGGAGGCGCATGGGAGCTTCACCCTGGCCCCTGGCGCAGCCCTCCCTCTCCCAAGTGCTCCTCCTCTCTCGCGGTGCTTGGCGAAGACCTGCAGGATTGCCACGCTCCTCCACCACCACCACGCCGTCGTGCCGCTGCTAGATGGAGTCTTCCTCAACCTCTCCCTCTCTCCTTGCTGGATCAAGGCGTGGGAGACGTCACCGGGCTGTACGTGTGTTGAACGCGGAGGTGCCGTCCGTTCGGCACTTGGTCATCGGTGATTTGGATCACGACGAGTACGACTCCATCAACCCCGTTCACTTGAACGCTTCCGCTTAGCGATCTACAAGGGTATGTAGATGCTCTCTCTTTCTACTCGTTGCTGGTCTCTCCATAGATAGATCTTGGTGATACATAGGAATTTTTTTGAATTTCTGCTACGTTCCCCAACAGTGGCATCATGAGCTAGGTCTATTGCGTAGATTCTTTGCATGAGTAGAACACAAAGTAGTTGTGGGCGTTGATGTTGCTCAATATGCTTACCGTTACTAGTCCAATCTTGTTTCGACGGTATTGTGGGATGAAGCGGCCCGGACCGACCTTACACGTACTCTTACGTGAGACAGGTTCCACCGATTGACATGCACTTGGTGCATAAGGTGGCTAGCGGGTGCCAGTCTCTCCCACTTTAGTCGGAACGGATTCGATGAAAAGGGTCCTTATGAAGGGTAAATAGCAATTGGCATATCATGTTGTGGTTTTGCGTAGGTAAGAAACGTTCTTGCTAGAAACCCATAGCAGCCACGTAAAACATGCAACAACAATTAGAGGACGTCTAACTTGTTTTTGCAGGGTATGCTTTGTGATGTGATATGGCCAACAAGAATGTGATGAATGATATGTGTTGTATGAGATTGATCATGTTCTTGTAATAGGATTCACGACTTGCATGTCGATGAGTATGACAACCGGCAGGAGCCATAGGAGTTGTCTTAATTTATTGTATGACCTGCGTGTCATTGAACAACGCCATGTAATTACTTTACTTTATTGCTAACCGGTAGC
Organism: Triticum timopheevii; assembly: GCA_963921465.1. NCBI lineage: Eukaryota > Viridiplantae > Streptophyta > Magnoliopsida > Poales > Poaceae > Triticum > Triticum timopheevii. The sequence continues at coordinate 440,459,971 of OY997264.1, read as the reverse complement.
CATAGTAGTAGAAGTAATAAGTTGGCGAGACGACTTCATGGAAACACGATGATGGAGATCATGGTGTCATGCCGGTGACGATGATGATCATGGAGCCCCGAAGATGGAGATCAAAAGGAGCAAAATGATATTGGCCATATCATGTCACTATTTGATTGCATGTGATGTTTATCATGTTTATGCATCTTGTTTACTTAGGACGACGGTAGTAAATAAGATGATCCCTTACAAAATTTCAAGAAGTGTTCTCCCCTAACTGTGCACCGTTGCTACAGTTCGTCGTTTCTAAGCACCACGTGATGATCGGGTGTGATGGATCCTTACGTTCACATACAACGGGTGTAAGACAGATTTACACAGCAATACACTTAGGATTAACTTGATGAGCCTAGCATGTACAGACATGGCCTCGGAACACGGAGACCGAAAGGTCGAGCATGAGTCGTATAGTAGATACGATCAACATAAAGATGTTCACCGACGTTGGCTAGTCCGTCTCACGTGATGATCGGACACGGCCTAGTTGACTCGGATCATGTGATCACTTAGATGACCAGAGGGATGTCTATCTGAGTGGGAGTTCATAAGATGAACTTAATTATCTTGAACATAGTCAAAAGACCTTTTGCAAATTATGTCGTAGCTCGCGCTTTAGTTCTACTGTTTAGTTATGTTCCTAGAGAAAATATAGTTGAAAGTTGACAGTAGCGATTATGCAATCAGTAGAAAGCTTATGTCCTTAATGCACCGCTCAGTGTGTTGAACCCCAAAATGTCGTTTGTGGATGTTGTGAACATCAGACATACACGTTTTGATAACTACGTGATAGTTCAGTGAAACGGTTTAGAGTTGAGGCATCAAAGACGTTTTTTGAAATGTCGCGGAACATATGAGATGTTTCGAGGGCTGAAATTGGGATTTCAGGCTCGTGCCCACGTCAAGAGGTATAAGACCTCCGACGATTTTCTTAACCTGCAAACTAATGGAGAAAATCTCAATTATTGTGCTTGTGCTCAGATTGTCTGAGTACAACAATCACTTGAATCGAGTGGGAGTTGATCTTCCAGATGAGATAGTGATGTTTCTCCAAAAGTCATTGCCACCAAGCTGCTAGAGCTTCGTGATGAACTATAACATATCAGGGATAGATATGATGATCCTTGAAATATTCGCGATGTTTGACACCGCGAAAGTAGAAATCAAGAAGGAGCATCAAATATTGAGGGTTGGTGAAACCACTAGTTTCAAGAAAGGCAAGGGCAAAAAGGGATACTTCATGAAACGGCAAAACAGCTGCTGCTCTAGTGAAGAAACCCAAGGTTGAACCCAAACCCGAAACTAAGTGCTTCTGTAATAAGGGAACAGCCACTGGAGCAGCATTACCCTAGATACTTGGTAGATGAGATGGCTGGCAAGGTCGATAGAAGTATATTGGATATACATTATGTTAATGTGTACTTTACTAGTACTCCTAGTAGCACCAGGGTATAAGATACCGGTTCGGTTGCTAAGTGTTAGTAACTCGAAATAAAAGCTACGGAATAAACGGAGACTAGCTAAAGGTGAGCTGACGATATGTGTTGGAAGTGTTTCCAATGTTGATATGATCAAGCATCGCACGCTCCCTCTACCATCGAGATTGGTGTTTGCGTTGAGCATAGACATGATTGGATTATGTCTATCGCAATACGGTTATCCATTTAAGGAGAATAATGGTTACTCTGTTTATTTGAATAATACCTTCAATGGTCTTACACCTAAAATGAATAGTTTATTGAATCTCGATCGTAGTGATACACATTTTCATGCCAAAAGATATAAGATAGTAATGATAGTACCACTTACTTGTGGCACTGCCACGTAAGTCATATCGGTATAAAACGCATGAAGAAGCTCCATGTTGATGGATCTTTGGGCTCACTCGTTTTTGAAAAGTTTGAGACATGCGAACCATGTCTATTGGTGTATATGCATGAAGAAACTCCATGCAAATGGACCGTTTGAACTCACTTGATCTTGAATCACTTGAGACATGCAAATCATACCACATGGGCAAGATGACTGAAATCCTCGGTTTCAGTAAAATGGAACTAGAAAGCAACTTGTGGGAAGAAATACATTTTGATGTATGCAATCCAATAAGTGCTGAGGCATGTAGTGGATATCGTTATGTTCTTACTTCATAGATGATTCGAGTAGATGTTGAGAATATTTACTTGATGAAACACAAGTCTGAATTATTGAATGGTTCAAGTAATTTCAGAGTGAAGTAGAAGATCATTGTGACAGGAGGATAAAATGTCTATGATATGATCATAGAGATGAATATCTGAGTTACGAGTTTTGGCACACAATTAAGACATTATGGAAATTGTTTCACAATTAAAACCGCCTGGAACACCATAGTGTGATGGTGTGTCCGAACATCATAGTTGCACCCTATTGTATATGGTGCGTACCATGATGTCTCTTATCGAATTACCACTATCGTTCATGGGTTAGGCATTAGAGACAACCACATTCACTTTAATAGGGTACCACATAATTCCGTTGAGATGACACCATTTGAACTATGGTTTGGAGAAACCTAAGTTGTCGTTTCTTAAAAGTTTGGGGCTGCGACTCTTATGTGAAAAAGTTTCAGGTTGATAAGCTCGAACCCAAAGCGGATAAAATGCATCTTCATGGGACACCCAAAATAGTTGGGTATACCTCCTAATTCAAATCCGAAAGCAATAAGGATTGTTTCTTGAATCGGATCCTTTCTCGAGGAAAGGTTTCTCTCGAAAGAATTGAGTGGGAGGATGGTGGAGACTTGATGAGGTTATTGAACCGTCACTTCAACAAGTGTGTAGCAGGGCACAGGAAGTTGTTCCTGTGGCACCTATACCAATTGAAGTGGAAGCTTATGATAGTAATCATGAAGCTTCGGATCAAGTCACTACCGAACCTCGTAGGACGACAAGGACACGTACTGCTTCGGAGTGGTACGGTAATCCTGTCTTGAAGGTCATGTTGCTAGACAACAATGAACCTACGAGCTATGGAGAAGTGATGGTGGGCCCAAATTCCGACAAATGGTTAGAAGCTATGAAATCCGAGATAGGATCCATGTATCAGAAAAAAGCATGGACTTTGGTTGACTTGCTCGATGATCGGCAAGCCATTGAGATAAATGGATCTTTAAGAAGAAGACGGACGTGGATGGTAATGTCACCATCTATGAAGCTCGACTTGTGGCGAAGAATTTTTCACAAGTTCAAGGAGTTGACTACGATGAGATTTTCTCATCCGTAGCGATGCTTAAAGTCCGTCGGAATCACGTTAGCACAAGCTGCATTTATGAAATCTGGCAGATGGATGTCAAAACGAGTTTCCTTGCCAGTCGTAAGGAAAGGTTGTATGCGATACAATCAGAAAGGTTTTGTCGATCCTAAGGATGCTAAAAGGTATGCTAGCTCCAGCAATCCTTCTAAGGACTGGAGTAAGCGTCTCGGAGTTGGAATGTACACTTTGATGAGATGATCAAAGATTTTGGGTTTGTACAAAGTTTATGAGAAACTTGTATTTCCAAAGAAGTGAGTGGGAGCACTATAGAATTTCTGATGAGTATATGTTGTTGACATATTGATGATCAGAAATGATGTAGAATTTCTAGAAAGCATATAGGGTTATTTGAAAACTATTTTTCAATGGAAAACCTGGATTAGGCTACTTGAACAATAAGCATCAAGATCTATAAGATAGATCAAAATGCTTAATAGTACTTTTAAATGAGCACGTACCTTGACATAATCTTGAAGGTGTTCAAGATGGATCAGTCAAAGAAGGAGTTCTTGCCTGAGTTGTAAGGTATGAAGTTAAGACTTAAAGCTCGACCATGGCAGAAGAAAGAGGAAGGACGAAGGTCGTCCCCTATGCTTTTATCATAGGCTCTCTACAGTATGCTATGCTGTGTACTGCACCTGAAGTGTGCCTTGCCATGAGTCAGTCAAGGGGTACAAGAGTGATCCAAGAATGGATCACAGGACAGCGGTCAAAGTTATCCTTAGTAACTAGTGGACTAAGGAATTTTCTCGATTATGGAGGTGGTAAAAGAGTTCGTCGTAAAGGGTTACGTCGATGCAAGCTTAACACCTATCCGGATAGCTCTGAAAAGAGATACCAGATACGTATGATGGAGCAACAATTTAGTATAGCTCCAAGTAGAACAGTTATTTGGAATATCTCCAAATAGAGCGTGGTAGCTACATCTAGGAGATGACATAGAGATTTGTAAAGCACACACGGATCTAAAAGGTTCAGACCCGTTGACTATAACCTCTCTCACAAGCATAACATGATCAAACCCAGAACTCATCGAGTGTTAATCACATGGTAAATGTGAACTAGATTATTGACTCTAGTAAACTCTTTGGGTGTAAGTCACATGGGAATGTGACCTTGAGTGTTAATCACATATCGATGTGAGCTAGATTATTGACTCTAGTGCAAGTGGGAGACTGTTGGAAATATGCCCTAGAGGCAATAATAAAAGTATTATTATATTTCCTTGTTCATGATAATTGTCTTTTATTCATGCTATAACTGTATTATCCGGAAATCGTAATACACGTGTGAATACATAGACCACAATATGTCCCTAGTGAGCCTCTAGTTGACTAGCTCGTTGTGATCAACAGATAGTCATGGTTTCCTGGCTATGGACATTGGATGTCGTTGATAACGGGATCACATCATTAGGAGAATGATGTGATGGACAAGACCCAATCCTAAGCCTAGCACTAAGATCGTGTAGTTCGTTTGCTAGAGCTTTTCCAATGTCAAGTATCTCTTCCTTAGACCATGAGATTGTGCAACTCCCGGATACCGTAGGAATGCTTTGGGTGTACCAAACGTCACAACGTAACTGGGTGGCTATAAAGGTGCATTACAGGTATCTCCGAAAGTGTCTGTTGGGTTGGCACGAATCCAGACTGGGATTTGTCACTCCGTGTAAGCGGAGAGGTATCTCTAGGCCCACTCAGTAGGACATCATCATATGCGCAATGTGACCAAGGAGTTGATCACGGGATGATGTGTTACGGAACGAGTAAAGAGACTTGCCGGTAACGAGATTGAACAAGGTATAAGGATACCGACGATCGAATCTTGGGCAAGTATAATACCGCTAGACAAAGGGAATTGTATACGGGATCGATTGAGTCCTTGACATCATGGTTCATCCGATGAGATCATCGTGGAACATGTGGGAGCCAACATGGGTATCCAGATCCCGCTGTTGGTTATTGACCGGAGAACGTCTCGGTCATGTCTACATGTCTCCCGAACCCGTAGGGTCTACACACTTAAGGTTCGATGACGCTAGGGTTATAAAGGAAGTTTCTATGTGGTTACCGAATGTTGTTCGGAGTCCCGGATGAGATCCCGGACGTCACGAGGAGTTCCGGAATGGTCCGGAGGTAAAGATTTATATATGGGAAGTCCTATTTTGGCCACCGGAAAATGTTCGGGATTTTTCGGTATTGTACCGGGAAGGTTCTAGAAGGTTCCGGAGTGGGGCCCACCTGCATGGGGGGACCCACATGAACGTGGGTAGTGGGGGAAAGGCCCCACACCCCTGGTCAAGGCGCACCAAGATCCCCCCTTAGAAGGAATAAGATCATATCCCAAAGGGATAAGATCAAGATCCCTAAAAAGGGGGGATAGCAATCGGTGGGGAAGGAAATGATGGGATTTCTTTCCTCCCACCTTTGCCAACGCCCCAATGGACTTGGAGGGCAAGAAACAAGCCCCCTCCACCCCTATATATAGTGGGGAGGTGCATGGGAGCTTCACCCTGGCCCCTGGCGCAGCCCTCCCTCTCCCAAGTGCTCCTCTCTCGCGGTGCTTGGCGAAGCCCTGCAGGATTGCCACGCTCCTCCACCACCACCACGCCGTCGTGCCGCTGCTGGATGGAGTCTTCCTCAACCTCTCCCTCTCTCCTTGCTGGATCAAGGCGTGGGAGACGTCACCGGGCTGTACGTGTGTTGAACGCGGAGGTGTCGTCCGTTCGGCACTTGGTCATCGGTGATTTGGATCACGACGAGTACGACTCCATCAACCCCGTTCACTTGAACGCTTCCGCTTAGCGATCTACAAGGGTATGTAGATGCTCTCTCTTTCTACTCGTTGTTGGTCTCTCCATAGATAGATCTTGGTGATACGTAGGAAATTTTTTGAATTTCTGCTACGTTCCCCAACACGTGGATCCCTCATGTCTTTCCTGGACTACTTCTTATTTTCCTATTTTCTTAAATATTCCAAAATGCAGAAAAATTGCTATTAGAACTATTTTGGAGTCGGTTTACTTACTGTACCACATACCTATTCCTTTTCGGAGTCTGAAACATTCTGGAAAGTGTCTCTTATGTATTCCTCCGGGGTTACGGTTTCAATAACATTAGTTTCAACATTTATAGGATTACCTGAGATATAATGTTTGATTATTTAACCGTTCACCACCTTTGGATTTGTGCCTTCGAAGTTGTTGATTTTTATGGCACCGGAACGATAGACCTCCTCTATAACGTAAGGGCCTTCCCATTTAGAGAGAAGTTTTCCTGCAAAAAATCTTAAACGAGAGTTGAATAGCAACACATAATCACCTACGTTAAACTCACGCTTTGTATCCTTTTGTCATACCATCTTTTAACTTTTTCTTTAAACAATTTGGCATTCTCGTAGGCCTGGGTTCTCTATTCATCAAGTGAGCTAATGTCAAATAACCTCTTCTCACCGGCAAGTTTGAAATCATAATTGAGCTCCTTAATGGCCCAATATGCCCTATGTTCTAGTTCGAGAGGTAAGTGACATGCTTTTCCATAAACCATTTTATACGGAGACATACCCATAGGATTCTTATATGCAGTTCTATCAGCCCATAATGCATCATCAAGTTTCTTGGACCAATTCTTTCTAGATCTATTAACAGTCTATTGCAAAATTAATATAAGCTCTCTATTACTCAATTCTACTTGACCACTAGACTGTGGGTGATATGGAGATGCAATTCTATGATTAACATCATACTTAGCAAGCATTTTACGAAAAGCACCATGAATAAAATGTGAACCACCACCAATCATTAAGTATCTAGGGACTCCAAACCTTGGAAAAATAACTTCTTTAAGCATCTTAATAGAGGTGTTATGATCAGCACTACTAGTTGGAATAGCGTCTACCCACTTAGAAACGTTATCAACCGCAACTAAAATATATGTATACCCATTAGAGGCAGGAAACGGTCCCATATAATCAAAGCCCCAAACATCAAATGGTTCAATAACAAGAGAATAATTTATAGAAATTTCTTGACGTCTACTAATATTATCAATTCTTTGACATTCATCATAAGACAAGACAAACTTACGGGCATATTTGAAGAGAGTAAGCCAATAAAAACCGGATTGCAATACCTTATGTGCAGTTCTATCTCCTGCGTGGTGTCCTCCATATGCCTCGGAGTGACACTTGCATATGATCTGTTCCTGTTCATGCTTAGGTACACAACGTCTAATAACACCATCTACTCCTTCTTTATAAAGGTGTGGGTCATCCCAGAAGTAATGTCTTAAATCATAGAAGAACTTTTTCTTTTGCTGGTATGTGAAACTTGGTGGTATGAATTTAGCAACAATGTAATTAGCATAATCAGCATAACATGGAGCAGTATGAGAAGCATTTATGACAGCTAATTGTTCATCAGGAAAGCTATCATTACTAGGTAGTGGGCCATCAAGAACATTCTATAACCTAGACAAGTTGTCAGCAACGGGGTTCTCAGCTCCCTTTCTATCAATAATATGCAAATCAAATTCTTGTAGCAAGAGAACCCATCTAATAAGTCTGGGTTTAGCATCTTTCTTTTCCATAAAATATTTAATAGCAGCATGATCAATGTGAACAGTTACTTCAGAATCAACAATATAAGGTCTGAACTTATCACAAGCAACTACAACTGCTAAGAATTCTTTTCCAGTAGTAGCATAATTTATCTGGGCAATGTCTAGAGTTTTACTAGCATATTGAATAACTTTTGGTTTCTTATCAACTCTTTGTCCTAGAACAGCACATACAGCGTAATCACTAGCATCACACATAATTTCAAAGGGTAAATTCCAATCAGGTGGCTGAACAATAGGTGCAGAAATCAAAGCTTTCTTAAGTGTTTCAAATGCTTCTACACAATCATCATCAAAGACAAAAGGAATATCTTTTTGCAATAGATTAGTCAGAGGCCTAGAAATTTTAGAAAAGTCCTTAATGAACCTCGTATAAAACCCGACATGACCAAGGAAACTTCTTATACCTTTAATGTCATTGGGACATGGCATCTTTTCAATAGCATCAACCTTAGCTTTATCAACTTCAATACCTCTCTCAGAAATTTTATGCCCCAAGACAATGCCTTCATTAAACATAAAGTGGCACTTCTCCCAATTCAAGACAAGACTAGTGTCTTCGCATCTCTGCAAAACTCGATCAAGGTTGCTCAAGCAATCATCAAAAAAGTATCCATAAACGGAGAAATCATCCATGAATACCTCACAAATCTTTTCACAAAAGTTAGAGAATATAGCCATCATGCATCTTTGAAAGGTAGCAGGTGCATTACATAAACCAAAAGGCATACGTCTATAAGTAAAAGTACCGAAAGGGCAAGTAAAAGTGGTCTTTTCTTGATCCTCCGCTGACACAGGTATTTGAGAGAAACCAGAGTAACCATCTAGGAAGAAAAAATGTGTATGTTTGGATAGTCTTTCTAGCATTTGATCAATAAAAGGTAAAGGGTAATGATCTTTTTTAGTATCTTTATTTAACTTACAGAAATCAATTACCATCATAGAACCTGTAATGATTCTTTGCGGGATCAATTCATCTTTATTATTAGGAACAACAGTAATACCTCCCTTCTTAGGGACACAATGGACAAGACTTAACCACTGACTATCAGCAATGGGATAAATTATACCTGCCTCGAGGAGCTTTAGTATTTCTTTTCTTACCACTTCCTTCATCTTAGGATTTAATCGCCGTTGGTGATCAATAACTGGTTTGGCGTTGAGGGAGTCCTGGACTAGGGGGTGTCCAGATAGCCGGACTATCATCATCGGCCGGACTCCAAGACTATGAAGATACAAGATTGAAGACTTCGTCCCGTGTCCGGATAGGACTTTCCTTCGCGTGGAAGGCAAGCTTGGCAATACGGATATGTAGATCTCCTACCATTGTAACCGACTCTGTGTAACCCTAGCCCTCTCCAGTGTCTATATAAACCGGAGGGTTTTAGTCCGTAGGACAACAATCACAACAACAACCATACCATAGGCTAGCTTCTAGGGTTTAGCCTCCTTGATCTCGTGGTAGATCCACTCTTGTACTACCCATATCATCAATATTAATCAAGCAGGAGTAGGGTTTTACCTCCATCGAGAGGGCCCGAACCTGGGTAAAAACATCGTGTCCCTTGTCTCCTGTTACCATCCGCCTAGACGCACAGTTCAAGACCCCCTACCCGAGATCCGCCGGTTTTGACACCGACATTGGTGCTTTCATTGAGAGTTCCTCTGTGCCGTCACGATCAGAAAGGATGCCTCTTCCCGTCTTTAAAGACGGTACCATTGCCAAAGGAGCTTTGGCCGCCGGCCAAACTATCCGGCTGGGTGGTTTTCTTATGACCGCCTGTTCGGCCGCCGCTCCGACGATGACCTCTCGGGTCATCAAAAGCGATCTTCATATCAACTCGGAATTTACCGAGCAGATAGATCCAATGGAGCTCTCTTCTGTAAACGAGCTCTTGGATCGCTTTGCCGCCCTAGGAGTCGCTACAGACTACAATCAGATTGGGCTTAAAACTGATCTGAGAGAGATTAACTCTCCCCAGGTTACCCATCACGTTGCTGTGGTAGAAGAACAACGCGGCAATTCTCCCCCTGTATTAAAAACCATTTATGTCCGGACTCCTGACCCCTCCATGCCGGATTCCCACGGAGGGACGGACGTCAATCAAGTACTGAACCTAAAGTCAGGCAGCAGACCAGATTCGTTGGACGACATCCAGCAATCCAAGCTTCCAAATTCGGAAACTTTTCGGCCCTTGAGCCTCAAGTTGGGCAGGGTTCTGGAATTAATTCCACCCGCCCACCCAAACATAAGTGATCTATCTCAAATCTGGCAAGAGCCCGCTGAAACAGTACATCATTACTGGGCCAGATTCCTCCTGGTTATGGACAGGATAAAGGACTGCCGTGAGGAAAACGCAATTTCAATTTTCTGCAACAATTGCACGGACAAGGGAATCTTGAACACCGTAAGTCGTCATGAAATTACACGCTTCTCCGACCTGGCATCCATAGTATGAAAATACTGTGCGATGGAGAGTGTCCGGAACCGAAACTAAGTTTTGGGACAATCCGGCTCCGAACACAACCCTAGTCCGAAACAAAAGGGTGCACCATGCTCAGGCACCCGGGACAAGAACCAAAAAGCAAAAACCCCATAAAGGGCACGGAACCATACATGAGGGATGGCTCAGCGGACCCTGTAAAATTCATAGTACAGAGGGCGCCACTCCAACTCATAGCCTTCAAGCATGTTGGATACTGCGGCAGGTGGCCAAAAGTGGCTAAGAGCTTCTAGCCCCGGAGACTCACCCCAATAGTACCAGTATGGTATTAATAGTCTTCGAGACTTTCGCATCAAATAATATGGGGAAAAGAACAATCCGCAGCCTCGCCGAAGTCTACCAAGTAGCAACAACAAATCCATGGAGTGACACAGCTATCACCTTCAACGCCAGCGACGAACCTAAATTCCGAACAGCCCGAGCACCAGCCGCATTGGTCCTCAGTCCAATAGTGGACGGCTTTCGTCTTACCAAGGTACTCATGGATGGCGGCAGCGGATTAAACCTCATCTACGAGGAAACCCTTCAAAAAATGGAAATAGACTGGAGCCGCATTGAGCGAAGCAGCACAACCTTTAGAGGAATAATCCCTAGCCAGGAAGCACGCTGTACAGGAAAAATCACACTTGATGTGGTGTTTGGCTCGCCAGACAATTACAGGTCCGAGGAGGTCACGTTCCAAGTGGCCCCATTCAGCAGTGGATATCACGCTTTATTAGGACGAGAGGCATTTACAATTTTCCAAGCCATACCCCATTACAGGTACATGAAGCTTAAAATGCCTGGGCCCAATGGAACCATCACCCTTGCCAGTGATCCGGACATAGCACTCCGCGCCGAAAACAAGACAGCCGCATTAGCCCTAGAGGCACTATCCGAAGCCCTAGCGGCGGAGGAACTCACTGCGCTGCGCTCTATGGTGAACAGGGACGATGTGATACTCGATAAGAGATCCAAGTCCTCCACTTTTAAACCAGCGGACGAAATAGTCAAATTCCAGGTCCATCCAACGGACCCAACAAAGACGGCCTCCATTGGGGCACAGTTAAACCCTGATGTAGACGCCGCACTACGAGAATTCCTTCGGGAGAATTGGGACATCTTTGCCTGGCACCCTTCAGATATGCCAGGAATCCCATGCAGATTGGCAGAACACAACCTAAACATCCCAAAAGGATTCAAGCCAGTCAAACAGGCTCTTCGGCGATTTTCCGAACCCAAAAGACAGGCAATGGGAGAGGAGCTAGCCAAACTATTGGAAGCCGGATTCATCAGAGACATCAAACATCCGGACTGGCTAGCAAACCTGGTAATGGTACCAAAAAAGGACAAAACCTGGCGCCTATGTGTCGATTTTAAAGACCTTAACAAAGCTTGTCCAAAGGATCCTTTCCCCCTTCCCCGCATCGATCAAATAATCAATGCTACCGCAGGACACGATTCATTGTGCTTCCTCGACGCATACTCCGGCTACCATCAAATCAAGATGGCGGAGGTGGACCAAGACGCAACGGCATTCATTACTCCATACGGACCATTCTGCTTCAACATGATGCCCTTCGGACTCAAAAACGCCGGCGCAACATATCAGCGCATGATTCAGACATGTCTGGCTACCCAGATCGGCAAAACAATAGAGGCATACGTAGACGACGTGGTCGTCAAGACCAAACACGTTGAAACTCTAGTAGACGACTTGAGGCTCACATTCGACAACCTCCGAGCATATGACATTAAGCTGAACCCGGAAAAATGCGTTTTCGGTGTACCAACCGGAAAGCTCCTGGGCTTCATTGTATCCGGTAGAGGAATTGAAGCAAACCCAGCCAAGATCCGAGCTCTGTCACAGCTGGATATTCCAAAAGACCTCAAACAAATACAAAAATTGACTGGATGCGTGGCGGCTCTAAGCCGCTTCATCTCCCGTTTGGGAGAAAAGGCATTGCCCCTCTGTCGCCTCCTCAGGCGCACCGAACACTTCGAGTGGACGGATGCTGCCACTGCCGGACTCGAAGAAATAAAGGCCATATTGGCAACAAATCCGGTCCTGGCCGCGCCTAACCTGGGCGAACCAATGTTGTTATATATCGCGGCAACACATCAAGTTGTAAGCGCGGTGCTCGTCGTCGAACGAGAAACAGAAGGGCATAAATTCCCTCTTCAAAAACCAGTGTACTACGTATCCACTGTCTTAACTCCATGCAAGTCCCAGTACCCGCATTATCAAAAGATAGCATACGCGGTGTTCATGGCATCCCGGAAGCTGGGACACTACTTTCAAGAGTGTTCGATAACAATGGCCTCTGAAGTACCCCTCAATGACATCATAAACAACCGCGATGCGACGGGCAGGATTGCAAAATGGGCCATCGAGCGCTTACCATTTGACATAACCTACAAACCACGGCGAGCTATAAAGTCGCAAGTCTTGGTTGACTTCGTCGCTGAATGGACTGAAGCCGAACTCCCTAAAGAGTACGGCGCATACTCCAATTGGATCATGCATTTCAATGGCTCTAAAATGTTGGCCGGCTTGGGGGCTGGCGTCGTTTTGACGTCCCCAACCGGAGACACAGTCCAATACGTACTTCAAATAATGTACACAGACTCCAACAACGCAGCCGAATACGAGGCCCTTCTGCACGGTCTCCGGATGGCAATCTCCATGGGCATTCAACGCCTCGAGGTCCGCGGGGATTCAAACCTCGCAATATCACAAGTAAATGGAGACTTTGATGCCAAAAATCCGAAAATGGCAGCCTACCGTAACGCCGTCTTAAAAATGTCAGCTCGGTTCGAAGGACTCGAATTCAACCATGTAGCCCGGGAAAATAACCAGGCAGCCGACGTGTTGGCACGCATCGGCGCAAAACGCGATGCCGTCCCTCCAAACATCTTCCTGGAGCAGCTCTTTAAGCCATTCGTAGTATGGGAAGAGGAGTCCGGAAACAACAATCCGGAACCAACCGCACCGCCCAACACCGAACATTCTGACACAACCGGTGGCTCAGCCAATGACATAACACCTTCCGCCCACGAAATAATGGCAGTCATTGCCCCGTGGAGGAACCATTCCTAGCCTACATAATTAGGCAGGAACTTCCCGAAGACCAAAATGAGGCCTGCTGCATAGTTTGGTGATCTAAAGCCTACAAGGTCCATGAGGGGGAACTTTACAAGAAAAGCGCAACCGGAGTCCTTCAAAGGTGCATCTCCGAAGAGGAAGGGCGAAATCTTCTGGCTGAAATTCACGCCGGACTAGGCGGACACCACGCTGCAGCCCGGGCCCTTGTAGGTAAGGCCTTCCGTACAGGATTTTATTGGCCGGCGGCCCGGGCAGATGCTCAGGACTTAGTCCAACGATGCGTCGGTTGTCAGCTCTTTGCTAATCAGAGCCACATGCCACCCACCGCCCTCAAAACTATACCCATCACCTAGCCGTTTGTGGTCTGGGGGTTGACATGGTTGGAACCCTTAAAGGGGGAGCCCATAAGCAAAAATACCTATTGGTCATGGTGGACAAATTCACCAAATGGATAGAGGCCAAGCCAGTTAAAACGATCGAATCCGGACCTGTGATAGACTTCATATCCGGGGTAGTACACCGTTACGGTGTCCCCCACAACATCATCACCGATAACGGCATGAACTTCACGGCCGACGAGGTTAAACTCTGGTGCAAAAATATGGGCATTAAGATCGACTACGCTTCAGTCTATCACCCTCAAACCAACGGTCAAGTTGAACGAGCAAATGGTCTAATCATGAGCGGCATCAAACCCAGATTAGTGCGGTCCCTTACGGAATCAAACACGCACTGGGTAGAGGAGCTCGACTCCGTAGTCTGGGGGCTGCGGACCACGCCAAACCGTACTACCGGATTCACACCATTCTTCATGGTATACGGCGCAGAGGCAGTTTTGCCCTGCGATATAATTCATGACTCACCTCGAGTGCGCATGTACGAAGAAAGAGAAGCCGAGTTGGATCGGCAAGACAGCTTGGACGCATTGGAGGAGGAGCGCGACGTGGCAAAGGCTCGTTCCGCATTCTATCAGTAGCAGGCTCGAAGATATCAAAGGAGAGAAGTATGGGCTAAAACTTACAATGTTGGCGAACTAGTTCTACGCCTGCCGGATAAGAAAAAGGACAAACTCAAGCCCAAATGGGAAGGTCCTTTCATCATCGACCAAGTCCTGACCGGCGGAGCATACCGTCTGTGAAACGCATCGGACAACCGACTCGAGCCGAACCCATGGAACGCAGCCCGCCTCCGAAGATTCTACGCCTAGCGCCGGACTCAGAGTTCGTCTCCTTCCTCCGTCCACATTTTATACTTCAGTTGTCTCTTGTTTCTCTCTTTTCTCCCACCTTTTTCATAAATCCCTTGAGGGCTGATTTGCGCATCGTTCGCACACACTTGACGTGCTACTCGCACTCATTATACCTGGGGGCTTCTTTAACAGAAGCTTATTTATACGGGCTTTATGCCCAACACATGCGTCAAACTTCTGCATGTACCTTTTATTCACCATTATATGCATCGATATGATTTAAGTTTTGGCCAAGCTGGGTTGCCTGGCTCCTGTGCTTACCCCTACGTTCCCGATTGTTCGGCTAGGAGGTAAAGGGAGCACCTCTGCGATTGTTACTGCCGGGTCAGCCGGACGTGTACCTCAGACTAGGTGAAGCCGAAAGCTAGCATTCTTAAGGGAATATTCGGTCGGTGACTTGAAAGAAGATTTCTTATTTATTCATCTATCTGCCCCTAGATGCTTTTCTGCTCTTTTCGCAGTCCGGGCATGCACTTTAGGGCATGCCTCCCAGGGAAAGGAACCCCTAACGGAACTATTCTCCCTGGAAGATGTTTCTTACTAACCATGTAATATAACATAACTAGTTGGGAACTTGTCTGATAAAGCACTAATGACCCCTACGCCTGGTCTCCATGCATGCCCTGGTTTTTTCATAACCGTGAGGGTATTCGGACACACTCCGGACTCTAGGGTCCCGAGGTTGAAGCGAAAAGGTCCGCAAAGACAAACGATCTACAATCCGGCTAGAAGGCATTATACATGTCATTTCAAATATAATACATCGTCACATTGACTGATTGTACTCCTCTTCAATCCCATCTAACAGGCTGTCTAATTTACAGTCCCGTTGGGAATACTTAGCGGCCAATTCTACTTGGCCGTACACCAAGCTCACAGGGATCTCCTTCCCATCGGGCCCCATAGGTCCGACCTCGGCCATGTGGTTCGGATCCGCCTTCTTGTACCGCGTCTTCACCATGGCCCAGGCCTCCCTGGCGCCTTGACGATAGGCCGATATCTTCCATAGACGGAAGCGCTGCCGTGCTCCCTGAAGCTTCTCCGCAAGCCCTCCAAGACCCTCGGGTAGGGAGACGGACGGCCATAAGGCCTGGGCGATGCCACTCATCGCCTGTCGAACACGTTCGTGCACTTGCAGCAGCTCAGGAAGTTGGTCACCCATTGAACCAGGCATTTCCTCTGCAGGGTGACCTGTGAGCACACCTACATACACATTTTTGTCAATCAACTTCCTCGCCAAACTCTTCTTTTCAAAAGAGTTTGCTCAAGCACTTACTGTAGATGCCGCGACGAAGCCGCTGATTCTCCTTCACGGAGCCAGACAGCTGGGCCCGAACACCCTTTAGCTCCTCTCCAAGCAGGGTGTGGGTGTCTTGGAGTTTGTTCCTCTCCTACTGCACCTTCATAAGCACCCTCTCACTAGCCTTCAGCTGGCGCAGTAGCTGTTGCTTGTCCGGATCCAGTCCGGCAACATCTGCAATATCATTGTCAGACATATACGCACGCCGCACACTGCTTATCTTTTTGAAATAATGTGTTACCGGAGGGGGTCTCTGTGTCTCCACCTGCGGCGGCTTGTGCGGCCTCAAGTTGGGCCTTGCACTCTTGTAGCTCCTGGGACAATTGGGTATTCTTCTCCGTAAGATCCTGCATATCAAATGATCCTTAAATCAGTTATTTTAACTACTTTAAGTCTTGGGGGCTACTGACATATACAACTATTAAAATCCCTTACCCGTATGTCTTTCACATACTGCTCCGTGGCTCTGGTTAAACCATCTTGAGCAGCACGGAGGTGCGCGTCTCCCGTGTTAAAGGCATTCAACACCTCAGGGGAGAAACACGCGTCACGAAGAACTGTCCGGCGGCGCCTGTGATTCATGGCGCTCTCCACCTCGGACCTGGTGGCGGACAACCTGTCAGCATCCTCTGTTGGAGGAGCATCTGGCTCCCGCCTTGCGCTCGCCTCCCCCCCCCAGACCAGGTGTTGGAGCCTGGCTAGCGGAGGCTTGGTTGGCGACCTCTCCGGGCACAGTCCAGCGAGCGCTCTTTCTCCTGAAAAAGTTATGAGCATCAATATACCTCACAGGGGCCTTTTTCTTAAAAACGATGGCGTGTCATACTGTTGCGGCGACGTTTCAATTCGCACCGCACCCCTCTTCCGCCTGCTAGGCCGAAATAACCCTGGTTGGTCAGTCGCCGCGGGATCAGCTTCCCGCCTTGAAGGCACCTCCTGCGAGACACCGTTGGTATGCGGTGGTCAGAAATAAGCACAAACGAAGTGATGGTGTCAGGGCTCCGGTCATAGTTACCTGAGAAGCTGGAGATAAACCGGGGTAGTCAGCCGTAATGGCGACTAGAGCATTGTCCATGCTAAGCTGGTGGAACACCCCGTCGATCAGCTCCACCTTTATATCCAGATCCTCTTCGGAGGCCGGATCAAGGGATCTTCCCGGATCCTCGGGTTGTGGAGCCGGACTGTGTATGTCCTCCACATCCCTGCGCAATTCCTGCGTCGAAAATCATAAAGTAAGGCACTTAACTTTGAAAGCACGGATCGGATGAGCAAGCGTCCGCTTACCCAGCTCCGAGGGTTATTCATGGAGAATCCATTCAATGGGCTCGTTTGGAGGAAGTCCTCCTTCTCCCCCTTGCACAAGCCGGACAGGATCTTCACCAGATCTGCGGCCGATCCCGGCCCCTTGCGGCCATGACGGGTGGCATCATTCTCCCCGTTGAAAGCCCACATGGGGTGGCCCCTATATTGGAGCGGCTGCACCCCTCGCATAATGCACGTGGCCATGACTCCAATCATGGTCAATCCGGAATGGGCCAGCAACCTTATCCGGCCCATCAAATAATGGACGCTCCTGTCTTCCTCCTGTTGAGGGCTCCACGGGCGCCAACTCAGGCGTTTCTTCAGAGGAGCCTTGCTGAACTCTGGGAGGCCGATCCGAACTGGGTCCGGTAGTGGAGCATCTTCCACATAAAACCATTCCGAGGGCCAGTCTTCGGACGCCTTCTTTGGGGTTCCGGATAGATATCCGATCCCGGTGATGCGCCATATTTCGGCTCCGCCCACTTGATATATTGACCCCTCATGAGAATGGGGTACGAGGTAAAATAGTCTCTTCCACAGTGGAAAATGGGGCTCGATGCCCAGGAACAGCTCACAAAGAGCTACGAAGCCCGCGATGTGCAGGGTGGAGGCGGGTGTAAGGTGATGAAGCTGGAGTGCGTAGAATTCCAGTAGCCCCCGGAGAAACGGATGTATGGGAAATCCGAGCCCCCTTATTAGATAAGGGACGAAACACACCCGCTCTCCTTTAGAGGGACTGGGGGTATTCTCCGCCTGCTTTCCACCTTTGTAGGTGGCCAGCCCGGCTCGAACTGGGACCATAAAGGCCGGAGGAAGGTATCCCTCCGGTTGGAGCGACACTAGTTCGTTGTGCGGGACTGAACATCTCCTCCAATCTCCTGGCTGAGGGCTGGGAGCGCGAGAGGAGGAGCCATGTCGAAGGTCCATGATGGAGTGGATTTTTTGTTAGAAGCGCTCCGATGAGTACTCGCGGAAGGAGGATGGTGTGATTTGGATCTGGATTCTTGCCTCTCTTATAGGCAGCTTATTCGCACAGCTAGGGGGTAAAATGCAAAAATACCTTGGCCTTTCGCATTCGTACGACATGTGGAAGAGGGCCATTATTGGGCGTGGAAGCCAAGGAGTGCAATATTTATAAGGAAGCCGGACACTATTCGGCAAGCACATGGAATTTGGAGGAGAACCCGCCTTGCAATGCCGAAGACAATATATGCGCCGGACTCGTCGTCATTGAATCCTGGTTCGTTGGCGACTGAGGGAGTCCTGGACTAGGGGGTGTCCGGATAGCCGGACTATCATCATCGGCCGGACTCCAAGACTATGAAGATACAAGATTGAAGACTTCGTCCCGTGTCCGGATAGGACTTTCCTTGGCGTGGAAGGCAAGCTTGGCAATACGGATATGTAGATCTCCTACCATTGTAACCGACTCTGTGTAACCCTAGCCCTCTCGGGTGTCTATATAAACCGGAGGGTTTTAGTCCATAGGACAACAATCACAACAACAATCATACCATAGGCTAGCTTCTAGGGTTTAGCCTCCTTGATCTCGTGGTAGATCCACTCTTGTACTACCCATATCATCAATATTAATCAAGCAGGAGTAGGGTTTTACCTCCATCGAGAGGGCCCGAACCTGGGTAAAAACATCGTGTCTCTTGTCTCCTGTTACCATCCGCCTAGACGCACAGTTCGGGACCCCCTACCCGAGATCCGCCGGTTTTGACACCGACAGGCGTCTTCCTCCAATTTTATTTTGTGTTGGCATAGAGTAGTACTAATGCCCTTAAGATCATCAAGAGTATATCCAATAGCAGCACAGTGCTTCTTTAGAGTTTTCAATAATCTTTCCTCTTCCTACTCTGAAAGGTTAGCACTAATAATAACAGGGTATATCTTTTTTATCAAGATAATCATATTTAAGAGTATCAGGTAATGGTTTAAGCTCAAACACGGGATCACCCTTGGGTGGTGGAGGATCCCCTAAGATTTCAAAAGGCAAGTTGTGTTTCAAAATAGGACCCTGTTTAAAGAATACTTCATCTATTTCCCTTCTTTCATTCATATACATATCATTTTCATGGTCTAGCAAATATTGTTCTAAAGGAAGTAGGAGGCACGACAATAGAAGCACGACCAATAATTTCATACTTACTAGGCAGTTCTTTATCATGGGGTTGTCTACAAAATTTAGCAAAATTAAACTCATGAGACATATCCCCTAACCCAATAGTAACAACATCCTTTTCGCAACCAATCTTAGCATTGACAGTATTTAAGAAGGGTCTACCAAATATGATGGGACAAAAGTCATCTTGTGGGGAACCAAGAACAAGAAAATCAGCAGGATTTTTAATTTTCCCATACAAGACTTCAACATCTCTAACAATCCCAATTGGTGAAATAGTATCTCTATTGGCAAGCTTAATTGTAACATCAATTTCTTCTACCTCAGCAGGTGCAATTTCATGCATACTTTCTTCATATAAGGAATAAGGTATTGCACTGGCACTAGCACCCATATCACATAAGCCATGATAACAATGATCTCCTATTTTAACAGAAATAACAGGCATGCCTAGAATGGGTCTACGTTTCTTAGCATCGGGTCTAGCAATTCTAGCAGCTGCATCACATAAATAAATAACATGCTCATCAATATTATCAGCCAAGATATCTTTAACCATAGCAATACTAGGTTCAACTTTAATTTTCTCAGGAGGTGTATATGTTCTAGTATTACTCTTACGAACCACAGTTGAAGCTTTAGCATGATCCTTTATCCTAAGAGGGAAATGTTGTTTCTCAATATAAGTAGTAGGAACAATAGGATCATTATAAGTGATAGTCTTTTCTTCAACTGTAATAGGTGCAACTACTTTTAATTTAGTGGGAGGATTATATTTAAACCCCACTTCTCCTTAGGGAGGTCAACATGAGTAGCAAATGATTCATAGAAAGAAGCTACTATCTCAGAGTCAAGTCCATATTTAGTGCTAAATCCAGGAAAAGCATCGGTATCCATAAAAGATTTAACACAATCAAACTTAGGTGTCATACCTGACTCCTTACCATCGTCGGAATCCCAATCTTCAGAGTTGCGTTTAATTCTTTCCAATAAATCCCATTTGAATTCAATTGTCTTCATCATAAAAGACCCAGCACAGGGAGTATAGCATGGAGCGATTGTTGAGAGAAAGCCGAGCATAAATTTTTTGAATAATAATTTCTCTTGAGAGCTCATGATTGGGGCATGAATATAACATTGACTTAAGCCTCCCCCAAGCTTGAGCGATGGTTTCTCCTTCGCGAGGCCAAAAATTATATATGTAATTACGATCACGATGAACAAGATGCATCGGATAAAACTTCTGGTGAAATTCCAATTTCAATCATTTATAGTCCCAGGATCCCATATCATCACATAGCCTATACCATGTCAATGCGCCCCCCTTCAAAGATAAAGGCAAAACCTTCTTCTTAATAACATCATCGGGAATACCTGCAAGCTTAAATAATCCACAAACTTCATCCACATAGATAAGGTGTAAATCGGGATGCAATGTTCCATCTCCTGCAAAGTGATTAGCTAGCAGTTTCTCTACCATACCCGAAGGAATTTCAAAGTAAACATTTTCAGTAGGTTCAGTATGTTGAGGAGCAACTCTTTGCTCTACTGGTCGGGGTGAAGATTGTTGGGGAATGTAGTAATTTCAAAAAAATTCCTATGCACACGCAAGATCATGGTGATGTATAGCAACGACAAGGGGAGTGTATCTTCATACCCTTGTCATGCGCCATTACTAGCATGCCATTAGTAATTTTTACTAATGGCGCACCACTGGTGCGCCATTAGTATCTGGTATGCTAATGGCGCACCACTGGTGCGCCATTAGTATAGGCCACGGTGCACCATTAGTATGCCTCCCAGGGCCCATGTATACCCAGGTGCTTTGGCATACTAATGGCGCACGACAACGGGATGCGCCATTAGTAACTTCGGCATACTAATGGCGCACTGTTTAGTGATGCGCCATTAGTGATGCGCCATTTTGAATCTAGATCTGGATCGTGATCTTTTGCCCATTTTTTGCTCGTTTTTTTGCTTGTTTTTTGGCACGACATTATTTCAAATTTTGTTCCTGTTTTTGGATCTTGTACGTTCTTTTGCCATGGTCTTTTGCCAGAGAGGAGTTCGCCGGAGAGGAGGAGGAGCAGGTCGCTGGAGAGGAGTTCACCGGAGCATCGGAGAGGAGGAAGGAGAAACCATGAGGGGATGGGAGGAGAGGAGGGAGGAGGAGCTCACCGGAGAGGAGGGAGGAGGAGCTCACTGGAGAGGAGGGAGGAGGAGCTCACCGGAGAGGAGGGAGGAGGAGCTCACCGGAGAGGAGGGAGGAGGAGCTCACCGGAGAGAAGGGAGGAGGAGCTCACCGGAGAGGAGGGAGGAGGAGCTCACCGGAGAGCAGGGAGGAGGAGCTCACCGGAGAGGAGGGAGGAGGAGCTTACCGGAGAGGAGGGAGAAGAAACCATGAGGGGAGGGGAGGGGAGGGGAGGAGGGAGGAGGAGGTCGCCGGAGAGGAGGAGGAGGTCACCGGAGAGGAGAAGTATGGTGGAGGAGAGAAGGGAAGATGGAGTGGAGGAGAGGAGGAGATGGAGTGTAGGAGAGGTGGAATGAAGAGATAAGGATGAGAGGACCACGACCAGCCATATATACGGCCTACTAATGGTGCACCGAGGGCAGGTGCGCCATTAGTAATTTTTTTTATTTTTTTTATTTATTTTGAATTTTGAAGGCGGGAAGATACTAATGGCACACCATGGGCAGGTGCGCCATTAGTAAATTTTATTTTTATTTTTTTGACTTATTTTGAATTTTGAAGGAGGGAAGATACTAATGGCGCACCATGGGCAGGTGCGCCATTAGTAACATTTTTTAATTTTTTTTGACTTATTTTGAATTTTGAAGGCGGGAAGATAGTAATGGCGCACCATGGGTAGGTGCGCCATTAGTAAGTTTGATTTTTTTTGAATTTTTTTGCCTCTCCAGATCTTAAAAGCCCCGTATCTTTTTTTCTATTAGGTTTTTGAGGATTTTGGAAATGTTTAACGGGGTACCCCCAATTAAATTTGGATGTAACTTTTTGAGTTGATGATTTTTCATATAAAAAACTTTTTCATCCGAGTTAGTATGCGAAAGTTATGCCCATTTTTACAAATTCTCGCGAGATTTTGCAAATGAAGTCAAAATTCATATTTGCAAATTTTCCCAACAACTAGGCCACATATCACTTGGGAAACTTATTTTCTTTTATTTTTTTGACATTTTCATCATTTTCTTTTATTTTTTTTAAAACTGAAAAGGCGATCCACGGGGGGGGGGGGGGGTGCATTCGGTGGAAGTGGTGGCCAAGTTACTAATGGCGCACCGTGGCGTGGTGCGCCATTACTAGTTCAACTAGTAATGGCGCACCACTCCCACGGTGCGCCATTAGTAGTTTTGAAAAAAATTCAAAAAAAAGTTTTAATTTTTTTTACTAATGACGCACCGTGGGAGTGGTGCGCCATTACTAGTTCAACTAGTAATGGCGCACCACTCCCACGGTGCGCCATTAGTAGTTTTGAACAAAATTTTTTAAAAAATATTTTTACTAATGGCGCACCGTGGATGTGGTGCGCCATTAGTATTTGGACACTAATGGCGTACCAACACATGGTGTGCCATTAGTATATAGTAATGGCGCACCACATGTCTGGTGCGCCATTAGTGTCAATTCCATCTATAGCCCTTTTCCTAGTAGTGTAATGAGCTAGTCAAGTAGAGGCATACTAGTGACGTTATGTTTGTCTATGTATTCACACATGTATTATGTTTCCGATTAATACAATTCTAGCATGAATAATAAAAATTTATCATGAAATAAGGAAATAAATAATAACTTTATTATTGCCTCTAGGGCATATTTCCTTCAGTCTCCCACTTGCACTAGAGTCAATAATCTAGTTCACATCGCCATGTGATTTAACACCAATATTCACATCTGTATGTGATTAATACCCATAGTTCACATCGTCATGTGATCAGCACCGAAAGGGTTTACTAGAGTCAATAATCTAGTTCACATCATTATGTGATTAACACCCAAAGAGTCCTAAGGTATGATCATGTTTTGCTCGTGAGAGAAGTTTAGTCTCCGGGTCTGTCACATTCAGAGCCGTATGTATTTTGCAAATATTCTATATCTCCAACGCTCTGCACGGAGCTACTCTAGCTAATTGCTCCCACTTTCAATATATATCCAGATTAAGACTTAGAGTCATCTGGATCAGTGCCAAAACTTGTATCGACGTAACCTTTTACGACGAACCTTTTGTCACCTCCATAATTGAGAAACATATCCTTATTCCACTTAGGATAATTTTGACCAATGTCCAGTGATCTACTCCTAGATCACTTTTGTACTCCCTTGCCAAACCAGGGCAAAGTATACAATAGGTCTGGTCCATAGCATGGCATACTTTTATAGAACCTATGACTGAGGCATAGGGAATGACTTTCATTCTCTTTCTATTTTCTGTCGTGGTCGGGATTTGAGTCTTACTCAATTTCACACCTTTGCAACACAGGCAAGAACCCTTTCTTTGACTGTTCCGTTTTGAACTACTTCAAAATCTTATCAAGGTATGTACTCATTGAAAATCTTATCAAGCGTCTTGATCTATCTCAATAGATCTTGATGCTCAATATGTAAGTAGCTTTGCTGAGGTCTTTCTTTTAAAGAACTCCTTTCAAACACTTCTTTATGCTTTTCATAAAAATTCTACATCATTTCTGATCAACAATATGTCACTCACATATACTTATCAAAAGGACTGTAGTGCTCCCACTCATGTTATTGTAAATACAGACTTCACTGCAAGTCTGTATAAAACTATATGCTTCAATCAACTTATCAAAGCGTATATTCCAACTCTGAGATGCTTGCACCAGTCCATAGATGGATCGCTGGAGCTTGCGCATTTTGTTAGCACCTTTAGGATTGACAAAACCTTCTGGTTGCATCATATACAACTCTTCTTTAAGAAAACCATTAAGGAATGCAGTTTTGATATCCATTTGCCAGATTTCATAAAATGTGGCAATCTCTAAAATGATTCGGACAGACTTAAGCATCGCTATAGTTGAGAAAATCTCATTGTAGTCAACACCTTGAACTTGTCGAAAAACCTTTTTGCGACAAGTTGAGCTTTGTAGATAGTAACACTACTATCAACGTCCGTCTTCCTCTTGAAAATCCATTTATTTTCTATGGCTTGCCGATCATTGGGCAAGTCTACCAAAGTCCAAACTTTGTTCTCATACATGGATCCTATCTCAGATTTCATGACCTCCAGCCATTTTGCGGAATCTGGGCTCATCATCGCTTCCTCATAGTTCGTAGGTTTATCATGGTCTAGTAACATGACTTTCAGAACAGGATTACCGTACCACTCTGGTGTGGACCGTACTCTGGAAGACCTACGAGGTTTTGTAGTAACTTGATCTGAAGTTTCATGATCATCATCATTAGCTTCCTCACTAATTGGTGTAGGAACCACTGGAACTGATTTCAGTGATGAACTATTTTCCAATTCGGGAGAAGGTACAGTTACCTCATCAAGTTCTACTTTCCTCCCACTCACTTCTTTCGAGAGAAACTCCTTCTCTAGAAAGGATCCATTTTTAGCAACGAATATCTTGCCTTCGGATCTGTGATAGAAGGTGTACCCAACAATTTCCTTTGGGTATTCTATGAAGACACACTTCTCCGATTTGGGTTCGAGCTTATCAGGATGAAACTTTTTCACATAAGCATCGCAGCCCCAAACTTTAAGAAATGACAACTTGGGTTTCTTGCTAAACCACAGTTCATATGGTGTCGTCTCAACGGATTTAGATGGTGCCCTTTTAACGTGAATGCAGCTGTCTCTAATGCATAACCCCAAAACAATAGTGGTAAATCAGTAAGAGACATCATAGATCGCACCATATCCAATAAAGTGCGGTTACGACGTTCGGACACACCATAAAGTTGTGGTGTTCCAGGTGGCGTGAGCTGTGAAACTATTCCACATTGTTTTAATTGAAGACCAAACTCGTAACTCAAATATTCGTCTCTGTGATCAGATCGCAGAAACTTTATTTTCTTGTGACGATGATTTTTCCACATCACTCTGAAATTCTTTGAACCTTTCAACTATTTCAGACTTATGTTTCATCAAGTAGATATACCCATATCTGCTCAAATCATCTTGTGAAGGTCAGAAAATATTGATACTTGCCACGAGCATCAACACTCATTGGATCGCATACATCGGTATGTATTATTTCCAATAAGTCAGTAGCTTGTTCCATTGTTCCGGAGAACGGAGTTTTAGTCATCTTGCATAAAAGGCACGGTTCGCAAGCATCAAATGATTCATAACCAAGTGATTCAAAAAATCCATCTTTATGGAGTTTCTTAATGCACTTTACACTGATATGACCTAAACGGCAGTGCCACAAATAAGTTACACTATCATTATTAACTTTGCATCTTTTGGCATCAATATTATGAATATGTGTATCACTACGATCGAGATCCAACAAACTATTTTCATTGGGTGTATGACCATTGAAGGTTTTATTCATGTAAATAGAACAACAATTATTCTCTGACTTTAAATGAATAACCGTATTGCAATAAACATGATCAAATGATATTCATGCTCAACGCAAACGCCAAATAACATTTATTTAGGTTTAACACTAATCCCGAAAGTATAGGGAGTGTGTGATGATGATTATATCAATCTTGGAACTGTTTCCAACACTCATCGTCACTTCCCCTCAACTAGTCTCTGTTTATTATGTAACTCCTGTTTCGAGTTACTAATCTTAGCAACCGAACAAGTATCAAATATCTAGGTGTTACTATAATCACTAGTAAGGTACACATCAATAACATGTATATCAAATATACCCTTTTTCACTTTGCCATCCTTCTTATCCACCAAATATTCAGGGTATTTCCGCTTCAGGTGACCATTTCCTTTGCAGTAGAAGCACTCAGTTTAAGGCTTTGTGTAACATCCCAAATTTTCAATTTGGAATGTTATACATTAGATCATCATGCATATCATATTTTCTTGCATCTTGTTGATCCTAGAAATTTCACGCAACTCAAGGACCCACGGAGAGAGTTGGAGATTTCGAAATTTTCATATTTGAGTTCTCTCAAATTATGAAAAGAGGATCATTTGGATTATTTATTTTATCTTCAAATATTTTTCCAATATCAAAGATATGAGAGGGAATAATATGACTTTCCCAAAATTTAGGAAAAATGAAGATTTAATAAATAAATCAAATTTTGGATTTTCTCGGAGTTTATTTGCTCTAGGAAAAAAATGCGTATTTTCAAAAATTGCATTCTAGGCCCCGAGTAAAAGTTCATTTTGTTCGACTCATTTTTAGGAGTCAGGGAAAATTTACTTTATTAATTTTGGAGTTCATTTAGATTTTCTTTTCTGTATTTTTCTGCGAGCGAAACCGATTTAAAAAAAAATACCGCTGTGCCTTGGGCCAGAGGCCCAAGCCACCAAGCCGCCGGCCAGGAGGCCAAGGACAACGCACACGAGCGCCAGGGAGCCGCCGCCTCTTGCTCCTTACCGAATCCTAAAAGGATTCTAGGGTGCCCTCTTTGCCCCTTTTTCCTTATTTCGTTATTCCGTTTGTTCCTAGGATTCCTAATCCTAGTCTATTTCTTGCCCCCTCCTCCAAACAAAACCCTCCCCTCCCCAATATAAATACCCAAGCACCCCCCCCTCTAACACATCAAACCAAAGCCCTCTCCTCTCCTCCCGCAGCAGCAGCGCAGCACCACCACCCGCGCCGCCGCCCTACACCGCCGCCGCCGCCGCCGCCCCACACCCGCGCCGCCGCCGCCGCCGCCGGAGCCCCTTGCCTCTTCGAGGTACTAGCCTCGCGCCGCGTCACTTCTTTCCCTCGGTTCAGTTTTTCTCGTAAACTGTTCCAGTTTTCTAGATCGGTTTTTCGTTTCGGTTTTTTTTCCGAAACCCTAGATCGGTTTTTCTCGCCGGTTTTTCTTTCCGGTTTAGAGCGTTCGCCGGACCGTTCGTCCTAACGAACATGATCACCGGTTAACCTTGGTTAATGAACCACCGTTCGTTCAACCGTTCGTCGTTTTTCTTTCTAATCGGATTATTCCGCTATTTTTCTGATAGCGATTTCAGATCCGATTTTCTTTCTAGTTTATCTTCTCGCTCGTTTATTGGAATCAGGTGATTCAAGCGCCTGGAGTTTCGTCTCGAAACCGCCATCCGACTAATCAACTTAAACCAAGTTTTGCTACTGTAAAATTTGACTTAGTTTCAACTTGCTAGAACCAAGTTGTTTTCTTTCGTCGTTTGACTTTCGTTGCTTTATTTGATTCTTTTTGCAACCAGGGTTCTTAAGTTGAACTTATTGATTAGATATTTCATTCGAGTTTTACCTGTGCATTAGATGAGTACTTATTGTATGCTTGTTGTTTGTTTGCGATAGATCACCCGGAGTGCGCCGCTTGTTACTTCGAATCTCTAGGTTTCGCGGATCATCAGCAAGGCAAGTAAAACTTGATCATACTTTTTCTACTACCCAGTTTTTATGCATTAGATCAATCCTCACACATTGCATGTTTAGGATCAAATTGAATTGTGGGGATGGGAAGTAGATGAGGTAGTACCTATTACCTGTTACTTATGAAAGCTTTGGGAGTTACTTCTACGTTTGCTTATTATGCCATGCTATGCTAGTAGACGTGGATTGCGTGAGTGATATCCATGACAGATGTGAGATTGTTTAATTAATGGTTTATCTTAGGTGGCAACTTAAATACACATCTGGGTGGATTGAGGCGCCTTGGGTTACCAGGACTTGCCTGTTTTTTTGGAGATCCCGGGGGTACCATGTGATTTTCCTATGGACCGCCACCCAGGCTCAAAGGGATCATAAGATAATTCATACTAGTAACTTCCGTGTGCAGCCACAAGCCATTATGGGCTCTGGCATAGTTGACTAAGTTGTGCAAACTCTTATAGTGGTGGACTAGCAGATGTAGGGGATGTAGGTGTACCGGTCCACCCATCGTAAGGTGCTAGCGCTTCTGAAAGACTATGTCTCGGTCATCCATTTCTCAAACACCATGTAGTGCGAGAAACCAAACGGAGGCGATCGAGTCTTGTGGGGAAAAGTGCGCAAACCTCTGCAGAGTGTACAAACTAATCATGATTAGCCGTGTCCCCGGTTATGGACATCTTGAGTATCTAGTACTTGAATATTCTGTTGAATCTCAACATGTTACTCTAATTAATATTGATGGGTTTGTTAATGAGTACTTTTTAATTGGGATTGAGGATGCTGTCAACCATTCTCAATGTTTAACAACCACCATGATAGTTAAATAAATTTATTCCTTTGCAGTAGGGAAAAACTGGCTTTATGCAAAAACTGTAACCATAGAGCTTTCCACCAGCCAAATATGCATGTAGTATAGGCTTATTGTTCATCATTCTCTATGTGTTACTTTGCCAGCATATTCCATGTGCTGACCCGTTTTCGAGCTGCAACTGTCATGTTGCAGAGTTTTCAGACGACGAGTAAGGTGCTTTTAGGTCGTGGTTCTATACTCAGTGATGCCGTTGGAGTTGATGGACTCACTTATCTTCCAAGTCTTCCGCTGTTATCGTTATTGGATGGCCTTAAGCCATGATTATTGTAATAAGTCCTCTTCTGGACAAACGATGTAATAAGTGTGTGATTGCTACTCTGTTATAAATCCTTCGAAGTACTATGTGGTGTCAGCATTACTAATCCAGGGATGACACTGGAGCACAGAGACTTGACCGTCTGAGGTCGGGTCGCTACACTTTGGTCCAGCTTTGGGCTTCCTCGCGGGAGTGACAACTTGCTTGCCATTCTACTTGAAGTTCCCTTTCTTTCCCGTTGCCCTTTTCTTGAAACTAGTGGTCTTGTCAATCATCAACACTTGATGCTCTTTCTTGATTTCTACCTTCGTCGATTTCAACATCACGAAGAGCTCGGGAATCGTTTTCGTCATCCCTTGTATACTATAGTTCATCATGAAGTTCTAGTAACTTTATGATGGTGACTAGAGAACTCTGTCAATCACTATCTTATCTGGAAGATTAACTCCCACTTGATTCAAGCGAATAGTACCCAGACAATCTGAGCACATGCTCACTAGTTGAGCGATTCTCCTCCATCTTTTAGCTATGGAACTTTTTGGAGACTTCATATCTCTCAACTCCGGTATCTGCTTGAAATATTAACTTAAATTCCTGGAACATCTCATATGGTCCATGACGTTCAAAACGTCTTTGAAGTCCCAATTCTAAGCCGTTAAGCATGGTGCACTAAACTATCAAGTAGTCATCATATTGAGCTAGCCAAACGTTCATAACGTCTGCATCTGCTCCTGCAATAGGTCTATCACCTAGCGGTGCATCAAGGACGTAATTCTTCTGTGCAGCAACGAGGATAAACCTCAGATCATGGATCCAATCCGCATCATTGCTACTAACATCTTTCAACACAATTTTCTCTAGGAACATATCAAAATAAACATATGAAAGCAACAACGCGAGCTATTCATCTACAACATAATTTGCAAAATACTTCCAGGACTAAGTTCATGATAAATTTAAATTCAATTAATCATATTACTTAAGAACTCCCACTTAGACAGACATCTCTCTAGTCATCTAAGTGATCACGTGATCCAAATCAACTAAACCATGTCCGATCATCACGTGAGATGGAGTAGTTTTCAATGGTGAACATCACTATGTTGATCATATCTACTATATGATTCACGCTCGACCTTTCGGTCTCCGTGTTCCGAGACCATATTTGTTATATGCTAGGCTCGTCAAGTTTAACCTGAATATTCCGCCTGTTCAACTGTTTTGCACCCGTTGTATTTGAACGTAGAGCCTATCACACCCGATCATCACGTGGTGTCTCAGCACGAAGAACTTTTGCCACGGTGCATACTCAGGGGAGAGAACTTCTTGATAATTAGTGAGAGATCATCTTAAAATGCTACCGTCAAACAAAACAGAATAAGATGTATAACAGATAAACATCATATGCAATCAAAATATGTGACATGATATGGCCATGATCATCTTGCGCCTTTGATCTCCATCTCCAAAGTACTGTCATGATCTCTATCGTCACCGGCACGACACCATGATCTTCATCATCTTGATCTATATCAATGTGTCGTCACATGGTCGTCTCGCCAACTATTGCTCTTGCAACTATTGCTATCGCATAGCGATAAAGTAAAGCAATTATTTGGCACTTGCATCTTTATGCAACAAAGAGACAAACATAGGGTTTTTGCCAGTTGCCGATAACTTCAACAAAACATGATCATCTCATAAAACTTATATCTCATCACGTCTTGACCATATCACATCACAACATGCCCTGCAAAAACAAGTTAGACGTCCTCTACTTTGTTGTTACAAATTTTACGTGGCTGGTACGGGCTTAGCAAGAACCGTTCTTACCTACGCATCAAAACCACAACGATAGTTCGTCAAGTTAGTGCTGTTTTAACCTTCGCAAGGACCGGGCATAGCCACACTCGGTTCAACTAAAGTGAGAGAGACAGAAACCCGCCAATCACCTTTAAGCAACGAGTGCTCGTAATGGTGAAACCAGTCTCGCGTAAGCGTACGCGTAATGTCGGTCCAGGTCGCTTCATCTCACAATACCGCTGAACCAAAGTATGACATGTTGGTAAGCAGTATGACTTGTATCGCCCACAATTCACTTGTGTTCTACTCGTGCATATGACATCTATGCATAAAACCCGGCTCGGATGCCACTGTTGGGGAACGTAGTAATTTCAAAAAATTTCCTACGCACACGCAAGATCATGGTGATGTATAGCAACGAGAAGGGGAGTGTATCTTCATAACCTTGAAGTTCACTAAGCGGAGCGTTTATCAACGCGGTTGATGTAGTCGTACGTCTTCATGATCCGACCGATCCAAGTACCGAACGCACGACACCTCCGAGTTCTGCACACGTTCAGCTCGATGATGTCCTCGCCTTCTTGATCCAGCAAGACGGGCGAAGTAGTAGATGAGTTCCGGCAGCACGACAGCATGGTGACGGTGTTGGTGAAGAACAATCTCCGCAGGGCTTCGCCTAAGCACTACGGAAACTATGATAGAGGATAAACTAGATGGGACGGGGTTGCCGACACACGGCTTGTTGTTTCTTGATGTGTCTTTGGTGCTGGACCTGCCCCTCTATTTATATGTTAAGCCTTGGGGTCGAAACTTGGAGTAAAAGCCTCCACAAAGTCGGTTTCACCAAAGGCAAGAGTCCTTCTCAGACTCCAGGGCCAGACGGCAGGGTTCCCGGCTTCTGGACCCAGACGCTAGGGACCCTAGCGTCTGGCCCCTGGACTCCGCAAAACTTCCTTTTGCGCTTTCCAAAAACCTTGTGGGCCCAAATAACATGTCCCTGATTTCATCCGGGAGTCCAAACAACATTCGGTTACCAACATGCATAACTCATATAATACTATATCATCAACAAAACGTTAAGCGTGCGGACCCTACGAGTTCGAGAACTATGTAGACATGACCGAGATACATTTCCGGTCAATAACCAATAGCAGGACCTGGATGCCCATATTGGCTCCCACATATTCTACGAAGATCTTTATCGGTCAAACCACATAACAACATACGTTGTTCCCTTTATCATCGGTATGTTACTTACCCGAGATTCGATCGTCAGTATCCAATACCTAGTTCAATATCGTTACTGGCCAGTCTCTTTACTCGTTATGTAATGCATCATTCCGTAACTAACTCATTAGCTACATTGCTTGCAAGGTTTATAGTGATGTGCATTACCGAGAGGGCCCAGAGATACCTCTTCGACAATCAGAGTGACAAAACCTAATCTCGAAATACGCCAACCCAACATGTACCTTTCGAGACACCTGTAGAGCTCCTTTATAATCACCCAGTTACGTTGTGACGTTTGATAGAACACAAAGTGTTCCTCCGGTAAACGGGAGTTGCATAATCTCATAGTTACAGGAACATGTATAAGTCATGAAGAAAGCAATAGCAACATACTAAACGATCAAGTGCTAGGCTAACGGAATGGGTCATGTCAATCACATCATTCTCGTAATGATGTGATCCCGTTAATCAAATGACAACACATGTCTATGGTTAGGAAACATAACCATCTTTGATTAATAAGCTAGTCAAGTAGAGGCATACTAGTGACGTTATGTTTGTCTATGTATTCACACATGTATTATGTTTCCGGTTAATACAATTCTATCATGAATAATAAACATTTATCATGAAATAAGGAAATAAATAATAACTTTATTATTGCCTCTAGGGCATATTTCCTTCAAAGATACCCCGAACAAGCCCCTCAAATGATTAGTTTCCATATTAACAAGTGACAGTAAATTTTAGCACACTATATAAATGTTTCCTTACCAAGTTCCACTTACCAAAGGCACTTCACTCCCCGGCAACGGCGCCAGAAAAGAGTCTTGATGACCCACAAGTGTAGCGGATCTATCGTAGTCCTTTCGATAAGTAAGAGTGTCGAACCCAATGAGGAGCAGAAGGAAATGATAAGCGGTTTTCAGTAAGGTATTCTCTGCAAGCACTGAAATTGTAGGTAACAGATAGTTTTGTGATAGGATAATTTGTAACGGATAACAAGCAATGAAAGTAAATAAGGTGCAGCAAGGAGGCCCAATCCTTTTCGTAGCAAAGGACAAGCCTGGACAAGTTCTTATAATGAGAAAAGCGGTCCAGACACATGGGAATTATCGTCAAGCTAGTTTTCATCACGCTCATATGATTCGCGTTCGTTACTTTGATAATTTGATATGTGGGTGGACCAGTGCTTGGGTACTGTCCTTTCTTGGACAAGCATCCCACTTATGATTAACCCCTATTGCAAGAATCCGCAACTAGAAAAGAAGTATTAAGGTAAAGCTAACCATAGCATGAAACATATGGATCCAAATCAGCCCCTTACAAAGAAACTCATAAACTAGGGTTTAAGCTTCTGTCACTCTAGCAACCCATCATCTACTTATTACTTCCCAATGCCTTCCTCTAGGCCCAAATAATGGTGAAGTGTCATGTAGTCGACGTTCACATAACACCACTAGAGGAGAGACAACATACATCTCATCAAAATATCGAACGAATACCAAATGCACATGCCTACTAATAGCAAGACTTCACCCATGTCCTCAGGAACAAACATAACTACTCAAAAAGCATATTCATGTTCCTAATCATAGGAGTATTAATATGCATTAAGGATCTGAACATATGATCTTCCACCAAATAAACCAACTAGCATCAACTACAAGGAGTAATCAACACTACTAGCAACCCATAGGTACCAATCTGAGGTTTTGATACAAAGATTGGATACAAGAGATGAACTAGGTTTTGAGAGGAGATGGCGCTGGTGAAGATGTTGATGGAGATTGACCCCCTCCCGATGAGAGTATCGATGGTGACAACGATGGTGATGATTTCCCCCTCCCGGAGGGAAGTTTCCCCGGCAGAACAGCTCCACCAGAGCCCTAGATTGGTCCCGCCAAGGTTCCGCCTCGTGGCGGTGGAGTTTCGTCCCGTGAGCTTGCTTATGATTTTTTTCAGGGTAAAAGACTTCATATAGCAGAAGATGGGCACCGGAGGGCTGCCAGGTGGCCTATGAGGCAGGGGGCGTGCCCAGGGAGGTAGGGCGCCCCCCTCATGGGTGGTGGGTGGCCCCCCTCAGGTATTTCTTTCACTGAATATTTTTTATTAATTCCCGAAATGACTTTTGTGGATTTTTAGGACTTTTGGAGCTGTGCAGAATAGGTCTCCAATATTTGCTCCTTTTCCAGCCGAGAATCCCAGCTGTCGGCATTCTCCCTCTTCATGTAAACCTTGTAAAATAAGAGAGAACTAGCATGGTGGCCCGCGCAATTGGCAGCTGGCATTCAAATAATATGAGTGTTGATATCTAATGTATTGCTGATTATGATGGTCCATTTCAGCTTCCCTGCTACTCCCCAAAATCTTCAGCTATAGTCTAAATTTCTTGCCACATTACCATTGAGGTGATCTAACATTTATACATGTGGTGCAAAACCCGAGTAACTTCACTACGTAGTAGTGGGCTCTAGAATTGAACTTGTATCCTTTCTTCAAACTCTGGAATTAGTGGTGTCTTATCACTCCCAGAGTGATTTTGTCATGCTTAGGTACATTAAGAAAGATTTACGATGTAACAACTGGATGCATAATGGCATTCCATACAGATTATGATATTTCTTGATCAGTTTGTGAAGGAAAACTATATTATGATCAATCGGTGGTGTCTTGTGAATATTAACATCGTACATGTTGAAAATTATCTAAAGTTTTAAACCATACATGATGATGAATAATTGAAGAATTCATTTAATAAGTTTTGAATTTGTGAATATTATTTAAAGTTTTAAACACAATACATAATGATGAATATTTGTGTTTTGGGGTCGCCTTCATAATATTTCTATTATCATGCCTCTATATTGTCTAGCATACCTGACTTTGTATCCAAATATGTGTGTACACTCTTGAAACGTGGGTGTATATGTACCATAATAAAACAATTTAAATCTTAGCCTAACTTATCCACTACTTAACCCGGAGCACTTACACGGTCATCATAAGCTTCAAAGCGTTTTCCAAAATGCATCTCTTTTTTCTCTATCTATAATTTGTGAATATCTTTACCGCCCCTATTGTAACTACTTCTTTGTATAAAATCAGCACAACCCTAATAGGTCAAAACAGTAGATTCTTTCAATTTTTGATGTATATTACATATATATATTTTTGTAATGGGTCAAAACAGGAGATTCTTTTTGTCTAATCTCAGTACCAGTATGTTATTTTTATAAAATGTAGATAAATAGTGGATTTAATGGTTTGAGCAGGCCAAAAAGACAAAGAAGTAAAAGCTACTTGAGAGGTCCAACCAAAAAAATTCATCAAAATCTGTTGTCATGTATTCTGCAAACCTTGACCCAAAAGGATCTGACGCTATATAAAAAAAAGAAAATAAGAAATATATACAAAATGACTAAAGTTCTTCTCTGGGAAAAGACTGTTGTTTAACATGAATTGACACTGTAAGCATTATTTAGTTGTTGTTTCCAATATAAATGGACATGATAAACTGCAGGAATATTTTGCTTTTCTAAGAAAATACCGGTAGTTGCAATTTAGCCATCCTTAATTAAGAAATTTATTTGTGCAACATACAAAAAAAACCTGTAACTGTTAGGAAACTCAATGGCCGTGTTATTGGATAATTTTTAAATAACAGAACACATTGCATACTCTCATCATATTGATTTGGTAGTGTCGATGTTGTCATTTTTTGATAAGTCAAAATTCCAATGCTTTACCTAGGATGCCTACTTACTCCGCCAAAAAGAAGTAGATGCATACTCCCGGCTAGCCACCATAATGTGACGGTGCACCAATTTCAACTGAGACTTGTCATAGCGCTTACAACAAATATCAGGAAGGTAAACATCTGTGTGTTATAAAAGAACACTGTCTTTTCTCCGGTGCTTACCTCTAGCTGCCATCTCATCCAAGTATTCAGCTGATCAGCTACCAGATTGTTACACCGATTGAGAGTGCACTTAGTGTGAAAAACGGGTTACTTTAACACATATTCTACAGCTCTGTTGACTCGCCAGACTTTCAAATTTAGAATTACCTTGGGATAGTAACTCAGGGGTTCAGCAAATGGGAGATATTTTTTTGTTGTTGTACTCTCTATCTAGTCCTTCAATGGATGCAGAATCTTAATTACCAGCTTATCTCCAACCCATATTTCCAGCATGCATACACAAAACCTGAGCTCTGTAAGCAGTTTGTAGTGAATGCAAGCTAATGGATGGTGAACATTAGAGGTAATCTTAATTCTTACCGTCAAAGTCATCGACATATATAAGGCATGTAAGGTGCAAATCATAGTCCAGTGCAGGCAATACTCTTGAAGCTTGTAGGACTTGATGCATGTGCTCATGATGTTTTACCCCCGCGGGTCCTCCTCCTATTCTTGCCGCCCAGGTCGGTTTTTGTTCAGATCAGCCCTCATGTCCTGACAGGAGGCGTGACCTAGCCATAGGCCTGGAAACTGGAGACCTTCGCTGGTTCTGTATGTGGCGGTGCCAGATCGCCGGCCCTTTGCCTTCCTTAGCATACGGGGGCATGTGGCAAAGAATTCTTCGACCTATCCGATTTTGGTCGCTATTTTGAGAGAGAAAACTGCGAGACAGATATTATCTCCCTTGAGTTATTGGAGTACATGTTATAGACTTGTTTTATTTTGGAATATTGATGTGGTTGTTTTGATTACGTTCCTCTTTCCTTCTCTATCTCTCTTTCCTTCTAGTCATGTTTTTCTTTTTGGAATATTGACGTGGTTGCTTTTATCACATTTCTCCTTACTTTTTCTATCGCTATTTCCTTTCCTAGCTTGTAAAGATCCGTGAAACCCAAAATCCTATACGTGGTCATCACTTTTGCTAGCCATCTATGCATATACGTGACAAAACATGAGCGTTCAATACGTTGGTGCATACATGTTTAGCGTGTTACGTAAAAACTTTAAATCTCAACCATTATTGTTCTAATCCGACGGTGTAAATAATATTAGTATATGTGGATGAACGTGATGGCTTATTTGTCTTCTCTAATATATATATAATAGATAGCCATAAGTATTGTGACATAACGTGTAATAACAGCCCATAATGCAATAAATATTGATATAAAAGCATGATGCAAAATGGACGTATCAACTCCCCCAATCTTAGACCTCGCTTGTCCTCAAGCGGAAGGCGATATCGAAAAATATGTCCACATGTTTAGAGATAGAGGTGTCGATAAAATAAAATACGGACATGAGGGCATCATGATCATTCTTATAACAGCAACATATATATATATATATATATATATATATATATATATATATATATATATTGTCATATGATTTCTTATGCTCAAGTAACAGTCTATTTAAAATGTCAAGTATGATTCAGAAACTTCATTGAGAACTAACAAACTACAATCTCAGTCACTGAAGCAATTGCAATTTATCATAACATATGAAAGAGACAACATAAGAGCTTTTCAGCAAGTCCACATACTCAACTATCATTTAGTCTTTCACAATTGCTAACACTCATGCAATATTTATGGTTATGGAGTTTTAATCGGACACAGAGAAAGATAGGGGCTTATAGTGTTGCCTCCCAACCTTTTACCTCAAGGGTAATGTCAACAATAATAGTTCATGCTAACTTACATCCAATTGGATATATATATCAGGATCTTTCCAACACGAGGTGCTTGCCAAAGGATAAAATGTAAAAGGGAAAGGTGAAGATCACCTTGACTCTTGCATAAGGTATAAAACATAAAGTAAAAGATAGGCCCTTCGTAGAGGGAAGCAGAGGTTGTCATGTGCTTTTTGGTTGGATGCATGAAATCTTAATGCAAAAGAACGTCACTTTATATTTCCACTTGTGATATGAACCTTTATTATGCAGTCTGCCGCTTTTATTACTTCCATATCACAATATCGTATAAAGCTTATTTTCTCCACACTAATAAGTCATACATATTTAGAGAGCAATTTTTATTGCATGCAACATGAGAACTTACTTGAAAGATCTTACTCAATCCATAGGTAGATATGGTGGACTCTCATGGCAAAACTCAGTTTAAAGATATTTGGAAGCACAAGTAGTATCTCTACTTGGTGCAAGGAATTCGGCTAGCATGAGGGGGAAAGGCAAGCTCAAAATGTTGGACGATCCATGACAATATACTTTAACTAAGATGTGAGAAAACATAACCCATTACGTTGTCTTCCTTGTCCAATGTCAACTCTTTAGCATATCATACTTTAATGAGTGCTCACAATCATAAAAGATGTCCAAGATAGTGCATTTATATGTGAGAACCTCTCTTTCTTTATTACTTCCTATTAATTGCAATGATGACCAAAACTATGCTTGCCAACTCTCAACAACTTTTAATCATCATACTCTCTATATGTGAAGTCATTACTCTCCATGAGATCAATATGATCTCTTTTATTCCTTCTATTCTTTTATGCACTTAAGATCATAGCAAGATAGCAAAGCCCTTGACTCAACACTAATCTTTATTATATATAGCTCACGGACTCGATTACATAGAGGGATCACAAAGGAAAACTCAAAACCAATTCATACCAAAAGCTTTATTCTACTAGATCAAGATATTACCAAAAGGATCAAACTAAGTAAAACGTTAAAGATAGGAGTGTGATGGTGATACGATACCGAGGCAACTCCCCCAAGCTTGGCAGTTTCCAAGGGGAGTGCCCATACCCATGTGTTTATGTCTCCTTCTTCGGAGTTGTTGGTGTGATCTCCTTGGCGATGATGCCCCTCAGGATACAATTCTCCTCCTCGAGCTTATTGACTTGTTGCTTGAGGTCCATATTTTCCTGGCGGAGCTTGCCCGTGACGGCTAAAGCTCCTTTCACCCAAGGATGTTGCATAGCTGCTGGAGAACAAGTGACACTCTTTTTCATATTTTCATAAGAAAGAAATTTAACATTGGAAGGGATGACCGAGTTTGGAATGGCCGAGCTCTGTAGTTCCCCCATCGTGAGTCCAGCTTGGAAATGAGAGGTAACTTCTTGATCCTCCTCCATAGCATCTATCGTTTTCAAGTTGGCCTCCATGCATCTCATCCTCCGTTGAAGGCCCAAAGTGATAACCATCGCTGTTTGCTCCTGGACCTGGAGTCAGGTGAGACACCCGACTCTCCCCGATTGACTCTTGAGAAGACATCTTGCTCTAAATCTGCGACAGAAACAGCTCAGAACAAAAACACAGGATTTTTGCTTGATGCGTTCAAAACCTTCGGGAGATTATATAATGAATCTTTTTACCGACCGAAAGAAGTATCATGCAAGAAAACAGAGTCCGGAGAGCACACGAGGTGCCCACGAGGCAGGGGGCATGCCCAGGGGGGTTGGGCGCGCCCTCCACCCTCGTGGACGCCTCGTGTCCCTCCCGGACTACTTCTTATTTTCCTATTTTCCTAAATATTCCAAAACAGAGAAAAATTGCTATTAGAACTGTTTTGGAGTCGGTTTAGTTACCGTACCACATTCCTATTCCTTTTCGGAGTCTAAAACATTCTGGAAAGTGTCTCTTATGTATTCCTCCAGGGTTACAGTTTCAATAACATTAGTTTCAACATTTATAGGATTAGTTGAGATATAATGTTTGATTCTTTGACCGTTCACCACCTTTGCATTTGTGCCTTCGAAGTTGTTGATTTTTATGGCACCGGAACGATAGACCTCCTCTATAACGTAAGGGCCTTCCCATTTAGAGAGAAGTTTTCCTGCAAAAAATCTTAAACGAGAGTTGAATAGCAACACATAATCACCTACGTTAAACTCACGCTTTTGTATCCTTTTGTCATGCCATCTTCTAACTTTTTCTTTAAACAGTTTGGCATTCTCGTAGGCCTGGGTTCTCCATTCATCAATTTAGCTAATGTAAAATAACCTCTTCTCACCGGCAAGTTTGAAATCATAATTGAGCTTCTTAATGGCCCAATATGCCTTATGTTCTAGTTTGAGAGGTAAGTGACATGCTTTTCCATAAACCATTTTATACAGAGACATACCCATAGGATTCTTATATGTAGTTCTATAAGCCCATAATGCATCATCATGTTTCTTGGACCAATTCTTTCTAGATCTATTAACAGTATTTTGCAAAATTAATTTAAGCTCTCTGTTACTCAATTCTACTTGACCACTAGACTGTGGGTGATATGGAGATGCAATTCTATGATTAACATCATACTTAGCAAGCATTTTACGAAAAACCCCATGAATAAAATGTGAACCACCATCAGTTATTAAGTATCTAGGGACTCCAAACCTCGGAAAAATAACTTCTTTAAGCATCTTAATAGAGGTGTTATGATCAGCACTACTAGTTGGAATTGTTTCTACCCACTTAGTAACGTAATCAACCGCAACTAAAATATGTGTATACCCATTAGAGGCAGGAAACGGTCCCATATAATCAAAGCCCCATACATCAAATGGTTCAATAACAAGAGAATAATTCATAGGCATTTCTTGACGTCTACTAATATTACCAATTCTTTAACATTCATCACAAGACAAGACAAACTTACGAGCATCTTTGAAGAGAGTAAGCCAATAAAACCGGATTGCAATACCTTATGTGCAGTTTTATCTCCAGCGCGGTGTCCTCCATATGCCTCTGAGTGACACTTGCGTAGGATCTGTTCTGGTTCATGCTTAGGTACACAACGTAATAACACCATCTACTCCTTCTTTATAAAGGTGTGGGTCATCCTAGAAGTAATGTCTTAAATCATAGAAGAACTTTTTCTTTTGCTGGTATGTGAAACTAGGTGGTATGAATTTAGCAACAATGTAATTAGCATAATCAGCATACCATGGAGCAGTACGAGAAGATTTTATGACAGCTAATTGTTCATCAAGAAAGCTATCATTAATAGGTAGTGGGTCGTCAAGAACATTCTCTAACCTAGACAAGTTGTCTGCAATGGGGTTCTCAGCTCCCTTTCTATAAATAATATGCAAATCAAATTCTTGTAGCAAGAGGACCCATCTAATAAGACTAGGTTTAGCATCTTTCTTTTCCATAAGATATTTAATAGCAGCATGATCGGTGTGAACAATTACTTTAGAATCGACAATATAAGGTCTCAACTTATCACAAGCAAATACAACTGCTAAGAATTCTTTTTCAGTAGTAGCATAATTTCTCTAGGCAGTTTCTAGAGTTTTACTAGCATATAGAATAACTTTTAGTTCCTTACCAACTCTTTGTCCTAGAACAGCACCTACAACATAATCACTAGCATCACACATAATTTCAAAGGCTAAATTCCAATCAGGTGGCTGAACAATAGGTTCAGAAATCAAAGCTTTCTTAAGTGTTTCAAATGCTTCTACACAATCATCATCAAAGACAAAAGGAATATCTTTTTGCAATAGATTAGTCAGAGGCCTAGAAATTTTAGAAAAGTCCTTAATGAACCTCGTATAAAACCCGGCATGACCAAGGAAACTTCTTATAGCTTTCATGTCCTTGGGACATGGCATCTTTTCAATAGCATCAACCTTATCTTTATCAACTTCAGTACCTCTCTCAGAAATTTTATGCCCCAAGACAATGCCTTCAACAACCATAAAGTGGCACTTCTCCCAATTCAAGACAAGACTAGTATCTTCGCATCTCTGCAAAACTCGATCGAGGTTGCTCAAGCAATCATCAAAAGAGGATCCATAAACAGAGAAATCATCCATGAATACCTCACAAATATTTTCACAAAAGTCAGAGAATATAGACATCATGCAACTTTGAAAGGTAGCAGGTGAATTACATAAACCAAAAGGCATACGCCTATAAGCAAAAGTACGGAGAGGGCAAGTAAAAGTGGTCTTTTCTTGATCCTTCGCTGACACAGGTATTTGAGAGAAACCAAAGTAACCATCTAGGAAGCAAAAATGTGTATGTTTGGATAGTCTTTCTAGCATTTGATTAATAAAAGGTAAAGGGTAATGATCTTTTTAGTAGCTTTATTTAACTTACGGACATCAGTTATCATTCTATAACCTGTAATGATTCTTTGCGGGATCAATTCATCTTTATCATTAGGAACGACAGTAATACCTTCCTTCTTAGGAACACAATGGACATGACTTACCCACTTATATCAGCAACGGGATAAATTATACCTGCCTCGAGGAGCTTTAGTATTTCTTTTCTTACCACTTCCTTCATCTTAGGATTTAATCGGCATTGGTGATCAATAACTGGTTTGGCATCTTCGTCCAATTTTATTTTGTATTGGCATAGAGTGGGACTAATGCCCTTAAGATCATCAAGAGTATATCCAATAGCATGGTGCTTCTTCAGAGTTTTCAATAATCTTTCCTCTTCCTGCTCTAAAAGGTTAACACTAATAATAACAGGGTATATCTTCTTTTCATCAAGATAAGCATATTTAAGAGTATCAGGTAATGGTTTGACAGAAAAAAATTTCGTTCGGCCCAAAATGTCATGGATGTGTCTTTTTTGTAGTGTCCTCTACTCACCTACACCTCGTGTTATTTTCCGGCGACGGCAACCGGACCAGTAAACCCTCGTACTCCCCACTGCGTGGGAAACCATTGTCGAGTCTTCCCCGGCTCCGTGTCGTTCCCTTCCTAGGCCTCGCTGTAGTCCACCGCCATGGTGCTCTTCGTGTGGCCTGGTCAACGTGGTCAATGAACGACATCCATCGGACGTGGACTGTATGTGGAGAGGCTGATAGCTGGGTCCACGGCCACACACAAGAAAATGCCTCCTTATTACGTGCAAAATAATGATTCCTCCACCTGACAGCTGGGACCACCGGAAGGGCCCCTGTATTTCATGAAAAAATGCTCCCCCCCCGCTGACAGGTCGGACCCATCAGCTATATCTTCGCAGGCAAGGAAGTGCCTCCTTATTACGCACAAAAAAATGAATACCCCCCTGCTAGCTGGGACCCACAATAGTGGGAGGCTGACTTGTGGGCCAACTAAGTTGATGGGGACGGAGGGCTTTGTCAACTTAGTCAATATGAATGATTCTAGCTCTAGTGACCGTACAATGTCCATCCAGCGGCCGTAGTGCTTCCTCAACGTCTGGTCTTCTTGCTCCAGCCGCACAAACTAGCGCCGGTCGTGCCACGTGCTCCTGCCTCCCGTGGCTGGCTGTGATGCCGCGGAGGCCTCACCGCCCCCTACTACTCCCACCGCTGGCCAGCCATACCTCTACTCACCCACACCCCCTGTTATTCTGCGACGACAGCAGCCTCACACCGTAGCCGAATGAGTGAACCCTCATACTCCTCTACGCGTGGGCATCCACTACTGCGTCTTCCCCGGCTCCGCGTTGTCCCCTTCTTAGGCCTCGCCGTCGTCCATCGCCTTGGTGCTCTCGGTGCGGCGTGGTCAACATGGTCAAG
The DNA here is from genome assembly GCA_963921465.1 of Triticum timopheevii. NCBI lineage: Eukaryota > Viridiplantae > Streptophyta > Magnoliopsida > Poales > Poaceae > Triticum > Triticum timopheevii. Next base: position 440,416,341 of record OY997264.1, on the reverse strand, counting down.
GAACGACTTCCATCGGAGGAGTACTGTACGTTGATAGGCTGACAGCTGGGTCCAGGGCAGCCGCAAGGAATTGGCTCCTTATTACCCGCAAAATAATTATTCCTCCACCTCACAGCGGGGACCCACCGGACGGGCAACCATATTTCACAAAAAAATGTTTCTCCGCTGACTGCTGGGACCCACCAGCTACGTCTTCGCACGCACGGAAGTGCCAGACAGTCGGGACCCACCTGGTCGAAGCGTACGTAGCATTTTCATTCTGGTCGCAAACGTGTACATACAAACTGGTCGATGTAGAGGCGTGCACGTGTCATAGTAGAGGCGCGTGATAACCCACAAGTATAGGGGATCACAACAGTTTTTGAGGGTAGAGTATTCAACCCAAATTTATTGATTCGACAGAAGGGGAGCCAAAGAATATTCTCAAGTATTAGCAGTTGAGTTGTCAATTCAACCACACCTGGATAACTTAGTATCTGCAGCAAAGTATTTAGTAGCAAAGTAGTATGGAAGTAATGATAACAGTAGCATTTTTGTAGTAATTGTAACAGTAGCGACGGTAAAGTAAATAAACAAAGCACAATATGTGAAAAGCTCGTTGGCATTGGATCAGTGATGGATAATTATGCAGATGTGATTCCTCATGTAATAGTTATAACATAGGGTGACACAGAACTAGCTCCAGTTCATCAATGTAATGTAAGGCATGTATTCCGAATATAGTCATATGTGCTTATGGAAAAGAACTTGCATGACATCTTTTGTCCTACCCTCCCGTGGCAGAGGGGTCCTAGTGGAAACTAAGGGATATTAAAGCCTTCTTTTAATAGAGTACCAGACCAAAGCATTAACACATAGTGAATACATGAACTCCTCAAACTACGGTCATCACCGAGAATTATCCCGATTATTGTCACTTCGGGGTTGCCAGATCATAACACATAATAGGTGACTATAGACTTGCAAGATAGGATCAAGAACTCACATATATTCATGAAAACATAATAGATTCAGATCTGAAATCATGGCACTCGGGCCCTAGTGACAAGCATTAAGCATAGCAAAGTCATAGCAACATCAATCTCAGAACATAGTGGATACTAGGGATCAAACCCTAACAAAACTAACTTGATTACATGGTAAATCTCATCCAACCCATCACCGTCCAGCAAGCCTATGATGTAATTACTCACGCACGGAGGATGGTTGATGATGACGACAGCGACGAATCCCCCTCTCCGGAGCCCCGAACGGACTCCAGATCAGCCCTCTTGAGAGAGATTAGGGCTTGGCGGTGGCTCCATATCGTAAAATCCGATGAAACTTTCTCTCTGATTTTTTTCTCCACGAAAGCAAATATATGGAGTTGGAGTTGAGGTCGGTGGATGTCCAGGGGGCCCATGAGGCAGGGGGCGCGCCCTAGGGGAGGGGGCGCGCCCCCACCCTCATGGAAAGGGTGTGGGCCCCCTGACGCTGATTCTTTCGCCAGTATTTTTTATTTATTCTGAAGATTTGCTCCGTGGATTTTCAGGTCATTCTGAGACCATTTATTTCTGCACAAAAATAACACCATGGTAGTTCTGCTGAAAACAACGTCCGTCTGGGTTAGTTCCATTCAAATAGGGCAAGTTAGAGTGCAAAACAAGGGCAAAAGTGTTTGGAAAAGTAGATACGACGGAGACGTATCAACTCCCCAAGCTTAAACCTTTGCTTGTCCTCAAGCAATTCAGTTGACAAACTGAAAGTGATAAAGAATAACTTTTACAAACTCTGTTTGCTCTTGTTGTTGCAAATACGTAAAGCCAGCATTCAAGTTTTTAGCAAATATTATGAACTAACCATATTCACAATAACACTTAGGTCTCATGTTTACTCATGTCAATGGCATAATCAACTAGCGAGCAATAATAATAAAACTCAGATGACAACACTTTCTCAAAACAATCATAATATGATATAACAAGATGGTATGTCGCTAGCCCTTTCTGAGACCGCAAAACCTAAATGCAGAGCACCTTTAAAGATCAAGGACTGACTAAAGATTGTAATTCATGGTAAAAGAGATCCAGTCATAGTCACACCCAATATAAACTAATAGTAATGCATGCAAATGACAGCGGTGCTCTCCAGCGGGTGCTTTTTAATAAGAGGGTGATGCCTCAACATAAAAGTAAATAGATAGGCCCTTCGCAGAGGGAAGCAGGGATTTGTAGAGGTGCCAGAGCTCAATTTTAAAATAGAGATGAATAACATTTTGAGCTGTATACTATCACTGTCAACATAACAACTATGAGATCTCGATATCTTCCATGCTACACACATTATAGGCGGTTCCGAAACAGAATGGTAAAGTTTATACTCCCCCACCACCAACAAGCATCAATCCATGGCTTTCTCGAAACAACGGGTGCCTCCAACTAGCAACAATCCTGGGGGAGTTTTGTTTAATTATTTTCATTTGAGTTGAGCATGGGACTGGGCATCCCGGTTACCAGCCATTTTCTCGTGAATGAGGAGCGGAGTCCACTCCTCTTGATAATAACCCACCTAGCATGGAAGATACGGACATCCCCAGTTGATACATGAGCTGCTCAAGCATACAAAACAGAATTTCATTTGAAGGTTTGGAGTTTGGCACATAAAAATTTACTTGGAACGGCTGGTAGATACCGCATATAGGAAGGTATGGTGGACTCATATGGAATAACTTTGGGGTTTATGGAGTTTGGATGCACAATCAGTATTCCCGCTTAGTACAGGTGAAGGCTAGCAAGAGACTGGGAAGCGACCAACTGAGAGAGCGACAACAGTCATGAACATGCATTAAAATTAATCAACACTGAGTGCAAGCATGAGTAGGATATAATCCACCATGAACATAAATATCGTGAAGGCTATGTTGATTTTGTTTCAACTACATGCGTGAACATGTGCCAAGTCAAGTCACTCGAATCATTTAAAGGAGGATACCACCCATCATACCACATCACAACCATTTTAATAGCATGCTGGCATGCCAGGTTAACCATTATAAGCTCTTAGCTAATTAAGCATGGCATAAACAACTATAATCGCTAATTGTCATTGCAAACATGTTTACTTAATAGGCTGAATCAGGAATGATGAACTAATCATATTTACAAAAACAAGAGAGGTCGAGTTCATACCAGCTTCTCTCATCTCAGCCAGTCCATCATATATCGTCATTATTGCCTTTCACTTGCACGACCGAACGGTGTGTATAATAATAATAGTGCACATCCATTGGACTAAGCTGGAATCTGCAAGCATTCAATTCAAGGGAGAAGACAAGGTAATACGGGCTCTTGATTAAATCAACAATAATGCATATGAGAGCCACTTAGACATTTTCATCGTGGTCTTCTCCTCTCGACCCCCAAAGGAAAGAAAAGAAATAAAACTATTTACATGGGAAAGCTCCCAACAAGCAAAAGAAGAACGATAAATCTTGTTGGGTTTTCTTTTAATTACTACTACTACAGCATGGAAAGTAAACTAACTAATTTTTTTTGGTTTTTCTTAAGGTTTATCAAATACATAAGAAGAAAGCTAGAAAAAGAAAAATAAACTAGCATGGATAGTACAATGAAAAAGTATGAGCACCGACAACTAGAATGAGTGTGTGAACATGAATGTAATGTCGCTGAGAAATACATACTCCCCCAAGCTTAGGCTTTTGGCCTAAGTTGGTCTATGGCCATGGGGTAGCCTGGCTGATATCCGAAGTTGTAACTGGGGTCGTACTGAGATGCAGCAGCCATTGCCTCCTGGGCGGCGGCATGGAGGCGAGCTACCTCCGTCCTCCTCTCGTACTCATTTGCCTCCTCCCTGGTTATAACATATCTTCTTTTTGCCTGATAATCAAAAAGGGCAGGAGCAGGGAGAGTAATATGGACAGCTCGACGTCTGTCAAAGATTAGTCGATACTGGTGGAATTGTTCATTCCTCTCAAGAAAACGATGACTAACCATGGCATTATAATCCAAATAAGCGGGAGGCAACTCCCTATCAACTTCATGTACAGATATACCAAGATAATTAGCCACACGGGTAGCATAAATCTCTCCAAACAAATCTCCAACTAAACCATTATTATGCATCCTACGTGCAACAATTGCCCCCAAGTTGTATTGTTTGTCACCTAATATAGCACTCTTGATAACACAAAGATCAGGAACACACATGTGACATGCTTCATCTTTACCATTAATGCATCTACCAATGAAAAGAGCAAAATAATGTATAGCAGGAAAGTGAATGATCCCTATGGTAGCTTGTGCTATTTCTCTAGATTCTCCCACAGTGATACTAGCAAGAAAGTCTTTATATTCAGATTTACGAGGATCATTGACACTGCCCCACTGCGGGAGTTTACAAGCAGTAGTGAAATCTTCTAGGTCCATGGTATATGATTTATCATAAATATCAAACAGGACGGTTGGAGAATTACACGAAGATGTAAATTTAAACCTTCTCACAAAGGAGTCAGTCAAATAGTAGTACTGAGGACACTTATCTTGCATGAAGTCCTCAAGATCGGCATTCCGCATATGCATCAAATTCATCCTTGATGCCCGCATTGACCATAAACTCCTCTGACGGCCATTCACAAGGCCGCACGTCAGCTTCCCTTTGTAGCGACCAGACCTCAAAGAGTCTGATATCTGTGCATCAGTGTCATCCCTGTATCGGTAATGCTGACACGCACAGTACTTGAGGATTTATAACAGAGTAGCAATCACACACTTATTACATCGAATGTCTCAAAAGAGAACTTATTACATAATATGGCTTAAGGCCATCAAAAACGATAACAGCGGAAGGCTTGGAAGATAAAGTGAGTCCATCAACTCCAACGGCATCACTGAGTGAAAGACAACAACCTATGGCACCTTACTCGTCGTCTGAAAAGTCTTCAACATGAACGTTGCAGCCCGAAACGGGTCAGCATATGGAATATCCTGGCAATGTAACACATAGAGTAATGAAAAGAATAAATGCTATCACTACATGCATATATGGCTGGTGGAAAGCTCTACGGTTACAGTTTTGCATAAAGCCAATTTTCCCTACAACAAAGGAATAAATTTTATTTAACTATCATGGTTGTTGTTAAACATTGAGAAGGTTCCTCCAACTCAATCCCAATTAAGCATCATCATTAAACCCAATCAAATTATATTTAGAGTGATGAGATCAACATGATAATCCAGGAACTAGATACTCAAAACATCCATAACCGGGGACACGGCTAACCATGATTAGTTAGTACACTCTGCAGAGGTTTACCCACTTTCCCCCACAAGACTCGAATACATCCATGGTCGGAGAATCGAGACACGATCTTTCTGAAACAATAACTCTTTACTCTGGGTGGACAGTTACACCTACTTTCCCCTACATCTGCTAGCCCACCACTCAAAGAGGTCTTGCAACTTACTCAACTATGCTAGAGCCCATAATAGCTTGTGGCTGCACACGAATGTTTCTAGCATGAATAATCTTATGATCCCTTTGAGCCTGGGTGGCAGACCGTAGGATGATCACACGGTTACTCCGGGATATCCTACGACAACACTGGATTCTCCAGGTGCCCTGACAACCACTGGGTACTCCAGGGTGTCTCAAGCAATCCACCCAGATGTGTATTAAAGTAGCCACCTTAAGTTAACCATTAAGTAACAACACTCACATCTATCATGAATCACTCGAACCAAACCACGTCTACAAGCAGAGCATAGCAATATGAGCAACGTAGAAGTAACTCCCAAAGGTTTGATAATAAACATGTAATAGGTTCTACCTCATCATCTACTTCCCAGAACCCACATGTTAACCAGATCCTAACCATGCAATTGTTTGAGGATTGATCTAACACAATAAAACTAGGTAGTAAAGAGGTATGGTCAAAGTGTTACTTGCCTTGCTGATGATCCATGAAACCTGGAGACTCGTAGTAGCACGCTTCGCACTCTGGGTACTCTATCGCAAACAAACAAGCATACAATAAGCACTCAACTAGAAACACGGGTAAAACTCAAATAAGAGATCTAACCAGAAAGTTCAACTTAAGAACTCCGGTTTGCAAAAAGAATCACAAACTAAGCAATGAAACTCAAACTGCGAAAGAAACACGATCCGTTTACTAATCTGGCCTAAAGTCAAATTTTAAAGTACCAAAATCTTGTTCAAGTTGATTAAACAGAAAGAGGGCTTCAAGATGAAGATCTAGGCGCTTGAATCGCCTGATTCCGATAAACGAGTGAAAAGATAAACTAAAACGAAAATCAGGGCAGAAATCGCGATCGGAAATAATCGCGGAAAACCCTGGAAAAAGAAGAACTGACAAACAGGCTAACGAATGAATGTTCACTGTCTGCGGCTAACGGGTGAAAACCGTTTGTTAAAAAGAACGTACGGACGAACATCCGCTATTTAGGTAAACCGAGAAAACCGAACCGATCTAATCTAAATAAACCCAGGTTTCTAAAAAAACCGAGCAGTTTCCAAAAATAACCGAATCGGCGTCGGCGGCAGTTACTACCTCCGACGAGGCTCCGGCAAGGTGGGTGGGGGGGAGGGCTCTGGTGGGTCTTGCGACGGCGGCGGGGCTCCGGGGCGGCGGCGAGGTGGCGGTGGGGCGGCGGCGAGGCACGGCGGCGGCGGCTCCGGCTTGCGGCGGTAGCGGTTCCGGGTGGCGCGGTGGTGGGAGGAGGCGGGGGTGGCAGTATTTAAGGAGGGGAGGGGGCTTCGGCGGCTTGGGGAGGGGGTCGAGGAGTCCTCCTCGGACTCGATGGCGGCGGTGTGCGCCGGCCGGACTCCCGGTCGGAGTCGGTCGGGCGAGGCGGGGCGTTGGCGAGGCCGGCCCGGCTCGGTTGGGCTCCTGGACAAGTCGGGTGCGCAGACTTTTTTTACAATAGAAAATTCCGCTGAAACTAAACAAATCCTAGAAAACAAAATAAAAACTAAAAATGCCAAAATAAATTTTCACCATCTAAATAAAATATTTAGACAAAAGATGAACATTTTCTTGGCCTAGAAATGCAATTTTGAAAACGTGCAATTTTCTCCAATTCAAATAAAATTGCAATAAAATCCAAATAAAACTTTTTACATGATTCTAATATTTTTCCTCTAATGTTTCATTTGTTTGGGAGAAGTCATTATATCTCCTCTCATATATTTTTATTTTAGAAATATTAGGAAAGAAAAATATTCAAAACCAAATGATCCTCTTTTCAAAATTTGAGAAAACTCAAATATGAAAATAAAGAAATCCCCAACTCTCTCCGTGGGTCCTTGAGTTGCGTAGAATTTCTAGGATCTACCAAAAAATGCAATAAAATATGATATGTAATGATGATCTAATGTATAACAATCCAAATTGGAAATTTGGGATGTTACACCCTTGGTGGTTCATCGTCCTGCTCACGCATTGCGAGCCTGGGTCCTTTCTTTCTTGAAGAACCACCTTGGTATATTTTCCTAGACATATTTCTTCCTCTGAAAAATTTCTGAAATTTTTAGTAACTCAAAATAAAAGTGAATCAAACTCAAAAAAATTGATAGCAACTACTCCCACAAGTGCCTAGAGCATATATCATGCATTAAAATTACTTGGGACCATATAAATTTAACATGCAAGCTCAAGAACAGGGTCACCTAGGCAGCAAAAATTTGCAATGAATAAAGAACTAGAACAAAAACTAATTGGACCATTGGAGGAGTCACATACCAAGGAACAATCCCTCCAAGCAAGTTTTGTGAATGGAGCTTGGAGCAAGGAGATCGAAAATGGCAGCAAAATGAGCTAGAACTCGTGATTGAGCTGCATGGTGATTTTTTTGGTAGGAAGAAGAAGTGTGTGGGTGTAGGAATAAGTGGAGGGGGGCCACCATGGGCCCACAAGGCAGGGGGCGCGCCCTGTAAGGGTGGGCGCGCCCTGGACCCTCGTGGCCTGGTGCCAGCTCCCCCTGCTGTGTTCTTAGTGCCATATATTCTCAAATATTCCAGAAAAAATCATATTAGATTTGTAGGGCATTTGGAGAACTTTTATTGTCGGGATATTTTTATTGCATGGATAATTCAGAAAACAGACAGATAATACTAATTTTACTTTATTTAATCTAAATAACAGAAAGTAAAAGGATGGTACAGAAGGTTGTGCCTTCTAATTTCATCCATCTCATGATCATCAAGAGGAATCCACTAACAAGGTTGATGAAGTCTTGTTAACAAACTCATTCCGAATAACATGGAACCGGAGAAATTTGAAATAACACTAGGTTACCTCAACGGGTATATGAACATCCCCAACAATAAGAATATCATATTTCTTCTTGACAGTAGGAAGAGGAAATTCAAAACCTCCAATAATGATAGTTGGAATTTTTCCAATAGAATTGATGCTATGAACTTGAGGTTGTTTCCTCGGAAAGTGTACCATATGCTCATTACCATTAACATGAAAAGTGACATTGCCTTTGTTGCAATCAATAACAGCCCCTGCCGTATGCAAAAAGGGTCTACCGAGGATAATCGACATACTATCGCCCTCGGGAATATCAAGAATAAGAAAGTCCGTTAAGATAGTAACATTTGCAACCACAACAGGCACATCCTCACAAATACCGATAGGTATAGCAGTTGATTTATCAGCCATTTGCAAAGATATTTCAGTAGGTGTCAACTTATTCAATTCAAGTCTACGATATAAAGAGAGAGGCATAACACTAACACCGGCTCCAAGATCACATAAAGCAGTTTTAACATAGTTTCTTTTAATGGTGCATGGTATAGTTGGTACTCCTGGATCTCCAAGTTTCTTTGGCATTCCACCCTTAAAAGTATAATTAGCAAGCACGGTGTAAATTTCAGCTTCCTGTATCTTTCTTTTATTTGTAATAATATCTTTCATGTACTTAGCATAAGGATTTACTTTAAGCATATCAGTCAAGCGCATACGTAAGAAGATAGGTCTAATCATTTCAGCAAAGCGCTCAAAATCCTTATCATCCTTTTTCTTGGATGGCTTAGGAGGAAAAGGCATGGGTTTCTGAACCCCTGGTTCTCTTTCTTTACCATGCTTCTGAGCAACAAAGGTTCCTGAGTCATTTTACCCGTTCTAGTAGCCACTCTAACAACAAAATCATGTTTATTATTTAATTCATCGAGCAAATCACTTTGAGCTTTAAGTACTTGTTCTTCTTGAGTGGTAACCATAGAAGCATATTTACTAATGAGTTTAAGTATACCTTTAACTCTAGCCATATAATCACTCAAGCGTCCAATCATGTAAGCATTACTCTTTAATTCTCTACCAACATAAGCATTGAAGTTTTGTTGTCTAGCCATAAAGTCATCAAATTCATCCAGACATTGGGTAGGAAACTTAGTAGATGAGATTTCAACTTTATCATATCTATAGAGAGAATTTACCTTTACTACCTGTGCCGGGTTATCAAGACCATGTGTTTCTTCAATAGGTGGTAAATTAAGACCATGTAATTCTTCAACAAGAGGTAAATTCTTAACATCTTTAGCTTTAATACCTTTTTCTTTCATAGATTTCTTTGCCTCTTGCATATCTTCAGGACTAAGAAATAGAACACCCCTCTTCTTCAGAGTTGGTTTAGGAGTTGGCTCAGGAAGAGTCCAGTTATTTTCATTAGTAAACATATTATTCAATAGCAATTCAGCTTGATCGACTGTTCTTTCCCTGAAAACACAACCAGCACAACTACCCAATTGGTCATTGGAAGCATCAGTTAGTCCATTATAAAAGATATCAAGTATTTCATTTTTCTTAAGAGGATGATCAGGCAAAGCCTTAAGTAATCGGAGAAGCCTCCCCCAAGCTTGTGGGAGACTCTCTTCTTCAATTTGCACAAAATTATATATTTCCCTCAAGGCAGCTTGTTTCTTATGAGCAGGGAAGTATTTAGCAGAGAAGTAATAAATCATATCATGGGGACTACGCACACAACCAGGATCAAGAGAATTAAACCAAGTTTTAGCATCACCCTTTAATGAGAACGGAAATATCTTAAGGATATAATAGTAGCGAGATTTCTCATCATTAGTGAACAGGGTGGCTATATCATTCAATTTAGTAAGATGTGCCACAACAGTTTCAGATTCATTGCCATAAAAAGGATTTGATTCAACTGAAGTAATTATCTCAGGATTGACAAGGAATTCATAGTCCTTATCCTTAACAAAGATAGGTGAAGTAGAAAAAGCAGGGTCATATTTCATTCTAGCATTTAGAGATTTTTGTTTCAATTTAGCTAATAACTTCTTAAGATCAGATCTATCATTGCAAGCAAAAATATCTCTAGTAGTTTCTTCATCCATAACATAACCCTCTGGAACAACAGGTAATTCATATTTTGGGGGAGAACCTTCATCATCACTATCTTCAATAATTTCATTTTCAATAATTTCATTGTCTCTAACCCTAGCAAGTTGTTCATCAAGAAATTCACCTAATGGCACAGTAGTTTCAAGCACAGAAGTAGTTCCATCATAAGTATCATGCATAGATGAAGTGGCATCATCAATAACATGCGACATATCAGAATTAATAGCAGAAGCAGGTTTAGGTGTCGCAAGCTTACTCATAACAGAAGGAGAATCTAGTTCAGAGCTAGATGGCAGTTCCTTACCTCCCCTCATAATTGAGGGATAAATCTTAGTTCTTTCATCTTTCAAGTTCTTCATAGTGACCAGCAGATATAAATTCCAAGTGACTCAAAGAATAGAGCTATGATCCCCGACAACGGCGCCTGAAAATAGTCTTGATAACCCACAAGTATAGGGGATTGCAACAATTTTCGAGGGTAGAGTATTCAACCCAAATTAATTGATTCGACACAAGGGGAGCCAAAGAATATTCTCAAGCATTAGAAGTTGAGTTGTCTATTCAACCACACCTGGATAACTTAGTATCTGTAGCAAAGTATTTAGTAGCAAAGTAGTATGGAAGTAACGGTAACAGTAGCAAAAGTAACAGTAGCAGTTTTGTAGTAACTGTAACAGTAGCAACGGTAAAGTAAATAAGCAAAGCACAATATGTGAAAAGCTCGTAGGCATTGGATCAGTGATGGATAATTATGTCGGATGTGATTCCTCATGTAATAGTTATAACATAGGGTGACACAGAATTAGCTCCAGTTCATCAATGTTATGTAGGCATGTATTCCGAATATAGTCATACGTGCTTATGGAAAAGAACTTGCATGCCACCTTTTGTCCTACACTCCCGCGGCAGCGGGGTCCTAGTGGAAACTAAGGGATATTAAGGCCTCCTTTTAATAGAGTACCGAACCAAAGCATTAACACATTGTGAATACATGAACTCCTCAAACTACAGTCATCACCGAGAAGTATCCTGATTATTGTCACTTCGGGGTTGTCGGATCATAAAACATAATAGGTGACTATAGACTTGCAAGATAGGATCAAGAACTCACATATATTCCTGAAAACATAATAGGTTCAGATCTGAAATCATGGCACTCGGGCCCTAGTGACAAGCATTAAGCATAGCAAAGTCATAGCAACATCAATCTCAGAACATAGTGGATACTAGGGATCAAACCCTAACAAAACTAACGTGATAACATGGTAAATCTCATCCAACCCATCACCATCCAGCAAGCCTACGATGGAATTACTCACGCACGGCGGTGAGCATCATGAAATTGTTGATGGAGGATGTTTGATGATGACGACGGTGACGAATCCCCTCTCCGGAGCCCCGAACGGACTCCAGATCAGCCCTCCCGAGAGAGATTGGGGCTTGGCGGCGGCTCTGTATCGTAAAACGCGATGAAACTTTCTCTTTGATTTTTTTCTCCATGAAAGCAAATATATGGAGTTGGAGTTGAGGTCGGTGGATGTCCAGGGGCCCACGAGGCAGGGGGCACGCCCTAGGGGAGGGGTGCACTCCCCCACCCTCGTGGACAGGGTGTGGGCCCCCTGACGCTGATTCTTTCGCCAGTATTTTTTATTTATTCTGAAAAGTTGCTCCGTGGATTTTTAGGTCATTCCGAGAACTTTTATTTCTGCACAAAAATAACACCATGGCAGTTCTGCTAAAAACAGCGTCAGTACGGGTTAGTTGCATTCAAATCATGCAAGTTAGAGTCCAAAAGAAGGGAAAAAGTGTTTGGAGAAGTAGATACGGCAGAGACGTATCAGCGCGCTCGTAGCATGTACACGTACATACAGCGCCAGTGTGCAAGAAACAAAATTTGGCCACATACGTACATACGGGCGGGGTCTCGAATGCCTATTCGCGCATACATACGGCCAGGGCTCGTGTACATGGCTGGGTCGGAACGGAGAAACTACGTCGTTGTCGTGTTCATGGGGAGGCAACGCAATGCGTCATCTTCATTGGAAGGCAACAGAATGCGCCATGTTCATCGGGAGGCAACGGAACGTGTGGGAGCCAACTGGCTTGGACGGAACAGACGATGGAAACGAGGCCTGGCGTACCACAGAACGGAGAAAACGGGCTTGTATTCGACCGACCACGTTCGAAATGGGATCATGTTCATCAGGAGGGGTCTGGCGTACCACAAAACGGAGGAAACGGACTTGTGTTGGACCTCCTACGATCGAAACAGGGTCCTGTTGATCGGGAGGGGTGTGGCGTACCGACAAACGGAGGAAACAGACTTGTGTTGGAGCGCTACAATTGAAAGGGGGGTCTTATTCATCGGGAGGGGTGTGGTGTACCGCAAAACGGGACTCCACGGGATATTGTTCATCTCCACCATTGACCTCCTCCAGCCTCCACGGGCTACTGTTCATCCACTGTTGACCTCCTCCAGCCTGCACCTGCGACTGTTCATCCACGGGCTCCTGTCCATCTAGCCTCCACCATGCGCTACTCGACCGGCTACTATTCAACCAGCCCTCTCCACGGGCTCCTGTTCAACCACCCCTCCACGGTCTACTGTTCATCCACTCGACCATCTACTTTTCATCCAGCCCTCCACGGGGTCGTCCTATTCATCCAGCCGTCCACGGGGTCCTGTTCATCTAGAGGCAACACCACGGGGTCCTATTCATCCACCCCATCGGGAACTATTCATCCACCCCCCCCCCCCCCCAGCAACGATCACTGTTCTTCAAGGGAAGGAGGCAGCAGGGTTCGATCGGCTTCAGTTAGCAGCAGTAGCGAAGGAATCACCCGGGTTCAGTAACATAGCTAGTGCACTCGCTCGGGTTCAGTTAGAGCCCAATGCCTTGCTTGGGTTCCATTAGAGCCCAACGCCTCGCACACACACATGTACGTGTACGAGAGAAACGCCCATCGCTCAGCCCCCGACCACCCACCGTAACCGGGAACTCCCCAAAATTTTCCTCGCCCTCACTTCTACCATGGTTTTTTCCGTCATGGACGGCCCAAAGAATGTCATGCAGCTGCGTCTCCGGCCCGCCCAGGACGAAAAGCCCATTTTCTGTCATGATTTTTTGTCATAGAAGTAGGAGCCCACCACATCTATGATGATACCGGGTTTTGTCACAATTATCTTCATAGAAGTGTCATAAGTATGACAGAAAAAAAATTGTTCGGCCCAAAATGTCACGGATGTGTCTTTTTTTGTAGTGTAATCCGATGTTCAGATACTTAGTGACTTCCTTCAAGTGCTTTCCAAAAGGGGTGTCATCATCCGGCTGAGTGAACTTGTTCCTGGGATTCGCCATCTATAGAGTACAAAGAGAGAGAATTAGAAATGAGTAGAGAAGATAAATCCTATGGTTCATTCTAGTGGTTGTGTCCTACAGTCAGTGTGTGCTTTGATACCAACTTGTCGCGACCAGACCTCAAGCGGTCAAGTCTCTTTGCATCAGTGTCATCCCTGGATTGGTAATGCTGACACGCACATTACTCGAGGAATTATAATAGAGTTTCAATCAAAACTTATTACATCGAGTATGATTACATAAATAAATCATGGCTGAAGGCCATCTAATCTAAATAACAGCAGAAGGCTTCGAAGGTAAATGAGTCCATCAACTCCAACGACACAGCTGAGTGCAAAACAATGACCTATCGCACCTTAATCGGCGTTTGAGTATGCCGGGAAGGACGAGGCCCCGGCAAGAGGAGCTTGCCGGGAAGGCCAACCAAGGCATTTCAAGAAACTTGCCGCGACGCGCCGCGCGTCCCGCTAAGACCCGGCAAGCGACAAGCTTCCAGGCGTGACAAGACAACGACCGCGGCAAGGCGCTTGCCGCGGCGAAGCCACCACTCTGTGCCCACGCTCCAGCGCATCCGTCGACGTGTCGCCGCAGGACCATTCTAGGCACATGTGGCGGGAAGCTGTGCAGCCAAGCGGTGCGAGGTGGCGAGTGGAGATGACGAGAAGGCCATCGTGGCGAACGGTGGCGCCCCTAACGGTCGCTTTTCTGCACTGTTGGGCGACGCGGACGGGCATTAAATGCTCTTGTCCCCTGCCGTCAGAGTTAGGTAGGGTGCACTGTAGAGGCAGTTGTACCAACCCCTCTTTTTACATTTGTACCCCTGTCTGCGTTGCCACCTGTCGGTGACCCCTTTAGCCTTTAAAAGGAGGCTGTTCTTGAATGGCATTAATAGGAACTACGGAGGATCTTGGCGGGCACCCGGCAAGCCTTGCCGCGGGGCGCTGCGACTGCCCGTGCACAAGTTCGGGATACTAAGGTACCCCTACTTTAGTACACCGACAAGAGCCCCCGGGCCTGGGCCACACACGGTGCCGAGCGCTGTTGGGCCAGGCCCAAAACAGGGCACGGGCACACGCGGCCTGGGTCCACACCATATCTAACTCCGTATCCACCGCGCCCTCCCGTAACGGCACGCGTTGAACGCGGCGTCGTGGGAGAGATCGTGGGTAATTCTTTAATCGAAAAAGGCGTAACGTTCGCCTCCTCCTCTTTACAAGCAGGGGAAACAGGGGCCGTTCCCCCACCTTCGCCACTTGCGGTTCCTTCCTCGGAAATCTCCGCCGCTCCCCTCCGCTTTCCAAGCCGAAAGAGAGCAGCGCTCCGCCCCCCGTCGCCGCCGTCGCCGCCAACGCCCTCGCTCTCCCCCACCGCCTCCGCCATGGCCCCGAAGACCGGGAAGGGTGCGAAGTCGGCCGAGGCGCTGCGGCTTGAGGCATTGCGGAAGGAGCGGGCACTCTTCCCGCCTGAGCTCTCCGCGAAGGAGCTGAGGGAATGGTTCTACCTCTTCTGGTCGACGGAGACGCGGGCGCATCCACGCACGCAGGTACTCTCCGTTGAAGCTTCTACTTCGAAACGGTGTCCAAAATGATACCCCTTCTTCCCATTGTTCTTCTATTGCGGGCTCTGCCCGCCCTTTTCCGATTTCTTCAGTGACATCATGAACACATACGGGCTCCATCTCCTCGATTTAACCCCCAACGCAGTTCTGACCATGGCGGTTTTCACACATCTCTGCGAGAACTTCGTCGGAATCCACCCAAACGTAGCCCTTTTCCGCCATTACTTCATGCCCCGGGTCGAGAAAGGAGAGCCCTTATCTGGCGGGATCGCCTGGATTTTGAGAGCCGGTATGAAGGAGGTCTATCTGGAGGGGGAGCTCCATAGCAAATGGGAGGAGTGGAGAGCGGAATGGTGTTGGATTGTTGATGAGGATCCGCAGCCATTCACCAACTTGCGCCAAGCCCGAGTAGTGCGCGGCGGCGATTGGAGCGCCCTGGCGGCAGACGATGCTAGGCTGAAGATCGCCACCACCCGGATCTTGCGGCTCAGGCTTGCCGGGCTCACTGTCGGGGCTGTTGGCGCGGACTTTCTTCGCAACCGCATCGCCCCTCTGCAGGAGAGGGGGAGACCCGCCTGGCTATTCGGGGGTCCGGTGGATATCATGAGGCTGCGCCCAGGCCTCAATTTTAATTTTACTGTCTTGGAGTTGGATGGGACGCTCAAGGAGCTGTTCAAGCACGACCCCAACCATCCCGAGTGGTTCTGGCTGCCGCAGGGCGTCGTCCCATTGTGCAAGAACTCCCAGCTCGATCGCATCCGCGCAATGATGCCGGAGTGCGACTCGCATGGGATTATACCGACTTGGCAGGAGCCCGCCGACGACGTCGTGCAGCAATTCTTAGACGACTTGGTGGAGGTAGCGGTCCGTGCCGACGAGCAGAGGCTCCTCACCCGCGACACCACCGATGACGAGATGCGGCGCATCGCCACCAGGGCGGAAGAGGCGGCAGAGGCCGCCGCCGCGGGTGAATTTGGGTTCACTGTGGAAGAGGCAGAGGCAGCCGAGGCGGCAAGCCTTGCTGATCGAGAAGAGCTTGTCGGGGAAGTCATCGGTGAGGGAGAGCCTGAAGCCGAACCGAGCGAGCCCGCCGAGGGCGCAAGCGGCCAGCCGTCTTCGAGCAGCTTGCCGCAGGCGGAGCCCCCAGCGTAGCCACCAACTCAACCAAGAAGGCGCCTCCGCAGGACCAGAGACATAGCAGGGCGGCAGGCAGGCCAACAGCCGCCGCACCGCGGGACACGCTCCACCACGACAAGCACCGTTGCCGCGGGAGCATCTCATGCCGTGCCGGCAACTGGAGCGGGGTCCTCTTGAGCCGCCGCTTCTGATCCTGCTGCAGCTCCCGCCAAGCGTCCAAGGGAGCCTACTCCTCCGCCTCGTCGCGCTGAAAGAGAACCGGACTTCGACCTCTCCGCGCTGAGCTCCGACGAGGAGGAAGAAGAGGAGGAGGAGTAAGACTTTCTTCTTGTTGTACTTACATTTCTTCGATTCTTGCTGTTTCTTGTCTTGTATCTGATCTGCTTCCCTCTGAACCTTGTTCCTTTTCAGGACTCTGGCCCAGAGAGCGGCGAAGAGGGCCAAGGTCCCCGTGGTTGTCATCGAGGACGATCCCACTGTGACAACAGAGGGCGCGTCCGAGACCACCTTGTCGGACCCGGCAATCTCTCCTCGAAGCAGCCCCCAGCGTAAGTATTTGTTCACTTCCTGTTGTGGGGCGCGCATGGGTGCTCTTTCCTTGTTGATATCTTGATTGTTGGTTTGCTTGTGTAGGAGCAGAATAGGTTCACCAGGAACAAGCAGAGGCCGCCCCTGAGGTGCTATCTGCTTCTACTACGCCGCCAAGGGGTGACTCCCCGACAAGGGAGCGCTCTCCGGCAAGGGAGAGGTCCCCGGCAAGGGGCAGTTCTCCGGCAAGGGACGGGACCAGTGATCCCCTGGTGGTGGGGCCCATGATTACAGAGCCCAGCACAGGTAATCCTTCTTGTCAGGAAACTTCCCTTGGGTTTTTCTTCTTCTGGTCTTCTTTTTGGATATTTGCTTGACTTTTTCCCCCTCTTCCTGTCTTCAGATCCTCCCTCCACGGAGCCGATGGAGACTGAGGCCACCAGCGAGGAGGACGTGCGCGGCAATACTGACGAAACTGCTACCACCGAAGAAGAGGCCGGCGCTGATGATCCTGCCGACGAAGAGGCCGCCAAGGCTGCTGGCGCTGGAGCTGGCTAGGGATCCGGTGATCGCACTGACGACCCTGGGGCCGCAGGAGCGCAGGGCGCTACGCCGACCGCTGATCCCGCCGCCACTGACACAGCGCCAAGCTCCGAAGAGCCCCAGCCCGGCGCCTACTTGAAGGCCAGCGACAGTGTCTTCATCAAGCTCCCCTGGGCGTCAAGCTCCAGGGCGCCGGTCGAGGGAGAGGCTTTTGACGGAGAAGTGCTCGCCTCCGCTGGGCTGACAGTGGTTGACGTGCCAAGCAGCAGCAGCGGCGAGTCTGAGGAGGAGCAGCTGCTCCAGAAGTTGGTGTCGCTCTACCGCGCCCGACAAGCGAAGCTGGAGTCTCGAGAAGCGCTTGTCGCGCAGGCGGGAGTGGACATAGAGAAGCATGCGGAGGAATTCCAGAGCCGCAACCAAGAGGCCCTCCGGTCCATTGCAGAGGAGAGGGCGCAGCTTGCCGAGGCGCGGAAGGCCTTCCTCCTCGAGAAGGCTGAAGCCGAAGAGCAGCAGCGGCTTGCCACCGAGGAGATGTCCCTGCGAGAAGGCGAGCTGACGCAGCGGAAGGTCAACTTGGACAGCTATGAGGAGGAGCTTGCCGCGCGGGAGGAGACACTTGGCGGGGCCCTCAAGGAAGCGAAGGATGCTGCCGCAGCTGCCGAGGCCGCCAAGAAGGAGCTGGAGGTGAAAGTGGTGCAGCTGGAGGCTGATATGAAAGCAAGGAATGAAGAGCTTGCCGCGCTCCAACGCGAGCGCGAGAAGGATGCCCTCGCCCACGGCGAGCTGCAGGGCCGCCTCCTCGAGAGGGGCAAAGAGCTGAGCGCCGCCAAGGATTCAAAGGCTGATCTGGAGCTGAAGCTGGCCACGCTGACTGAGACGCTGGACGGCGCCAAGAAACGGGAGGAGGACTTGAATGGAGAGATCAAGGCCAATGAGGCACTGCTGACGAGGGCCGCCGAAACCCAGAACACCTTCAGGGCTACTGTGGAGCTCCGGATGGAGGGCCTCGTCAACATCGCCGCAGTTATCAACGAGGAGCTGGCGCAGCTGGAATTGGAGGGCTTCGGGTACTCTTCTGATGAGAACCTCCAGCCCAGCGCCAAGCTCACTCTGTTCTTCAAGGGCGTGGCGACGGCTCTCCAGCAACTCCGGGAAAGGATCCCAAAGCAGCTGCCTGACGTGTCGCGCGCAATCTGCGCTAGAGTTCCGGAGAAGGTGTTGGTGAACGTGCTCTTCCGCAACCCGGGCCTCAACCTCACCAACGTCCTCAAGAAGCTACCGGCGGGTGCTGATCTTGAAGAGCTCAAGGCCCTTGTCGCACCCATTGTGGACAAGGTGAATGAAGTCAGGAGGGTTGATGGCGACCGCGTAGATTAGGCCGCGTGTTTTCTCCTTTTTCTTGCCGCTGCCAAACATGTTATGGGAACAATCTGTTAGAGCGCGGCAAGTTATCATTGTAATATAACTTTATTTTGGGCAGTATTTGCTATGTTATTCCCTTTTCTTGATTCCTCCCTTTGTATGTTTTTCTACCCTACGCTTTCAGGGAACTTGCCGATGTAGGCACCCTTGCCGCGAGCGCTGAGTGCGGGACATCAGCAGCTTGCAGGCGGTGTCGCTTCCGGCAAGAAACCTTGTCGCAACTAGTTGCAGCACACTTAAGTTGTTGAGCGGACTCGAAACACAGTAAGGGCGCAACTAGCTACGAGTTGGTTCCTCCGCACACAGGTTTTCCATACAAAGCGCGGTCATTCAAGGAAGATAACTTAAAAAAATTTAAAATTGATTGCGCTCAAACTTTGGCAACTTAGCTTTTCTGTCACTTGCGTCCCGGCAAGGCAATACTTTTCTTGAACGACGCCTGGTCCACACCATTATCTTTTCCTTCCCCCTCGGTGAACTTGTGGGCGAGGGAACCTTCCTTTTGAGAAAAAGAAAGAAGAGAAAATAAAGATATGGAGCCTTAAGGCTCGTTATTGCTTACCGGGAGTAAGTGCTGCACAAAGTGTCAGATAATACATGCAAAAAAGAAAAAAGCATGAATTTTGACAAGATGTGCGGAGCATATGATCTTTATTTATGCACGGGATCTGCGCCGGGCTTTGTACAAAGGGTTACATGCAACAGCGGCAAGGCTTGTACAAAAGGTGGTTGCCGGAACGGGTTCCGGCAACCACGCCTTATGGGTAAAACTTACGAAGATGCTCAATGTTCCAGGAGTTGCTCACCGGAAAGCTATCTTCGGTCTCAAGGCGGACAGTGCCAGGCCTAGTGACTCGCTTTACCCGATAAGGGCCTTCCCACTTTGGCGTCAACTTGTTGGAATTCTTGGCGGATTGAACGCGCCGAAGAACAAGGTCGCCTTCCTCGAGACTTCTGGCATTAACTTTGCGGCTATGGTAGCGGCGCAAAGCTTGCTGGTATTGAGCAGCTCGTACAGCAGCCTGAAGACGATCTTCCTCAAGGAGCAGCGCGTCATCTTGCCGCAACTGCTCTTGCTCAAGCTCATCGTAAGCGAGCACTCGAGGCGATCCGTATACGAGTTCCATGGGGAGAACTGCCTCTGCTCCATATACTAGAGCGAAAGGTGTCTGGCTAGTGGCTCGATTTGGCGTCGTTCTGATCAACCAAAGAACCACCGGAAGCTCCTCGATCTAGTTCTTTCCGCACTTGTGCAGCCTGTCGAAAGTTCTGGTCTTGAGCCCGCGCAGCACTTCAGCGTTTGCCCTCTCCGCTTGACCGTTGCTTCTCGGGTGAGCAACAGAAGCGAAACAGACCTTGGCGCCAAGATCTTGGACGTACTGCATGAAGGTGCGGCTCGTAAATTGTGTGCCATTGTCGGTGATGATCCTGTTAGGGACTCCGAAACGGCAAACAATCGACCTGAAGAACTTGACTGCTGACTGTGCTGTCACCTTCCTCACTGCTTCCACTTACGGCCACTTTGTGAACTTGTCGATTGCAACGTACAAGTACTCTAAGCCCCCGACAACTCGGGGAAAGGGGCCGAGGATGTCGAGCCCCCAGACCGAAAATGGCCAGGATAAAGGGATCGTCTGGAGAGCTTGAGCTGGCTGGTGTATCTGCTTGGAATGGAACTGGCACGCTTCACACTTGGTTACTTGTGCAGTTGCATCCTGGAGGGCTGTTGGCCAAAAGAAACCTTGCCGGAACGCTTTGCCGGCAAGTGCTCTTGTGCCAATGTGATGACCACATATGCCTCCATGTATCTCCGCCAACAGCTTCTGTCCATCTTCCCGGGGAATGCACTTCAATTTCACTCTGTTGAATCTTCTTCTGTACAGTATGTCGTCAACAAACTGGTACATACTTGATTGCCGGGCTACTCTCTCCGCTTCTTCTTGCTCTTCGGGAAGTTCTCCTGTCTGAAGGAAACGGACAATCTGCTGTGCCCATGCTTGAGCTTGTGGCTCGACAACAAGGACTAAAGGCACAAATGCTGCCGTGGGAACATCCGCTTCTACGGCAAGAACCTGAGGCCCTGCCGGAGCTTGGTGTTCCCCGGCAAGCTTGCCGAAGCAAAAATTGTCGGGAGCGTCTGCTTCAATGGAACAAACCCTAGGGCTTGTCGGAGCAGACTGCCCCTCAGCATTCTTTGTGTTGATTTTGGGGACCTTCTTGGCGGTGGCTTCGGGGAGCTCTGCCGGAAAGTAGTCACCAGAAACCAACTTCCTCTTCTTGTTCTGTCCAGTTGATGGTGTTACAGATGGTTGAGTCAGCTTGAGCACAAAAATTCCTGGTTCCACAGGTAACTTGAGTGCGGCGCACTTTGATAGGCCATCTGCAATGTCGTTCTGAGCTCTCGGAACATGTTCCATCCGTAGGCCATCAAAGTGCTCTTCTAACTTTCTCACTTCATCAATGTAGGCTTCCATCAACGGACTCTGATAATCTTTGTTAACTTGGCGGACGACAAGCTGCGAGTCACCCCTAATAATAAGCTTCTTGATCCCAAGGTCTGCCGCAATCCTGAGTCCGGCAAGCAAACCTTCATACTCGGCAGTATTGTTTGTCGCTTGCTCCTTGCGAAAATGCATCTGGACCACGTACTTGAGGTGCTCTCCGGTGGGTGCGACAAGTAGTACGCCCGCACCGGCGCCTTGCAGCGAGAAGGCTTCCTTGACGGGGATGCTCGTCTCTAGAGTTTCTTCATCAGGTGTTGGCGTCCATTGTGCTATTAATTCTGCCAATGCTCGGCTCTAGATAGTTGAAGTACTCTCAAATTTGAGGCCAAAGCTTGACAATTCCAGTGCCCACTCGACAATCCTGCCTGTTGCTTCTGGATTTTGCAATATCCTCTTCAACGGAAAGCGAGTGACAACTGTGATCTCATGTGCTTGAAAGTAATGGCGCAGCTTTCTCGAGGCCATGAGAAGGCCGAAAAGCAATTTCTGCACACCAGAGTACCTTGATCTAGCCCCCTGCAGAAGGGAACTGACAAAGTAAACTAGGCGCTGCACCATTTTCTTCTGTACCTCCTCCTGCGCAGATCCATTCTTGTCGGGACCAGAGCTTGTCGGGGAAGCCCCCTCCTTGTCGCTGGATGTGCTTGCCGCGGCCGCTAGCTCATCATCTGCCTCCCTCTCCGCTACTAACGCAGCACTAACCACTTGATTGGTTGCCGCTAGATATAGCAGCAACTTCTCTTGTGGCTTAGGTGCGACAAGTATTGGAGTGGAGGACAGGTATCTCTTCAAGTCCTGGAGCGCAGCCTCCGCTTCCGGAGTCCATTTCATTGGACCTGCCTTTTTCAATATTTTGAAAAATGACAGGGCTCGCTCCGCGGACTTAGAGATGAACCTGATGAGAGCACCTACGCAGCCGGCAAGCCTTCGCACATCCTTGACGTGCTTCGGTGCTTCGATCTGCTCAACAGCCTTGATCTTGTCGGGATTGGCTTCAATCCCCCACTGAGATACAAAGAACCCGAGAAGCTTGCCGGAGGGGACTCCAAACACACACTTCTCGGGGTTGAGTTTGAGGTTGATCTTGCGCAGATTTGCAAAGGTCTCGTCCAAATCCTGGATCAGAGTTGCTCTGTCTTTGCTCTTGACCACTATGTCATCCATGTAAGCTTCTACATTTCTGTGCAACTGTGGCTCAAAAGCTTCATGGACTACCCTTGCAAATGTTGAACCAGCATTCTTTAGTCCGAAAGGCATTCGTACAAAGCAGTATGTGCCACATGGAGTAATGAATGCGGTTTTCTCCTCATCCTCTTCTGCCATGAAGATCTGATGATATCCTGAATATGCATCAAGAAATGAAAGCAAATCACATCCTGCCGTGGAGTCGACAATCTGGTCAATGCGCGGCAAGGGAAATGGATCTTTGGGACAAGCTTTATTAACATCAGTGATGTCAATACAAAGCCTCCATTTTCCGTTCGCCTTGCGCACGACTACAGGATTGGCCAGCCACGTTGGATGGAGTACTCCTCTGACAATGCCTGTTGCTTCCAACTTCTTAATCTCTTCTGCAATGAATTCTTGGCGCTCCACTGCTTGTTTTCTGACTTTCTGCTTGACGGGCCGCGCGTGAGGACAGATGGCAAGGTGGTGCTCAATTACTCTCCTGGGAACACCGGGGATGTCAGATGGTTGCCATGCAAACACATCGACATTCGCCCGCAGGAAAGCAACGAGCGCGCTTTCCTATTTAGGATCAAGCGTTGCACTGATGGTGAAGGTACCACCAGTGCCGTCCTCCTTGGCGGCCACTTTCTTGGTCTCTGGCGGAGCTGCCTTCGCCTTCTTACACTTGCCGGTGGAGCTCGATGGTGCGTCCTCGACGGTAGCGCAGCACTCCAAAGAGGTGCGCTTGCCGGAGTGGGCATCAGAGCTCTTGTCGGACTTGGTCTTCTTCTTCCCCCCGGGAGCTTCAGCGGCAAGTGGTTTGCGATCTGCTGCGGCTGCTGCTTCCCGATAGATCTTGTTCATGCAGATAAGGGCATCTTTCTTGTTGCCAGGAACAGAGATGACACTTATCGGACCTGGCATCTTGAGTACGTTGTAGGCATAGTGACATGCTGCCATGAATTTGGCGAGCGCTGGACGGCCGAGTATCCCATTGTAGGGCAATGGGAAATCAGCAACGTCAAAGGTGACCTTCTCTGTTCTGAAGTTCAGCTCGCTGCCAAATGTTACTAGCAACGTGATCTTCCCCTTCGGCTTGCTCCTTCCCGGGTTGATTCCTTGGAATGTACCGGTCTCTTCGAGCTCGCTGTCGGGGATCTGGAGCTTCTTGAGTACCGCCGAGGAGATCAGGTTCAAGCCGGCCCCACGGTCAACCAGCATCTTTGTAACCTTGAGGTTGCGGACAGTTGGTGAAACCAACATCGGCAAGCACCCGACCGCAGTTATGCGGTCAGGGTGGTCCTCAACGTCAAAGATGATAGGCGTGCTGGACCACTTCAGAGGCTTGCGTGACTCAACTGGTGGTTCTGCCGCATTAACTTCCCGCACCCACTGTTTCAGTTGGCGGTGCGAAGTATGCAGAGAAGCACTGCCGTCAACGCACAAAACCTCTGTTGCATTCTGAAACCCCTGCTCGTCGGCCTCGTCATGTTCCATGTCTTCATCTTCATCCTTGTCGCGGCCGCGGGGAGGCCTGTCTCCTTGCCGCTGCTTGGCCTTGCCGTGGCGTCCTCCCCTGCCGGGACGCTTCTTGCCGGATCCGCCAGTACCTTCTTGGGCCTTCTCCTTGTCGCGTCGCTCGTACTCAGCTTTCTGATGCTCGACGAGCTGCTCCACTTTCTTGCAACTCTGGAGATCGTGGCCCTTGGTACGGTGGATCTTGCAGTATTGCTTGTCGGAGGCGCCCTGCTTGTCGGCGGCCGCCACAGGTTCTGCTTCCTTGGCGCCACCGCCGTTGCCGGACTGCTCGACAGCTACCACATCTTTGCCTTTCCTTCTCCTGTTGTTCCGCCGCCGGTTTTTCTTTGCCGGGGCAGCATCCTCACTGTCAGACCCCCCGGCTCCTGTGTTCTCTCCGGGGAGTTTCCTCCCTTCCTCAGCACGTGCACATCTGTCGGCCAGGGCATATAGCTCACTGACGTCCCTGATCTTGCACATCGCCATTTCCTCCCGCATCCTGCGATTACGCACGTTCTGATGGAACGCGCTGATGACCGCGGCGGGGTGTACATCTGGGATGTTGCGCTGCACTTGGCTGAATCTCTGAATGTACTTGCGCAGGGGTTCTCCTTCCTTCTCGGCGAGCAGATGAAGATCGCTCTTGTCGGTGTACTAACGTAGGGGTACCTTAGTATCCCGAACTTGTGCACGGGCAGTCGCAGCGTCCCGCGGCAAGGCCTGCCGGGCGTCCGCCAAGATCCTCCGCCATTCCTATTTTGTGCCATTCAAAAACAAAGTGCATAACTGAGAAGACAAGGCCTCGGCAAGAGAAGCTCGCCGGGAAGGACAAGGCCCTGGCAAGAGGAGCTTGCCGGGAAGGCCAACCAAGGCTTTTCAAGAGACTTGCCGCGACACGCCCCACGTCCCGGCAAGACCCGGCGAGCGACAAGCTTGCGGGTGCGACAAGACAACGACCGCGGCAAGGCGCTTGCCGCGGCGAAGCCACCGCTCTGCACCCACGCTCCAGCGCATCCGACGACGTGTCGCCCCAAGATCGTTCCTGGCGCACGTGTCGGGCGGCTGTGCAGCCAAGCGGTGCGAGGTGGCAAGTGGAGATGACGAGAAGGCCATCGTGGCGATCGGTGGCGCCCTTAACGGTCGTTTTCTGCACTATTTGGGCGACCGGACGGGCATTAAATGCCCTTGTCCCCTACCGTCAAAGTTAGGTAGGGGGCACTGTAGATAGCGGTTGTACCAACCCCTCTTTTTACTTTTTTACCCTTCTCTGCATTGCCACCTGTCGGTGACCCCTTTAGCCTATAAAAAGGAGGCCCATGCGCACGTAGAGGGGGTTCGACTCATTGTAAACTACAACACACCCACGCTCTCAAGCAAGAACAGAATAGAAACACAAAGCAGCAGTAGGAGTTTTATCTCTCCGGAGAGCTCCGAAGCTGGGTAAAAATCCCTCGCGTGCATCACCTCGATCTGCTCTTCGTGC
Source organism: Triticum timopheevii (assembly GCA_963921465.1). Classification (NCBI taxonomy): domain Eukaryota; kingdom Viridiplantae; phylum Streptophyta; class Magnoliopsida; order Poales; family Poaceae; genus Triticum; species Triticum timopheevii. The sequence continues at coordinate 440,390,735 of OY997264.1, read as the reverse complement.
GCCCTCCGCTCCCTGCTGGACCGAGAAGGGGCCCTGCCCCATAGGTGCTCGTTTCCCACGACATCTTTGGCGCACCAGGTAGGGGGCGTCGAGGTTGTGCGAACCTGATCCGGTCTTCGCGCGTGCTACATCAACATCTTCATCGACATGCCACCGAAGAGGAAGGCTTCAGAGGTGGCCGCTCCGTCCACGTCGATCCCGCCGCCGCTGGAGCAAACGGGCGGTGGGGTAGACGCCGACGGAGGAACGGGCGCCGACGGGGGGACTCACATCGTCACCAGATCAGCATTTGAGTCCTTGACGGCGTTCAGTTCCTTGACCTTCTCGGCAAGTTGAACTTGCAGATCGCCATGAGCAAGGGCATCCTTCTCGCGTTCGCGCTGGAGTACGGCAAGCTCCTCATTTTTCCCTTTCATATCAGCCTCCAGCTGCGTCACCTTCACCTCCAATTCCTTCTTGGCGGCCTCAGCAGCTGCGGCAGCATCCTTCGCTTCCTTGAGCGCCCCGCCAAGTGATTCCTCCCGTGCGACGAGCTCCTCTTCGTGGCTGTCCAGGCTAACCTTCTTCTGTGTCAGCTCACCTTCCCGCCTGGTCAGCTCCTCGGCGGCGAGCCTCTGTTGCTCCTCGGCTTCAGCCTTTTCAAGGATGAACGCCTTCTTCGCCTCGACGAGCTGCGCCCTCTCCTCCGCAATGGATCGGAGGGCCTCTTGGTTGCGGCTCTGGAGCTCCTCCGCATGCTTCTCTATATCAACTCCCGCTTGCGCGACAAGCGCTTCCCGGGACTCCAACTTTGCTTGCCGGGCGCGGTAGAGTTACACCAACTTCCGGAGCAACTGCTCCTCCTCGGACTCGCCGCTGCTACTACTTGGCGCGTCAACCACTGCCAGCCCAGCAGACGCGAGTACTTCTCCGTCAAACTCTTCTCCTTCGACCGGCGCCCTGGAGCTTGACGCCCAGGGAAGCCTGATGAAGACACCCTCGCCGGCCTTCAAGTAGGCGCCGGGCTGGGGATCCTCGGAGCCCGGCGCTGCATCAGCGGCGGAGGGGTCGGCGGTCGGTGTAGCGCCTTGCGCTCCTGCGCCCTCCGGGTCATCAGTGCGATCGCCGGACCCCTCGCCAGCTCCTGCGCCAGCAGCCTTGGCGGCCTCTTCGCCGGCGGGATCATCAGCGCCGGCCTCTTCCTCGGCAGCGGCGGCATCTTCAGTATTGCTGCGTGCGTTCTCCTCACCGGTGGCCTCAGTCTCCATCGGGTCTGTGGGAGGGGGATCTGAAGACAGGAAGAGGAAGAAAAAGTCAAGCAAAAACCAAAAAGAAGATCAGAAGAACCCAAGGGAAAATTTTCGACAAGGAGAGTTACCTGTGCTAGGCTCTGTGACCATGGGCTCCACTACCGATGGCTCACTGGTCCCGTCCCTTGCTGGGGACCTGTCCCTTGCCGGAGAGCGCTCCCTTGTCGGAGAATCGCCCCTTGGCGGCGTAGTCGAAGCAGACAGCACCTCTGGAGCGGCTTCTGGTTGCTCCTGATGGACCTGCTGTGCTCCTACACAAGAAAGTCAACAAACAAGATATCAGCAAAGAAAAGAGCACTCATGCACGCCCCACAACAGGAAGTGAACAAATACTTACGCTGGGGGCTGTGCTGGGGGCTGCTTCGAGGAGAGATTGCCGGGTCCGTCAAGGTGGTCTCGGACGCGTCCTCTGCTGTCACAGCAGGATCATCCTCGACGATAACCACGGGGACCTTGGCCCTCTTCGCCGCTCCCTCGGCCAGAGTCCTGAAATAGAATGAGGTTCAGAGAGAAGCAGATCAGATGCAAGACAAGAAACGACAAAAATCAAAGAAATACAAGTACAACAGGAAGAAAGTCTTACTCCTCCTCCTCTTCTTCCTCCTCGTCGGAGCTCAGCGCGGAGAGGTCGAAGTCCGGTACCCTCTCTTCGCGATGAGGCGGAGGAATAGGCTCCCTTGGACGCTTGGCGGAAGCTGCGGCAGGGTCAGGTGTGGCGGCTCGGGAAGACCCCGCTCCAGCTGCCGGCGCGGCTTGCGATGCTCCCGCGGCAACGGTGCTTGCCGTGGTGGAGCGTGTCCCGCGGCGCTGCGGCTGTCGGCCTGCCTGCCGCCCCGTCGTGTCTCCAGTCCTACGGAGGCGCCTTCTTGGTTGCGCTGGGGGCTCCGCCTGCGGCAAGCTGCTCGAAGATGGCTGGCCACTTGCGCCCCCGGCAGGCTCGCTCGCCTCGGCTTCGGGCTCCTCCTCGCCAACGACCCCTCCGCCAAGGTCCTCTTGGTCGGCGAGGCTTGCCGCCTCGGCTGCCTCTGCCTCCTCCAAGGTAAACCCAAACTCGCCCGCGGCGGCGGCTGCCGCCGCCTCTTCGGCCCTGGTGGCGATGTACCGCATCTCGTCGTCGGTGGTGTCGCGGGTGAGGAGCCTCTGCTCGTTGGCGTGGACTGCTACCTCCACCAGGCTGTCGAAGAATTGCCGCACGACGTCATCGGCGGGCTCCTTCCAAGTTGGGATAATCCCGTGCGAGTCGCACTCCAGCATCATTGCACGGATGCGATCAAGCTGGGAGTTGTTGCACAGCGGGATGACGCCCTGCGGCAACCTGAACCACTCCGGATGGTGGGCGTCATGCTTGAACAGCTCCTTGAGCATCCCATCCAACTCCAGAACTGTGAAGTTAAAGTTGAGGCCTGGACGCAGCCTCATGATATCTGCCGGGCCGCCAAACAGCCAGGCAGGCCTCCCCCTCTCCTACAGAGGGGCGATGCGGCGACGAAGAAAGTCCGCGCCAACGGCCCCTACTGTGAGCCCGGCAAGCCTGAGCCGCAGAATCCGGGTGGTGGCGATCTTCAGCTTGGCGTCGTCCGCCCCCAGAGCGCTCCAGTCGCCACCGCGCACTACTCGGGTTTGGCACAAATTGGTGAATGGCTGTGGATCTGAATCGACAATCCAACACCATTCAACCCTCCATTCGTCCCATTTGCTGCGAAGCTCCCCCTCCAGATACACTTCCTTCTTTCCGGCCCTCGAGATCCAGGAGACCCCGCCAGACAAGGGCTCTCCTTTCTCAACCCAGGGCATGAAATAGTGGCGGAAAAGAGCAATGTTGCGGTGGATTCCGACGAAGTTCTCGCAGAGATGCGCGAAAACCGCCATTGTCAGAACGGCGTTGGGGGTGAAGTCAAGAAGGTGGAGCCCGTATGTATTCATGACGTCACAGAAGAAATCGGAAAAGGGCGGGCAGAGCCCGCAATAGAAGAATACTGGAAAGAAATGATACCCTTTTGGGCACCGCTTCAAAGTAGAAGCTTCGGCGGAGAGCACCGGCGTGCGCGGATGCGCCCGTGTCTCTGTTGACCAGAAGAGGTAGAACTCCTCCCGCAGCGCCTTCGGGGTGAGCTCAGGGGGGAATAGTGCTCGCTCCTTGCGCAGCGCCTCGAGTCGCAGCGCCTCAGCTGACTTCTCGGCCTTCCCAGCTTTCAGAGCCATGGCGGAAGCGGTGGGGGAGGGCGGCGGCGACGAGCGGCGGAGCGTTGCTCTCCTTCGGCTTGGGAAGCGGAGGGGAGCGGCGGAGCTTTCTGAGGAAGAAACCGCAAATGGCGAAGGTGGGGGAACGGCCCCTGTTTCCTCTGCTTATAAAGAGGAGAGGCGAACGTTACGCCTTTCTTGATTTAAGAATTACCCACGATCTCTCCCACGACGCCGCGTTTGACGCGTGCCGTTACGGGAGGGTGCGGTGGGTGTGGAGTTAGATTTGGTATGGACTCAGGCCGCGTGTGCCCGTGCCCCGTTTTGGGCCTGGCCCAACAGCGCTCGGCACCGTGTATGGCCCAGGCCCGGGGGCTCCTGTCGGTGTACTAAAGTAGGGGTACCTTAGTATCCCGAACTTGTGCACGGGCAGTCGCAGCGTCCCGCGGCAAGGCCTGCCGGGCGTCCGCCAAGATCCTCCGCCATTCCTATTTTGTGCCATTCAAGAACAAAGTGCATAACTGAGAAGACAAGGCCCCGACAAGAGAAGCTCGCCGGGAAGGACAAGGCCCCGGCAAGAGGAGCTTGCCGGGAAGGCCAACCAAGGCTTTTCAAGAGACTTGCCGCGACGCGCCCCACGTCCCGGCAAGACCCGGCGAGCGACAAGCTTGCGGGTGCGACAAGACAACGACCGCGGCAAGGCGCTTGCCGCGGCGAAGCCACCGCTCTGCGCCCACGCTCCAGCGCATCCGATGACGTGTCGCCCCAAGATCGTTCCTGGCGCACGTGTCGGGCGGCTGTGCAGCCAAGCGGTGCGAGGTGGCAAGTGGAGATGACGAGAAGGCCATCGTGGCGATCGGTGGCGCCCTTAACGGTCGTTTTCTGCACTGTTTGGGTGACCGGACGGGCATTAAATGCCCTTGTCCCCTGCCGTCAGAGTTAGGTAGGGGGCACTGTAGATAGCGGTTGTACCAACCCCTCTTTTTACTTTTTTACCCCTCTCTGCATTGCCACCTGTCGGTGACCCCTTTAGCCTATAAAAAGGAGGCCCAGGCGCACGTAGAGGGGGTTCGACTCACTGGAAACTACAACACACCCACGCTCTCAAGCAAGAACAGAATAGAAACACAAAGCAGCAGTAGGAGTTTATCTCTCCGGAGAGCTCCGAAGCTGGGTAAAAATCCCTCGCGTGCATCACCTCGATCTGCTCTTCGTGCGCCCTCCGCTCCCTGCCGGACCGAGAAGGGGCCCTGCCCCATAGGTGCTCGTTTCCCACGACAGCTCTCCTGGCCATGGGGCTTGTGGCCACCTGTAAAGGCACCGACAAACTGGTGGCACAGTTCCGCCCATGAGGAGATGGAGTCGTCCAGCAAGTGCATGAGCCAGGATCTGACATTGGGCTTGAGCACCAGCGGGAAGTAGTTGGCAAGGATCTTCTCGTCGCGTCCCCCGGCAGCTTGCACCGCGATGGTGTAGATGATGAGGAACTCGGACGGATGCAACCTGCCATCATACTTCTCCGGTACATCTGGCTTGAAGTTCTTGGTACTGGGCCATTGGACTTGCCGCAGCTCACAAGTGAACGCAGGGCAACCTACCGCGTACGGCAAGTCGCCTGGTTCCACTGGCGCATGCATGTCAACAACGGGCCCAGCGCGCTGGTCTGACTGACGTCGCGCTTCTCTTCGACGCTCGATGCGGGTACGAGCGTCCTCTTGTTGTCATTCTTGAAGAACTTGGCGTTGATCGCGACGAGCTCATGGGTCTGATGACGCCGTGGAGTTGGTGTCGAGGTTGACCCGGCGAGTTAGCGATCTCGGCCTTCGGGGCGGGGAGTGCATGGTGGTTGCACCCCCACCAGTCTTGTCGCCACCGGCTTGCGCCTGGGCGTCTTGCCGCGGCTTCGATGTGCTCGGTTGCCGGGGAGTGTCGCCGTTGGCGAAGCCGATGAGGCTCTGGATGGTGGCCCTCCAATCGTCGATCTTGTCTGGCGCTGGAGGGTAATCTAAAAGCAGTTGGGCCCGGGCTAATGCTTCTTCTAGAGTCCTGGGTGGCAGCGGCGAACGGCGCGAGGAGCGAGATATGCTCGCACTTCTAACAATGTTAGAAGGAGCAGCATCTCGTCCAAGCGACCGCGCCGCGCTCGTGCCAGCATGTTGACGTGCATGCTGATCTTGAGCGTCCCGAGATCCACCAGCTTGGCCTTGACCCAACGAACGTATGGTACCGCGCATGCCATGACGTTGTCGGTCCCGCGCCTCCTGAGATGGGCGCGGTGCGTGTACGGACGCCGAGGTCTGTGCAGCCTTGTCCTTGGACCTGGCAGCATCGTGAGCCCCCTCGTCGGCGCCCATTCCTTCGCTGGCGTCTACTCCACCACCCGCTTGCTCCGGTAGCGGTGGAATCGACGCAGACGGTCCAGCCACCTCCGAAGCCTTCTTCTTTGGTGGCATGTTGAAGATGATGATGAAGAAAACGAAGATCTGGCTCGCGTGAACGCTGGATTAGGTTCACGCAACCTCGACGCCCCCTACCTGGTGCACCAAAGATGTCGTGGGAAACGAGCACCTATGGGGCAGGGCCCCTTTTCGGTCCGGCAGGGAGCGGAGGGCGCACGAAGAGCGGATCGAGGCGGAGCATGCAAGTGATTTTTACCCAGCTTCGGAGCTCTCCGGAGAGATAATACTCCTACTGCTACTTTGTGGTTGTATTATGTTCTTGCTCGAGAGCGTGGGAGTGTTGTAGTTTCGAATGAGTCGAACCCCCTCTACATTGCGCATGGGCCTCCTTTTATAGGCTAAAGGGGTCACCGACAGGTGGCAACGCAGACAGGGGTACAAATGTAAAAAGAGGGGTTGGTACAACTGCCTCTACAGTGCACCCTACCTAACTCTGACGACAGGGGACAAGAGCATTTAATGCCCGTCCGCGTCGCCCAACAGTGCAGAAAAGCGACCGTTAGGGGCGCCACCGTTCGCCACGATGGCCTTCTCGTCATCTCCACTTGCCACCTCGCACCGCTTGGCTGCACAGCTTCCCGCCACGTGCGCCTGGAATGGTCCTGCGGCGACACGTCGATGGATGCGCTGGAGCATGGGTGCAGAGCGGTGGCTTCGCCGCGGCAAGCACCTTGCCGTGGTCGTTGTCTTGTCGCGCCCGGAAGCTTGTCGCTTGCCGAGTCTTGCCGGGACGCGCGGCGCGTCGCGGCAAGTTTCTTGAAATGCCTTGGTTGGCCTTCCCGGCAAGCTCCTCTTGCCGGGGCCTCGTCCTTCCCGGCAAGCTCCTCTTGCTGGGGCTTCGTCTTCTCAGTTAAAACACTTTGTTCTTGAATGGCATTAATAGGAACTACGGAGGATCTTGGCGGGCACCCGGCAAGCCTTGCCGCGGGGCGCTGCGACTGCCCGTGCACAAGTTCGGGATACTAAGGTACCCCTACTTTTGTACACCGACAGAGTAGTCTGCAACATAAGACGTTGCAGCCTGAAACGGGTTAGCACATGGGATATGCTGGCATAGTTACACTGTAAAGCAATGATATTGCAAAAAACTATATCTACATACAATATTTGGCTGGTGGAGGCTATAAGTTTCATGGTTTTTGCATAAAGCTAGTTTTTCCCTACAACAAAGGAATAAATTCATTTAACTACTCCCATGTTGCCCATTATTTGAGAAGGTTCCTGCAACTCAAATCCCAACTAAAATATCATCATTAACCCAACATCAAAATTAATTAGAGTAACGTGTTGAGATCACATCAATAGATTCAAGTACCAGATACTCAAGATGTCCATAACCGGGGACACGGCTAACCATGATTAGTTTATACACTCTGTAGAGGTTTGCACACTTTTCCCCACAAGACTCGACCGTATCCATGATCGGATGATCGAGACATAGCCTTTCTGAAGCATCAACTATCTACTCCGGGTAGACAGTACCACCTACAACCCTCTACGTCTGCTAGTCTACCTCTTCAAGAGCTCACGCAACTTACTCAACTATGCCAGAGCTCATAATGGCTTGTGGCTGCACACGGAAGTTTCTGGCATGAATAATCTTATGATCCCTTTGAGCCTTGGTGGCATTCCATAGGATAATCACACAGGTACTCTGGAATTTCCAGAACAGACAACACTGGGTACTCCAGGTGCTTCAACCAATCCACCCAGCACTACAAAAAATACACTTCCATGATGATACGTGTTTGTCAAAGTAGGTCGCGTTTTTTGTCATGCATGTACATCCATGGCAAATTTATGACAGAATCAAGATAGTCATACCTGTGCTATCGTAGAAGTGTTCGATGACATTACCAAAATTATCATCACAGAAGTGTCCATTTCCATGACGATAAATCGCGCGTCACAGAAGTGCTTTCGTCAAGGGTGACCGACACGTGGCATCCACCGTAACGGAACGCCGTTGAGCTATCGGGTCAGGTTTTGGATTTGATAACCCGTTAACAGCCCTCACCAATGGGGATTTTCCATGTGTAAAATCATCATTGGCTGGAGGAAACATGTGTCGGCTCATCGTTGGGACAGATGTCATCCACTCATTGGACAGAAGGCGCCTATGATACGTCGACACGTGGCACGGCCAATCGAGTTTAAATGGGCCGGTCCAACTAAAGGCCCACAAGATTTTGCGGCCCATAATGGGCCGGCCCAGTTAAAGGCCCACGAGATTTTGCGGACTATAATGGGCTGGCCCAGCTAAAGGCCCACAAGATTTCGCAGGCCATAATAGGCCGGCCCAGGTAAAGGCCCACAAGATTTTTGTGTGGCATAATGGGTCGGCCCAGGTAAAGGCCCACAAAAATCTTGCGGATCATAATGGGCCGGCCCAGCTAAAGGCCCACAAGATTTCGCCGACATTAATGGGCCGGCCCAGCTGTAGGCCCACAAGATTTTGAGGACCCTAGTAGGCCGGCCCATTAACTGGCTGCCATGTTTTGGGCCAAATGCCGGCCCATAATTGATCCGGTCCATTAATGGCCTGCCACGTTCCGGGCCTAATAATGGCCCATATAAGATCCAGCCCGTTAAAAGCCTCCCACTTTCTGGGCAAAATCACGGCCCAGATCAGGTCCAACCCTTTAAGAGGCTTTGGGCTCAATTATGGCCCATATCAGATTCGGCCCGTTGACTAGACGCTATGCTTTTGGGCCCACTTGCTAAAGGCCCATTTAGTAATTTGGCCTGATATTAGTTCGGCCTGTTAAGGGCCCATTTAACATTTCGGCCCTATATTAAATTCGGCCTGTTAAAAGCCCGTCATATAGTTGGGCCTAACTACGGCCTGGTTTGCATCCGGCCTGCTCGTAGCCGATATCTGATTGGGCCAAGCAAGGATTGAGACAACTTTGGCCAGTTAAAAGCCCGTGAATTGATTCGCACAATCATGGGCTGGGGTCCATTTCGGGTTGCCGCCGGCCCATGAGCTATTTGGCACGTTTCAGGCCCAGCCTACTTCTCAGCCTCCTAAAAGCCCATTGAGTTTTCTTGCGAAAAGAGGGCCGGGGGTTACTCGTCCTACTAAAGGCCCGAATCTACTAGTGGGCTAGTTTGACGGGGCCCATGATGCGGATCATACATCGTGATTGCATGACGACCCGATTATGTACCGTAATTTTACGGTTTGGCCAGTTTACTACGAAGATAGGATATATATATATATACAGTAAAATAACTGCAGCATCGTGAATAAGAAAAAACCTAGACAATACAATAAAGAAATTACGGCATATTACATCCACTGGGCATCAAAATTCACCACTATGATAATAAAGCACAAGCAGACAGCAGATTACATACACTGGGCATCAAAGATCGCCACCAGTGCAAATAAACACGCAGACAAAATAATATACAAAACCAACAGCACTTCAATAGAGTTCAAGAAAGGTTAGCCCTGCTGGGGAGCTGCAGCGCAAGCAGCTGAGCAAGATGATGAGACTGCGCTTGTTCAACACTTATATCTTCCTTACTCTGAAAGATAAACAAGAAGACAGATGATAGGTTTTGCACATAAAAGTATCAGTGCTGACAATTCATCACATTTCTTACTGACGAATAAAGTGACACAGTTTAAAATTGCATTAACACAATATGGTATTGTTTAGGTCAAGACATGGCAGGAATTGACATTGTGAAGGAGTTGGCAGCTTCATGACACCACTGGATTACAGATCAAGAACTCATAAGTATCAATGGTTAGTGTGCTGTCAATTTATCCCATTTCAGATTGGCAAATAAAGAGGCGGTTTAAATAATAGTAGAATGATATGACATTGTTCATAGTTAAGACATTGCAGAATATGACATTGTGCTATAGTGGGTAGGTTCACCACACCACTGGATTACGGATGAAGAGCAGAAGCATACATGTACTGCAAAAGAAGATGACTTGCTCTGCATAGTTTAATTTACATGGTATGAAGAAGGAACTTGGTTGTACAACTGAAAACTTAAATTGAGAAGGACAAACTTTTGTTTATGAACTACATAATAAACTTTAAACATGCAATTTGATGCAAACACCAAAAATAAACAGCTGTTGCAGTCATGCCTAACCAAATATACACAACAAAGTTTGAAGGCTTGAGAAGGACAAACTTACATTATTGGTGAAGACAGGCTCTATAAAGCCCTTGTCCACGCTGATAGGGGGGGGGGCAATTCAAGAAGTTTAGCACATAATGTTCTTCATAAGCATTGCCTTTATTCTACATTTTGTTAAGAGTAGATATAGATGTGATAATATACGAAAAAATGGAGAATATTTAAGATAAGATGAAGAGTGATGATACATAACCAAGTAGCTATAAATGTATGTGTAGCGATACAGGCAAAAGGCACAGCCCAGAGCAATGCACAGCTAAACTTCTTCAGTACCAACCTTATGGTAAGAGTAAATATAGATCTGATGTGTAGAAAATGGAGGGCAAAGGAAAATAAGCTGCAGAGTGATGGTACATAAACAACTACCTGTCAATATAAGTACACTGATAAAGGACAACATGTACTTACAAGAACAATGAAGAGCTAAAAAAATTCATTGGCATTGGATATATTCTACACTAATGTAACCATTCATACAGATCAGATAATTTGGAGCGAACAATTGATAAGCAAGCTATCATGCATACTGCTGTCACATAATGAACCAGGTATGTATGCAAGTATAGTAATACAGGACAACAGGTACTAACAAGAGCAAAGCAGCGGGCAGCATATTTGCGATATCTTATCGTTCTTTTCAAATCGGAATTCTTCTTCGAGCTGATTTCCAGCAAAAAAGAAGTAGAAGTTCAAATTGTCATGTGATTTCATAGACAGTACCTCATCCTAGGAATGATACCAGTGCATAACAAGGTTTTTCCATTCAATGTCTTCTGAATTTAGCACAGCAGACTTCACCGGAAATTCGTTTATAGACTTGCCATCAAAGTGTGATTTCCTCAGGTAACACCGATACTGCTGCAATGCTTCCTTGAAAAGCACAAGCAAGCTTTGCTCGTCATGACTATCCAGATTGACCCTCACCTAGTTACAACAATGTAATTTAAATCATTGATGTGTTCGATCAGCAGAAAACAGGAAAATAATAACCATGAATAATAGCACTTACACGTAAGTTGGACAGGAAGATGTGAAAATGGTGTTTGTCTTCACTATAATCTTCCCATGATGGGAATATATGCACGTAGTCCCTAACAACATTGAAAGCATTGTCTTTTAAACTGGGAATAAATGGAATGCGGTTCCAATCTGCAGGAATTGTCCGTCTCTGCAGTTGGGATAGGTCTTCGGCCGGTGGACTTGCTGTACTTTTTGCTGGAGTGGGATTTTTTTGTGGTACGGCTGGTGCTATGGCAAATGAAATCGGTATACCTTTTCCTGGAGTGCAGGTCCTGTGTGGTGGGGCTAGTGGTGTGGCCAGTGAAGTATGGGTACAATCTGCTGGAGTCGGTCCTATGTTTTGTGTCACTGGTTGTACAGCCAATATAAGTGGGGTGCTGTCTGATTTCTCCGGCACCACCATGTTTTTCAAGGACTTTGCTGGTGCTCCTTCAGGTTCGGCAATCACCCTCTTCCTTTTTGATGTCTGATGCACAAGAACAACATTTGAGTGAAAAAACATGGTATGACGACAGATGAAATATGTATTGATAATGGATGGGCATGGCATCTCGAGTTATATGATGAATAAACTAAGCAGATGGTGGTGCAACAAAGTAGAAGAAATGCAAGACAACATATGCAAGATACGCGCAATCAATAAAACCTTGCCAAATTAGAACAGGCACCTTGATGGGTGAATAGGACAGGCCATCTGCCTTTGACTCCTCGAGGTTAGAATAGTCATTAGAATGATATTCTGAACAAGAATCAACAGGTGGGGAGCGTACGAGTTTCATTGCTTCTAAAATGGCACTCAATGCCTTGGTGCCAATTTTGTAAGTCATTGCAGTGTTCCACAATATTCTTCTGACTCGCGGATTCTGATATTCACTGTAATTGCGTATAATATTTGAGAACCATGAAAACATAAATAGTTCACTACTAGGAAAAGGGCTATAGATAGGATTGACACTAATGGCGCACCAGGGAAGTAGTGCGCCACTACTATATACAAATGGCGCACCAGTTGGTGAAGCGCCATTAGTGTGGAAGACACTAATGGCGCACTACACAAAAGGTGCGCCACTAGTGATAATTTTTTTTATTTTTACATACATACTAATGGCGCATCCGACCGAAATGCGCCATTACTAGTTCTAACTAGTAATGGCGCACCAGACAAGGAGTGCGCCACTCCACCTATTCCCCTCCCTACCTTCCCCCCCACACGACCTAATTTGCCCCCTCCGCCCCAACCGTACGCCGCCGCCGCGCCTGCACGCCCCCTCCGTCCCCTGCCGCGCCGCCCTGACCCCCGCCGGAATAACCCCCCCCCCCCCCCCCCCCCCCCCGCCGACCCCGACCCCTCCAGCGACCGGCCGCACCCGCCCAGGTACCTCTCCTCCTTCCTCCTTCCTCCCTCTCCACCCTTCCTCCCCATTCCCTCCCTCCCTCCCCATCCGCCGCGCCCTCCACCTCCCCTCCGCCCTCCTCCCCGCCGTCAGCCCCGCCCCCAAGTCCGAAGCTCCCCGCCTCCCCACTGTCCTAGCACCCACGGCGACGACACGAGGCCTCGCGCCCCCGCAGCACCGTCATCTCTGCTCCGGCTTTGAGCCTCCTTCCCTCTCCAGATGGAGCGCTGCCGGACCTCCGCTCGGCCGCCGCAGCCGCAGCCCGCTCCCGCCCCGGCCCAACCCCAGGTGTGGCGCCGATCCACCCGCCAACTCACTAGCCTGCTCACGCACGTGCCGCCTTCTCTAGCTAGGGTTCCGGCATGGCACCGCATGTTTTCACGCGATTCGCAGCAGCGCGCTCTGCCGACTAAGCCCGGGCGTGCCATGGCGGCCGTCAGTTGCTCGACTGGGCCGAAATGTCTTGCCTGCGTTTGTGATGTGCTGATGGGGATTCGTGAAGAATTTTGATTGGAGAATCCTCACGCAACCATGCGCATGTATTCAGTAGCATAGCCATGGCCGGAGGAATCGCCCCTTTCGTTCTGTTACTTGTGGCAGGACCCAAGGGCCAAGGGTAGCTGTGTGGTTCCAATGTTAGGTTCAGAAAATTCAGAAATTGTTTGCTGAATGAAGTTTCTGAACAAGGACAGGATTTTTAGATCGTTGTACAAACAACCTCTCAGTTAACCATCTGCTGATTTTTTTGATATCCAGATGCTAAATTGGATCTTAATGGCTTCGCTGGGTGTCGCATCGCAGGTCGTATAACAACATGTGTATAAATGCGGTGAAACGGAAAATGTTTGAGATATGTGTATACAAAGCAATATCATAGGCGGGTGCTAGGACAACATCAAAGATGTTTGCAGGATTTATTCTATTGTCCTGTATTACAAATGTTTCCCTTTTGAATTTACCATTGAAAGATCTTAGTTTTGACCGCAATTTTTCCCTATACATTCGTTTCCAGATGACCAATCTTTCCCTGTTTGTGTTTCTGCGTAACAGGTTCGATCGCAGTTCGAGAAAAATTGAGGCGTTTGGTGGCTCCAAGACAGTGATACAGGTATATACATGTGCTCTGCTTTCATGTTGATGCACTTGCTCCTTTCTTACATATTTATGCCTAACGAACGCGGTCATCAAGTCTATTTCCATGTTATTGCTAGTAGTAACCTGACAGCACAACCATACTTAGACCTTCAGAAGGTCAATCTTCAGTTTACTTGACTTTTGAGCCTGCTAGTAGTTTATTTCCATGAGTTACTTTTGAGCCTCCCCACCGTCCGCCTCGCCGCCACCCGCCGTGCTCCCCCTCCAAAGCCAATTAAGAACAGAAACGGTTCAATGCAATGTACTCTTCGGAAAAGAAACGGTGCATGTTTGATTTCACTTACTATTGATATACACTTTGTTGTATCTCATGATGCATTAAGAACAGAAACGGTCCAAAGCCTATTAAGAACAGAAACGGTTCAATGCATTAAGAAGCATATACAGTATGAAAATATATCTCATGATGTATCTATTGATATACACTTGGTATTCTAAAATTCTAATGAGTCAATCTCAAGGGCCACCACAGTAGAATACAATTTAGTTGGAATATACTTAATGCAGCAGGAGAGCAGCACTGACCAGTCTAGCTTGAACATTGCATTGAAGTGATTTTTGGTGTCAAATCACTCAAGCAGTAACTGAATTTTCAAACTGAACTTGACATAATACTATTCAGTTAATTTGCTTGGACAGTAGTATGTATGCTCATCACTTTATGTATGGTGCTATGCCCTGTTATCTCTATTCAGTTGACTAATGAAGCACTAGGCTCATCCATGGTACAAGTTAACCTGTGAACACTTGAAATTAGTCAGGACATCCCGTACTGATAGATGTAAATTGTGTCCAGTAGGCTTTGAAGCACCGGTTTTTCCTGTTTCTAACTCTGAATCTGATATAAACCATACGGTTGGCATAAGTGATCTTTTGTATATGTGCTGATGCTTTGTTAATATAAAGCTATAGATGATGTTGTACTTGTGATGATGCTACTTGTGATCTTCTGAAATGACCCATTGGCGACTTCATTACGCGGGGATAATGATATTGTAGGTACCCTGAGAGGCCCTTGAGTTTGCCGGAATTTCGATTAACTTTCATTCCGGCAAATTCGGGTACTCCATATGTCCTATTTTCAGCAAAGGTAATGCCGAAATTTTCCGTGAATTTTAGCATGACTTTTCTAAAAATAGGACATTTGGGGTACTTGCGACTAATGCCTGTTATCATGCATGTTTTATGATCTGTTGTAAGGGTACTAATTGGTCTCTTCTGCTGCTTATCAGAGATGGCGGGAAGTAGCCACCGCCGCTCTGTGACACTGCAGTACGAGTTGGATGCTTCCGAGTTCTTCACTATCATACTTGAGACTTCAGTATCATCCATGACACAGGTATATAAAACGAGAGATCTCCCCTTCACCCAACTACTTATGATATCTGTTGTTTGCTACATCACTCATTGTCCCAAACTGCAGATGCTGCCTGACAGTTTTATGAACATGCTGATGGGTGAAGATCTGCCAAATAATATGAAGCTGCTTAGTTTCCTATAGGTTAGCTTCATTTTTACCTAAGTTGGCTCTAATATGCTAACTTAGAGCTTATATGCTTAGTTTCCTATAGGTTAGCTCCAAAATAACTTATGTTAGCACAAAATGATCAAGTTTACATAATAAGCTTATAGTCTTTTTCTTACTCTTCTTCTTTTCCAAAATGACATAGGTTAGCTTCATTTTACCTAAGTTGGCTCTAATATACTAACTTAGAGCTTATATGCTTAGTTTCCTATAGGTTAGCTCCAAAATAACTTATGTTAGCACAAAATGATCAAGTTTACATAATAAGCTTATAGTCTTCTTCTTATTCTTCTTCTTTTCCAAAATTCTTCTTATTCTTCTTCTAGTGTTCTTCTTCTTCTAGTATTCTTCTAGTCTTCTTCTTTTTCTTCTTCTAACTTCTTGTTTATCATTTTGCAGATTTGATTTAATTCACGGAAGCTTGCATGGATGGAGTGCTTCTTTTCCATTTGTGTTTTTACTTTGTATCAATGTGAAACTTTTGTGAATTGATGGATAACGGTGTTGGATGAACAACGTGAAACTTTTGTAATATGTAACGATGGAACTATGTGTTGGCTATGTATGTATATATGATGGAACTTGTGTGTTGGCTATGTATGTATATATGATGGAACTTGTGCGTTGGCTATGATTCTTATATGGATGCTTGTTGTATATATATGTGTTGGATATCTCATAGGTGAAATAGTGACCTGAGATTAAGAAAAAAAAAAATAAAAAAATTGTTACTAATGGCGCACTACCATGTGGTGCGCCATTAGTATAGAAGACACTAGTGGCGCACTGTGGGCAAAACTAATGGTGCACTGCATGGTGCGCCATTAGTATACCACTGGTGCGCCATTAGTAAAAAATACTAGTGGCGTGATACTAATGGCGCACCGGTAGTGCGCCATTAGTAGGCAAAATCGGTGCGCCATTAGTAGGCCTTTTCCTAGTAGTAGTTGTGAGATTATCTTTGTAATGCAGATGATATTCTAATATAGGGGCGCCCCTGTAAACACTTATGTGCTATCACTGGAATCTGATGAGAGAGCTCATGTGTGCTGTAATATCGTGCGTGCATTTATATAATCTGGCACAAGTACACAAAAAAATAGGCTCCAGAAGTAAGGATAGCTGGCAGATGATAGGTTCATAATATACTGTATAGATAGTTTATTGCCAAACCATGATAACAAGAGCAGACAGCAACTAGGCAGATCATAGTGTACATAACAGGGGTACACCATAACCACGATATATAAATCGGGAAAGTGGAACTGGCTTGAAAATACGTTGTTGTATTGCCGCTAGTAATTGAAAGCCTATCGATCACGTACAGGCCAGCACTATCGAACATGGTAAAGAAGAGCAAGCAGATTTGGATAATAAAATGTTGGTTGCACCGTGCCCACACATGATGAACCAGAGCGCATTAAGAATGCAACTCCTAGTTGTCTCTCGACCATTTCAGGCAGTTGGATGAGGATCCTACGTCTCCTAACCCTTCTTCTTCCTCGTCTCTGATTCTTCCCATACAGAACACCACACGGGCCGCCGGCCGGACCACCAGCCCCCACCGCCTGTATTCCTCCTCCACCCCCACCCCCCACCCGCGTCGAGTTTTCTTTGTTCGGAGAGGCCCCACAACCACCCGAGCCCATTGGACCGCACCGGCGAACTCCGGCGAGCTCTGAAAAATCGACTGACCCAATTTTGAAATTTAGTCTACTGTGATTTAACTAGTGTGGAATATAAAAGGGGAAAACCATAAGCATTGGGAGTATAGTGTTGAGCATGCCATGGCGGATCTGAAGGTGCAAACCGGACGAAGGCAACTTCGCAACCAAGACAAGAAATCAGAGTAAAGCAGTGGCGATCTATTTTCTTGCCGCGATAAGTAAGTTGAGCAGATACGAAAGAGTACCGCCTTTGGTGCGGTGCCGTGTACGCATCTGGTGAGAATTTGATGGTGCTGCGGTAGCGATGGCTGCGGCAGCGTGGAAGTAGATCTAGGAGAGTAGACGATGGCGGCGGGGCGTGGTGGACGAGATGGTCGTAGGAGCGGCGCCGGCAAGGTGGACGACGGCGGGGATGAAGCGAGAGGACGGGATGCAAGGATCCCGGTCCAAAGGCATGGATGAGACCACTTTATGTTGAAATCCGATGTATGCATTCCTCGCTAACTGTCTCCAATTAATGTGTGTTTCATGCGGGTTTTTTTAACTTCTCAAACATGTATAATGTGTTTCACACATGCAACATATAGTGTAATCCCGTTTAGACATTAATTGCATATAAACCATGCATTGTTTGTAATTGAAGAATCTATGGATCACCAATATTGATAAACTATATAACATTACCCTTGTGCCCAAATTCAAATGAATATGCATGTCTGATACACCAATTTGCGTTATGATATTATCGATGTCGTGATCTCCAGCTTAAATATTTGAATCCCCTTTAATCCAGATATTCGTCTCATATAGCTATCACTCATGCTTATATAGGACTATCTCTCTGGACCTATACGCGTTCATCGTCTCTCAGGCATCTCTCGTGCTACCTGTATGTCGACAATGATCTTTTATCTTCGTAACACACTGACGGTACTCTCTCCCTCAACCTTCATCACTCTATCTCTCTCTAAATATATCTCGCTCCCTTCTATGTGACTCTAGCTATGATTCTCCATGTGGAATCTCTTTCTCTCACACAAACACAAAACTTTGTCTCCCGGGGTCTCATTTCTCTCAACTATTCCCATGTGTGCCACTCTCACACCCCTCATACAGAGATGTCTTTCGCTCCTTAGATATGAGAACCTATGACTCTTCCTCTTCTATATCTCTTTCTCACACACAAACACAAAATCTGTCTCCCAGGGTCTCATATTTCTCCATTGTTCTCTTGTATGTCGCTCAAACACACCATCTCTCCCTAGAGATACCTTGCGTTCCCTCATATGTCTCTCTAGCTATCACTCTCGTTGTGAAATATCTTTCTCTCTCACAGACACAAAACTCCGTCTCTCCGGATCTCATTTCTCTCTAATATTTGTTTGTATGTGACTCACATGCACCCTCTCTCTATCTCTCTCACACCCACACACATAACCCAGCTTTCTGATCCACTCGACTCCTATCTCTAGTGCACACTAGCTAGCATCTTTATCTTTCTATTTATCGGTTTCTCCATCAACCTTATTTCTTGCCCTCACTCTTGATTCCTATCATGCACACTACATATGTTTCTCTCTACATGCAGTCAAGTGCCCTCTCACACACATATATAACTTCACCCTTTGAACCACCTGACGGTCATCTCCGACACCCAAACTAACGGATGTATCTCTAGCTAGCATCTCCATCTCTGTATCTATCTGTAGTTTCTCCGTCAACATTTCTTTCACGCAAGATGTCTCTCTACCTTTGTACCCACACTATATATGTCTATCCATACATATGCATTTATAGGTTGATCTCTTTTGCACAATCATTGCGCCTCACCACCTCTACTCGCCATAGATGCATGCTCCAGCCCACGCCACTATGTCCTAAAGACAAAAACACATGCTCAATTGTCGGGCCTTCTTCCCTGCATTCTCACATGCATGCATATTGTCATACCGATCCGTCTCTCCCATGTTGTTGATCTTAGGACTTATGTCTTCTTTCTTTTATCTTGATCATGCGCGCGCGCACACACACACAACCCACGTATACATGTATACCTCTCACACGTGCACGTTCAAGGTCTCTATGTCTCCATACGTAGTTAATTACCCTCAATCCTAACGCCACATCGAATCGTTCTCATCTTTTGTGCGCATAACTTCCGCCTGGATGGGAAAAACACACACTCACACTTAACAATCTCCTTCTAGCTACCCCCCGCCCCGCGCGCCTCTCACTCTTCCCCTATATCCCCGAAACCAATAAGACCATCCCTTTGTTTAATACCCGGCTACATGCACCATCGATATATAGTAGTCTTCCGTGGTGTCTCTCGAACAAACACATTCTCTCGATGTCGACTCCTCTCACGCGCACGCACCTTCTCTTCCCTCCTACGAGCATTTTCTCTCTCGCACCCCATCGTTGGTGGCCTCTGCCATACACATCACCTCTCTATGATGAAGCCATGCACACTTAAATTACATCCTCCACAGAGGACCCCGCGACACACACACACACACACACACACACATACACGCATGCATGACCCCCCCCCCCCACACACACACTAAGACTCCATCTCTCTCTCTCTCACACACATACACAAACACACACACACACGCACGCACCCCCCCCCACACACACTTAGACTCCATCTCTCTCTCTCTCTCACACACACACACACACACTAACTAAGACTTCATCTCTCTCTCTCCTCTCTCTCTCTCTCACACACACACACACAAACACACACACACACACCACACACACTAAGACTCCATCTCACACACACATGCTCTAGGCAGAGCATTTGTTCCTACCACCCTTCATCCAACCTTACCCGTATGATAAACAACCACCTTTATTTACTTGCATAACATGGACAAATTCCACTTTACTTTAGTAGTCAGCAAACTTATCATCTGTATACCCTTATAAAAAAACGAGTTGGCGATGATGGTGTGCCTGCCATCTTGTAATACAGATCGTATGATCTATATCTGACGGATAGGAAGCAAACTATGATAATTTTACAAAAGATACCTGCACCTCTCTCCACATCATTATCTCTCGCAACCTCATTGCTCAGCAATTAAAAAAGGAATGAGTCTCTGGAACAATCTAGCATGCATGGTGTCCGCTGCCGCCTGCCGGCGCTGTCCATCCCCATGCCTCCGCCCATTCCGACAACCAGTCACCACCACGCTCCACTCCTCCTCGCCTTATCTCTCATCTTTCATTTTTTCGATGACATTCTCGAGATATCAGTTTTCCGATAAAATTCTCAAGATATCATTAGTTTTTACACATGGGATTACTCTTGCATGGGTCAATCACAATAGATGTTTTGTAAAAAAATGCATATTGATGTTCCGTGCAATGCACGAGAATCTTGCTTGTAATTATATAACGCAAATCACGAGCAGTAATTGACATTTTTTTGACACAACCACGTTAACATGGCCACGTAAATCACGAGCAGGAAGGAGAAGGGAAGCGGGCTGTGGAGTAACGTTTTTCACCACAATTTCTTAGGAAACTGAGTGCAATAATTGAGTAGTTTTGCAAACTACCATTACTACTACACCTGAAACGGTTCAAAACCCATACTCCCTTGCCAGTGCGCGCTTCCCACGTGAAACGGTCAGCGTCGCCCTGGAGCGTCAGTGCCGCATTAATGCCCGGCCAGAGCGGAGGCGACCTCTCACGGGCGCCGGCTTTGAAGTGGCGCGACGGCTGAGAGAGCGCCGCTTCCCGGTGCACGCGTCTGCTCCGCGTCGAGACTGGCCATAGGCCCTGTTTGGATCCATGGGTTAGAGTTAGTTTGAGCTAGTTGGGGCTCAAATAGCCCTAAAGTATCCAAGCATGAGGGTTTAAATTGGAGGAAGTTGCACCGAACCCACCAAAAAAACTATCCCACCCAAGAGGTGCTAACTAGAGATAGTTCTCATTGGGACCACTGAAAATCACTTTTCTCTCTCCATGAAGTGCATTTATTGTCAATCTAACCCTGTCACCCAAACACCTCTTTGGCTACAGTTAGTTTAGGGTTAGTCATGAGTTAGACTAACCTCTAGCTAAGTTAGAGTATCAAACATGAGCAGTATAGGACATGCAAGTTGCTCAAAGCATACAGGCAAATTCGTACGTGAAAGGATTTTTTCTTTTTGAAAACGGAACGTGAAAGGAATTTTTTTAGAATGCTCTTGGCTTGTCGCTAACATGTGATAGTTAATCGACCTCAATAGACGGCAGAAACGGCAGCCCGCCGCACTTTGATAGAGACGAGGAGGGAGAAGCGATACATGCTGCTGGATTACTAGAGATAGGTGTTGCACGGAAGCCAAGAAATATGGTGATAGTGTGGGTTAGCCATGTACTAGTATGATGTAACTACACTGGGCTGCCATGTTTCGTACTCTTCCAGTCCACTTCGGAGATGATTGGTTAATTTTATATCGCTGAATAATATTAAATATTATGAGTGCAGACGCTCCACCACGAGGTTCCTTGCTCCTTCTCGGTCGTCCGGAATCTATGTTCTTCCACTCTATTTTTTTACGTGAGCTTTGTTCATCCTTTTGCCAACACGCGAGACATCTAGCATCAAGGCGCACGTGTTATGCAACGATCGTTCCATCTATATGAAAACACGTGGCACTGGAACTACGAGACGGACATGTACCCAGGAGTGGACGTATGAACCTGAGTAATGTAGTGCAGTAAGTGAAGTAGAAAGGCACAAATGGTATGAACATGCATGGCATACAGGGTGTGTTTGGTTGCGTTCTTGTCTCAGCATAGTTGTTCCCTCTTCATGCATGCTCAACTCAACACCCCTCTTCATGCATGCTCTCTTCATGCATGCTTCTAGTATATTTGTGCTAAACTAGTGTGGACTCATGCACCCTCCATACACTCTACCAAACACCCAAAAGTAGGTCGAGAAGGGAACTCTTGGGCGGCATTTTTCTCTTAGTACATACTACCACTAAATATTGTACGTGCAATGCACGGTGATGTTATGGAGTACGTGCCTAAGTACTCTACTACTACTATATTAGTTGGAGGAACATATTAACTTTTATATTTGTTTACGTGTATGCCCCGAGACCTTCCAACTAGATGTGTCTTTCTCTCCAGGTCACACTTTGTATCATTCATACAACTAATTACTACTACATGTGGTCTCCACCCCAGAAGTGGAAGAAGTGGAGACACTCTACCACGCTGTTTTTTTACGCTGGGCTCTACCACGCTGTTCATGTCCCTCTCCTTTTGCTGACGTGTGGGACATCCAGCACGTGCCGTGTTTGGCACCCTTCGTCGTAAGAGTTGAAACGCTAGCATTCATCAGAAATAAAAAATAATTATAAATCGGCAGTGATACTATTTTTTTGCGAACCAATCAGCAGTGATACTATACCACGCGGTTTCCTTGCTCCTTGATATCGGAAAGAATACTTCCGCGCCAACATGTGGGACGTCGACCATCCTGGTCCACTTGCCATGCACGCAGAACTCCAAGGGAGAGTCACCCAGGTCGTCGCGCCACAGTAACAATGACTAATGAGCTGTCAAATCACAGGCCCACTTCCCACTTTGAAGTTGCTCGGACGAAGGAACCATCATGACTTCGTTGAATTCCGCTTCTTGAAGAAAACTACTGTACCAGCAGTATTGCAAGCTACAGTATTTACTCCAACAGAGGCCTCCTTTCATTCATAGGACACGAATATGAAAATCATAGGAAGTGAGATGACATGCTTCTCAATTCCTATAGAGAAAGAGATGCCATTTGATGCATAGGATAGGAATTTTTCCATTTAGTCTAGGCTAATGTACTGGTAATTTGCTCTAAAAACTACAGTAGTAACTAGTAGTACTAGTACATGCTTGTACTCAGACACAGACACACACACACTAACTACTAGTACTACTACTTCTCTCATGCTGGCCAGATGCCGTCGTTCTCCTTCCCGGCTTTGTCGGCGACACCCCACCGTGCTTGGATCTCCGCCGACCTCTCTGCAGCAGCGCGTGCGTCCTTTTCTTTCTTGCGATGGCGGGCCTCTCTTTTCTTGAGTGCTTTCTGACTTTTCCGCTCCCTCTGTGCGGCTTTGGCCGCCTCTTGCTCTACCGCCCATTCGGCCTTGGCATCTTCAAATTCCTCCCACATAGTTACTCGGGACGGCGGGATGCCATCGCTTCCCTACCATTTTGTGTGCGTTCGTGGGCGACGAGGAACTCGGCGCGGCGGGATGCCATTACTGCCTTACCGGTTAGCGTGCGGCGCGGTGGCATGAATGACGCTTGGTGAGAGCTCTGGGGTGGAGTGGCCGGACAACCATATAGTGCATTGGTTTGTCAAGAGCTCAAGGACAGAAGATGAAGCAAATTAGGTTTCCCCTTCAATCTTGGTCATTTATTACCGAGTAAAATGCATTGGCAGTCATCGAACTTGTATTGATAGCTCACTTTGCTCATTGTATGCGTGATATGGTGATTATACGATCGCTGGCTCAGCGTATAGCTCCGTATTTGTATGGTTGACCAGTCAAACAGTCCGCATGCGCCTCAAACGGTCACCGTATCTCCAGAATGTCAATGCTGCATTCACTGGACTTAACTGCAGGTGCAATAGGTGTGTCACTGACATGCGGGCCAAACGCCCGTTGGGCCCACATGTCAGACACCCAAACGCATCTGCAGTTAAGTCACTGAAGCAGCGTCCGCATTCACGCCCGACGAACCTACTCCGGCGCCAGTTGTCCATCCGTCTACCGCGGCTCATTGCCATTCACCCGCTATATTAACTTGAGCCCCAGCTCCCAGCCATAGCCAAAGACCCACACTTATTCTCCTCCGGTCCCTTCCTTCTGTCGGCACCACTTCAACCATGGCCTCCTGGCGCTCCGAAGCTCTCTTGGACGTACTGTCGCTGGAGCAGACGAGGGACATCGGCGGCTCCGCTCTGGGCGCGCTCCAAAGCTCTCTTCGACGTACTGTCACGGGAGCAAACGAAGGAGATCGCCGGCACCCCCCGGGCCGCCCTCCGCCGCCATGACCATGAAGTCGGCGCGCGTGCGCGGGCGCAGCCCGCAGCAAGGAAGAGTAGTACACGGTAGGTCTCCGTCGCTCTGGTCCCGGGAAGGCCACCGCTACTCCACTCAGTCAATGCCAAGCTTGGTGGGGTAAACATCGGTGGCCGATTAGCCGCTTGACGGCGACGTGGAGGCAGAAATCTTCATAACCTTGTGCTCCGGCCGGAGGAGGAGGTTATCGAGGCAGATGAGGAGGAGGCAAAGTCAATGGCCGGCTTTCTCGGGTTCATGGCCGGACATGGTGGTCGGGCGCCAGCGATCGTTTAGATTAGGTTTACAGTAGGTTTAGTATGGTTTGTGCAAAATATGTAATGAATTTCGTCCAGTTTGTAGGAAAAGTTTTTGAAATGTAATGAATTTCATCCGGTTAATTTGAAATTTGCTTTGTTTGCAGGAATTTTGTCCGGTTAGTTCATATAGTTGTCGAAAGGTATGCGGGCAGCATCGGATGGCATCCATCAGTGTCCTCGGACAGATGCCGGTGTAAATTTGTGGGCCAGCGCTGGAGATGCCCTAACTATCATGCTATAATCGCTAAAAATCCTCCATTATTTGGCAGGGAACAGTTATCCCTCGATCAAAATCAGATCCGCGGTGTTTCGCACTCCTCCCACGTACGAGTGTAAACTCTTGCTACATAAAAATGGAGCAAGTGGACGGCACTGTAGCACGTCATATCACTCGAACTAGCCCGCCTAATGAGCGGGAAAGCACTACCCTCGTCATTTTGTTCTGGATTTCTATCGATCGATCGCGCAAAAATGATACGCTTCACAAGTTCTAAAGGAAAAGGCGGCACACTTACGACTCGTACGCGTCGCAACCCCGACAGTCCGGCTCGCACGTTGCTCACCAGAGGGGACACGCGTTGTCTTGCAATTTCATTGACATGTGGGACCATAATTGAATAAACCGTCGATAGCCGAAATCTAATCACTCCGCGGGCGTCGACTGAGAAGAGAGAAACGGGGGAGGGAGAAGAGATCGCCCGCCCGCCGCGCATGGACTCAAGAAATATATGGTGATAATGTGAGGTGGGCCATGCTAGAGTCCGGACTGCTTCCGGAACCCGCTCTCACTGCCCTGGCCCCTCAAGATGCCAGCTGCCCGCTGCATGCATGCAAGTAGTCCCCGGTTATGTGGAGGAGAGAGAGGCATTGACAAAGTCAAGGAGTAACAGTGGAGACAATAGCTCTCATCAAAATAAACAATGAATACTCGTTGCTCGTCCTCTATATCGGAAAGAATACTTTCGTTCGCCGACATGTGGGACGTCGACCATCCTTGTCCACCTACCATGCACAAAATTATCCTAGTCTACCCAGGTCGTATCGCAGGCCCAACCTTTCCCACTGTAAGTTGTTCGGACGAAGGAACCATCATGACTTCGTTGAATTCCGCTTCTTCAAGAAAACTTACTGTACCCGCAATACTACTACCACACACAAAGACTGGACGACACTGTACCACGTCATATCACTGAAACCCAGTAGGCCAAACTAGCCCGCCTAGGTCATCTATTTTGGAATGGAGGGAGTACGTCTCTGCACTGCTATGATTTTGTGTTGCACGTTCTCTGTACTTTTGCTACGATTTTCCTACCCTATGAACCAAATGAGGCCTGAATGTATGTCGACTATTGTCTGATCGATCGCTAAGCCTACAATTTTAGGAGCTAGGGCTATTGGTCGATCGACGAGGGATAAGTATAAGCATACCACGAGCTCATCAGCCTCAACGTTTCACTTTGGTGAGTATTTTGCAAGTACTATAGCTCGCACAGTAGCTAGCCTACTAACACCAAGAATCATCAAACAAGCCTTGCTGATATGATAAACAGTTCAAACTTACATCTAAGCATGCCATATATTACATCAAAAGCTGGTGAGGATACATCTGTTTCCATAACTCAGAGAGGGTTCCATGATTCATCACATGATTCACTATCAAACAAAAGTAGCAAGATCCGCCCACACAAGACAGTGCACTAGCCCTAAGATGGTTTCACTTTGGCGACCAACTATTTCTTGTCATCGATCTCTCGGGCAATGACCAAAGCATGGACAGTGGCATGGGAATCGATTTCTGGGGCGATGTCCACAGGATTGACCGCGACATCGGAATCGATCTCTGGGGCGATGTCCACAGGATGGACAGCAGCATCGGAATCAATCTCCGGGGCGATGCCAACAGGGCAGGCCACGACATCGAAATCATCAAGGACAACCACCGGCACCTGCACAACACTAACATATTAGCAAGCACATTGCAAGTAATCAAAAAGCAAGCACATTGCAAATAATCAAAAACCACAACTATGGTAATAAGCCATTATTTTTTACCTTGTGCAGCTCACCGGGTGAACTCATCCCTCCGGGGGCCATCTCCTCGTCCTCGATGGGGGCCATCACCTTGCCAGGATAATACTGCTTCTCAACGCCGACTATCTCCTCAAACTCGGTCTTGAGCCTCACATAGGTGGCAATCAGAGCTCCTTGGGTAGGCACGGTGGGCCCTTGCTGTTCTTCCAACTTTCTTTGAGGAGTTCATCCGCCAACGTCCTCAACTCTTTGGCCAGTGCTTGTTTCTTGGAGTTCTTCGTCTCCACGGGTTGGCCCGCCAACATGGTCAACTCGTTGGTCGGTGCTCGCTTCCTGGAGATCGCTGTCTCCAGTGGGTTGTCCGCCGGCAACTCTTTGCCTAGTGCTCCAGGATCCATCAATGAACTGACAAACAAAAAGCAATCCAAAGGAAACCACAATCGCAATGAAAACGGGAAAATAATAGGATGTGAGAATCGGCCGGTGCTTCGCAAAAAGAAGATTATTGGAATGAAAATATAGCAGCATAACTGATTCGCCCACCTTTCCTTCGTCGGTAGAGAAGAAAAATGGCAGAAGTGAGTAGCCTGGAGTGAGGTTTTCTTCAAGAGAGGGAAGAAAGGGCTTGAATAAGCGTTCCAATGAAATGATGGTTGCTTCGTCCAGTCCAACTTGGAGGCCACCTTACCACTGCTAGTAAAGGTGTGGGTTTTGTGATATGACGGGTCATGACGGCCACACCGGGGTGACAGGTGAGTCTCGACTGTAGCACCTTGCTGTGATTTGGTGGATGGCATGCGGGCCCGGATGCTTTGAAATGTCATTAACTTGATTTTAGTCTCTTTAGTATTTGGATCCAAGCATGGATGAGGCTAACAAGTTTTAGTCCCACTAATTTTAGTCATGAGACTAAAACGTATCCAAGCACTCTCTCAATATTGTACGCTGCGACCAAGGCGGAGAGGAAAACGAGAGAACTACGTAATTAATGCATGAGTTTAATTAGGGTAGTTTTGTAAAGTACGAGATACATTCCTCCAATCGCAAAATGCCTTGGTTCATGAGATTTGAGATTTGAGCCCTATAAACCGGAAGGGAGGGGGTACTGCACACGGTGTAGTCTAGTCACTTGTTTTTTTTGAGCCAAAGTCTAGTCACTTGTTGAAATCTCTAGAAAGGCAAATACTCCTTTCCGGTTTACACGTCTATACTACTCCCTCAGTCTAGGTGTGTAAGTCATCTTACGAAAACCAAATAGTCCCACAACACTCAGGTGCGGTGCATTAACTTCTACCTTGTTTCTTGTTTCTTGACAAACGTATCAACCAATAAGAGATGAGAGGTGTGCATGCTTTTAATGACTTGCAATGGCTAGTTCATTGCATGGAGTGCTACTAATTAGCAAATGAACATTGGTGACCCCAGGAGGAAATGGTGCTAAGCGCGTGGACCTATGCAGAATGAGTATCAACCAATGGATAATTGTCACGACCGGTTTTCAGGGTATTAATTTCCAGAAAATGGCCGTTGTGCTCACCAGCCCCAGGATTACTGTTAGATGATGAGGCACCAAATTGATATAGAAATTCCAACAAAAATACAAAATATGTAGTACAAGACCATTCTGGCCTATGAGTACAACGAATGATTTCTAGAGGTTGATGGCGGAAGCGGTTTGTGGATCATCGGTGTCTATGGGACTCCATTTCCCAACAGGAATAGCTGACCAGGTTAACTCCTATCTTCACGAGGCTGCTATCACCGTTGCTTTGGTTCTGGGGCTGTCGTCGCAACGCTCCTCTCCGTGCAGGAAATCTGGCCAAGACAATAGCCAGGGACAAGCCAGTGAGTACTTTGAATGTACTCGCAAACATTATGAACACGGGTATAATATAAATGATAATTGTGCGCTTAAATAGTCTATGATCACATCGGCGGTCATAAAATCAAATCTCTGATGCATGCAAGAAGATTATTTATATGCAACATGATTATGCAATAAAGGGGTAGCAATAACATGCACCGATCGGGTGTCTAAAGCGACGCCTCGAAAGGGCCATCATATGAAGCATGCCACAGTCGGGCGTCTGTGCGACACCACATAAAGGGCTTATAAAGTAAATAAATAACGAGCATGCCACAGTCGGGCGTCTGTGCGACGCCACATAGAGGGCTTATAAAGTAAATAAATAACAAGCATGCCACAGTCGGGCGTCTGTGCGATGCCACATAAAGGGCTTATAAAGTAAATAAATAACAAGCATGCCACAGTCGGGCGTCTGTGCGACGCCACATAAAGGGCTTATAAAGTAAATAAATAACAAGCATGCCACAGTCGGGCGTCTGTGCGACGCCACATAAAGGGCTTATAAAATAAATAATCACAATGAATATCCAGGAGGTAGAATCGTCCCGGGGATACTCAATAATTCAAATAATATAATGCGTTAGTCCATAATAAACATAGCATAATTATCACAAGTCATCAATCATGATCCACGTTCTGGTTTAGTAGTTTCTCCTCGGAAGACCGACACTAAGACCAACACTTGACCCATCCCAGACTGTAGTCCTTAACCATGGACGCGGCTATTCGAATAGGTTTAATCTCTGCAGAGGGTGTACTCTTTACCCACGAGTAACGGATTCCTTTAGTCCATCGGGACTAATTCCGTCTATGGTCTTTTAATTGAAAACACACCTGACTTGCACACACCAGCTTAACTCACCGGTGTCTGGAATCACCCACGACACCTGTCAAGCAAAACTCTAAGTGGGGAGGCTACAACCTCGCGTAGCATGGGATCAAATTTATACCGCGCGCTCTAAGGGGTGCCCCCCTCTCGGTCCCAACCGGAAACACCCATGCCCCCGGACCAGGTGGCCTGCCTACCGGCTACAACCGGTATCTTCCACCATGGCCACTATGTACGGTGTGTGCTTGAAAGGGCTTGACGACTTACTGAACCGTACCCTACCTGTTGTAGGGACAAGTGGTAGCACGAAACAAGTACCGGGGTTACTGGAACAAGACTCGATCTACGGTCGACTCAGGAGGTTTAAAATTTCCCTGCATGACATGTATAACAAATATATTTCAACCAGCACAATCAACACTCATTATACCTTACTATGCCATACCGGACACAACCGTCCCGACAGAGACCGGCGTCAAGCTCACGCCTATCCAAGGCAGAGGCTTTCCCGGATTCCTTCCGGCATGCATGCAAGGCACATGAGGATGATTACCATCACAAGTGTGTTCATTTCCAACAGCATGGAAATCACTAATATGCATCCATGCAAATGATCATATCACATGAAATAACAAGTCCTCCGAAATGAGGTGGTGTTGTAAACGTGTCAATGAACACACCAAAAATATTATGCCGGGGTTCAGAATGCTTGCCTTCAAGGTGTGGAGAGTCAGGGTGCATTCTAAAACTTTGAAAGTTTTCTCCTCTCCCCAACCAATCCTAATTTTGGTAATATATAAATTAACACATAGTTTGAAAACAGTACAAAGAATTTGCTTGGAAAATTTTGAAATAAGTATGAGAATAAACTAGACAATATTTGAGAGATGTAGGAAAAAGAATCAATTCATTTGGAGTTATATTTTAAAAGTTATAGCCAGTCAAAGATTTTGTCAAAATCTGTTTTTAAAAAAATATAAAAGAAAACGCTTCAGACAGGAATACGTTTTTGGAGCGGAGGAAACGTACTGGGGTGGTTTACGCTTTCACTAAAAGCACGTGGTGGCGGGGTGGATCGCTGACAGTGGGTCCAGAGTGCCCACTGGTCAGGTTTGACCAGTCCATCTCTCCCTCCTCTTCCTCTGCCCGAACGGAGGCGAGGCAACGGCGACCAACACCGGCGAACGGTGGCTCCCCGCGGGCTCTAGAGGGTCGAGATGGATCCGCAAGACCGGGGCGGTCCTCCCGGTGGTCGTTGGGTCGGCGGGGGTGGAGGGATTCGTCGACGGTGAGCTTCGTGGCGGAGGAGGCTTCGGGAGCAAAGTGGGTTTGGGGCTACGGTGGTTCCCAGTCAAAATCGAGCGGGGGATGTGTTCACAAGAGAAAGAGAGAGCTTCTGGTGGAGAGAGTGGAGAGGGGGAGGTCATGGTGGCGCCGGAATGGTCGAGACAGCGGTGGTGGCTGGAGTTGCCGGAGAGGAAGAAGACGGCCTCCTCAGGTCGATTGGCTGCCATGGGGGGAACTGGAGGAGTGGACTGAGGCCGCCTGAGTGCCCAGATGAGCTTGCGCCTCCTATTTATAGTGCATCCATGGCGGTTCCGCGGCCGAGGATAAGGTCGCCGGTGAACCGACATTCTGTAGCTTGTAGGGTGACGTGGAGGCGACGAGAGCTAGCTGACAAGGTAGGGGATAAGCTTGCGCGGCTCCCAGGGGCAGGTGGCGAGCCGGGATGGCTCGGGCGGCGCCGACACGGGCGGGGCCTGCATGCGGCCGTCAGCTAGCCGCCACGACCGTCCTGACGGTGGCGCTATGGGGTGCCAGGGCTGGTCGGGGTGGTGTGGCGGTGCAGGGGGATACATGGCGTGCTAGCTGCTGTTGGCCAAGGGCCGGAACGTGTGCGGGGGGAGATGCGGCGGCTCGGGCGCACGTGCGTGCCAAACGCACGCTCTGGGCGCGCCCAGAGCTCGCCCGGGACGTGTTCGATGAAATGCCAGTGCATGCTAGAGGTCGCAGGTGAGGCTAGCAAGAAACAGGGCTAGGTTAGGGTTAGTCAGAAGGTAAATGGACATGGTGGATAGGTCAGGGGCTCAAGTTCACAATGTAAACTTGAAATCATGCCAAATCTGGCTATGCACTCAGGGTGTTTGACAAAATTCCACAGGCACCTAGGCTATACTTGGGGTGGCCAAATTCTCCAGGCTAGTGTTTCTTTCGATGTATGAGAGGGTGGTAAAGTTATTTTGTCAAAAGAAGAAACTTGTTAGTGCAAGTTGTGCAAAACCTCAGTTTTTGAAAGAAAGAAGAGGGCATGGTTGCAAGCACTTAGAATCATCCAATGGGTCCACTCTCCTGGACTTAAGGGTTTGGCAAGGTACACTACAAGCAGGAGAAAGAATCAAGGGCCAAAGAGCAAGCAAGAATATGGTTGTTGTACAAACCATCATGTTGGACCAGAATGAAGATGAGGTTGATAAACTCAAATTTTGCAAAGAACATCACTGGGTTTTTGCATAAAGTTGAATCATAAGCTACCACCATCATCCCATAATTTTGGTGGAGGCTAGAAATAAGTATTTAAATGAGTTGCAGTGCAAAATTGCCCACTGGACTAGAGAAGAAAATTGGGTGTAGAGCTCAAAATATTTCATGAATAAAACATATTTTTGCATAAAAGTGATTTAAAAACATCACCTGACATCTCCAAATTTTGGTTGGAATTTTAAGTGAATTTACCAAATGGTTGTAGTTCAAATATGGCCGTATAACCTTGGAAAACCATTTTTCAAGAAAATAAAGATCAAGCAAATTAATTATGTAATTAGTTCTACTAATAAAAGAGAAGTTTTTCTTGAGAGGTTAAACACGTCCAATAACATATTTGAAAAGTTTTCACTTTGGGGAAAACTCCACAATAGCAAGGGAGAAAAAGGTTCAAAAATCAAAAGGGAGCCCAGAAAATAAAAGTTTTATTTTCCTGGCAGAATTTTAATTTATAAAAACAAGCTCAAAATTTTGGGGTGTCACAACACAAGTTTGTCACGACCGGTTTTCCGGGTATTAATTTCCAGAAATGGCCATTGTGCTCACCAGCCCCAGGATTACTGTTAGCTGATGAGGCACCAAATTGATATAGAAATTCCAAGCAAAATACAAAATATGTAGTACAAGACCATTCTAGCCTATGAGTACAACAAGTGATTTCTAGAGGTTGATGGCGGAAGCGGTTTGTGGATCACGGGTGTCCATGGGACTCCATTTCCCAACAGGAACAGCTGGCCAGGTTAACTCCTATCTTCACGAGGCTCCTATCACCGTTGCTTAGGTTCTGGGGCTGTCGTTGCAACGCTCCTCTCCGTGCAGGAAATCCGGCCAAGACAATAGCCAGGGACAAGCCAGTGAGTACTTTGAATGTACTCGCAAACATTATGAACACAGGTATAATATAAATGATAATTGTGTGTTGAAATATTCTATGATCACATCGTCAGTCATAAAATAAAATCTCTGATACATGCATGTAGGTTGTTTATATGCAACACGAATAAGCAATAATGGAGTGGAAATAAAATGCCGCAGTCGGGCGTCTATGCGACACCACATAAAGGGCTTATAAAGTAAATAAATAACAAGCAATGCCACAGTCGGGCGTCTCAGCGACACCACATAAAGGGCTTATAAAGTAAATAAATAACAAGCAATGCCACAGTCGGGAGTCTCAGCGACACCACATAAAGGGCTTATAAAGTAAGTAAATAACAAGCAATGCCACAGTCGGGCGCCTCAACGACACCACATAAAGGGCTTATAAAGTAAATAAATAACAAGCAATGCCACAGTCGGGCGTCTCAGTGACACCACATAAAGGGCTTATAAAGTAAATAATCACAATGAATATCCAGGAGGTAGAACCGTCCCAGGGATACTCAATAATTCAAATAATATAATGGGTTAGTCCATAATAAACATAGCATAATTATCACAAGTCATCAGTCATGATCCATGCTCTGGTTTAGTAGTTTCTCCTCCGAAGACCGACACTAAGACCGACACTTGACCCATCCCAGACTGTAGTCCTTAACCATGGACGCGGCTATTCGAATAGGTTTAATCACTGCAGAGGGTGTACTCTTTACCCACGAGTAACGGGTTCCTTTAGTCCATCAGGACTAATTCCGTCTACGGTCTTTTAATTGAAAACACACCTGACTTGCACACACCAGCTTAACTCACCGGTGCCTGGAATCACCCATGACACCTGTCAAGCAAAACTCTAAGTGGGGAGGCTACAACCTCGCGTAGCATGGGATCAAATTTATACAGCGCGCTCTAAGGGGTGCTCCCCTCTCGGTCCCAACCGGAAACACCCATGCCCCCGGACCAGGTGGCCTGCCTACCGGCTCCAACCGGTATCTTCCACCATGGCCTCTCTGTACGGTGTGTGCTTGAAAGGGGTTGACGAATTACTGAACCGTACCCTACGTGTTTTAGGGACAAGTGGTAGTACGAAACAAGTATGGGGGTTACTGGAACAAGACTCGATCTATGGTCGACTCTGGAGGTTTATAATTTCCCTGCATGACATGTATAACAAATATATTTCAACCAACACAATCAACACTCATTATACCTTACTATGCCATACCGGACACAACCGTCCTGACAGAGACCGGCGACAAGCTCACGCCTACCCAAGGCAGAGGCTTTTCCGGATTCCTTCCGGCATGCATGCAAGGCACATGAGGAGGATTACCATCACAAGTGTGTTCATTTCCAATAGCATGGAAATCACTAATATGCATCCATGCAAATGATCATATCACATGAAATAACAAGTTCTCCAAAATGAGGTGGTGTTATAAACGTGTCAACGAACACACCAGAAATATTATGCCGGGGTTCAGAATGCTTGCCTTCAAGGTGTGGAGAGGTGGGGGTTCTCTCCAAAACTTTTGAAAGCTTTCTGCCTCTCTCCAAAATCCTATTTTGGAAATATTAGAATTAACTCACAATTTCAAAACAGCACAAAAAATTTGTTTGAAATTTTTTCAAATAAATCTTAAAATAAACTAGACAGAAATTGAGAGATGTAGGAAAAAGAATCAATTCATTTGGAGTTATATTTTAAAAGTTATAGCCAGTCAAAGTTTAGTCAAATTTGTTTTTAAAATGAAACAAAAAAAAGGAAAACGTTTTGGGAAGAATACGTCTTCGAAGAAGGGGAGACGTACTTGCGGGTTTGCGCTTCCACTTAAACACGCGGAGGCGGGGCTGGGTCTCTAACAGTGGGTCCAGGGGGCCCACTGGTCAGCTTTGACCAGTCCATCTCTTCCCCCTCTTCCTCTGCCTGAACGGCGGCGAGGCAACGGCGATCAACGCCGGTGAACGTCGGCTCCCCGTGGACTCTAGAGGGTCGGGATGGATCGGCAAGACCGGGGTGGTCCTCCCGGTGGTCGTTAGGTCAGCGGGGACGGAGTGAGCTGCGGCGACGAGCTTCGCGGCGGAGGAGGTTTCGGGAGCAGAGTGGGTTTGGGGCTACGGTGGTTCCCGATCAAAATCGAGCAGGGGGATGGGTTCACTGGAGCAAGAGAGAGCTTATGGTTGAGAGAGTGGAGAGGGGGAGGCCCTGGTGGTGCCGGGGTGGTCGAGACAGTGGCGGCGGCTCTGTTTGCCGGAGAAGAAGAAGACGACTCCTCTGGTCTTTCTACTACCACGGGAGGGTCAGTGAGGGAGTGAGGGAAGTTGCTTGAGGGCTTGACGAGCTCGGGGCTTCCTTTTATAGCGCGACGAGGTCGGTTCTGCGGCGGTGGGGATAAAATCGCCGGCGACCGACGTTCTGTAGCAGCAGGGGACGTGGCGGGGGTGAGGATGGCGGCAGGAGCTAGCGGGCGAGCGAGGGTGGCTGGGCGGCGCTGACACGGCCGGGGCCTGCATGCGGCTGTCAGCTAGCCGCCACGTGCCTTCGGTCTGAAACGTTTTCTGGTCTTTTCTGTTCAGCCCCCTGGGAAGTTTCTGTTTCATTACAGAAAGGTCCCTGAATTAAAACCCTTATAACTTTTAAACAGAGAAGGATTTTTGATTGATTCTTTTTCTGTCCTCTTTAAAATTTTGTCTAGTTTTTTATCAGATTTATTTGAAAAATACTTGGAATACTTTTGTGCACCTCACGGTATTTACGATAGTGCGTGTATCTTTGTATACCGTAGATACCGAAGGAGGTGATGGAACCGCGAACTTCACCGAGCTAGGCTCCGACTACTCCGAACCAGGCAAGCATGTTTGAACTTTTGCTATGATGAGTGTCTTGGCATTGTTTGCATTGAGTAGTTTCATGGCATGTTTATGAGCATCTCGATGAATGTCATATTCATGCAAAGTTGAGGCAAGTGAGTTTCGAAAATCCATAAGTTGTTGGATATGAGTTTGCATGGCCATGTGATGGCATGAGAATGGGTAAGATGGCAGTGTTGTAGCATGCCAGTCTTATGCCAGACTATTTGACTTCAGTGTCAACATGAATCAGTCCAGTTCCCGTCCATTTTCCCTTCCCGTACTACCACATGTTTTCCGCAAGGGATATGGCTTAGTAAGTTGCAAACCGCTTTCCAGGTACACACCAAATAGAGAGGCCGGGATGAGGGTTCCATGGCCCTGGATTAAAGCCTATCATCCAGTCAGGGGGCATGGGTGTTTCCGGTTGGGACCGAGAGGGGGGCACCCCTTAGAGCGCGCGTATATAAATTTGATCCCATGCTATTCGAGATTGTGATCTCCCCGTCTCAAAGTTTTTCTTGAATGCTGTCTAGGGTGATTCCTAACATCGTAAGGTGGAACGGGTGTGTACTGGTTAGATGTGTTTCTTCCGAAATACCGTAAACGGAACTAGTCCTCGTGACAACGGGAATCCGTTGGCTGTGGGAAATTTAGTACAAACTCTGTAGAGTCAAAAATCCTTGAATTATCTTATCCATATCTGAGTATTGTGTTCAACTTATCTTGTCAAGTGTCAGTGTCGGTGACAAAAACTCCGGTGTACTACAGAGTGTTAAGTCCGGTTAAATGTTTATTCCTGTGGATGGACTAACACGTTTATTACTATGTGTTGAATATTTTCTCACGAGTATTATATTTTGTGAGTTTAATAATGAATTCAAGCCCTTTTTGCGATGTCGCTCAGACGTCCGACTGTGGCATATTTGTTATTTACCTTTGATATAAGCCGTTTCTGCGATGTCGCTCAGACGTCCGACTGTGGCATGTTTGTTATTTACTTTTGATATAAGCCCTTTCTGCGATGTCGCTCAGACGTCCGACTGTGGCACGCTTGTTATTTACTTTTGATATAAGCCCTTTCTGCGATGTCGCTCAGACGTCCGACTGTGGCATATTTGTTATTTACTTTTGATATAAGCCCTTTCTGCGATGTCGCTCAGACATCCGACTGTGGCATGCTTGTTATTTACTTTTGATATAAGCCCTTTCTGCGATGTCGCTCCGACGTCCGACTGTGGCATGCTTGTTATTTATTTTTGATATAAGCCCTTTCTGTGATGTCGCTCCGACGTCCGACTGTGGCATGCATGTCCTTTGATACCTAGTTTGTCACGACCGCTTTTCCGGGTATTAATTTCCAGAAAATGGCCGTTGTGCTCACCAGCCCCAGGATTACTGTTAGCTGATGAGGCACCAAATTGATATAGAAATTCCAAGCAAACTACAAAATATGTAGTACAAGACCATTCTGGACTGTGAGTACAACAAATGGTTTCTAGAGGTTGATGGCGGAAGCGGTTTGGGGATCATCGGTGTCTATGGGACTCCATTTCCCAACAGGAACAGCTGACCAGGTTAACTCCTATCTTCACGAGGCTGCTATCACCGTTGCTTAGGTTCTGGGGCTGTCGTCGCAACGCTCTTCTCCGTGCAGGAAATCTGGCCAAGACAATAGCCAGGCACAAGCCAGTGAGTACTTTGAATGTACTTGCAAACATTATGAACACGGATATATTATAAATGATAATCGTGCGCTGAAATATTCTATGATCACATCAACGGTCATAAAATCAAATCTCTGATGCATGCAAGTAGGTTATTTATATGCAACATGAGTATGCAATAAAGGGGTAGCAATAACATGCACTGATCGGGTGTCTGAAGCGACGCCTCGAAAGGGCCATGATATGAAGCATGCCACAGTCGGGCGTCTGTGCGACGCCACATAAAGGGCTTATAAAGTAAATAAATAACGATCATGCCACAGTCGAGCGTCTGTGCGACGCCACATAAAGGGCTTATAAAGTAAATAAATAACAAGCATGCCACAGTCGGGCGTCTGTGCGACGCCACATGAAGGGCTTATAAAGTAAATAAATAACAAGCATGCCACAGTCGGGCGTCTGTGCGACGCCACATAAAGGGCTTATAAAGTAAATAAATAACAAGCATGCCATAGTCGGGCGTCTGTGCGACGCCACATAAAGGGCTTATAAAATAAATAATCACAATGAATATCCAGGAGGTCGAACCGTCCTAGGGATACTCAATAATCCAAATAATATAATGGGTTAGTCCATAATAAACATAGCATAATTATCACAAGTCATCAGTCATGATCCACGTTCTGGTTTAGTAGTTTCTCCTCCGAAGACCGACACTAAGACCGACACTTGACCCATCCCAGATTGTAGTCCTTAACCATGGACGCGGCTATTTGAATAGGTTTAATCTCTGCAGAGGGTGTACTCTTTACCCACGAGTAACGGATTCCTTTAGTCCATCGGGACTAATTCTGTCTACGGACTTTTAATTGAAAACACACCTGACTTGCACACACCAGCTTAACTCACCGGTATCTGGAATCACCCACGACACCTGTCAAGCAAAACTCTAAGTGGGGAGGCTACAACCTCACGTAGGATGGGATCAAATTTATACCGTGCGCTCTAAGGGGTGCCCCCCTCTCGGTCCCAACCGGAAACGCCCATGCCCCGGACCAGGTGGCCTGCCTACCGGCTACAACCGGTATCTTCCACCATGGCCTCTCTGTATGGTGTGTGCTTGAAAGGGGTTGACGACTTACTAAACCGTACCCTACCTGTTGTAGGGACAAGTGGTAGCACGAAACAAGTATGGGGGTTACTGGAACAAGACTTGATCTACGATCGACTCAGGAGGTTTAAAATTTCCCTGCATGACATGTATAACAAATATATTTCAACCAGCACAATCAACCCTCATTATACCTTACTATGCCATACCGGACACAACCGTCCCGACGGAGACCAGCGTCAAGCTCATGCCTACCCAAGGCAGAGGCTTTCCCGGATTCCTTCCGGCATGCATGCAAGGCACATGAGGATGATTACCATCACAAGTGTGTTCATTTCCAACAGCATGGAAGTCACTAATATGCATCCATGCAAATGATCATATCACATGAAATAACAAATCCTCCGAAATGAGGTGGTGTTATTAACGTGTCAACGAACACACCAAAAATATTATGCCGGGGTTCAGAATGCTTGCCTTCAAGGTGTGGAGAGTCAGGGTGCATTCCAAAACTTTGAAAGTTTTCTCCTCTCCCCAACCAATCCTATTTTTGGAAATATATAAATTAACACATAGTTTTAAAACAGTACAAAAAAGTTGCTTGGAAAATTTTGAAATAAATATGAAAATAAACTAGACAGTATTTGAGAGATGTAGGAAAAAGAATCAATTCATTTGGAGTTATATCTTAAAAGTTATAGCTAGTCAAAGATTTGGTCAAAATCTGTTTTTAAAAAAAATATAAAAGAAAACGCTTCAGACAGGAATACGTTGTCGGAGCGGAGGAAACCTACTGGGGTGGTTTACGCTTTCACTAAAAGCACGTGGCGGCGGGGTGGGTCGCTGACAGTGGGTCCAGAGGGCCCACTGGTCAGGTTTGACCAGTCCATCTCTCCCTCCTCTTCCTCTGCCCGAACGGAGACGAGGCAACGGCGACCAACGCCGGCGAACGGCGGCTCCCCGCGGGCTCCAGAGGGTCGGGATGGATCCGCAAGACCGGGGTGGTCCTCCCGGTGGTCGTTGGGTCGGCGGGGGTGGAGGGAGTAGTTGACGGTGAGCTTCGCGGCGGAGGAGGCTTCGGGAGCAAAGTGGGTTTGGGGCTACGGTGGTTCCCGATGAAAATCGAGCGGGGGATGTGTTCACGGGAGGAAGAGAGAGCTTCTGGTGGAGAGAGTGGAGAGGGGGAGGTCCTGGTGCCGCCGGAATGGTCGAGACAGCGGCGGCGGCTGGAGTTGCCGGAGAGGAAGAAGACGGCCTCCTCGGGTCGATTGGCTGCCATGGGGGGAACTGGAGGAGTGGACTGAGGCCGCCTGACTGCCCAGATGAGCTCGGGCCTCCTATTTATAGTGCATCCATGGCGGTTCCGCGGCCGAGGATAAGGTCGCTGGCGAACCGATGTTCTGTAGCTTGCAGGGTGACGTGGAGGCGACGAGAGCTAGCTGACGAGGGAGGGGATAAGCTTGCACGGCTCCCAGGGTCAGGTGGTGAGCCGGGGTGGCTCGGGTTGCGCCGACACGGCCGGGGCCTGCATGCGGCCGTCAGCTAGCCGCCACGGCCATCCTGATGGTGGCGCTATGGGGTGCCAGGGCTGGTCGGGGTGGTGTGGCGGTGCAGGGGGATACGTGGCGTGCTAGCTGCTGTTGGCCAAGGGCCATAACGGGTGCGGGGCGATATGTGGCGGCTCGGGCGCACGTGCGTGCCAAACGCACGCTCTGGGCGCGCCCAGAGCACGCCCGGGACGTGTTCGATGAAATGCCAGTGCATGCTAGAGGTCGCGGGTGAGGCTGGCAAGAAACAGGGCTAGGTTAGGGTTAGTCAGAAGGTAAATGGACATGGTGGATAGGTCAGGGGCTCAAGTTCACAATGTAAACTTGAAAGCATGCCAAATCTGGCTATGCACTCAGGGTGTTTGACAAAATGCCACAGGCACCTAGGCTATACTTGGGGTGGCCAAATTCTCCAGGCTAGTGTCTCTTTGGATGTATGAGAGGGTGGTAAAGTTATTTTGTCAAAATAAGAAACTTGTTAGTGCAAGTTGTGCAAAACCTCAGCTTTTGACAGAAAGAAGAGGGCATGGTTGCAAGCACTTAGAATCATCCAATGGGTCCACTCTCCTGGACTTAAGGGTTTGGCAAGGTACACTACCAGCAGGCGAAAGAATAAAGGGCCAAAGAGCAAGCAAGAATATGGTTGTTGTACAAACCATCATGTTGGACCAGAATGAAGATGAGGTTCATACACTCAATTTTTTCAAAGAACATCACTGGGTTTTTGCATAAAGTTGAATCATAAGCTGCCACCAGCATCCCATAATTTTGGTGGAGGCTAGAAAGAAGTATTTAAATGAGTTGCAGTGCAAAATTGCCCACTGGACCAAAGAAGAAAATTGGGTGTAGAGCTCAAAATATTTCATGAATAAAATATATTTTTGCATAAAAGTGATTTAAAACATCACCTGGCATCTCCAAATTTTGGTTGGAATTTTAAGTGAATTTATCAAATGGTTGTAGTTCAAATATGGCCATATAACCTTGGAAAACCATTTTTCAAGAAAATAAAGATCAAGTAAATTAATTATGTAATTAGTTCTACTAATAAAATAAAAGTTTTTCTTGAGAGGTTAAACAAGTCCAATAACATATTTGAAAAGTTTTCACTTTGGGGAAAACTCCACAATAGCAAGGGAGAAAAAGGTTCAAAAATCAAAAGGGAGCCCAGAAAATAAAAGTTTTAATTTCCTGGCAGAATTTTAATTAATAAAAAGAAGGTCAAAATTTTGGGGTGTCACAACAATGGAGTTTAATTGTTAAAAAATAGCAATTTTGTCTCATGCAAGAGCCTGGCTAGTACTCCAAGGAACCACACCACGCGAGCGTTCGCAACTGCCATGTTCGGTTTGCACTTGGCTCTTCGCCTCTTCGAGAAGACGAACAATGATGTTACTCCTACTTCTACAGTATCGAATCCACTGCTGCATGTCCGTCCACCTCGTGCAGGAGGGATAGCGTGTAGCGAAAGCTTCTACTTACTGCTCCTGCCTTTGCGTCCATGACAGGTGGGCCCAACAGGTGGTTGGCCCAGCTGTCATGCAGCCAAAGGCAGGTGCAGTTAAGGCACCGGAGCTCAGTCTGCGAGGGAGAGGGCGTCGTAGTAATCAAATTTCTCGGTCTTGTATGAGTTGACGCAACACATCAAAGCACGCATTCGATAAAAGTCTTTTTACACATTTCAAATGGGCTACTTCGTATGTAGGAGTAGACATATTCTGCTTCATATGTACTCCCTCCGTTGCAAAATATAAGTCTTTTTAGAGATTTCACTATGAAATACATATGAAACAAAATGAGTGAATCTACACTCTAAAATATGTCTATATACATCCGTATGTAGTTTGTAGTGGAATCGCTAAAAAGACTTACATTTAGGAACAGAGGGAGTAGTCACTTGTTGCAATCTCTAAAAAGACTTATATTTGGAAACGGAGGGAGTACAATGCATGCATGCATGCCGTGACTTTCCTTTTGATACTTGCATGTGTTGATTTGATGCACCTTGCCAAATTTTGACTATGAATTTAACTAACCAAATTTTCATGCATGTCACAAAAAATCACGGGGCTGTTTGGATTGTGACTATGTTTGTCTTATGTTGCCACATTATTTCCCACACTTGCCACACTTGCCTAACCTGAGTTGCTCAAATTGTTAGACACACCTTGGCTTGCCTAAGGGAATCTCGCCACAATTTTTGTGTCTGTGACATGTGGGGTTCACTGCTAATAAAAAAATTCTTGTCTTAGGAGTGGCTAATAAAAAAGACTTATATTTAGGAACGGAGGGAGTAGAAAATATAAATAATAATGCATGTTGGGGCAACCCACGTTTCCGCTAATTTTAGCCGCGGGCTTGTTCACAATTTTTACGAGGGGGTGGTTGTTCATTTACTGGAGGGACTTGTAGTACTACCAGACTTGAACGATACAAAGTGCGACCTGGTACACCGTAACACCACTTGGAACAAGCGGGTAGCTATCTCAAAAAACAATCAACAACTAAAAAAAACCGCGACCTGGCATGTAGTAGTACACAATTTTAAACGATTGTTTTGATGGAGTGAAAAAGGAAAAGTACCCCACTAATATATAGGCCGGAGCCTCCGCGCTTGCTTGCTAGGGCTGCTCTATTCACACACTCTCATCCTCTCCAGATCTAAACAAGATAGGGGTAGTAACCCTGTCTTTCTCCCTTCAAAAAACACTGACTTTCTATCCTCACCGCTGGTTACAGATCCGGACGTATCCCCCTCCGCCGGTGAAGGGGAGGAGGGGCAGCGTTTAGGCCGTCATCGACAGCGAGGGAGGAGACCCACTGTCGGCCGCACCGTTATCTGTGGCCGAGCGCCTTAGCTCTAGGTCCCTTCGTCGTTGCCTGTGGGCGGATCCGGCCTCCCGCCGCCCACCTATCGACATCCCGACGACCTTCAGGTATATCATCGTTCGAAACCGCCTTAGCTCTACTTCCCCAGATCGCTACGTCACTGCATGTGCATCATTTTCTACCTCTCAGCCCCTCTCGATCGGATGGTCCAATGTCACCTATTTTTTTTGTTCTATTGTTAGAGGTAAAGCTACTTCATGGAGTCGAATCTTGTACTCCCTCCGTCCGAAAATACTTGTCATTGAAATAAAGTGGGGGTGGGGGAATTTAGTATGTACATCGGACTTGGTACAAACAGGAAGGGAAGGGGATGAAAGTAGTACAGACTTGTCATCCAACCGGTCTCTTGGTCGAAAAGGAATATATAGGGGTAATGCTGTACATAGTGGTATGACCAGGACTAGATTTGCTATGCACACATAGGAGTAGGTGGCTAGAGTGAACAAAAATGGGACCAACCCAGATATGTTTCTTGGATGTTTGTTTCTCGGGGCAACAAACTATGAATCACCAATTTATGCCCCTGTTTACGTACATGGTGCTGTACTGTTGGTGCACCCACTGTCCCATGCGCTTATACCAAATATTTAGGCTCCAGTCGGAATAAAGAGGCAGAAAACATAGGTCTTGATGAAAATAGAGGAATAGGAAAGGAATGTAGGTATAAAACTATGGAACAGCGAACCGGAGGAAACTCTCAAGAGAATGTGTTCGGATGGACTACGAAATGTACAGATTTGTTTTTTTAGAGTAGCATGCTTGGCAGTATGAGATGCTATTTGTTTATTCAGCTGCACAGTGACTAATCTTGTCCTCACCTCACGTACTACACATAGGTTGATTTTTTTATTCCGGCAAACGCAGCACAGCAACCTGTCTAACGCATGGCAGCAAGCGCCTGCCTCGGGCTTCCGTCCAAAAATGAGTAGCGCGTGGATGTTTCTAATCCGATGGAATCAGTACTACCAGACCAGCTTTCCTATGAAACACTATTCACCTTTCCCGTGTTCCGAACGGTTGGAAGGGAAAGAATACCGTAGGAATTGTGTTCCTATGAAAATCCTGCACCAAACCTGTGAACCGGACGCAGCCTTAGTTGTTCTTAATATAATGTCCCTGGTAAAAATGAAGCCATGCCACTGTTTTTGTTTGTAATTGTTTGAGAGTCTGACAAGTTTAGCCAAATGTTTTTGCCTGTAATTGTTTGAGAATCTGACTATTTCCTCTGTGCCTTTTTGTACAAACAGGGATATCCAATTCACCTGGTTGCTGTTGTGACCTTTTGGTGCACTGCACAAAACTCTTCTTAAAAGAAGTGACTTTTGTGCTGTTTAACTGGAATGTCAGATGGAACAGTTGGTTCATTTTGGTGGAACTGCACAAAGGGAGATCTATGTTCCAATCCTCATCATCCATATTGGCGCCATAACCTTCGTTTAGGTAAAAATGATATTTAATGCATGTGTTCATCTCTATTTTCCGACTGCCATGAGAAAATAATGTTGTTTTTTACTAGTACACTTGTACTCCCTCACTCACAAAACCAATTCTGAATTAGAAGGCCAATCATGTACTTGATTTCACCAACTGGTGAGGAGAAAGAGAAACAGAGCATGAAGAGGAAGAAGAAGAAGAATAAACAGTGCCAAGGCGATCTTGCTGAAGCCCGAGGCCTCAGTCGAGGCTATTCAAGGGCTCCGGCAACGACTACCTTACATGTGAGATGATCCTCTAGGGAGCCCTTCCACTTTTGCTGTCTCACTTAATTAATTAGGAGTATTTAAGTACCACTAATTTATTACTGCCTAATTTTCCTGTTGGAGTTAAACAAATCTTTAGTAGGACCCTATGCTGAATCATGTACGTGTGAATGTTTGTCTATGGAGGTGAATCATGTGGTGGAGCAGGGAGGGAATATTATTAGTGTCATGACATAATAGTGCTATCGTTTTACATGTCAATTTATTGCCATTGGTTCAATGAGGCACTGCTTTGCGTATTGTCCATCATGAATTTGATGCTAATGTTTGAGGAATATGCTAATGTCTTCCTATCCTTTGTCACTAAGCTAATGAAGGTTTCAACTTGTTCCTACTTGTGCAAACAGGGATCATGTTGTGCCAATCATAC
The DNA here is from genome assembly GCA_963921465.1 of Triticum timopheevii. Classification (NCBI taxonomy): domain Eukaryota; kingdom Viridiplantae; phylum Streptophyta; class Magnoliopsida; order Poales; family Poaceae; genus Triticum; species Triticum timopheevii. The sequence continues at coordinate 440,346,147 of OY997264.1, read as the reverse complement.
ATTTAAGTGGAACTACACAAGACAATACAATGAACTGTATCCCAGCCAGTGCTTTAACTCTGCTAAAAGTTCTTGATAATCTTTCGACATAATCTCAGCACTGGTAAACAAGAGTGATTTCAACCATACATTTGAAGTGCACAAAAATATATACTATTGTGTGATTCCAGTGAGTTCTTTATCATCTCTTATGGGACTACATGAATAAGCTTTTTTTCTCAGGTTGGTACGGTCCTAGGGCCTTCATCCATATTAGGTTGCTGTCATCTCTATTTGTATCATGCTACTGTCATGAGAAACTCCTTTATCTTTGCACTTTTAAGTTTTGCAACCTATGATAAATGGCAATCCTTTGATTGTTGAGTTGAGCTAATTGGCACTGATTAAATAAACTAATACCTCTCTTTAAGCAAGACTACTATGTTGCTAACTTTACCCATTAAGATAATGAGGGTGCTTCTATTTGTTAGTGTATGTTTCATCAACTAGTCCCACTATTACAGTAATCTCACTCTCTCAATATATGTGCCAACAAGGATTCTCGATTTTGGTGGAACTGCACAAAAACTTTGGGTGCTTCATTGCCTCGACAGCTTCCGTCCTTTCTTGTCAGTCGCTAATCTCCGCTTGCTTTCTTCCTTTGCTGTTAGTTGCTTGGCTTATCTCGGCTTCCAGTCAAAGGAAATAGTAATTGATATGCTACCTCACACAAGTTGGTACTGGTCTTTATCTTGATTATTGTGCCTGTCATATGTATTGGTAATTTGGTATTGTGCTACTGTTTGCCAATTTCATAAAGGAGTAATTTGGAGCCTGAACTCGCAGGGAAATCATTACATCGAGTGATTTCAGTAGAACTGCACAAAATGATCAGATGGACAGGTACTTATGTTGCTGCTATGTACTCCAAAGTTCACTCAGACAAGCATCGATGTTGACAAGAAGTGCCTATATTCATTCGAGTATCAACCAGCGTCAACCAATTGTCATACTCCAAGTATTAGGAGAGTGAATGCCAAAAATATTGCTTGGTGCATAGCCTAGAAAAACACAGTCCAGTCTTTGGTCCCAACTTGTGCCTTTTGGTTATCGGCACATATGGTAGCGAACTATATGGCATGGAGTCTAAAGATTCCAGACAAGTTGGTTGACGTGTATATTCATCTGGGACTTAATCAGTCTGCACGCCAAGCATGCTCCATTTTAGTTGAACTGCACAAAAAATTTGGGTGGTTCATTTTCTCAACCGCCTCCTTTCTCGTCTGCAATGTAGAATGTTGGCGAGATACATGACCAAGATGAGCCAGTAAACTAGTTGGATGAAAGTAGTGGCCAAGTTGCTCAAACCTCCTTCGGCACGAGGCCACTATTTGAGGATAAACCTACAAGCAAAGTTCAGATTGTCTGTGCTGCCTCTTATGTACTCGAAAGTTTACTCGTACAAGAACTAATTTTAGCAAGAAGTACCTCTGATTGAACACCATTTACCAGTCTGTACCCTAGGTAATTAAAGTTCGTCCATGGATCATATTGGCTATGATCTCAATCATTTGTATGCATAAACATACTGAACATGTGTATATCTGAATCCTTTTGTGAATTATGTATGAATATTGTCGTGTGATCTATCAATCATTTGGATGCATAGATATGCTGAGCTTGTGTATATATGAATCTTTTGAGTTGTTGATAGTGAATGTTGGCTATGAATATGAACGTGTCCTGTGAAGCTGAGTTTGATATGTATTGCAACAGAACCAGTTATAACCCTTCTCCTCCTCTCAATCTGCGACTCCACTGCCGTGTTTTCCCATCTCCGAGTCGTTCCCGTCCGGGGCCTCGCCGTCGTCCACCGCCTCGCTTTGTTTGGTGCGGCGTGGTCAACAAACAAGAGTCATCAGAAGAGGACTGTATGTGGAGAGCCTGACGGCTGGGACCCACGAGGTCCATGGTCGCATGCAAGGAAAGTTACTCCTTATTAAGATGAAAAAAATGTTTCCACCACCTGACAGCTGGGACCCACCGTCTGTATCTTCGCACGGAAGGAAGTGCCTCCTTGTTTTGCAAAAAAAAATATTCATCCCGTTGACAGCTGGGACCCGTCAGATTTGGTGACTGACTTGTGGGCCTACTAAGAGGACGTGTACGCACGGCTTTGTCAACTTAATCAACAAATGATTCTAGCAGCTGGACCGTTGGATATTAATCCAACAGCCGTGCTCCTTCTTCAACCTCTGTTCTTGCTCCTGTCTCCCGTGGGTGGCACCGCGGCTGTGCTGCCGCACACCCGAACCAGTGAAGTTTCCCACTCCTCTCCATCTGCGACTCCACTGCCCCGTCTTCCCCATCTCCGGGTCATTCCAGTCTGGGTGCGCTCGGCACGGTGTGGTCAACGTGGTCAACAACCGAGAGTCATCGGAAGATGACTGTACGTGGGAGGCTGACAGTGGGGATGCACCACGCCCATGGACGCATGCATGCAACGGAACGCGGCGAGGTCAACGTGGTCAAGGAACGACTTCCATCGGAAGTATACTGTATGTGGAGAGTCTTAGCTGGGTCCATGGTCGCAGCAAGTAAGTGCCTCCTTATTACGCGGAAAATAATGATTCCTCTAACTGACAGCAGGGACCCACTGGATGGGCCACCGTATTCTGCGAAAAAATGTTTGCCCCCTGACTGCTGGGACCCACCTGACGGGCCACCGTATTTCGCGAAAAAAACGTCCCCCCACTGTCAGCTCGGACCCACCGAAAGTGCCTCCTTATTACGCATAAAAAATGAATACTCACCCTGCTAGCTGGGACCCACCTTGGTGGGAGGCTGACTTGTGGGCCTACTAAGTTGACAGGGACGAAGGGCTTTGTCAACTTAGTCAATATGAACGATTCTAGCTCTAGTGACCGTACGATGTCCATCCAACGGCCGTAGTGCTTCTTCAACCTCTGGTCTTCTTGCTCCAGCCGCCCAAACCAGCGCCGGTCATGCCTCATGCTCCTGCCTCCCGTGGCAGGCTGTGCTGCCGCGGAGGACTCACCGCCCCCCTACTATTCTCACCGCTGGCCAGGCCCTGCGACGACGGCAGCCTCACACCGCAGCCGAACCAGTGAACCCTCATACTCCTCTCCGCGCGGGCTTCCACTGCCGCGTCTTCCCCGGCTCCGCGTCATCCCCTTCGTAGGCCTCGCCGTCGTCCACCACCGTGGTGCTCTTCGTGCGACGTGGTCAACATGGTCAAGGAACGATTCCATCGGAAGAGTACTGTACGTGGAGAGGCTGACAACTGGGTCCACGGCCACAGCCCAGTTTTTTTGTGATTTGCCAAGTAAGTTGCTTTGTCAGGCCTGTTGGGCTGCAAATCTTTCAAGATGAGGAGAGCTTTCATTCGGCTGGCTCTAGAAAATGGCCCATCAGTAATGAGAAATGGGCTGTACATTTTTAAAACACATCAAACTGGCAATTAGTTTCAAATATCTTTTTTTTCATTTTGAGATTTTAAATTACATTAATTTTTATGCGTGGAGAATTTATTGGATTTTATATTGATATACATTTATTTTTAAAATCAGTTTGAATGTGAGTCGAAATTTCGGGATTAAAAACAGTTCGGAGCGCACCGAAATATGCAAAATTTCGTATAACTTTTTAACCGTGGCCACAGTATGGGCTGTAATGCTAACAAAAAGAATATGGGCTCCAAAAAAACCTTAAGAATTAGCAAATGGGCTGTAAATTATTAGAAATAATGGCAGATGGGCTGTACGCTGTTTTCCACATATTTGAGGCTTTCCTAAAAAAGATTGACACACAAGCATTGACTGTTGGATTGCCATCCAACGGCCGTCGTGCTTCTTCAATCTCTGCTCTTCCTGCTCCAGCCGCTCAAACAAGCACCGGCGGAACTGCCTGCTCCCTCCTCCCCGCGGCTGGCTCAGCTACCGCGCAGGCCTCACCGCCCCACCTTACTCCCATCGCTGGCTTAGCCATCCCTCTACTCACCCACACCTGCTGTTATTCTCCGGCGACGGCAGACGAACTAGTAAACCCTCATACAGTCGTACTCCCCTCCGCGTGGGAAACAACTGTCGAGTCTTCCCTGCCTCCGTGTCGTTCCTTTCCTAGGCCTCACCGTCGTCCACCGCCCTGGTGCTCTTGGCACGGCCTGGTCAACATGGTCAATGACCGACATGCATCTGAAGTGGACTGTACATGGAGAGGCCGACAACTGGGTCCGCGGCTGCACGCAAGGAAATGCCTAATTATTACGCGCAAAATAATGATTCCTCCACCTGACATCAGGGACCCACCAAAAGGGCCTTTGTATTTCGCGAAAAAAAAAGTTACTGCCACTGACAGCTCGGACCTACCAGCTATATCTTTGCACGCAAGGAAGTGCCTCCTTATTACGCACAAAAAAATGAATACTCCGCCTGTTAGCTGGGACCCAGTATAGTGGCAGGCTGACTTGTGGGCCTACTAAGTTGACGGGGATGGAGGGCTTTGTCAACTTTTTCAATAATATGCACGATTCTAGCTCCAGCGACCGTACGATGTCCATCCAATGGCCGTAGTGCTTCTTCAACCTATGGTCTTCTTGCTCCAGCCGCCCAAACCAGCACTGGTTGTGCCTCGTGCTCCTGCCTCCCGTGGCCGACTGCGATGCGGCGAAGGCCTCACCGCCCCTACTACTCCCACCGCTGGCCAGGCCATCCCTCTACTCACCCACACCCCCTGTTATTCTGCGGCGACGGCAGCCTCACACCGCAGCGAACTAGTGAAACCTCGTACTCCTCTACGCGTGGGCATCCACTGCCGCGTCTTCCCCGGCTCTGCGTCGTCCCCTTCCTAGGCCTCGCCATCGTCCACCGCCCTGGTGCTCTCGGCGTGGCGTGGTCAACGTGGTCAAGGAATGGATTCCATCGGACGTGGACTGTACGTGGAGAGGTTGACAGCTGGGTCCACGGCCGCAGCAAGGAAGTGCCTCCTTATTACGCGCAAAATAATTATTCCTCCACCTGACAATGGGGACCCACCGGACGGGCCACCGTATTTTGCAAAAAAACATTTCCCCCTGACTGCTGGGACCCACCAGCTACATCTTCGCACGCAAGGAAGTGCATCCGGGCAAAAAAAGATTCGCCCCCTGACTGCTGGGACCCACCAGCTACATCTTCGCACGCAAGGAAGTGCGTTCGGGCAAAAAACAAACGATTCGCCCCCTGACTGCTGGGACCCACCAGCTACATCTTCGCACGCAAAGGAAGTGCGTCCGGGCAAAAAAAACGATTCTCCCCTCTGACTACTGGGACCCACCAGCTACATTTTCGCACGCAAGGAACTGCCTGACAGTCGGGACCCACCTGGTCGAAGCGTACGTAGTGTTGTCATTCTGGTCGCAAACGTGTACGTACATATATACTGGTCGATGTAGAGGCGCACACGTGTCATAGTAGAGGCGCATATGTGTCGTAGTAGAGGCGCGCACGTAGCATGTACACGTACGTACAGCGGCCAGGGTGCAAGAAAGAAAATACGGCCACGCACGTACATACGGGCGGGGTCTCGAACGCCTACTCGTGCATACGTACATGGCTGGGTCGGAATGGAGAAGCTGCATCGTCATCATGTTCATGGGGAGCCAACCGGCTGGGTCGGAACGGAATGCGTGGTCGTGTTCATCGGGAGGGCTTGGATAGAACAGGCGATGGAAACGAGGCCTGGAGTACCGCACAACGGAGGAAACGGACCTCCTATGTTCGGAACGGGGTCCTGTTGATCGGGAGAGGTGTGGCGTATCGCAAAACGGAGGAAACAGACCCCCTACGGTCCAAACGGGGGTCCTGTTGCTCGGGAGGGGTGTGGCGTACCGCAAAATGGATGAAACGGACCTCCTACGGTCGAAACGGGGGTCCTGTTGATCGGGAGGGGTGTGGCATAACGCAAAACGGACGAAACGGACTTGTGTTGGAGCGCTACGGTCGAAACGGGGGTCCTGTTCATCGGGAGGGTGTGGCGTACCGCAAAACGGGACTCCACGGGATACTGTTCATCTCCACCGTCGACCTCCTCCAGCCTCCATGGGCTATCATCGACGTCCTCCAGCCTCCATGGGCTCCTGTTCATCCAGCCTCCACCGCGCACTACTCCACCGGCTACTGTTCAACCACCCCTCCACGGGCACCCCTCCACCGTCTACTGTTCATCCAGCCCTCCACACCACGGGGTCCTGTTCAACCACCCCTCCACGGCCACCCCTCCACCGTCTACTATCCATCCAGCCCTCCACACCATGGGTTCCTGTTCATCCAGAGGCAAGGCCACCGCTCACTATTCATCCAACCCCCCCCCCCCCCCCGCAACTTTCATTGTTCATCCCAGAGGCAGCATCGATCGGCTTCAGTTAGCAGCAGTAGCGAAGGAATCGCTCCATCGAGTTTAGTTAACAGCCATCGATCGATCGCTGGGGTTCAGTAACGCATAGTCTGCAGTGCAATCGCTCGGGTTCAGTTAGAACCCAACGCCTCGCTCGGGTCCAGTTAGAGCCAACGCCTCGCACACACACGCGTACGTGTACGAGAGAAACTCGCATCGCTCCCCCACCGTTGTCGGATTTTGGGTTCCGGCAGACCCTTGAGGTTCGAACACTTGGGTGCGCGTGGAGATTTTGCCCTCTACCTACCTGTTCCTCGCCAACTGGCTAAGATCTAAACTACGAAAGCAATAACACAAGAGACACATAGTTTATACTGGTTCAGGCCACCATTGTGGTGTAATACCCTACTCTAGTGTGTGGTGTGGTGGATTGCCTCTTGGGCTGGTGATGAACAATACAAGGAAGAACCACCACGCGAGGGTCTGTTCTTGGCTGGTGCGATGAACTGCTAGGAGGAGTTCAGTCGCTCTATCTACTGGTTTCTTGGTGAGGATTCAGATTCTAGATCAGGTCTCGATGCTCGATCCAGATGCCTCTACCCTGGGGGTGGCCAGTCCTATTTATAGGCAAATGCCCTGGGCCTCTTCCCAAATATTGAGAGGGAAGGGCGCCAACAATTGGTCATTTTGAAGGGGAACAGCTCGGACCTACCAGCTATATCTTTGCACGCAAGGAAGTGCCTCCTTATTACGCACAAAAAAATGAATACTCCGCCTGTTAGCTGGGACCCAGTATAGTGGCAGGCTGAATTGTGGGCCTACTAAGTTGACGGGGATGGAGGGCTTTGTCAACTTAGTCAATAATATGCACGATTCTAGCTCCAGCGACCGTACGATGTCCATCCAATGGCCGTAGTGCTTCTTCAACCTATGGTCTTCTTGCTCCAGCCGCCCAAACCAGCGCTGGTTGTGCCTCGTGCTCCTGCCTCCCGTGGCCGACTGCGATGCGGCGAAGCCCTCACCGCCCCTACTACTCCCACCGCTGGCCAGGCCATCCCTCTACTCACCCACACCCCCTGTTATTCTGCGGCGACGGCAGCCTCACACCGCAGCGAACTAGTGAACCCTCGTACTCCTCTACGCGTGGGCATCCACTGCCGCGTCTTCCCCGGCTCTGCGTCGTCCCCTTCCTAGGCCTCGCCATCGTCCACCGCCCTGGTGCTCTCGGCGTGGCGTGGTCAACGTGGTCAAGGAATGGATTCCATCGGACGTGGACTGTACGTGGAGAGGTTGACAGCTGGGTCCACGGCCGCAGCAAGGAAGTGCCTCCTTATTACGCGCAAAATAATTATTCCTCCACCTGACAATGGGGACCCACCGGACGGGCCACCGTATTTTGCAAAAAAACATTTCCCCCTGACTGCTGGGACCCACCAGCTACATCTTCGCACGCAAGGAAGTGCATCCGGGCAAAAAAAAGATTCGCCCCCCTGACTGCTGGGACCCACCAGCTACATCTTCGCACGCAAGGAAGTGCGTTCGGGCAAAAAACAAACGATTCGCCCCCTGACTGCTGGGACCCACCAGCTACATCTTCGCACGCAAAGGAAGTGCGTCCGGGCAAAAAAAACGATTCGCCCCTCTGACTGCTGGGACCCACCAGCTACATTTTCGCACGCAAGGAACTGCCTGACAGTCGGGACCCACCTGGTCGAAGCGTACGTAGTGTTGTCATTCTGGTCGCAAACGTGTACGTACATATATACTGGTCGATGTAGAGGCGCACACGTGTCATAGTAGAGGCGCATATGTGTCGTAGTAGAGGCGCGCACGTAGCATGTACACGTACGTACAGCGGCCAGGGTGCAAGAAAGAAAATACGGCCACGCACGTACATATGGGCAGGGTCTCGAACGCCTACTCGTGCATACGTACATGGCTGGGTCGGAATGGAGAAACTGCATCGTCATCATGTTCATGGGGAGCCAACCGGCTGGGTCGGAACGGAATGCGTGGTCGTGTTCATCGGGAGGGCTTGGACAGAACAGGCGATGGAAACGAGGCCTGGAGTACCGCACAACGGAGGAAACGGACCTCCTACGTTTGGAACGGGGTCCTGTTGATCGGGAGAGGTGTGGCGTATCGCAAAACGGAGGAAACAGACCCCCTACGGTCCAAACGGGGGTCCTGTTGCTCGGGAGGGGTGTGGCGTACCGCAAAATGGACGAAACGGACCTCCTACGGTCGAAACGGGGGTCCTGTTGATCGGGAGGGGTGTGGCATAACGCAAAACGGACGAAACGGACTTGTGTTGGAGCGCTACGGTCGAAACGGGGGTCCTGTTCATCGGGAGGGTGTGGCGTACCGCAAAACGGGACTCCACGGGATACTGTTCATCTCCACCGTCGACCTCCTCCAGCCTCCATGGGCTATCATCGACGTCCTCCAGCCTCCATGGGCTCCTGTTCATCCAGCCTCCACCGCGCACTACTCCACCGGCTACAGTTCAACCACCCCTCCACGGGCACCCCTCCACCGTCTACTGTTCATCCAGCCCTCCACACCACGGGGTCCTGTTCAACCACCCCTCCACGGCCACCCCTCCACCGTCTACTATCCATCCAGCCCTCCACACCATGGGTTCCTGTTTATCCAGAGGCAAGGCCACCGCTCACTATTCATCCACCCCCCCCCCCCCGCAACTTTCATTGTTCATCCCAGAGGCAGCATCGATCGGCTTCAGTTAGCAGCAGTAGCGAAGGAATCGCTCCATCGAGTTTAGTTAACAGCCATCGATCGATCGCTGGGGTTCAGTAATGCATAGTCTGCAGTGCAATCGCTCGGGTTCAGTTAGAGCCCAACGCCTCGCTCGGGTCCAGTTAGAGCCAACGCCTCGCACACACACGCGTACGTGTACGAGAGAAACTCGCATCGCTCTCCCACCGTTGTCGGATTTTGGGTTCCGGCAGACCCTTGAGGTTCGAACACTTGGGTGCGCGTGGAGATTTTGCCCTCTACCTACCTGTTCCTCGCCAACTGGCTAAGATCTAAACTATGAAAGCAATAACACAAGAGACACATAGTTTATACTGGTTCAGGCCACCATTGTGGTGTAATACCCTACTCCAGTGTGTGGTGTGGTGGATTGCCTCTTGGGCTGGTGATGAACAATACAAGGAAGAACCACCACGCGAGGGTCTGTTCTTGGCTGGTGCGATGAACTGCTAGGAGGAGTTCAGTCGCTCTATCTACTGGTTTCTTGGTGATGATTCAGATTCTAGATCAGGTCTCGATGCTCGATCCAGATGCCTCTACCCTGGGGGTGGCTAGTCCTATTTATAGGCAAATGCCCTGGGCCTCTTCCCAAATATTGAGAGGGAAGGGCGCCAACAATTGGCCATTTTGAAGGGGAACAGCGGGTAAACTTATCCTGACTAAAGTTGGTCCTCGCCTGTCAAAGGCTCTGGTGGTGACGCCTGCTTGGGCTCCACAATGACTTCCTTCCTGCCGTTGGGCTGGTCTTGGTCTTGTTGCACCAAAGCGGATGCCTTTGCTTGATGCTCTCGCCTGCACTTGCTCCCTTTGCACCACAGAGGAAAGGAGGACACTGCGCGCTGGCGCCCGACTGGCGCCCTTGGTCGTCATGGCTTGCGTCATGGGCACCTCGCGAGGTACCCCTCCTTGAACTCTTCGCCTCCTCATGAGCCAGCCTGATGAGGCCGTGCCTGAGGAAGCTCCTTGTCGTCCGCCCCGCGAGGCTTGGCCCCTTGCGAGGGTCTTGAGCCTGTGTTGATGAAGATGGGCCGTGCTGGGCCCCCTTTGAGCCACGCCGCAGGCCGCAGGTAGGCAAGTCTGGGGACCCCCATTCCCAGAACGCCGATAGTAGCCCCCGGGCCCAAGGCGCGCCCGGACTTGGCCGAACAGAGAGGCGAAAGGGCAAGTGCGAAGCGCCGCGGGCCCTAACAGCCTGCGGCCTTGGGCGCCGCATGGTGGTTGATTGGACGTGGGCGTCTCAGCAACCGCGTGAGTTGATAAAGGAGCGGCATCTGTCTAGGCTTTACCTCCTTTGCTTTCTCCGGTTGCTGCTCAGATCCCCTTTCTTGCTCCTCTCCTTCCTTCCTCCGAAACCTTCAGATCTACTCCGCCCACGTGCCCTAGCAAGACATGGCGCCTCGCCAGGCCCCGGCCGGAGCTTGGTATTCGTCCGCCTTGGACTCGCCGAACGTGTCGGAGGCGAGTCTTGCCCGGGTGCGCCAGATAGCGGCGGCGCAGGGCATCGACGGGGCGAAGGTGTTCAAGGCCGGCTATGCCCTCCCTGAGGGCCAAGGGAGCACCTTCTATCCGCTCTTCATGAGCGCCATTGTTGCCGGTCTGGTGCCTCTCTTTTCTGAGTTCTTCTTTTCTGTCCTCCGCCATTACAATCTTCGAGATCTGCATCTCCACCCCAACTCTGTCCTTCTTCTGGCAATCTTCGCCTACTATTGCGAGGCTCACGTAGGGGTGAAGCCCTCAGTGGCCTTGCTGCGCCACTACTTCTCCCTCCGGACCTCTTGTGGTCCCATCTCTGCGTGTGCGATTTCGAACCCCGGGAAGAGGATTGAGGGCTTCAGGAGCAAGTGGGTCTTGGTACATGCCGGGCGCATGCACCCTTGGCTGATCTTGCCCACGGGGCACCCCTCGAGCTCCGATGACTGGTCTCGAGTGGAGCTTGTGGACCCCCACACGAGGCCGGTGTTGGAGAAGATGGATGCGGATCTGAGGCCGGCCAGCATGGCGGTGGCGAAGCTGACTAGCGCATCGCTGCTGAGGGAATTCCTGGAGCATCAGCTGGCTCCGCTTCGTCAGTACCCACTTCCGATGTGGAGGCCCCACCCGAGCCCCGCGGTCTTGGCCGACGAGGATCTGGCCGCGGTTCTCCAGTCTTTCGTCGGGGGCGACGTGGCGAGGTTGGAGCGCGCTCCTACGCCCCTGTTCCTCCGCGAGGACTGGGAGCAGGTAGTGGAGTCCATGCCCATCTTCAATGGGGACGGGCCCATGCCCGCGGAGGCTCCCAAGGACTCGGTGGACGTGTCCTCCAGCGACTCTAGCGAAGAGAAGGAAGAAGGGGAGCGGGAGAGAGGGCCTGACTCCGAGGCGACTGACGGAGAGTCGAGGGCTCCCCCCTTCGGCGCAGGTCCCGCGCTCTCCGCCTCTCTCTGAGTGATGACGACGAGGATGATGACGAGCAGGGCGGCCGTAGCCTGCCCCCGATCCCGAAGAAGGACAGGACCAGGCTGATCCCCCGCGGGTCCGCCCAGGCCCGAGGCGATCCGCAGACGCACCTCCTGCCCCCGAGCTCCCAGAGGCTGATCCTTGCAGCCGGCTCTCGGGCTTCAAGTACGGCCGGAGGCTGCTCGAGCTCGCGAGCGACGACCTATAAGTGCTTGGTTCCTATCTTATTTCTTGTTCTGTTGCTAAGGCTTGACGTTCGTATCTCCCGGCTAGGCTGGCGCCCGCGGCAAAGAAGTCGAAGGGAGCTCCTGAGGTTCCATCCATGGCAGCGCCTTTGCCCGCGGAAGAAGGTGACCGTGACGCACGGGCCTCTCCTGCCCGGGTGTCCTCGCGAGGCCTATCTGAGCCGGCTGGGGTGAGCTCAGCCCCCGCGGCCCAAGCAACTCCCGAGGTGCCCTTGCCTGATGCCGCCACCACAGCCGTTGGGGCGCAGCAGGCTCCACCTCAGGATACTGTGGTCACGCTGTCGTCTTCTCCTCCTACTCCACCGACTGCTGCTTCCCCAACTCCTCCTACTGTTCTGGATCATGTTGCTGCCGAACTGGTCCGTCTGTGGCAGGATCTTCTGGGCGCCGACCCTTGTTTAGTGGCCGGGCGCTTGGAGCTAGCTTCTGGCTGGATTCGCTCCGACGCTTCGATTCGGGCGGCGCTGGTCCAGGCCTCGACGGCTTGCGACGAGGAGAAGCAGGCCGTCCTTGGGGCGAAGGCTGCTCGCGACGCCGCCTTGGGGGAGGTGGCTAATGTCCGAGGCCACTGCAAGGCGCTGGAGAGCGAGCTGAAGGGCCTGCAGGACATGCTCGCCGAGGAGACCCGCCTTCGTCAAGAGCATGAGGAAGACATGAAGGCTCACGAGGCGGCCATCAAGGACCAAGACGCCAAGCTCAAGAGGTGCCGTGACCGCCTAGGCGTGCTGGAGCAAGAGTTGGAGACGAGGAATTTCGAGCTGGACGGCAAGGCACGGGTTCTTGCTGAGGATCGCGTGGCCTTCGCGGGGATGGAGGAGAAGGCGCGCACTTCGCTGAAGACGCTTTATGAGAGCGGCCTGGAGAGCCCGCTAGCAGGTGACGAGGACGGCCCCGCCAAGCTGCTTCCCTTCCTGGTTCGTGCTCTTGAAGATGTCACCCTTGGCCTTGGCCCTACAGCTGAGGCCGAGGCGCATGCCTTGTCTTCTGCAGCGCTGACGCGGGTCCATACCCACATCTATCTTCGCGACCCCAACGTCGACCTCGACAGACTGCTGGAGCCAGCGAGCGGCGAGCTTGCCGCAGCCGCTGCTGAGGCCGTGAAGAGTCGTGCGGAGGCTCTGCTGGGGAAGTTCCGGGCCTTCAGCACCAGGCCGAAGCGGGGCGCTGCCTGCCCTGCAGCTCCACAAGGCGAACCCGCTCCGCGCAGCTCCACCGCCGGCAAGTGACTCCGTCGTGACTCCCGTCTTGCTTTTAATTCCTGCGCATGTACCATGCCTCGGGGAGGCGTTAAAACTTGCATTTGGTGTTGTGATGACAGTATGGACTGTAATATTTGCTTTTGAATTCCTTGAAATTTGCGCTATTCCTTCCTACTTGCTTATGTTCTGCGCCGGCAGAGCCCGTCCCCGCGCATACCTCAGCCGCCATTAGCCCCGACCGGAAACCAGGACGGGACCAAGGAGTGAGGGGCTACGTGACAAGTTAGGCTCCTGAGTCGCGATGCTCAGGAGTCCACCTTGGCGCTCGAACAACAAGTAGGGAGGTGAGATGTGGGTGGATCTACCGTTCTACATCTGCAGAGCCCGGCCCCGCGCATACCTCAACCGCCGTTAGCCTTTCGGAACTAAGGAGTGAGGGGCTATGTGACCAGTTAGGCTCCTGAGTCGCGATGCTCAGGAGTCCCCCTTGACGCTCAAACGGCCTTCGTACCTTGGCTCCACTCGGGGAGGGACGTGTGATGAACCAGGCCTGGGGTGCCTGGCTGGGTGGTGTGCGTCTGGGCATGACCCAGGCGCAGCCCCCGTGCAAAGCCCCCTCGCGCGGCACTCCCGAGGGGAGGCGTTGCGATGAGGCTAGACACTGAGCTCTGGGCTCCCTGAGGTTGATGTGGCCCGGGGGCGACCCTCAGTTGTTTATCACCAGCGATTAGCATAGTGCTTCCGTATGTGTACGGGCATAGCCGCTCCTCGGCAGTGTCGTCAGCCAGGACGGAGCATGGTGCTTCCACTGGTGCATGGGAGGGGGCTCCCCCGGGGCGTGTACAGCCCCGCCCTGACACGTGGCTGGCACGGTAGGGCCTGACGAGGTGTATCTGGGCACCCATGAGCCAGCGCAGGACTCACGGGGCCCTACCTCAAGGCGGGTTGCGCTTGGCACTAGGCCTTATCTTGGGCTATGTTCCTGCAAATTTGGTTAGATGCTGAAGCTCTACGTCCTCGGGTCCCGGCCCTCGAGCTGGTCTCAGCCGTTGTTGGTATGCCAGGTCGCGATGCCGTGGGCAAGACCAGAGGGTGAGGGCTGGAGAGCCGGTAGGAGCCCTGAGTCGCGATGCTCAGGTACCCCCTTTAACGCGCAAGCTTGGTTAGATATCGAAACTCTACGTCCTCGGGTCCCGGCCCTCAAGCTGGTCTCAGCCGTCGCTGGTATGCCAGGTCGCGATGCCATGGACAAGACCAGAGGCTGAGGACTGGAGAGCCGGTAGGATCCCTGAGTCGCGATGCTCTGGTACCCCCCCCCCCTTTAACGTGCAAGCTGCCGACACCCAGGGAGAAAAGGTGCCACGGACAGTCACCAAATAACACGCATGATGGGTCGAAAGCATGGCCCGAAGATAAACGCAAGAGGGGTACACGCCGCTGGGTCTGACCCGAGCGACTTGGGAATGATGCAGCCCTGAGGGCGCTCCCAGCTGGAAACGAAACTTGAAAGATGTCACCTGATGGTGTTGACGACGAAGAGGTGTTGGTGTAGCAGACTCGGTGGGCTGCGGGAGCCGATCCTCACGAGCCCCCAGGCCAGGGGCCTCGGGAGGCTCCGGAGGCGCTGGTGGCTCCTCGGGGACCATCTGCATCTCCGCAAGGGCTGTGGAACGCCTGACCTCTTGAGCCTCCAAGATGCCCCTCATGAGGCGTTGGTACGTGGCAGCCGCGTTCGGCAAGCCATAAGGCATGCGAACGTAGCTGTGGGGTGGACCTTCGCAGCGCCCCACTCGCGAGGGCCAGAGGCGCTTCTGAGATGCGGCTTGGTTGAGCCCTGGTATGTCAATGCAGACACGCAGCCCACCATCCTTGCCTGGATGGGGGGCCACAGCGGGTAAGCGGTGGCTGCCTCTCATGATTCTTGACTCCTGTAGCTCCTGATGGCCTTTCTGATGAACTCCTGAGGGTTTGGCCCTCCTTGCCTTGCTCCTTCTTGAGGGAAACGTGCTTCGAAACACGCCTCCAAATGGTGCCCAAGCGCCTCCCTCGTGACCATGGCGAGGTCGGCGGCCCTCAAGGGGAGAGCCCCCGAGCCCTGCCTGAGGAGGGCGCCTGGCGTGCTTCCCTATGCGATGGAAGGAGGTTCCCCCTGAGCAGGCGCGGGCCCTGAGGGGCCTTCCTCCTGAGGGGCCGGGCCGGATGATGTCTTCTTTTCTTGGGGGCGGTCTCGGGAAGCCTCCTGCTTCCACGATCCGGGTCTTCCAGTGATGCGGCCTGAAAGGCTCGTTCCAGGGAGCACACCGCGTCTTTCTCCTCGCAGGGCACCGTGATGACTCCGCCACTTCCTGGCATCTTGAGGACGTTGTAGCCGTGGTGGGTTACGGCCATAAACTTGGCCAACGCTGGGTACCCGAGGATGGCGTTGTACGTGTCAGGACCCCGACTCAATGCCACATCGATCTAGCATGTAACACCTCATATCACTTTGCGGCCTCATGCATGGTATTCCCACGGGTGTCGCCTTACCTTTGCCTGGGACCGTTTGCGCCTTTTGGCGCACGTATATGATAGTGTCGCTAGCATCCATATGGTAAGGAGCCCGTGCTGACATGGCTAGTCGTAAACCCAAAGTGGCACAGACTTAAAGGGACATGCATCCATGACCCAGCATCGAACGTGTCGGTCATCAGCGAGTGAATCCGGGCTGTAGCACTGGGCTAGAAGGACTCCGGTAGACCGGGCTGTAGCGGCCTAACAGGACTCCGGTATTCATCGCGTGACATTTCCCCGAAGGGACGGACACAGGAATGAAGAAGGACACATGCCGGCCAGCCTAAGTGTTCCGGAGCAGTAGCAAGCTACCATGGCTCAGTGGAAGCACTAGGAGACATTTCCCGGTAAGAGAGGCTACTAAGGATAAACAACTAGATAGTCAGATCCCACACATACCAAGCATTTCAATAACATACACACAACATGCTCGATGTGTGCAATACAACATGGCATCACAACATGACTCTACAACTCAAGTATTTATTCATTAGGCTCCGAGGAGCGAGATATTACAAACATGGGTCTCACGACCCAACATTCAGAGCATACAAGTCAAAGCAGAAGCGGAAGCTAACATGTCCGAGTACAGACATCTACAAATGAAAAAGGCTTAGAAGCCTGACTATCTACCAGATCCTGCCGAGGGCACAAGATCGTAGCTGAGGTAACAAGCTAAACGTCGAACTCCAAGCGGAACTACTAGCGAGACTGAAGTCTCTCTGCAAAAGCATAAAATAGGCAAACGTGAGTACAAATGTACCCAGCAAGCCTTACATCAGAACTATCTACATATGCATCATTATCAACAAAGGGGATGGTGGGGTTTAACTACAGCAAGCCAGCTTTGACTCGGTGGCTATCCTGAACTACGACTGCAAGTAACTCTTTTGAGGTGGCGCACACGAGTCCACATATTCACCATATCAATACACCACTATGGATCCGCTCCCGTCTCCCTACGATAACGCCATCCATAGCACTCACGCTTATCTTGCGCATTTTAGAGTATCCACTTTCACTTGTCTATGAACTGTACAGGCAACCCAGAAGTCCTTTTCCATGGACACGGCTATTCGAATAGATGATTTTAACCCTGCAGGGGTGTACTTCTTCACACACGCTCTCGCCACTTACCTCCATGTACACGTCATGTATCTTGGCAACCTTCAAGAGAAAGCCTGGCGTGGGAGTCGGCCATGACCTGACTAACCGCACAAGTCTCTCGTCCAGGTTTATCGCCTATTCGGGTTCCATCCACAAGGAGATCCGGCCGGGGTGTTGCTTACGGCCCCAAACGATGTGAGCAGGGTTCCCAAGCCCACCATCCGGGTGCCACTTGGTACACCGTGCCACTGTGCCTAGTCTATCCCAAGCCCACCTGTACTGGGTGCCACTTGGTAGACTACTAACACTACCTACAAACACCAGAAACTAGTTGCAACTCCTGGATAGAGATCAAGTTGATTAATAAGTCGAGAGAGCTTGGAGTGCCCGGAGCCCAATGTGTGGTAGTAGATCACAAACACAGAACTCAGTTCCTAAGGACGACTTCAATGAGACAACCCACCATGTACTCCTACATGGCCTCTAACCGCTACCTTTACCAAATCGTGTTCAAACACTTAGCTCTCAACAGTAGGACATGTTCACACACCTCCAATTCATCCCCGATGAATCAGACCTGACACAACTCTAGGCAATAGCAGGCATGACAAACAAGCATGAATGAGTAGGCACATCAAGGCTCAAACAACTCCTATTCATGCTAGTGGGTTTCATCTATTTACTGTGGCAATGACAGGTCATGCAGAGGAAAAGGGGTTCAACTACCGCAGCAAGTAACAAATGAATCGTTGTTGTCCTAATGCAGTAAAAGAGAGCAGGAGCGAGAGAGTCGGATTGTATCGGAATGAACAAGGGGGTTTTGCTTGCCTGGCACTTCTGAAGATAGTATAGTTCTTCATCCGTGTCATCGAACTCATCGTCGGAACCACGTCTACCAAAAGGGGACAATTACCGGCAATAGAGAAGGAACACAATCAATGCAATGCACAATATGATGCATGATCATGACATGGCAATATGCTGTGGTTTGAGCTAATGCAACAGAAAGTCATTTTGATTGAAGTGGAATTCAAAGCTACATAAAATTCCAACTCCAAAACTATTATCAAATTTGTCCTAATCATGTTTCATCCTAAACACTGCGGTTAGCTTGCTCAAACATGCATGAAAACAGTACAGATGGATAGATTGGATTTTTCTGATCATTTTTCATATATAAATTATTTCATTCTGAGTTACGGTTGAATTTCTATGAATTTTAGAAGTTAGCACTATTTTCTGCAATTTCCTGAGAAAGAATAAATCCAGAAAATAATTAACTGCGTCAGCACTACGTCACTATGACGTCAGCAGGTCAACGGGGCGGTCCAGGTCAAACTGACCAGTGGGTCCCGCGTGTCAGTGTCTAGTCTAATTAACAGAGTTTGTTAATGCTAAACTAATCCTAAACCTTGTTAATTAGCAGGGGCTGGCCCCACATGTCAATGAGATAGAGAGTTAACAGGGGGTTATTTAGCTTAACCCGTGTTTTTAACAGCAACGGTCCCACATGTCATACACTAGGGGTTAATTAACCGAGTGATTAGCACCTAACCTAATGCTCCACGTCAGCTCTAATCGGTGTTTAGCCGCCGGCGTAAACAGGGCACGGCGAGGTCGCTCGTCCGGCCAACTCCGGCGACGGGAGGTCGCGCGGCTGGGTGCGTTGGAACACCCGTAGCAGGGCGCGTACTATGGTGGTGGTGGCAGGAGCTGATGCGGGCTGTAGCGACGCCGGCGATGAGCTATGCGGCGGCGATGCTCGGGCTTGGCCGGGGTGCGGGGCTGCTTGCTAGCGAGCAGGTTGAGTGGCGCAGGAGCACCAAGGGAGCTCCTGGAGCACTACCGCGTGCTCGGACGTGAGCAGATCGAGCTCAGGCCACGGCGGCGATGAGACACGACAACAGAAGCTCTCGGCGATGGCGGGAATCGAGCTAGCGAACCAAATCCACCACGGGGTATGAGGGGAAAGGGAGAGGGGGTCACAGGGAGGCGGAGGAGAAGGTCAGCGGGCTCGGGGACGCGTCGGAGCGGGAGCACGGTCGTCGGCGACCTCGGTGACCCGAGGAGGAAGAAGACGTCGGGGACGGTGTTCGGGGGCTCTTCCCATCGCGTGGATCGGTGTAGACGGCGTATGGGTCGCCGGTGGAGCTCGAGGTCACGTAGGAGAGGCACGGGGGAGGCTGTGGTTGCGGTGGTGCTCAGCGGCGGCCTCGGGTGTGTTCGGTGGTGCCGCATGGAGAGAGCAGAGGAGGGAAGGGGCCCAGGGGAGAGAGGGAAGAGGTGCAGGGCGTCTCTAGGCGAGCAGCTGGACTCGCGGGGACGCTGCCAGCGCGAAGCAGGAGGTGGAGGCCTCCCAACGCGTGCGTGCGTCTTCGCCTCTGCCTACTGGCAGAGGAAGACGATGAGCGAGGAGGTAAGTGGGATGGGCCGGGCAAGCTGGGCCGGCCACAGGTAAGCTACCCAGGTGGGTTTTCTCCTTTTTCTGTTTCCCTTCTCTATTTTTCTTTCTCTGTTCTAGTTTAGTTTAGGCACTAAACCATTTGCTATAAATTCTGAAATTATTTGTGGGAGCTCTTTGCAATATACAAGTGACCCACAATTATTTTCAAAATATCTGGAGCTATAAAATTATTTATAGATTTTATTTGCTCCAACTCAAATACAATATGGATTAATTTAAAAATCCAAAATGTCCTAGAAATATACTCATCATAGTAGGCAGAGGTTTCCACCTTAACCAGAAATTATGAGCATTTTTAAAGGCATTTTGGGATCATTGAAAAAGATTTTATTTGATCCTATTTGAAGTCATTTGGTGCTAGGGTTTGAATCAATCCCCATTTCAAGATTAAGAGCAAAATAAACATGATGCAACACATGACTAGCTAGCCCAGAGCAGATCAGAACTAGGGATGTGACAGTACGACAGGCGAATGTGGGCGACGTCGAAGTCGATGAGCTCGGTGCGGTAGTTGTCGCGCGCCCCGAAGGTGACAGGGAGGCGGACCTGCCCAATCGGGACCGTGGAACCGTCGGTGACTCTGGAGAAAGGCTTGGTTGGCTGAAGCTGATTGTAGGGCACTTGGAGATTGTTGAATGTTTCCACGGACAGGACGTTGAGCCCTGCCCTGCCATCGATAAGGGTCCTGGTGACTAGCATGTTGCTGATGATTGGGGAACAAAGCATTGGGAGGACTCCGGCTGTGGCCGCGCACTTGAGCTGATCCGCTGAACTGAATGTGATGGTGCATGCCGACCACCTGAGAGGGTGCGTGGCCTCGAGCTTGGGGAGGACTACATTTACTTCATGGGCGAACTGCTTGAAGATGCGTTGAGAGGCTGGGGCTTGAGCTCCGCCCAGGATGCAAGTGATCGCATGTGGCTCCTGGAAGCCCACAGCCCCCTCGTCCTGGTGACGGTCCTGATTTCTCCTTGGCTGCGGCGGTAGTGGAGGGAGGCCTGCGTTACCTTGCGGGCGATCCTCGCGAGACTGATCTCTCCAGCCTCCCTCGTGAGGCGGGTCCTGCCAGCGATCCTCGCGAGGTTGGTCGCGCCACCCTTGGCGAGGGCCGTAGTCTTCCCAGTGTCCTGCATTCCTTCCTCCTCCTTGGCCGTAGCCCCGATCGCTGCGGTCGGGACGTCGGCCGGTCCTTCCTTCTCGCACGGCTCGGAGCTCTTGGCATTCATTGGTGTTGTGGGTGTGGAGGTCGTGGTACACGCAGTACCGACTGCCCTTGGAGGATTCGGGCTGATCTCTGCCCCGCTTGGTGTCTGGTTCTGCCGTGAGCACGGCAGCCCCCTTGCGCTTCACATCCTTGGCCTTGGGTTTCTTCTCTTCTAGGTCTGTGGCAGGCAGCTCGAGGAGGGAGAGACGCCCTTCCTCAGCCCTGGCACACTTGGTCGCCAAGTTGAGCAGCTCCAAGGAAGTGCACAGGTCTTCATGCATCGCCAGCTCCTCCTTCATCTTGACGTCGCGCACGCCATCGGAGAAGGCTGAGATGATGGCCTCTTCGGTCACCTTGGGAATCTTGAGGCGTGCGCTGTTGAAGCGCTGGATGTACTTCTGCAGGGTTTCCCCTGGTTGCTGCTTGATACGGCGCATGTCGCTCACGGCGGGTGGCCAGTCGCGAGTACCCTGGAAGTTGGCGATGAAGCGGGTGCGCATCTCGTCCCAGGAGGAGATCGTGCCTGGGGCCTGGTTCAGGAGCCAGGTGCGGGCCCCGTCCTTGAGCACCATGGGAAACCAGTTCGCCATGACCTTCTCGTCTCCGTTGGCAGCTTCGATGCCCAGCTCATAGAGCTGGAGGCACTCTGCGGGGTCAGCCGTACCGTCATAGCGAGGAGGCAGGTCTGGCTTGAACTTGCCGGGCCACGCGACGTTGCGCAGCTCGGTGGTGAAGGCATGGCAGCCCGCTGTGGCCACGGGAGGCCTTGGGTGATGAAGAGCTCGGTCCTGTGGGTCCCCATGCGCTGCAGCTGGGAGCAGCACGGGGTCTTGACATGCTGGAGCAGGAGCGTGGTCACGATGAACCAGAGCGGGGAGCGCTCGGGCAGCTTCTGGAAGGCGTGGGACTTCTTGGCAGCTCTGCTCTTGCCGCGCTGGCGCGTGACGGAGCGGGTTCAACCCAGGGGCCACGCGCCTTGGGGCCAGGGCACCTTCTTGAGGGGGAGGCGGCTGAGGCGCCCCCGGAACTTCATTTCCCGCGCAGGGCGGGGCGCGTTGCAGCGAGAAGGACGGCGCGGGGGAGCCCCCTGCGGCGCGGACGAGTTCAGCGACTCGGTCAAGCCATTCTTCGTAGATGTCGTCGACGGGACGGTAGCGTAGGAGCTCGTTTGCCGCGATGAGCGCAGCTCGAGCCTCCATGGCCGCGCGGGGCGCGCGGGACGAAGAACCAGCTGGGGTGAGCGAGGGTGTGGCAATGCGGCCGTCCCACCTCATGGATGGATGCCGGGACGATGCTTGCTGCTCGTTCCCCGCTGGGCCGGTGGCGGCGTTGACGGCAGGCGACGGGGAACGACGAGGGAGCCCGCCGACGGGAGCCGTCTGGGTGACATGGGAAGCGAGGGCGGCTCGGCGCTCGGCGCGGGCCCGATGAGCGTCAGACATGGATGCGATGGTCGGAGAAGAACAGGGTGACAGAAGACGAATTCCGGCGCACCCCTACCCGGCGCGCCAAATGTTGGATTTCGGGTTCCGGCAGACCCTTGAGGTTCGAACACTGGGGTGCGCGCGGAGATTTTGCCCTCTACCTACCTGTTCCTCGCCAACTCGCTAAGATCTAAACTACGAAAGGAACAACAAAAGAGACACAGAGTTTATACTGGTTCAGGCCACCAATGTGGTGTAATACCCTACTCCAGTGTGTGGTGTGGTGGATTGCCTCTTGGGCTGGTGATGAACAATACAAGGAAGAACCGCCTCGCGAGGGTCTGTTCTTGGCTGGTGCGATGAACTGCTAGGAGGAGTTCACTCGCTCTATCTACTGGTTTCTTGGTGAGGATTCAGAATCTAGATCAGGTCTCGATGCTCGATCCAGATGCCTCTACCCTGGGGGTGGCTAGTCCTATTTATAGGCAAAGGCCCTGGGCCTCTTCCCAAATATTGAGCGGGAAGGGCGCCAACAATTGGCCATTTTGAAGGGGAACAACGGGTACACTTATCCTGACTAAAGTTGGTCCTCGCCTGTCAAAGGCTCTGGTGGTGACGCCTACTTGGGCTCCACAATGACTTCCTTCCTGCCGTTGGGCTGGTCTTGGTCTTGTTGCACCGAAGTGGATGCCTTTGCTTGATGCTCTCGCCTGCACTTGCTCCCTTTGCACAAAAGAGGAAAGGAGGACATTGCGTGGGCTGGCGCCCGACTGGTGCCCTTGGTTGTCATGGCTTGCGTCATGGGCACCTCGCGAGGTACCCCGCCTTGAACTCTTCCGCCTCCTCGTGAGCCACCAGATGAGGCCATGCCTGAGGAAGCTCCTTGTCGTCCGCCCTTCGAGGGTCTTGAGCCTGTGTTGATGAAGATGGGCCATGCTGGGCCCCCTTTGAGCCACGCCGCAGGCCGCAGGCAGGCAAGTGTGGGGACCCCCGTTCCTAGAACGTCGACAATCGTAACCGGCAACTCCCTGAAATTTTCCTCCCCCTCGCTTCTACCACGGTTTTTTCCGTCATGGACGGCCCAGAGAATGTCATGCAGCTGCGTCTCCGGCCCGCCCAGGACGAAAAGCCCATTTTCTATCATGATTTTTTGTCATAGAAGTAGGAGCCCACCACGTCTATGATGATACCGAGTTTTGTCACAATTATCGTCATAGAAGTGTCAAATGTATGACAGAAAAAAAATTCGTTCGGCCCAAAATGTCATGGATGTGTCTTTTTTTGTAGTGCAGATGTGTATTAAAGTTGCCACCTACATGTTATCCGATTAAATACCTCTCAAACTTCCATGTGTGAATCACGATCCAATCCCCGTCTACGAGCATGGCTAAGCAATAATAAGCATAATGTATGTTCCCGGGGTGATCAAAAGGTATTAGGTTCCTACCTCAAACACTACAACCAAAACCACATGTTCCCAATCCTACCAATGCAAACATTTGTGGGGCAGAACTAATGCATAGTAAAAACCGGGTATAAAAGAGTATGATCAAAGTGTAACTTGCCTTGCTGATGATCTGCAAACTCTAGAGATTCGTAGTAACATGCTTCACACTCCGGGTAATCTAGCGTAGACAAACAATAGCATAGATAAGCAATGACTCAAAAGAAACACGAGAAAACTCGAGAAAAGATCCAAATCGAACACGAAACAAGCAACGGCTTAAACTAACAAGAGTCAAAACCTAACAGCAATATTAACCTGTGAGTTAGATCTTAATAGTAGGTCATGTGATTAGCTACAGTTTGCAAAAGATTCAACTCAAACGGAGCAACGAAACTCAAAATACGAATGAAACAAGATCGTTTACTAATATGGACGAAAGTCAAAGTTTACAGTAGGAAAATCATGTTTAAGTTGATTAACTTGAAAGAGGGCTTCGAGACGAAGATTTTGGCGCTGGTTTCATCTAATTTGTATAAACGGGTAAAAAGTTATACTAGTTTGAAAATCAGGGGCTGAATCGCGATAAAATAAAACGAAAAAGAAAAACTAACGAACGAACGTTCGCTGTCTAAGCCTAACCGGCGAATAACGTTCGCTAAAACGAAGAATGGACGAACATCCGCTAAATAGAATAAACCGACGAAAAACCAATCTAAAATAATAAACCAGAAAACTAAAAAAACCAGGGGTTAACCGTACAACGGCGGCGGCTCCGGCTAGATCCACGGCGACGGCGGTGTTCGGCGATGGCGGCAACGCGGGTGGCACGGGGCTGCGGCAGCACGGGGTGGTGCGGGCAGCGGCGCTGGCGGCGGAGGGCGGCAGCGGCGCTGCGAGAGCGGCGGAGCTGCGGTGGCGGGAGGCGGTGGCTTGAGGGATCTGGGGGGATGGCGCTTATAAAGGGGGCGGGGCGGCGGCTTGCTTGGGCGAGGGGCCGGCCCGGGTAGGAGTCCGGCTCGGACTCCCCTCGGCATCTATACACGGCACGACGGCGGGGAAGGCGGCGACACGCGGGAGTGGGCCAGCTGGGCTTCGGCCCAGTCGGTCCGGTAAACTTTTTTTAAATAATTTCGCCCGAGAAGAAAATCTTAATGATATATAAAAAATTCTAGAAAATGCCAAAAACAATTTTCACCGTCTAAATAAAATATTTAGAACAAAGTGAACATTTTTCTGGCCTAAAAATGCAATTTTGAAAAATGCATATGTTTCTAATTCAAAGAAAATACCAGAAAAATCATAATTTAATTTTACAATTCTTTCTCCAATATTTCTCTGAATTTGAAGCAGTCATATTATCTTCTCTCATTTATTTTCAATATTGGAAATAGTTGGAGAGAAATATTATAAAACCAAATTGATCCTTTCTTCAAATTTGAATAAAACTCAAATATGAACTTTGTGAAACCTCCAACTCTCTCCGTGGGTCCTTGAGTTGCTTAAGATTTCCAGGATCTCTACCAAAATGCAAAAACAAATATGATATGCATATGATGTCCAATGTATAACATCCAAATTGAAAATTGGGATGTTACAAACCTACCCCCCCTTAAGATGAATCTCGCCCTCGAGATTCGGGTTGGTCAGCAAAAAGGTTTGGATGGTCTCTACGAAGGTCTTCCTCTCGCTCCCAGGTGGCTTCCTCCTTGGTATGGTGGCTCCACTGAACTTTGCAAAACTTGATAATCTTGCCGCGAGGCACTTGGCTAGAAAACTCGAGAATCTGGACTGGCTTCTCCTCATAAGTGAAATAACTATCTAACTGAATCGCTTGAAGTGGCACTGTATCCCTCAGAGGAATATCGGCCATCTCCGCGTGGTACTTCTTCAACTGGGAAACGTGAAACACATCGTGAACTCCTAACAATCCTTCTAGCAATTCCAGCTTGTAAGCAACTTCTCCCATACGTTCCAAAACTCTGTATGGTCCCACAAAACGTGGTGCTAGCTTTCCCTTAACTCCAAAACGCTTAACTCCTCGAAGCGGGGACACACGAAGATATACTCTATCTCCGACTTCGTAAACTGTCTCCTTGCGTTTAGAATCCACATAACTCTTCTGCCTGGACTGTGCTACCTTGAGTCTATCGCGAATTAACTTAACCTTCTCTTCAGAGTCTTTGATTAAATCTAGTCCGAACAACTGTCGATGTCCAACTCCATCCCACAATAATGGTGTCCCGCACCTCCTTCCATACAAAGCTTTGAAAGGGGCCATCTTCAAACTGGCTTGATAACTGTTGTTATAAGAGAACTCTGCATACGACAAATTGTCGTCCCAACTAGATCCATAATCTAGTGCACAAGCTCTCAACATGTCTTCCAGAATCTGATTAACTCTCTCGGTTTGTCCATCTGTCTGTGGATGAAAGGCTATACTAAACTCTAGACTAGTACCCACTCATGCAACTGATTCCAAAACTTTGAGGTAAACTGGGTTCCACTATTCGATACGGTGGTCCTCGGAACTCCGTGCAGACATACAATCCTAGTCATGTATATCTTCGCCAACTTAGCACTCATATAAGTGGTCTTCACCGGGATGAAATGAGCTACTTTCGTCAAGTGATCGACTACAACCCAGATAGAATCATAGCCTGAACAAGTCCTGGGCAATCCAGTGATAAAATCCATGTGATACGACAATTTTTGATTGTTCCATGCCAATATTATTTACTTTCATATACTTTTTGGCAACTTTTTATATTATTTTGGGACTAACATATTGATCCAGTGCCCAGTGCCAGTTCCTGTCTGTTGCATGTTTTTGGTTTTGCAGAAACCCAATATCAAACGGAGTCCAAACGGGATAAAAACGGACGGAGATTTTTTTGGAATATTTAAGATTTTTGGGAAGTAAAATCAACGCGAAACGGTGTCCGGGGTGGTCACGAGGTAGGGGGCGCGCCCTACACCCCCAGGCACGCCCCTGGCCCTCGTGGTCCACCCGTAAGGCAGTTGATGCTCCTCTTCAGGCGCAAGAAAGATAATTTTATGAGAAAGATCTGGGCGAAAGATTCACCCCAATCGGAGTTATGGATATCCGGATATTTAAGAAACGGTGAAGGGGTAGAATCTGGGAACGCAGAAACAGAGAGATAGATCCAATCTCGGAGGGGCTCTCGCCCCTCCCACGCCATGTTAGCCAAGGACCAGAGGGTAAACCCTCCTCCCATCTAGGGAGGAGGTCAAGGAAGAAGAAGAAGAAGGGGGCTCTCTCCCCCTTGTTTCTGGTGGTGCCGGAATGCCGCCGGGGGCCATCATCATCACCGCGATCATCACCAACACCTCCGCCATCTTCACCAACATCTCGATCACCTTCCCCCTTCTATATCCAGCGGTCCACTCTCCCGCAACCCGTTGTACCCTCTACTTGAACATGGTGCTTTATGCTTCATATTATTATCCAATGATGTGTTGCCATCCTATGATGTCTGAGTAGATTTCCATTGTCCTATCGGTGATTGATGAATTGCTATGATTGGTTTGAGTTGCATGTTTTATTATTGGTGCTGTCCTATGGTGCCCTCCATGTCGCGCAAGCGTGAGGGATTCCCGCTGTAGGGTTTGCAATATGTTTATGATTTGCTTATGGTGGGTGGCGTGAGTGATAGAAGCACAGACCCGAGTAAGTAGGTTGTTTGCGTATGGGATAAAAGGGGACTTGACGCTTTAATGCTATGGTTGGGTTTTACCTTAATGAATCTTTAGTCGTTGCGGATGCTTGCTAGAGTTCTAATCATAAGTGCATATGATCCAAGTAGAGAAAGTATGTTAGCTTATGCCTCTCCCTCAAATAGAATTGCAATAGTGATTATTGGTCTAGTAACGTAGTCAATTGCTTAGGGACAATTCCACAAATCCTACCACCACTTTTCCACACTCGCTATATTTACTTTTTTTTCTTTATCTAAACAGACCCTAGTTTATATTTACGTGTTCTTTACTTTCTTGCAAGCTTACCCAAAAACACCTACAAAGTACTTCTAGTTTCAGTGGCCGATAGGACTTGAGAGAATATTTGTTCTACCTTTAGCTCCTCGTTGGGTTCGACACTCTTACTTATCGAAAGAGGCTACAACTATACCCTATACTTGTGGGTCATCAAGACCTTTTTCTGGCGCCGTTGCCGGGGAGTCATAGCGTGGGGTGAATATTCTCGTGTGTGCTTGTTTGCTTTATCACTAAGTAATTTTTATTTGCTGTTCTAAGTTGTTCTCTATCTTTAGTTATGGATACGGAACACGAAATACCAAAAAAATTAGGTGTACCTTCTGCTCATGGAGATGGGGAACCTCCTAAAACCTTCGATGCTGGTTATGTGAAAGATATTATGTACTACTTTAATAATCCTGAGAAAGCCCCATTTAATTATGTAATGGGAGTAACGTTGGATCAACGTGAATACTTTAGGGATTATCACTTAACACAAAAAGGGAAACTATTATGCGATCAAATTCATATATTGAAGTGGTATGCTCGGCAACTATGCGTGAGTTATGATTATACTTGTTGCTCTAGGATGAAGGCTCCACACCTTCCCTTTTCATGCAAATTCAATGATAATAAAACCTTAGCTTCTTATGCTAATGGTATATATGATTACTATGATGTGGAACAAATAGAAGAATTTGTTGCTTTTATGGGTGCTTATGAAATTGAAGCTATGTGTAAAGAGTTTGAGGATTATGATGATGCTGTTTATAGATCTAAAAATTTAGCTATCCTCAAATATTGCTATGAGAATTATAAATACAATTATGAAATTAATGCACTTATTGAGAAAGTCTCCATCCAAGAAGAGACAAATATTTTGCAGGAATCTATGGAAGAAGAAATTGATGAAATTATGAGCTCATTGGATGAAAAAGATGAGGAGGAGAGCGAAGAACAAGAGGAGGAAGAGCGGATTGATCACCCGTGCCCACCTTCTAATGAGAGTAACTCTTCAACTCATACATTGTTTAATTCCCCTTCGTGCTTACCGAAGGATGATTGCTATGATTCCATTGATTCTCTTGACATATCCTTTTTTGATGATGCTTCCTATGCTTATTGCCAAGATGCCAATATGAATTATGCTTATGGAGATGAACTTGGTATAGTTCCTTATGTTAAACATGAAATTGTTGCTATTGCACCCACGCATGATAGTCCTATTACCTTTTTGAATTCTCCCGACTACACTATATCGGAGAAGCTTGCCCTTATTAAGGATTATATTGATGGGTTGTCTTTTACCATTGCACATGATGATTTTGATGAATGTAATATGCATGTGCTTGCTGCTCCTACTTGCAATTATTATGAGAGAGGAACTATTTCTCCACCTCTGTATGTTTCCCATACTATGAAGTTGCAAGAAACTGCTTATAGTATGCATTGGCCTTTACTTCGTGTGCATGAATTGTTCTTTTATGACATGCCGATGCATAGGAAGAGAGTTATACTTTGTTGTTGCTTGATATATGTTACTTTGTGCTCACTACTAAATTACAAATCATTGTTAATTAAAATTGGCTTTGATATACCTTGGGATCCGGGTGGATTCATTACTTGAGCACTAAATGCCTAACTTAATGGCTTTAAAGAAAGCACTGCCGGGGAGACAACCTGGAAGTTTTAGACAGTCATTTATTTCTGTTGAGTGCTTTCATTTAGTTTAAAAACAACAAAAATAAATAGGGGAACCCAAAACTTTTCAAATAAAAGTGAAAGTGAGAGAGACGAGCATTGTGAAAGTGGGGGACGTCCTTAAACTTGTTCAGGCTCATGGGAACTTTGTGAATCTTAATTACAGAAACTTTTCAATAAAAATAATTATCCCCTTGTACAATTCCATTGTATTACAAAAATAATGTGCCGAGGTTTGCCTTTAGGATGTTTACAATGCTTGTTGGTTTGTACGGTGCAGGATGGAAACTTTGGCTGTAGTACGCGATTTTAGATTTTTAACTCGAACGTCAATTTGTTCTGATTACTTTTGCACTGTCTTTCTATAAAACTTGTTTAGTTTTCCTAATTTTGGTATAATTTTTGAGGTACCATAAGTATGCTGGATGTTCAGATTGCTACAGAATGTTCTGTTTTTGACAGATTCTGTTTTTGATGCATAGTTTGCTTGTTTTGATGAATCTATCAATTTATATCAGTGGATTAAGCCAGGAAAAATTTATATTAAAGTAGAAAAAATGCAAAAACAAAATATGAATTCGTTTGCAACAGTACTTAGAGTGGTGATTTGCTTTATTATACTAACGAATCCTACCGAGTTTTCTATTGAAGTTTTGTGTGGATGTAGTGTCTAATCGAGGGTGTTTCGATATGAGAAGAAGGAAGAGAGGCAAGAGCTCAAGCTTGGGGATTCCCGAGGCATCCCAAGTAAATATTCAAGGAGACTCAAGCGTCTAAGCTTGGGGATGCTGGGGAGGCATCCCCTCTTTCTTCAACAAGTATCGGTATGTTTTCGAATTCGTTTCGTTCATGCATTATGTGCAAGTCTTGGAGCGTCTTTCGCATTTAGTTTTCATTTTTATTTTATGCACCATGCTGGTATGAGATAGTCCTTGGTTGATTTATAGAATGCTCATTGCTCACTTAAATCTTTTGAGTATGGCTTTATAGAACGCTTCATGTGCTTCACTTATATCATTTGAAGTTTGGATTGCCTGTTTCTCTTCACATAGAAAACCGCCATTTGTAGAATGCTCTTTTGCTTCACTTATATTTTTTAGAGCGTGGGCATATCTTTTGTAGAAATAATTAAACTCTCTTGCTTCACTTATATCTATTTAGAGAGATGACAGAAATTGGTCATTCACATGGTTAGTCATAAAATCCTACATAAACTTGTAGATCGCTGAATATGATATGTTTGATTCCTTGCAATAGTTTTGCGACATAAAGGTGGTTATATTAGAGTTATGCTAGTGGGTGACTGTGGATTATTAGAAACACTTGTGTTGAGGTTTGTGATTCCCGTAGCATGCACGTATGGTGAACCGCTTTGTGAGGAAGTTGGAGCACAATTTTATTTATTGATTGTCTTCCTTATGAGTGGTGGTCGGGGACGAGCGATGGTCTTTTCCTACCAACCTATCCCCCTAGGAGTATGCACGTAGTACTTTGTTTTCAATGGCTTGTAGATTTTTGCAATAAGTATATGAGTTCTTTATGACTAATGTTGAGTCCATGGATTATACGCACTCTCACCCTTCCACCATTGCTAGCCTCTCTTGTGCCGCGCAGTTTTCGCTGGTACCATACACCCTCCTTATATCTTCCTCAAAACAGCCACCATACCTACCTATCATGGCATTTCCATAGCCATTCCGAGATATATTGCCATGCAACTTCCATCATCATCATATACATGACTTGAGCATTCATTGTCATATTGCCTTGCATGATCGTAAGATAGCTAGCATGATGTTTTCGTGGCTTGTCCGTTTTTTGATGTCATTGCTACGCTAGATCATTGCACATCCCGGTACACTGCTGGAGGCATTCATATAGAGTCATATCTTTGTTCTAGGTATTGAGTTGTAAGTAAATAAAATTGTGATGATCATCATTATTAGAGCATTGCCCAAGTGAGGAAAGGATGATGGAGACTATGATTCCCCCACAAGTCGGGATGAGACTCCGGACTTCATGAAAAATAAAAGAGGCCAAAGAAGCCCACCAAAAAAATAAAAAAATAAAAAAAGAAAATAAAAAAATGAGAGAAAAAGAGAGAAGGGGCAATGCTACTATCCTTTTACCACACTTGTGCTTTAGAGTAGCACCATGTTCTTCATAGAGAAAGCCTCCTATGCTTTCACTTTCATATACTAGTGGGAATTTTCATTATAGAACTTGGCTTGTATATTCCGATGAGGGGCTTCCTCAAATGCCCGAGGTCTTCATGAGGAAGCAAGTTGGATGCACACCCACTTAGTTTTCAGTTTGATCTTTCATACACTTATAGCTCTAGTGCATCCGTTGCATGGCAATCCCTACTCACTCGCATTGATATCTATTGATGGGCATCTCCATAGCCCGTTGATACGCCTAGTCGATGTGAGAGTTTCTCCTTTTTTGTCTTCTCCACATAACCCCCACCATCATATTCTATTCCACCTATAGTGTTATATCCATGGCTCACGCTCATGTATTGCGTGAAAGTTGAAAAAGTTTGAGATTACTAAAGTATGAAACAATTGCTTGGCTTGTCATCGGGGTTGTGCATGGTTAAATACTTTGTGTGATGAAGATAGAGCAGCAGCCAAACTATATGATTTTGTAGGGATAACACTCTTTGGCCTTGTTGTTTTGAAAAGACATGATTGCTTTATTGGTACGCTCGAAGTATTATAGTTTTTATGTCAAATAATAGACTATTGCTTTGAATCACTCGTGTCTTAATATTCATGCCATGATTAGACATGTGATCAAGATTATGCTAGGTAGCATTCCACATCAAAAATTATTCTTTTTTATCATTTACCTACTCGAGGACGAGCAGGAAT
Source organism: Triticum timopheevii (assembly GCA_963921465.1). Taxonomy (NCBI): domain Eukaryota; kingdom Viridiplantae; phylum Streptophyta; class Magnoliopsida; order Poales; family Poaceae; genus Triticum; species Triticum timopheevii. The sequence continues at coordinate 440,314,354 of OY997264.1, read as the reverse complement.
TAAGCATGGGGATGCTGATACGTCTCCGTCGTATCTATAATTTTTGATTGTTCCATGCCAATATTATTCACTTTCATATACTTTTTGGCAACTTTTTATATTATTTTGGGACTAACATATTGATCCAGTGCTCACTGCCAGTTCCTGTCTGTTGCATGTTTTTTGTTTCGCAGAAACCCAATATCAAACGGAGTCCAAACGGGATAAAAACGGACGGAGATTTTTTTGGAATATTTATGATTTTTGGGAAGTAAAATCAACGCGAAATGGTGTCCGAGGTGGTCATGAGGTAGGGGCGCGCCCTACCCCCCTAGGCGCGCCCCTGGCCCTCAGGGTCCACCCGTAAGGCAGTTGATGCTCTTCTTCTGGAGCAAGAAACATAATTTTATGAGAAAGATCTGGGCGAAAGATTCACCCCAATCGGAGTTATGGATCTCCGGATATTTAAGAAACGGTGAAGGGGTAGAATCTGGGAACGTAGAAACAGAGAGGTAGGTCCAATCTCGGAGGGGCTCTCGCCCCTCCCACGCCATGTTAGCCAAGGACCAGAGGGGAAACCCTCCTACCATCTAGGGAGGAGGTCAAGGAAGAAGAAGAAGAAGGGGGGTCCTCTCCCCCTTGCTTCCGGTGGCACCGAAACACTGCCGGGGGCCATCATGCATCATCACCGCGATCTTCACCAACACCTCCGCCATCTTCACCAACATCTCCATCACCTTCCCCCTTGTATATCCAGCGGTCCACTCTCCCGCAACCCGTTGTACCCTCTACTTGAACATGGTGCTTTATGCTTCATATTATTATCCAATGATGTGTTGCCATTCTATGATGTCTGAGTAGATTTCCGTTGTCCTATTGGTGATTGATGAATTGCTATGATTGGTTTGAGTTGCATGTTTTATTATTGGTGCTGTCCTATGGTGCCCTCTGTGTCGCGCAAGCATGAGGGATTCTCGCTGTAGTGTTTGCAATATGTTTATGATTTTCTTATGGTGGGTGGCGTGAGTGACAGAAGCACAGACCCAAGTAAGTAGGTTGTTTGCGTATGGGATAAAAGGGGACTTGACGCTTTAATTCTATGGTTGGGTTTTACCTTAATGAATCTTTAGTAGTTGTGGATGCTTGCTAGAGTTCCAATCATAAGTTCATATGATCCAAGTAGAGAAAGTATGTTAGCTTATGCCTCTCCCTCAAAAAGAATTGCAATAGTGATTATCGGTCTAGTAAGGTAGTCAACTGCTTAGGGATAATTCCACAACTCCTACCACCACTTTTCCACACTCGCTATATTTACTTTATTGTTCTTTATCTAAACAGCCCCTAGTTTATATTTACGTGTTCTTTATTTTCTTGCAAGCTTACCCAAAAACACCTACAAAGTACTTCTAGTTTCATACTTGTTCTAGGTAAAGCGAACGTCAAGCGTGCGTAGAGTCGTATCAGTGGCCGATAGGACTTGAGAGAATATTTGTTCTACCTTTAGCTCCTCGTTGGGTTCGACACTCTTACTTATCGAAAGAGGCTACAACTATCCCCTATACTTGTGGGTTATCACCATGCCGAGCTTATCCCACATCCATACGGGTATCGGCAATGACGGTAGAAATCCAGCTAGCTTCTGATGCTCTGCCTTAACTCTCTGACATACATCACATACTGCTACATACTCGGCAATATCCTTCTTCATTACTGTCCACCAAAAACTTTCCTTCAAATCTAGATACATCTTAGTATTTCCTGGTGAATTGAATACGACGAATCATGGGCCTCCTGCAGAATCAACTTCCTGATCTCGGGGTTGTTAGGCACATATATGCGATTCTCAAACCATAAGGTGTCGTGCTCATCCTCACGAAATCCTTTAGCCTTTAATTTACTCATTCTTTCCTTTATCTCGGCAATCTCCTTGTTAGCCTTTTGGGCTTCTCTGATCTTACTCATCAAAGATTTCTAGGATCTCTACCAAAATGCAAAAACAAATATGATATGCATATGATGTCCTATGTATAACATCCAAATTGAAAATTGGGATGTTACACTGCATCTACTACTATTACTCCACACATTAACCGCTATCTAGCATGCATCTAGTGTATTAAGTTCATGGAAAAATGGAGTAATGCAATAAGAATGATGACATGATGTAGACCAGATCTATTTATGTAGAAATAGACCCCATCTTGTTATCCTTAATAGCAATGATACATACGAGTCGTTTCCCTTTCTGTCACTGGGATCAAGCACCGTAAGATCGAACCCATCACAAAGCTCCTCTTCCCATTACAAGATAAATAGAACAAGTTGGCCAAACAAAACCCAAATATCAGAGAAGAAATACGAGGCTATAATCAATCATGCATATAAGAGATCAAAGAAAACTCAAATAACTTTCATGGATAAAAACATAGATCTGATCATAAACTCAAAGTTCATCGGATCCCAACAAACACACCGCAAAAATACTTACATCATATGGATCTCCAAGAGACCATTGTATAAATAATCAAGAGAGAGAGAGAGAGAGAGAGAGAGAGAGAAAGCCATCTAGCTACTAACTATGGACCCGTAGGTCTACAAAGAACTACTCACCCATCAGCAGAGAGGCACCAATGGACATGATGAACCCCTCCGAGATGGTGTCTAGATTGGATCTGGTGTTTCTGGACTCTGCGGCGGCTGGAATTGATTTTCATCGACTCCCCTACGGATTCTGGAATATTGGGGTATTTATAGAGCAAAGAGGCGGTGCGGGAGCTCCCCTCGGAGCTCCCATTAGGTGCTTTCCTGGCCCATTGGATATCTTCTTGCCCAAAAAGATCCACAAAAGTTTCGCTACATTTGGACTCCGTTTGGTATTGATTTCTTGCGATGTAAAAAACATGCAGAAAACAACAACTGGCACTAGGCACTATGTCAATAGGTTAGTACCAAAAAATGATATAAAATCACTATAAAATAATTGTTGAACATCCAGGAATGATAATATAACAGCATGGAACAATAAAAAATTGTAGATACGTTGGAGACGTATCAGCATCCCCAAGCTTAATTCTTGCTCGTCCTCGAGTAGGTAAATGATAAAAGCAGAATTTCTGATGTGGAATGCTGCCTAACATGTCCATCACAAAAACAAATCTTTATAGCATGAACATTTGGACTGTTATATGATTCAAAGCAATAGTTTAGTTTTGATATGAAGACTTTAATACTCAAGCATACCAACAAGAAACCATGTCTTTCAAAATATCAACACTAAAGCCAGTTATCCGTAGTCCATTATGCTCAATCATTGATCCATTCATGAAACACACTCGAATATTTTACACCCAATGCTCAAATACGATCCTAGTGCCCCTTAGTTAGTGCTTTATAAGAGAATATGGAGACTCAAATTCAAAATAAAAATTGCATAAGTAAAAGAAAGGCCCTTCGAGGAGGGAAGTAGGGATTTGTAGAGGTGCTAGAGCTCAAAGCTTAAATTGAGATATAAAAACATTTTGAGAGGCATACTTTTCCCACCAACGAAAATGACTTAGAGCTCCCAACACTTTTCATGCTAGATACATCATAGGCGGTACCCAAACAGAAAATAAAGTATATTCCTTTTTCCACCTTTACTTTCACTTTCCATGGCATGTCCGTATCCACGGTGCCCTCCATACCAACACTTTCCAAGGAATTTATTATTTAACAATATAAAGTAAATCCATTTTTCATTTCGAGACTGGGCATCTCTAATACCTTTGCGGTACTCTCGTGCAATGACAAGTGAATAAACGCTCGCCATGAGAATAACACATCTAGCATGGAAAATATTGGGCACCCCTCACCGCCTAGCGAGCGGTAGAGCTCACAAAAGAGAAATTTATTTTGAAAATTAGAGATGGCACATGCAAATTTGCTTAGAACGGCATGGAAATACCGCATATAGGTAGATATAGTGGACTCATATGGCAAAACTGGTTTAAAGGATATTGGATGCACAAGTAGTGATCATACTTAGTGCAAAATGAAGGCTAGCAAAAAGATTGAGAGGAGACCAACCAAAGAGCGAAAAATCTCGTACGCAAGAATTAAGCATAATTAACACCGAGTAATGCACCACAAGTAGGATATAAATTTCATTGCATAACTATTGACTTTCGTGCTTGCATAGGGAATCACAAACCTTAACATCAATATTCTTATTAAAGCACAATTACTCATCAACATGACTCACATATCATATCGTCATATCTCAAAACTATTACTAAGAATCAAGTTTATTTTGTCCAATGTTCTTCATGAACATTTTTATTATATCCTCCTTGGATATCTATCACTTTGGGACTATTTTCATATGTTCCTTTTGATAAGCTCAAACAAATATAAGTGAATAACATGAGCATAATTTTGTTTCTTTCTCTCAAAATAATCTAAGTGAAGCAAGAGAAAATTTCTTAATTTTTTTACTAACTCCCAAATAAATCTAAGTGAAGCATGAGAGAATTTCTTCAAAAATAACAAAGCACACCATGCTCAAAAAGATATAAGTGAAGTACTAGAGCAAATCCATGGCTCTAAAAATTTAAGTGAAGCATAGGAGCAAGCATAGCATAATTTTTGGATCTCTAAAAAAGATGTGTTCAGCAAGGATTCAACACTTAAAACACAAAGAAAAACAAGAAAAGACTCATATCATACAAGACGATCCAAGCAAAACTCATAATATGTGACGAATAAAAATATAGTTCCAAGTAAAATACTGATGGTTGTTAGAAAAAGTGGGGATGCCACCCGGGGGCATCCCCAAGCTTAGTTGCTTGCTACTTTTTGAATATTATCTTGGGGTGCCTCGGGCATACCAAATCTTAGCCTTTTGCTAATCCTTATTCCTTCATCCATCGTAAGATCACCCAAAACTTGAAAACTACAATCACACAAAACTCAACAAACCTTCGTGAGATCCGTTAGTATAAGAAAGCAAACCACTACTATAAGTACTATTGCAAACCCATTCATATTTTATTTTTGCATTTATCTATTGTATTACTAGTTTTCTATGGGAAGAAGCTATGGCAAAAACTCATTAAATAAAACCATAGAATCATCAAAACAAGTACACAACGCAAGGAAAACATAATCTGTCAAAAATAGAACAATCTATAGGAGTCTTACTACTTCGAATACTTCTATAACTCCAATTTTTTTGACAAATTAGGAAAACCTGAGTAATTTGTATATTAATCTTCTACAAAAAGAATCAACTCAAAATCACATTTCTGTGATTTATGAAAATTATTTTCATGAGTGCATAAGTTTCTCTTTTTCAGCAAGATCAAATCAACTTTCACCCAAATCATCCCAAAGGCCTTGCTTGGCACAAACACTAATTTAAACCACTAAAACACATATAACCAGAGGTATAATTGTGTAAACACACAAGAACAGAAAATAAGAAGCAAAAAATTAGTTTATTCCTTTGGCTGCCTCCCAACAAGCTCTTTATTTATAGACATTAAGATAGGCTTGAGATTTCAATGATGCTCACATGAAAGACAAGAATTGAAGCACAAAGAGAGCATCATAAAACACGTGTAAAACACATTTAATCTAGCATACTTCCTATGCATAGGCATTTTGTAGGCAACCAAATTATCAAGACAAGAAACATCTAGCATATGCAAGGAAGAAGAAAGAGACAATAGCAATCTCAACATGACGAGAGATAAATTAGTAGCATGAAAATTTCTAAAACCATATTTTTCTCTCTCAAAATAATTACATGTAGGATCATACTCAAATTCAACAACGTAGCTATCACATAACATATTCTCTATATGACCCACATGCATGCAAAGTTGACACTCTTCCAAAATAGTGGGATTATCATCAAATAAAGTCATGACCTCTCCAAACCAACCTTCAATATTATCGCAAACATATTCATCAAGAGGCTTAAATAAATTTTCAAGATCGTAAGAAGAATCACCCCAATCATGATCATTGCAATAAGTAGAGGACATATCAAAATTAGCATCCCCAAGCTTGGGGTTTTGCATATTACTAGCATAATTGACATTAATAGAATTTATTATAACACCATTGCAATCATGCTTTTCATTCAAGGAGTTATCATGAATCACTTCATAAATTTCTTCTTGTATCACTTCATCACAATTTTCAGATTCATGAATCTCAAGCAAAACTTCATAAAGATAAACTATTGTACGCAACTCACTAGCAATTGGCTCATCATAGTTGGATCTTTTAAAAAGATTAGCAAGTGGATGTGAATCCATATCAATAGATTTTTAGAAAGCAAATATGCAAGCAAATAGAAGCCACATGGTAACACAAGTAAACATGAGATCTGACGAGAAAACGACGAACGAAAAAGAGGACGAATAAAACGGAAAATTTTTGTGAAGTGGGGGAGAGGAAAATGAGAGGAAAATGGAAAATAATGTAAATTGCAAGGAGATGAGATTTTTGATTAGGAACCTTATTGATGTTGAAGATCTTTCCCGACAACGGCGCCAGAAATTCCTTTTAATGTCTGCTAGAACTACGTTGGTATTTCCCCAAAGAGGAAGGGATGATGCAATATAGCGACGGTAGGTATTTCCTTCCGTGATGAGACCAATGTTATCAAACTAGTAGGAGAACCTCCTCACACCACATAAACAACACCTGCACACAAAGAACAAATACTCGCAACCCTACATGTTAAAGGGGTTGTCAATCCCTTCCGGGCACGGCGCCTCAAGATAGACGTGAGGTAAAAGTGGTAGATATGATAAATAGACCACGAGACAAATAATTTGCAGCAAGGTATTTTTGTATTTTTGGTTTAATACATCTGAGAATAAATGCAAAGGAAAATAGATGGCAAAGGCAAATATGATAAGAAGAGACCAGGGGGCGGTAGGTTTCACTAGTGGCTTCTATCGAGAAAAATAGCAAATGGTGGGAAAACAATTACTGTTGGGCAATTGATAGAACTTCAAATAATCATGACAATATCCAGGCAATGATCATTATATAGGCATCACGTCCAAGATTAGTAAACCGACTCCTGCCTGCATCTACTACTATTACTCCACACATCGACCGCTATCCAGCATGCATCTAGTGTATTAAGTTCATGAAAAAATGGAGTAATGCAATAAGAATGATGACATGATGTAGACAATATCTATTTATGTAGAAATAGACCCCATCTTGTTATCCTTAATAGTAATGATACATACGTGTTGTTTCCCTTTCTGGCACTGGGATCAAGCACCATAAGATCGAACCCATCACAAAGCACGTCTTCCCACTTCAAGATAAATAGATAAAGTTGGCCAAACAAAACCCAACACTACTAGGAAAAGGCCTACTAATGGCGCACCGGTTTTGCCTACTAATGGCGCACTACCGGTGCGCCATTAGTAGCACGCCATTAGAATTTTTTACTAATGGCGCACCACTGGTGCGCCATTAGTATCTGGTATACTAATGGCGCACCTGGCAGTGCGCCATTAGTATGTAACTCCATGCGCCATTAGTATGCCTCCCGTGGGGCCATATGTAACCATGTGCTTTGTCACACTAATGGCGCACTCTGCCTTGATGCGCCATTAGTATCCTTTGGCAAACTAATGGCGCACTCTGCCTTGATGCGCCATTAGTATGAATATTTGTTTTTTTTGCTTTTCTGATTTTTGCACAGGTTACAAAATATATTATTGGACAGAATATAGACAGCAGCACACAGCAACATCAGATTCATCGAATACAATAGAAGATTAGTCTCCGAATACAATTCATCATATTAGTCTCCGAATTCAAAAGACCGAACAAAGATAAAACATTACAAGTCTCAAGACCGCGAGTATCGAGTTTGTCTTCACATTACAAGTCAATATCGATCATCTAAACTACCATCACATGAGAGTTGTGGTCATCATGATGAGCATCATCGCGATCAAACTGGTCCTCATCCGGTTCCTCCAACGCAGACGGTGCGGAGCGCATTCGGACACCGGTCCTTCCTTTGCTTCTTCGATTAGCTGCCATCCATGTGTGCGCCGCCATCATCAGTGGTGGCATCCTCGGCGGGACCATCAGTGGTGTCATCCCCGACGCCACTAGGGGTTGTGTAATCAGGATCGGTGTCTTTCGCGGTGTCCTCATAGCGGTGAGGTTGTTCCTCCATCTCCTGGGACAGCTCATCTCGGGGAAGAAATACGAGGCTATAATCAATCATGCATAAAAGAGATCAAAGAAGACTCAAATAACTTTCAGGGCTAAAACCATAGATCTGATCATAAACTCAAAGTTCATCGGATCCCAACAAACACACCGCAAAAAGACTTACATCATATGGATCTCCAAGAGACCATTGTATTGATAATCAAGAGAGAGAGAGAGAGAGAGAGGAGGCCATATAGCTACTAACTACGAACCTGTAGGTCTACAAAGAACTACTCACGCATCATTGGAGGGGCACCAATGGACATGATGAACCCTTCCGAGATGGTGTCTAGATTGGATCTGGTGTTTCTGGACTCTGCGGCGGCTGGAATTGATTTTCGTCAACTCCCCTAGGGTTTCTGGAATATTGGGTTATTTATAGAGCAAAGAGGTGGTGCGGGAGGCCAACGAGGAGGGCACAACCCACCGGGGAGTGCCTGGCCCCCTTCAAGTGTGTTCCTTGTCCACTAGATGTCTTTTGGCCTAAATAAATCCAGAAAAAGTTTTGCTGTGTTTGGACTCCGTTTGGTATTGATTTCCTGCGATGTATAAACCATGCAGAAAACAACAACTAGCACTGGGCACTATGTCAATAGGTTAGTACCAAAAAATGATATAAAATGACTATAAAATGATTGTAAATCATCCAAGAATGATAATATAACAGCATGGAACAATAAAAAATTATAGATACATTGGAGACATATCAATGGGTTGGATCTCGGACATGATGAATTTGCAGGGACGAGATGAATGCCTCATTTGAAAATGCTACCAGCTTCATCCGAGTACTAGGGGAGGACAAGGTGAAGCTCTGCACCGAGCGTGACCTGCTGAGGGCGAAGATCGCCAGAACGGCGAAGCAACATGAGGAGACCACTGCCTTGTTGAAGAGGATTGACGTCATTATCAAGAAACTTGTGGATGAGAATGCCATGCTCCGCGAGCGCCAAAGGCTGGTGGAGAAATCCATGGATGCTCTCAAGTAGAGTCTTGAGGACACGAAAGAGCTCATCGCCTCTCGCCATGAGAACTAGTCTTCGCGGCCTGCAGCAACACATGAAGAAAGTATAGATCAGTGAACCAAATCATTGTATGTCTCTTCCTTCTTCTTTTGCCCTTGTGTATTTAGGGCGTTGCCGCATGTGGATTTTTTAATTATCTTCCTAAATATGTAAGACAATTATTATCCACTATCATCATCCTTATATTCATCAGTCTTCCTATAAGTCACAGTCGATGCTATATAGGTCTGTCATATCTTACAAAAATATCCGTCCAGAACTTTCTTTTCATATTTTCTTTTTTCTCACTTATATCTCAATCAAGTGAGACATAGCCACACCATTAAACAAGGGCTCGGGCGCCATTAATGGAGACGTTGTGAAAGAGGTGTGCGGCGGATAGAGGTCAAATGGCTCTCCTCCTGATGAGCATGCACATGGGTCTGATTGCACGCCTCCCGTACTCAAATAGCTACCTCACACAACACCTCCTAGCCAGTAAAAAAAGGGGACGCATGGCGGCATGTAAATGGTAATTAGAACGCCCACGGTTTCAATAATACTTGTGTTTCCGATTGTAACATGACATCACTTGTTGCAAAATGACTTTGTTGATTGTTAATGTATGCGCCTTCGCAAACCGGACAAAAAAATTACCACAACATGTTGGTGCCATGTCATGACACCATGCCAAGTTTGATGATTTTCAGGCGAGTTTTGAATTTACGGGAATTTTAAAACCAAGTTTCTCGATGTTTCCGGCCAAGCCAAGACGCCAAGATGTTTGAATTCCATTCCCATTTCCTGCATGGGACCTAGAACTTTGCCTAAGTACACATAAATGATTTTTTAACTAACTTTGGTGCACTGGAGCATGTGCTTGTAGTTCAAATTTGAATTATGTACATTAAATGCCTGGAAATTCAATTAATGTATGAAAAAGGCCCAACGAACCCAGAATAATTCCAAAATTAGCATGAAACCCCTATTGGTCTAAGCTGCCTGTGTAAAAAAATCCAAGGCGGCAAAAGGCGGCGTATGTTGTTTCACACACAGTGGTGACACGTTCCCTCTCAGAACCATGAGCCTTCTTGAGAGAAGCTCCAGTTTGCAAGAAGCTTATACCAAAGCTTGTCCCAATTCGGCCAAAAAATTACCAAAACATGTTGGTTCCATGTCATGACACCATGCCAAGTTTCATGATTTTCATGCGTGTCTTGGATTTACAGGAATTAAAAAAACCAAGTTTCTTAATATTTCCGGCAGAGCCACGAGCCCGGATGTTTGAATTTCATTCCCATTTCTTGCATGGGACCTAGAAATTCACCCAAGGACACACATGTGATTTTTCAACCAACTTTGATGCACTGGAGCATGTGCTTGTAGTTAAAATTTGAATTATGCACATTAATGCCCATAAACTCAATTATTGTTTCAAAAAGGCCAAATGAACTTGGAATAATTCCAAATTTTAACATGGCACTCATATAGTTGTATGTTGCCTCTGTAAAAAAATAAAGGGGAGAGGCAACGTATATCGTTTCGCAACAAAGGTGACACGTCCCCTCTTGGAGCCACGAGTCTTCTTGAGAGAAGCTCTGGTTTGTAAGAAGTTTATACAAAAACTTGTCCTAATTCAGCCAATTTTTTACCATAGCATGTTGGTGCATGAAATGACACCATGCCAAGTTTCATGATTTTTAGGCGAGTTTTGAATTTACAGGAATTTAAAAAACCAAGTTTATCAATGTTATTGGCAGAGCCACAACGCCCAGATGTTTTAATTTCATTCCCATTTCTTGCATGTGACCTAGAAATTCACCCAAGGACACACATGTGATTTTTCAACGAACCTTGGTGCACGGGAGCATGTGCTTGTAGTTCAAATTTGAATTATTCACATTAAATGCCTAGAAACTCAATTAATGCATAAAAAGGGCCAAACGAACCCGGAATAATTCCAAATTTTAACACAACACTCACATAGTTTTGTGCTTTCTCTGTAAAAAATCAAGAGGGGGGTAGCGTATTTCATTTGACATATAAAGGTGACATGCTCCCTCTCGAAACCACACGCCTTCTTGAGAAAAGCTCAAATTTGCAAGAAGCTTATACCAAAACTTGTCCCAATTCGGCCAATTTTGTACCACATCATATTGGTGCCATGAAATGACACTATGCCAAGTTTCATGATTTTGAGGCGAGTTTGTGTCGGTGTACAGAAGTAGGGGCTCTACTTTGCACCCCTTTACCTGTGCACGGGCAGTCAGACCCGCGCCTACGGCCACACTTAGCAGGGAAAAGGAAGGAAGCTGAAGCCAGAAGATGATCATCCAACACCAAGACTAGGAACACAAGAAGCAGAAAGGGCGAGATGGACTCCCCTGGTAAGACCCTCGTCGGGGCGGCCTCCGCAGCCCCGGCAAGAGCCTTGCCGGGGCAACTTGCCCAACACCAGCAGAGCGTGCCACCCTTGAGCCCGAGGTTTCCAAACACCATCAACCACATTGGAACCAAGGCTCGAGAGGCGCCTCCATGGTGGCAGGCAGATCTTTGTGAAGATCATTAACACCCAAGATCAGATGAGGACCAAAAGACTGATGTCTACTACACAACCTTCTTCTTGTATACGTTGTTGGGCCTCCAAGTGCAGAGGTTTGTAGGACAGTAGCAAATTTCCCTCAAGTGGATGACCTAAGGTTTATCAATCCGTGGGAGGTGTAGGATGAAGATGGTCTCTCTCAAACAACCTTGCAACCAAATAATAAAGAGTCTCTTGTGTCCCCAACACATCCAATACAATGGTAAATTGTATAGGTGCACTAGTTCGGCGAAGAGATAGTGATACAAGTGCAACATGGATGATAGATATAGGTTTTTGTAATCTGAAAATATAAAAATAGCAAGGTAACTAGTGATAAAAGTGAGCGTAAACAGTATTGCAATGCTAGGAAACAAGGCATAGGGTTCATACTTTCACTAGTGCAAGTTCTCTCAACAATAATAACATAATTGGATCATATAGCTTTCCCATAACATGCAACAAAGAGTCACTCCAAAGCCACTAATAGCGGAGAAAAAACGAAGAGATTAAGGTAGGGTATGAAACCACCTCAAAGTTATCCTTTCTTTTCTATCTATTCAAGAGTCCATACTAAAATAACATGAAGCTATTCTTTCCGTTCAATCTATCATAGAGTTCATACTAGAATAACACCTTAAGACAGAAATCACCCAAAACCCTAATGTCACCTAGATACTCCATTGTCACCTCAACTATCCGTTGGCATGATTATACGATATGCATCACACAATCCCAGATTCAACTATTCAACCAACACAAAGTACTTCAAAGAGTGCCCCAAAGTTTCTACCGGAGAGTCAAGACAAAAACGTGTGCCAACCCCTATGCATAGGTTCATGGGCGGAACCCGCAAGTTGATCACCAAAACATACATCAAGTGGATCACGTGAATATCCCATTGCCACCACAGATAAGCACGACAAGACATACATCAAGTGTTCTCAAATCCTTAAAGACTCAATCCGATAAGATAACTTCAAGAGGAAAACTCAATTCATCACAAGAGTGTAGAGGGGGAGAAACATCATAAGATCCAACTATAATAGCAAAGCTCGTGATACATCAAGATCATGCCATAGAGAGAACACGAGAGAGAGAGATCAAACACATAGCTACTGGTACATACCCTCAGCCCCGAGGGTGAACTACTCCCTCCTCGTCATGGAGAGCGCCGGGATGATGAAGATGGCCACCGGTGAAGGATCCCCCCTCCAGTAGGGTGCCGGAACGGGCTCCCAAGAGGTTTTTGGTGGCTATAGAGGCTTGCGGTGGCGGAACTCCCGATCTATTGTGTTCTTCGATGTTTTTAGGGTATATGGGAATATATAGGCGAAAGAAGTCGGTCGGGGGAGCCTCGAGGGGCCCACGAGGGTGGAGGGCGGGCCCCAGGGGGGTGGCCGCACCCCCCTATCTCGTGGTTTCCTCGACGCTTCCCTGGCTTGCACTCCAAGTTCCCGGGATTGCTTCTGTTCCAAAAATAACTTTTCCGAAGGTTTCATTCCGTTTAGACTCCGTTTGATATTCCTTTTCTTCGAGACACTAAAATAGGCAATAAAACAACAATATGGGCTGGGTCTCCGGTTAATAGGTTAGTCCCAAAAGTAATATAAAAGTGTATAATAAAGCCCGTAATAATTCAAAATAGATAATAAAATAGCATGAATGCTTCATAAATTATAGATATGTTGGAGACGTATCAGCATCCCCAAGCTTAATTCCTGCTCGTCCTCGAGTAGGTAAATGATAAAAGAAAGAATTTATGAAGTGTGAATGCTAGAAGGTGCATAAGTTTGATCAATGATAATTTCAATCACCTTTTCTAGCATGATTATATGTCATAATATAGTTCATCTCATAAAACTTCTCAAGATCAAGTAACAAGCTATTCACATGTTAAAGCATAGACCATAAACTTCCTTGAAAACTATCAAACTTCATTCTTAGTCATCAAACAATTACAATTCATCTTATTTTCAGGAAGGGTCTATGTCAGAGCTTTGATTTAGCAAAGTCCACATACTCAACTATCAAATAGTCTTCTACAATTGCTAACACTTGCGCAGTACTAATGGTTATGGAGTTTTAATCAGACACTGACAAAGATAGGGGCTTATAGTGTTGCCTCCCAACGTATTCACCTTTGGGTGATGTCAACAATAATAGGTCATGCTAACTTACAACCAATTGGATATATATATATATATATATATATATATATATATATATATATATATATATATATATATATATATATATATATATATATATATATATATCAGGATCTTTCCAACACGAGGTGCTTGCCAAAGGATAAAATGAAAAAGGGAAAGGTGAAGATCACCTTGACTCTTGCATAAAGTAAAAGACATAAAGTAAAAGATAGGCCCTTCGCAGAGGGAAGCAGAGGTTGTCATGCGCTTTTATGGTTGGATGCACAAAATCTTAATGCAAAAGAATGTCACTTTATATTGCAACTTGTATATGGACCTTTATTATGCAGTCTGACGCTTTTATTGCTTCCATAACAAGATCGTATAAAGCTTATTTTCTTCACACTAATAGATCATACATATTTAGAGAGCAATTTTTATTGCTTGCACCGATTACAACTTACTTGAAGGATCTTACTCAATCCATAGGTAGGTATGGTGGACTCTCATGGCAAAACTGGGTTTAAGGATATTTGGAAGCACAAGTAGTATCTCTACTTGTTGCAAGGAATTTGGCTAGCATGAGGGGGAAAGGCAAGCTCAACATGTTTGAATGATCCATGACAATATACTTTAACTGAGATGTGAGAAAACATAACCCATTACGTTGTATTCCTTGTCCAACATCAACTCTTTAGCATGTCATACTTAATGAGTTCTCACAATTATAAAAGATGTCTAATATAGTATATTTATATGTGAAATCTCTCTTCCTTCAATATTCTTTCATGAATTGTTCAAATGACCAATACAATGCTTGCTAACCTTCAATAAATTTACAACCTCTACTTCTTAGATGTGAAGTCATTACTCCCCATGGGATAAGCAAATGAAAAATATATAATTTCAGATTTATGATTTTCAACTCATTCAACCATTTACTCATAGGATATAAGTGAAGCACACGAGTAAATGACAAACTACTCCAAAAAGATATGAGTGAAGATCAATGAGTAGCTAAATAATTGTGTAACTATGTGAAGACTCTCTCTCATTTAAGAATTTCAGATCTTGGTATTTTATTCAAACAGCAACCAAAACAAAATAAAATGACATTGCAAGTATAGCACAACTCATGTGAAGAAGCAAAAACTTAGGCTCAACCGATACTAACTTATAGTTGTTGAAGAAGAAAGGTGGGATGCCTACTGGGGCATCCCCAAGCTTAGATGCTTGAGACTTCTTGAAATATTATCTTGGGGTGCCTTGGGCATCCCCAAGCTTTAACTTTTGTGTCTTCTTAATTCCTCTCATATTATGGTTTCTCTATTTCTCAAAAACTTCATCCACACCAAACTCAACAAGAACTCATGAGATAGGTTAGTATAAACCAATGCAAAACCTTATCATTTTCTACTGTAACAAATCACTAAAATTATTATTCAACATTGCATACTAAATTCCTCTGCATATTTAATACTTCTATCCTCAAATAGAATCATTAAACAAGCAAACATATGCAAACAATGCAACCATAACAGCAATCAGACAAAATAGTATAGTCTGTAAAGAATGCAAGATTCATCATACTTTCCTAACTCAAAAAATTATGAGAGAAAATTCACACTGTAATAAATTTATCACAGCTTATTATTCAAAAGTTTTCAACATTATATCATTCTCTGACTTTTCTAGGGATTTTTTGCAACAGCGGCAAACTTTCTGTTTTCAAACAACAACATGTATACTAGCAAAATAAGCATGGTAAAGGCTATCCTTGACATTATTATTGAAAAAAATAGATGAAAAACATTATTCTAAATAACATCAAGCAAATACTAACAAAATAAAATGACACTCTAAGCAAAACACATATCATGTGGTGAATAAAAATATAGCTCCAAGTAAAGTTACCGATGAACGAAGACGACAGAGGGGATGCCATCCGGGGCATTCCCAAGCATAGGCTCTTGGTTTTCCTTGAATGTTACCTTGGGGTGCCTTGGGCATCCCCAAGATTAGGCTCTTTCCACTCATTATTTCATAGTCCAATGAATCTTTACCCAAAACTTGAAAACTCCACAACACAAAACTCAACAGAAAACTCGTAAGCTCCGTTAGTATAAGAAAATAAAACCACCACTTAGGTACTGTAGTGAACTCATTCTAAATTCATATTGGTGTAATATGTACTGTATTACAACTTCTCTATGGTTCATACCCTCCGATACTACTCATAGATTCATCAAAATAAGCAAACAACACATAGAAAACAGAATCTGTCAAAAACAGAACAGTCTGTAGTAATCTGTATCAAACATATACTTCTGAAACTCCAAAAATTCTACAAAATTAGTAAGTCCTAAGAAATTTGTGTACCAATCAAGAGCAAAAGTAATAATATCATAATCACGTTTCTGTGAATTAACAAAACTAATTTACTGGGTGCAAAAGTTTCTGATTTTCAGCAGGATCAACACAACTATCATCGTAAGCTATCCTAAAGGTCTTACTTGGCACTTTATTGAAACAAAAGATATAAAACATGATTACTATAGTAGCATAATCATGTTAACACACAAAAACAATAAGTATAAATATTGGGTTGTCTCCCAACAAGCGCTTTTCTTTAATGCCTTTCTAGCTAGGCATGACAATGACAATGATGTTCACATAAAAGATAAGAATTAAAAAATAACGAGAGCATCATGAAGCATATGACTAGCACATTTAAGTCTAACCCACTTCCTATGCATAGGGATTTTGTGAGCAAAGAACTTATGGGAACAATAATCAACTAGCATAGGAAGGAAAAACAAACATAACTTCAAGATTTTAAGCACATAGAGAGGAAACTTGATATTATTGCAATTCCTACAAGCATATGTTCCTCCCTCATAATAATT
The DNA here is from genome assembly GCA_963921465.1 of Triticum timopheevii. Taxonomy (NCBI): domain Eukaryota; kingdom Viridiplantae; phylum Streptophyta; class Magnoliopsida; order Poales; family Poaceae; genus Triticum; species Triticum timopheevii. Next base: position 440,297,490 of record OY997264.1, on the reverse strand, counting down.
TTCAGTAGTATCATGAATGAATTCAACAATATAACTAGCACCTAAAGCATTCTTTTCATGATCTACAAGCATAGAATTTTTACTACTCTCCACATAAGCAAAATTCTTCTCATTCGGAATAGTGGGAGTATCATAAGAGACTTGAATACTATAAATTGTTTCCACATTAAAAGAGTAATGTTCAGAAAAAGGGTAATCATAATCACGACAAGTTTTATAAATATAATCATCACTACTTTTTATAGCATAAGTTTCATCACAATAATCATTATAAGTAGCAACTTTGTTCTCATCATAATCGATTGAAACCTCTTCCAAGATAGTGGAATCATCACTAAATAAAGTTGACACTCTTCCAAAACCACTTTAATATTCATCACAATAAGATTCAACATCCTCCAAAATAGTGGGATCACTACTTCCTAAAGTTGACATTCTTCCAAACCCACTTTCATCAATATAATCATCATAGGTAAGAGGCATGCTATCATCATAACAACTATGCATATCAAAACTTGGGATGCTAAAAAATACCATCTTCATTAAACATAGCATCCCCAAGCTTGGGACAAACATTAATTCCAGCAAATATATTCTCAAATATTTCATCCTCATCAAACATAGCTTCCCCAAGCTTGGGCCTTTTCATATCATAAGCATAACCACTCTCATCATTAATAGTATGGATAGGACCAATAGTATAGCAATTATCATCATCACAATGAGTAGTAGGAGCAACATCATTTGGGAGGGATACCTTTTTACCTTTGCTTCTCTGTTTTTTCTTTTTCTTCTTCACATCATGTGTGGGTTTAACCACCTTATTTGAGCTCCTTTTAATGAGATTGGTCCAATAGAAAGCTCCTCCTCGTTACCTCATTCATCATAAGAAATAATAGGAGGATATTGGGAAGTCTCTTCCCTTTCATTAGTATTCTCATCATCTTCTATTTTCTTTCTTTTCTTTATGTAATTAGCAATATCAGGATTTTCAATGCAATTCACCGCATAATACATATAAATATCCTCTAGATCAAAATCAAGAAATCTATCAAGATTAAATTTTGGAATACCCTTAGTTATACGTTTCATTTCTTCATACCCCAAAAGAAGACTAAGCTCTTTATGATGCTCAAGGGTAATCAAGTTATCACAATTTTTGGACACGATTCAATCATGAAACAGTTTGCATTGGAGATTTAAATGACCACGTTCATGGCAAAGTTCACAAGGAGCACCAAAAATATTGAATCTTTCAGCACACACATCAAGACTTTGTTGCAACAATTTAGTTTCTAAATGCTTATGCCTCTTGCAATATCTATCTTCCCTATTTGGTGCGTACTTGCAAACCCGATTCACTCCACAAAAATCGACATGCTTATAAGAGACATTTTCATCATAACTAGTGCAATCATCATTAGTACTATCGATATTCAAGGAGTTCATACTAACAACATTGCAATCATGCTCATCATTCAAAGATTTAGTATCAAACATTTTATAGACTTCTTCTTCTAGCACTTGAGCACAATTTTCCTTTTCATCATACTTACGAAAGATATTAAAAAGATGAAGGTATGGGACAAACTCAAATCCATTTTTTTGTAGTTTTTCTTTTATAAACTAAACTAGTGATAAAACAAGAAACAAAAAGATTCGAATGCAAGATATAAAGATATACCTTCAAGCACTCACCTCCCCGGCAACGGCACCAGAAAAGAGCTTGATGTCTACCACACAACCTTCTTCTAGTAGACGTTGTTGGGCCTCCAAGTGCAGAGGTTTGTAGGACAGTAGCAAATTTCCCTCAAGTGGACGACCTAAGGTTTATCAATCTGTGGGAGGCATAGGATGAAGATGGTCTCTCTCAAACAACCTTCAAACCAAATAGCAAAGAGTCTCTTGTGTCCCCAACACACCCAATACAATGGTAAATTGTATAGGTGCACTAGTTCGGCGAAGAGATAGTGATACAAGTGCAGTATGGATGATAGATATTGGTTTTTGTAATCTGAATTTATAAAAACAGCAAGGTAACTAGTGATAAAAGTGAGCTTAAATGGTATTGCAATACTAGGAAACAAGGCATAGGGTTCATACATTCACTAGTGCAAGTTCTCTCAACAATAATAACATAATTGGATCATATAGCTATCCCTCAACATGTAACAAAGAGTCACCCCAAAGCCACTAATAGCGGAGAACAAACGAAGAGATTATGGTAGGGTACAAAACCACCTCAAAGTTATCCTTTCTGTTCTATCTATTCAAGAGTCCGTAGTAAAATAACATGAAGCTATTCTTTCCGTTCAACCTATCATAGAGTTCATAATAGACTAACACCTTAAGACACAAATCAACCAAAACCCTAATGTCACCTAGATACTCCATTGTCACCTCAAGTATCCGTGGGCATGATTATACAATATGCATCACACAATCTGAGATTCATCTATTCAACCAACACAAAGTACTTCAAAGAGTGCCCCAAAGTTTCTACTGGAGAGTCAAGACGAAAACGTGTGCCAACCCCTATGCATAGGTTCATGGGCGGAACCCGCAAGTTGATCACCAAAACATACATCAAGTGGATCACGTGAAAATCCCATTGTCACCACAGATAAGCACGGCAAGACATACATCAAGTGTTCTCAAATCCTTAAAGACTCAATCCGATAAGATAACTTCAAGAGGAAAACTCAATTCATCACAAGAGAGTAGAGGGGGAGAAACATCATAAGATCCAACTATAATAGCAAAGCTCGCGATACATCAAGATCATGCCATAGAGAGAACACGAGAGAGAGAGAGAGAGAGAGAGAGATCAAACACATAGCTACTGGTACATACCCTCAGCCCCGAGGGTGAACTACACCCTCCTCGTCATGGAGAGCGCCGGGATGATGAAGATGGCCACCGGTGAGGGATCCCCCCCTCCGGCAGGGTGCCGGAACGGGCTCTCGAGAGGTTTTTGGTGGCTACAGAGGCTTGCGGCAGCGGAACTCCCGATCTATTGTGTTCTTTGATGTTTTTAGGGTATATGGGAATATATAGGCAAAAGAAGTCGGTCGGGAGAGCCTCGAGGGGCCCACGAGGGTGGAGGGCGCGCTCAGGGGGGTGGGTGCGCCCCCCTATCTCGTGGTTTCCTCGACGCTTCCCTGGCTTGCACTCCAAGTTCCCGAGATTGCTTCTGTTCCAAAAATAACTTTTCCGAAGGTTTCATTCCGTTTAGACTCCGTTTGATATTCCTTTTCTTCGAAACACTGAAATAGGCAATAAAACAGCAATATGGGTTGGGCCTCTGGTTAATAGGTTAGTCCCAAAAGTAATATAAAAGTGTATAATAAAGCCCGTAATCATTCAAAACAGATAATAAAATAGCATGAATGCTTCATAAATTATAGATACGTTGGAGATGTATCAAAGACGTCGATCCTCGGCATGATCCCTGCCAAGGAAACCCACGAGGCTCCGGCAAGATCCTTTCCGGGGACGACCACAGTGCCGCGGCAAGACCCTTGCCGAGGACATCAGCAAGGCTATGGCCAGGCCCGCACCCGCCAAGGCTCCACCACTGTTCCCATGCAGCTGCCAGCCCAGCCAGCTAGGCGAGCACCTGCGTGGCGACATGCAGCCCGATACCAGCTCATCAAGCACCTACGTGGTGGCATGCAGATCTTCGTCAAGACACTGCCACCGCACCACCTCAGCAGCCTGCCAGCCTACATGGCGCTACCCGCCTCGCTGTCCTGGATGCGTGTGAAGCAAGGCGAGGTGGCAACAAAGCGAGGGGACATCTAAGGGGCGCATTTAATGTGTCATGTCCCATAATGATAGGAGATAAGCTTGTACACTCTACCCTTTCCACCTCCTGTGTGCCACTGTGGCATCCCCTTTTTCCTATAAAAGGAGGCCCAAGGCGTACAGGAGAGGGATTCGGCTCCTCGAACAAGTCTCGCATCATAGCTTGCTCAAGAACATTCAGATATACACCAAAGCAGGACTAGGGTATTATGCGATCCTCGCGGCCCAAACTTGGGTAAACGATCCGCGTGCTATCTCTTAGGCCCGGTCTTCCCACAACCTCGCGCCCGCCGACCGTAGTAGGGATTCCGTTGATCCCATAGGTGTCGTTCTCACCGACAGTTTGGGATTTACAGGAATTTAAAAACAAAGTTTCTCAATGTTTCCGGCCGAGGCACGACGCCCAGAGGTTTGACTTTCATTCACATTCTTGCATGGGACACATAAATTCACCCAAAGACACACATGTGATTTTTCAGCAAACTTTGGTGCACTGTAGCATGTGCTTGTAGTTCAAATTTGAATTATGCATATTAAATGCGTAGAAACTCAATTAATGGATAAAAATGCCAAACGAAGCCAAAATAATTCCAAATTTTAACACGCCACTCATATAATTGCATGTTCACTGTAGATAAATATTCAAGCAATTCAAACACCATCCTTTCCCTCTGTAACAGCATTTTGTCTTTCAAAACAGAATGAAAAAAATCAATTTACCATAAATAGTTTACTACCAAGAATCATGTGGGATGCAATATAAAATATCTTGGCACACCGTCTTGTCTGGCTTACGCAGGTAGCTTCATCGTCTATAGTCCATCGCCCACGCTTGAACCACACTTGCGCGCTAGTTTCTCGCAGCATAGAGCAACAATTTTCTGCCACTGCGGAAATATCTATCTCCCCGCCTCCCACCAAAAGCCACATTTCCATTGTTCCTCTTTTCTTTCAAAGTTCAAACCTTCACTGTTGCTTACTGGCAGCGCCGCCTCCTTGCTGGTGACCCTTCTTCTTGCAGCGTCGCCTCCTCACCAGCTACCCTTCTTCTTGCTGCGCGGCCTCATCGACATGCTCAGGTAATCCATACACCACCCACACCATCATCCTCCTTCTCCGTCCCACATGCCCAGACCGACGGTGTGACACCTTCCGCCGAAATCACTGGCCCCATCCTCTAGTTAAGCGCTACCCACAGCCATTTTGCACACAATATAACGTGGAGCTTAGTAGCATCTGGTAGGGGAGAAGCAAATCGCGGCCGCACGCATGGACAAGGTACCTATGGCTAGCATGTGTGCCAAACGCCAGATCTTGGAGGTGCCATTAAAAGAGTAATCCTCAAAAAAGGGTAAACATAATCATGACAAGTTTTATAAATATAATCATCACTACTTTTTATAACATAAGGGTCATCACAATAATCATCATAAGTAGCAACTTTATTCTCATCATAACCAATTGAAACCTCTTCCAAGACAGTGGATTCATCACTAAATAAAGTCATGACCTCTCCAAATCCACTTTCATAATTATCACAATAAGATGCAACACCCTCCAAAATAGTGGGATCATTACTTCCTAAACTTGACACTCTTCCAAACCCACTTTCATCAATATAATCATCATAACTAAGAGGCATGCTATCATCAAAATAAATTTTCTCATAAAAACTTGGGAGACTAAAAATATCATCTTCATTAAGCATAGCATCCCCAAGCTTGGGACAAACATTAATTGCAGCAAATAATTCTCAAACATGTCATTCTCATCAAACATAGCATTCCCAAGCTTGGGCCTTTGCATATTATAAGCATAATCACTCACATCATTAATAGTATGGATAGCACTAATAGTATAACAATTATTATCATCACAATGAGTAATAGGCATAACAATAATAGGAGCAACATCATTTGGGAGGGTTACCTTTTCACCTTTGCTTCTCCGTATTTTCTTTTTCTTCTCCACATTATGTGTGGGTTTAATCCTCTTTTTGGAGCTCCATATTAATGAGATTGGTTGAATAGAAAGCTCCTCCTCGTTACCTGATTCATCATAAGAAATAATAGGAGCACATTGGGAAATCTCATCCCTTTCATTAGTATTCTCTCCATCTTCTGTTTGTTTTCTTGTCTTTATGTAATTGGAAATATGAGGATTTTCAATGCAATTCACCGCACAATACATATAAATCTCCTCTAGATCAAAATCAAGAACTTTATCTAGGACAAATTCTGGAATATCCTTAGCTATATATTTCATTTCTTCATAACCCAAAAGGAAACTAAGTTCATTATGATGCGCAAGGGAATTCAAGTCATCACAATTTTTGGACACGATTCGATCGTGAAACAATTTGCATTGGAGATTTAAATGATCATGTTCATTGCAAAGTTCACAAGGATGGCAAAGAAATTTTAAATTTTCAGCACAAGCATCTAGCCTCTCTTGCAACCATTTAGTTTCTAAATATTTATGCCTCTTGCAAAATCTATCTTCCCTATTTGGTGTGTACTTGCAAACTTTATGCACTCGACAAAAATTAACATGCTTATAGGAAACATTTTTATCATGACTAGTGCAATCATCATTAGTACTATGGATATTAAAAGAGTTCATGCTAACAACATTTCAATCATGCTCATCATTCAAAGATTGTATACCAAACATTTTAATGCATTCTTCTTATAAAACTTTGGCACAATTATCGGAATCCTTATTTTCACGAAAGACATTAAAAAGATGAAGCGTATGAGGCAACCTCAATTCCATTTTTTGTAGTTTTCTTTTATAGACTAAAGTAGTGATAAAATAAGAAACTAAAAGATTCGACTGCAAGATCTGAATATATACATTCAAGCACTAACCTCCCCGGCAACGGTGCCAGAAAAGAGCTTGATGTCTACTACACAACCTTCTTCTTGTAGATGTTGTCGGGCCTCCAAGTGCAGAGGTTTGTAGGACAGTAGCAAATTTCCCTCAAGTGGATGACCTAAGGTTTATCAATCCGTGGGAGGCATAGGATGAAGATGGTCTCTCTCAAACAACCTTGCAACCAAATAGCAAAGAGACTATTGTGTCCCCAACACACCCAATACAATGGTAAATTGTATAGGTGCACTAGTTCGGCGAAGAGATGGTGATACAAGTGCAATATGGATGGTAGATATAGGTTTTTGTAATCATAAATTATAAAAATAGCAAGGTAGCAAGTAGCAAAAACGGTATTGCAATGCTTCGAAACAAGGCCTAGGGTCCATACTTTTATTAGTGCAAGTTCTCTCAATAGTGATAACATAATTAGATCAGATAACAATCCCTCAATGTGCAACAAAGAGTCACTCCAAAGTCACTAATAGCGGAGGACAAACGAAGAGATTATTGTAGGGTACGAAATCACCTCAAAGTTATTTTTTCCGATCAAGCCATTGGGCTATTCCTATAAGTGTCATAAACAACCCTAGAGTTCGTAGTAAAATAACACCTTAAGACACACATCAACCAAAACCCTAATGTCACCCAGATACTCTAATGTCTCAAGTATTTGCGGGTTTGGTTATACGATGTGCATCACACAATCTCAGATTCATCCATTCAAACCAACACAAAGAACTTCAAAGAGTGCCCCAAAGTTTCTACCGGAGAGTCAAGACGAAAACGTGGGCCAACCCCTATGCATAAGTTCACAAGGTCACAGAACCCGCAAGTTGAGCACCAAAACATACATCAAGTGGATCAAGAGAATACCCCATTGTCACCAAGGGTATCCAACGCAAGACATACATCAAGTGTTCCCAAATCCTTAAAGACTCAATCCGATAAGATAATTTCAAAGGGAAAACTCAATCCATTACAAGAAGGTCGAGGGGGAGAAACATCATATGATCCAACTATAATAGCAAAACTCGTGGTACATCTTGATCGTGGCAAATCAAGAACACGAGAGAGAGAGAGAGAGAGAGAGATCAAACACATAGCTACTGGTACATACCCTTAGCCCCGGGATGATGAAGACGTCCACCGGTGATTATTCCCACCTCCGGCAGGGTGCCGGAACAGGGTCCTGATTGGTTTTTGGTGGCTATAGAGGTTTTTGGTGGAACTCCCGATGTAGGTTCTGTTCTAGAAGTTTGGGGATATATAAGAGGTGTTTTCATCGGGAAAAAGTCAGGGGGGATCCATGAGGCAGCCACGAGGTAGGGGGTGTGCCCTCCACCCTCTTGGTGGCCTCGGGAATCTTCTAGTCCATCTCTGATGCTCCGTGGGCTTCTTCTGGTCCAAAAATAATCTCCGTAAATTTTTAGGTCAATCGGACTCCGTTTGATATTCCTTTTCTGTGATAGTCAAAAACAAGCAAAAAAACCAGAAACTGGCACTGGGATCTAGGTTAATAGGCTAGTCCCAAAAATAATATAAAATAGCATATAAATGCATATAAACATCAAAGATGGATAATATAATAGCATGGCAAAATCAAAAATTATAGATACGTTGGAGACGTATCAAGCATCCCCAAGCTTAATTCCTGCTCGTCCTCGAGTAGGTAAATGATAAAAACAGAATTTTTGATGTGGAATGCTACCTAACTTATTTATGAATGTAATCTTCTTTATTGTAGAATTAATATTTAGATCCATGAGTGTAGCAACCAGACCTCAAGCAGTCTGATCTCTGTGCATCAGTGTCATCCCTGGATCAGTAATGCTGACACGCACAATACTCGAATGATTTATATCAGAGTAGCAATCACACACTTATTACATCGAATGTCTCAAAGAGAACTTATTACAATAAATATGGCTTATGCTCATCTAATAACGATAACAGCGGAAGGCTTGGAAGATAAGTGAGACCATCAACTCCAACGGCATCACTGAGTATAGAACCACGATCCTAAGGCATCTTATTCGTCGTCTGAAAAGTCTGCAACATGAACATTGCAGCCCGAAACGGGTCAGCACATGGAATATGCTCGCAATGTAACACATAGAGAGTAATGAAAGAATAGTGCTATTCTATATGCATATATGGCTGGTGGAAAGCTCTATGGTTACAGTTTGGCATAAAGCCAATTTTTCCCTATTGCAAAGGAATGAATTTATTTAACTATCATGGTGGTTGTTAAACATTGAGAATGATTGATAGCATTCTCAATCCCAATTAAAATATCATCATTAAACAAACCCAACAATATTAATTAAAGTAACATGTCGAGATTCACATGATAATCCAAGTACTAGATACTCAAAACGTCCATAATCGAGAACACAGCTAATCATGATTAGTTTATACACTCTGTAGAGGTTTGTGCACTTTTCCCCACATGACTCGATCTCCTCTGTTGGTTTTCTTGCACTATAGGGTGTTTGAGAAACGGATGACCGAGACGTAGTCTTTCAGAAGCGCTAGCACCTTACGATGGGTAGACCTGTACACCTACTTTCCCCTACACTTCTAGTCTACCACTGTAAGAGTTCGCACGACTTAGTCAACTATGCTAGAGCCCATAATAGCATGTGGCTACACACGGAAGTTTCTAGCATGAATAATCTTATGATCCCCTTGAGCCTGGGTGGCGGTCCAAAAAAAACAAACAGGCAATCCTGGAATACCCAAGTGCCTCAAGCCACCCAGATGTGTATTAAAGTTGCCACATTAAATAACCATTAATTAACAATCTCACATCTGTCATGGAATTTCACTCACCCAATCCACGTCTACTAGCATAGCATGGCATAATAAGAAAACGTAGAAGTAACTCCCAAGGGTTTGATCATAAAATAGTTAATAGGTACTACCTCATCTACTTCCCAAAACCCACATATTAATCAGATCCTAATCATGCAATTGTTTGAGGATTGATCTAATGCATAAAACTGGGTAATAAAGAGGTATCATCAAAGTGTTACTTGCCTTGCTGATGATCCGTGAAACCTAGGGATTCGAAGTAGCAAGCGGCGCAATCCAGGTACTCTATTGCAAACAAACAAGCATACAATAAGTACTCATCTAATGCACAGGTAAAACTCAAATAAGAGATCAAACCAGAAAGTCCAACTTAAGAACTCCGGTTTGCAAAAAGAATCAAATCAAACGAAGCAACAAAAATTAAACGGCGAAAGAAACAAGCTTCGTTTACTAATCTGGACCTAAGTCAAATTTTACAGTAGAAAAACTTGTTTGAGTAGATTAAACGGAAAGAGGGTTTCGAGACGAAACTCTAGGCGCTTGAATCACCTGATTCCGATAAACGAGCGAAAAGATAAACTAAAACAAAAATCGGATCAGAAGTCGCGATCAGAATAATCACGGAAATATCCGATAAAAAGAAAACTGACAAACAGATTAACGAACGGACGTTCGTTAACTGAAACTAAACAGCGAAGAACATTCGCTAAAACGAACGAATGGGCGAACGCTCGCTAAATAAATAAACCGAGAAAAAAAATAAACCGATCTAAAAAACCGAATCTAGGGTTTTTCTAAAAAATACTGAAGTGGTTTTTCTTTAAAAAAACGGTTCCGCTGCGGCGGCTCGGGCAGTACCTCGGCGAGGCACTCCGGCGGGGCGGGGCGGCTCCGGCAGGGTTGGCGAGGGGCGGCGACGACTCGGCGGCGGGGTGGGGCGGCTCGGGCGGCAAGCGGCGACGGCGGCAGCGCGGGGCTGGCGGCAGCGGCGGCGGGGTTTGGCAGCGGCGGCTTGGGGCTCCAAGGGGGCGGCGGCGGCGATTTATATTGGGGGGGGGGGGCGGCGGTGGCTTGGGCGAGGGGGCGCCCGGGAGGAGTCCGGCTCGGACTCTCCTCGGCGTCCGTGCAGAGCAAGGCGGCGCGCGTGAGGGGAGGCGGCGGCGCTGGGTTGGGCCGGCCTGGCTGGGCTTCGGCCTAGTCGGGCGTGGGCGCGTTTTTTTAAAACAATTCTGCCGAAAAAAATTCTAGAAAAATAAATAAAAATCTAAAAATACCAAAATAAATTTTCATCGTCCAAATAAAATATTTAGAACGAGATGAAGATTTTCTTGGCCCTAAAATACAGTTTTGAAAAACGTGCAATTCTTCCTAAATTCAAATAAAATAGAAAAAACACCAAAATAAAATTTATTTGGTTTTTTTATTAAAATCTCAATATTTCTTTAGTTTGGGAAAGTCATTTTATTCCCTCTCTCATATTTTTATAATAGCAATAATTGAAGATAAAATAAATAAAATCAAATGATCCTATTTTCAAAATTCGAGAAAACTCAAATCCCCAACTCTCTCCGAGGGTCCTTGAGTTGCATAGAATTTCTAGGATCACACCAAAAGAAATAAAAATATGATATGCTATGATGATCTAATATATAACATTCCAAATTGAAAATTTGGGATGTTACAAACATACCCCCCTTAAGATGAATCTCGCCCTCGAGATTCGGGTTGGCTAGAAAATAGGTGAGGGTGGTCCTTCAGCAGATCTTCCTCTCTCTCCCAGGTGGCTTCATCCTCGCTGTGATGGCTCCACTGAACTTTGCAAAACTTGATAACCTTGCTGCGGGTGACTCGGCTGGCATACTCAAGAATCTTAACTGGTTTCTCTTCATAGGTCAAATCATTGTCCAACTAAATTGCCTCTAGCGGCACTTTATCTCTCAGCGGTATATCAGCCATCTCTGCGTGGCACTTCTTCAACTGGGAAACGTGGAGTACATCATGAACTGCTGACAACCCTTCGGGTAATTCCAATTTGTAGGCAACTTCTCCGATACGCTCCAAAATTTTGTATGGTCCCACGAAACGTGGCGCTAACTTTCCCTTAACTCCAAAGCGCTTAACTGCTCGAAGTGGAGATACACGAAGATAAACTATGTCTTCGACGTCGTAACTGTCTCCTTGCGTTTAGAATCTGCATAGCTCTTCTGCCTGGACTAGGCTACCTTGAGCCTATCACGAATCAATTTCACCTTTTGTTCAGACTCCTTGATCAAATCTGGCCCAAACAACTCGCGGTCTCCAACTTCATCCCACGACAACGGGGTCCTGCACCTCCTTCCGTACAAGGCTTCGAAAGGGGCCATCTTCAAACTGGATTGATAACTGTTGTTGTAAGAAAACTCTACATATGGCAGATTGTCATCCCAACTAGATCCGTAATCTAGCGCACAAGCTCTCAGCATATCCTCCAAAATCTGATTGACTCTCTTGGTCTGTCCATCTGTCTGCGGATGAAAGGCTATACTGAACTCTATCCTGGTACCCAAAGTTTCGTGCAACTGATTCCAGAACTTTGAGGTAAACTGGGTTCCTCTATCAGATACAATACTCCTCGGAACTCCATACAGACATACGATCCTGGTCATGTAGATCTTAGCCAACCAAGCACTGGTGTAAGTGGTCTTTACTGGGATGAAATGTGCTACCTTCGTCAAACGATCGACTACAACCCAAATTGAGTCATAGCCTGAACGAGTCCTGGGCAATCCTGTGATAAAATCCATGCCTAACTTATCCCACTTCCATTCGGGTATCGGCAATGGCTGTAACAATCCGGCTGGCTTCTGATGCTCTACCTTCACTCTCTGACAAACATCACAAACTGCTACATACTCTGCAATATCCTTCTTCATTCCGGTCCACCAGAAAGTATCCTTCAAATCCAAATACATCTTGGTATTTCCTGGGTGAATTGAATATGGTGAATCATGGGCCTCCTGTAGAATCAACTTCCTGATCTCTGGATCATTAGGCACATAAACGCGGTCCTCAAACCATAAGGTATCGTGCTCATCCTCATGAAATCCTTTAGCTTTTCCTTTGCTCATCTTCTCCTTTATAGAGGCAATCTCCTTGTCGATCTTTGGAGCTTCTCTGATCTTATCCATCAGGGTTGACTGAATCTCCAATGTTGCTACATAGCCTCTGGGAACTATCTCCAAACATAGCTCACGAAGGTCCTCGGCTAACTCCTTCGATAACTCTCCGGTCATGAGTGTATTGACATGGCTCTTACGGCTCAACGCGTCGGTAACTACATTAGCCTTTCCCGGGTGGTAATGCAATCTCATATCATAGTCTTTGATGAGTTCCAACCATCTCCTTTGCCTGAGATTTAACTCCTTTTGCGTGAAAATGTACTTCAAACTCTTGTGATCTATGTACACCTCACAATGATTTCCGATAAGAAAATGTCTCCAAGTTTTCAATGCATGCACCACGGCTGCTAACTCCAAGTCATGTGTGGCATATTTCAGCTCATGGGGTTTAAGCTGTCGTGAAGCATACGAAACAATTTTCCCCTCCTGCATAAGCACTGCTCCAAGTCCTCGACGTGAAGCATCGCAATACACCTCGTAATCCTTGCTCTGATCTGGCAAAATCAACACTTGCGAGGTAACCAAATGTTCCTTCATTTCCTGGAAACTGGCCTCACACTCCTCAGTCCAAATGAACTTGGTATCCTTCTTCAACAGTTCCGTCATAGGTTTGGCAATCTTTGAGAAGTTCTCAATAAATCTCCGATAGTATCCTGCGAGTCCAAGGAAACTATGGATCTCTCCAACTGTTGTTGGTGCTACCCAATTGGTCCTAGTGACAACTTTGGTGGGGTCTACTGCTATACCTTCTCCGGATATAACATGTCCAAGGAATCCAACTTCCTTCAACCAAAATTCGCACTTGCTGAACTGGGCGTATAACTGGTGTTCTCTGAGCTTCTCAAGTACCAAACGCAAATGCTCCTTATGCTCCTCATCGTTCTTCGAGTAGACCAAAATATCATCAATGAACACCATGACGAACTTATCCAGAAACTCCATAAATACCTCATTCATCATGTTCATGAAATAGGCAGGTGCGTTAGTCAGACCAAATGACATAACGGTGTACTCGTACAGCCCATATCTGGTGGTAAAAGCTGTCTTAGGTATATCCTGCTCCCGAATCTTCAGTTGGTGGTATCCTGATCGCAAATCGATCTTGGAAAATACCTTAGCTCCTTGCAATCGGTCAAACAGATCATTGATCATCGACAGTGGGTACTTGTTCTTGATTGTTACTGCATTCAATCCTTGATAATCAACAACCATCCTCAATGATCCATCCTTCTTCTCCACTAGAATTACTGGCAATCCCCAAGGCAAAGAACTTGGGCGAATATATCCTTTATCCAGTAACTCTTTAATCTGTTTCTTAATTTCCTCCAAATCCTTAGCGGGCATCCGGTACGGTCCTTAGATATCGGCCCTGCGCCTGGCAAAAGCTCAATCAAAAACTCGATGTCTCTATCCGGTGGCATGCCTGGCAACTCTTTTGGAAATACATCAGGAAAATCCTTCACTACTGGTACTTCCTCCTGCACAACTCCTGATAAGGAATTTACGTGCATCCTCTTCGGCTCATGTCTTGATACATACTTGACCCTTCTCCCTTCTGGGGTGGTAAGCAAAATCGACTTACTGGTGCAATCGTTGTTTCCTCCATACATCGATAGCCAATCCATACCCAGAATCACATCCAAACCTTGAGATTCCAAAATGATTAAATCTCAGGGGAAGGCATGCTTGCCTATACTCAATGGCACTTGAAAACATCCTCGACTGGCCATATACTCCGCTCCTAGTGAGGTTACTAACATGGGTGTTCCTAGAACCTTGGTGGGCAGTTTATACTTATCCACAAATCCCCTTGATATGTATGAATGCGATGCACCAGTATCAAAAAGAACGAGTGCAGTAAACGACTTAACCAAAAACTTACCTATTACTGCATCTGGTTGGGCTTCAACCTATACCACATTAACGTGGTTCACCTGTCCCCTGTTGAAAGGGTTTGGTTTCTTCCCTGAGCTTCCATTGCTATTTCCATTCTGACCTTCAGGACACTCATTGGCGTAATGTCTAGTCTTCTCACTTGACTCAAATCCTTCTTGGCTGGTGTTGAGGGGTTGGTACGGTTCTGGCCATTGCTTCCTCCATTCCCGTTACCATTCTTGGAACAATTATGGTTGTGTGAGCTACCACCTCCATGGGTATGCTGGAACTGTCCTCCTGATTTCGGGGTAAAACGTGGCTTCTGCTGAGCTCCAGAATTGTATTTCCCTTGTCCATACTTCCTCTTGCGGTTTTCAATCTGCTGCTGCTTCCCTTCAATCATAAGAGCATGGTCTACCAACTCCTGGTAGTTGTTGAAACTTGCTACCATCAATTGCATACTCAGCTCATCATTCAGTCCTTCCAGAAACTTCTCTTGCTTAGCTGCATCTGTAGCAACGTCATCTGGGGCATAACGCGCTAAGTTACTAAAGTCATCCACATACTGACCAACTGTATGTCCTCCTTGGCGCAAGTTGCGAAACTCACGCTTCTTCATGGCCATAGCTCCTGCTGAAACATGGGCAGTACGGAAAGCCTGCTGAAACTGAACCCATGTGACAGTGTCTACTGGATAGGTGGCTGTGAAATTCTCCCACCATGATGCTGCGGGTCCTTCAAGCTGATGTGCGGCAAATCACACCTTCTCCGCATCTGTGCATCCTGCAGTGGTTAACTCCCTGGCTGTCTTGCGAAGCCAATCATCTGCAAGAATCGGCTCAGTGCTACTGGAGAACACTGGCGGATTCAGCCTAAGGAAACGGGTTAAGTGATCAACAGGTGGTGGTGGTGGTGCGTTGTTGTTGTTGTTCCCCTGATTCTGATTCTGGACTAACAACTGCATCAAGGCATTCTGCTGCTAGATCAACTGAGTGAGCTCCGGTGGGAAAGCAAATCCGTTGTCACGTCTCGGAGGCATCTGAGGGTTTAGAAAAGATGAGAATACACATTAGAACGAGGTCTAGAGGAAAACACTACCCATATGCACATGAGACAAATGCAATCAAAATCACTTCATTCAACAAGTAAGGGCATACAACGGTCTATCTATCGTTACAAAAGTGCTCAGACTATACTAGATACATGGAGGAAAATACTACTACTGTTATGGTGGTCGACTAGAAAAACTGCTCCGATGAAGACTCCATGATATCTGCTCCAGCTTCATCAACATAATCATCATCACTATCGTCTGCGTCTGAGTCGGTGTCATCGATGATGATGTAGTTCTCTGGACAAGTGCCATCTTCGTCTTCTCCAGTTGCGGGAAATCCCATAAACACTCTTAGCTTCTTCTTCAGATCATCATTCTTCTCCACGAGTGTTGCTATTTCCTCTTCATATCCATCGCACGTAGACTTGAGTTCTTCTTCCAGTTCCGTGATTTTAGTCAGGGCTTTCTTCAGGTCTATCATGCCTGCGCACATTTGATTCTCCTGGCGTCGAATGTGCTGGTTTAACTCTTGGATGAAAGCTGCAATTGATCTATCCTTCCTGGTGCTGATCATCTCCCATTGCTCATATCAGCGCCCATAAATATGGTAGGTAGTATCCTCAAGCTCCTTCTGGTAAACTTCTCCAATACGTCCCATGGTGATGTGGGCTGCCATGCTCTTTCCTAGACTCGAGGTCGGTGCATCAAAGGAAAACTCTATGGGCTCAGTGACGGGCATGAACGTCCTTCCTGGAACATGAACTTGAAACATCCAGCACTCTTCTTCAGGTAAAGTGGCGTTGTAGGTTTCGGTGAAGCTTGGTACTCCGATCTTCAGGTACTTGGTGACTTCCTTCAGGTGTCGTCCAAAGGGTGTATCTTCATCCGGTTGTGTGAACTTGTTCCTTGCATCCACCATCCTAAAAGAGTAGAAAAGATGAGGTGTCAGAAACGAGAAGAGAGAGTAGTGATCTAGGGCTTTAGCTTAGTGGTCGTGTTCTACAGTCAACGTGTGCTCTGATACCATCTTGTAGCGACCAGACCTCAAACAGTCTGTTCTCTGTGCATCAGTGTCATCCCTGGATCAATAATGCTGACACACACAGTACTCGAAGGATTTATATCAGAGTAGCAATCACACACTTATTACATCGAATGTCTCAAAGAGAACTTATTACAATAAATATGGCTTAAGGCCATCTAATAACGATAACAGCGGAAGGCTTGGAAGATAAGTGAGTCCATCACCTCCAACGGCATCACTGAGTATAGAACCACGATCCTAAGGCATCTTATTCGTCATCAGAAAAGTCTGCAACATGAACGTTGCAGCCCAAAACGGGTCAGCACATGGAATATGCTGGCAATGTAACACATAGAGAGTAATGAAAGAATACTGCTATTCTATATGCATATATGGCTGGTGGAAAGCTCTATGGTTACAGTTTTGCATCAAGCCAATCTTTCCCTATTGCAAAGGAATGAATTTATTTAACTATCATGGTGGTTGTTAAACATTGAGAATGGTTAACAGCATTCTCAATCCCAATTAAAATATCATGATTAAACTAACCCAATAATATTAATTAAAGTAACATGTCGAGATTCACATGATAATCCAAGTACTAGATACTCAAAACGTCCATAAACGAGGACACGGCTAATCATGATTAGTTTATACACTCTACAGAGGTTTGCGCACTTTCCCCACATGACTCGATCTCCTCTGTTGGTTTTCTCATACTACAGGGTGTTTGAGAAACAGATGACCGAGACATAGTCTTTCAGAAGCGCTAGCACCTTACGATGGGTAGACGTGTACACCTACTTTCCCCTATGTCTGCTAGTCTACCACTGTAAGAGTTCGCACGACTTAGTCAACTATGCTAGAGCCCATAATAGCATGTGGCTGCACACGGAAGTTTCTAGCATGAATAATCTTATGATCCCTTTGAGCCTGGGTGGCGGTCCAAAAAAAACAAAGAAGCAATCCTGGAATACCCAAGTGCCTCAATCCACCCAGATGTGTATTAAAGTTGCCACCTTAAATAACCATTAATTAACAATATCACATCTGTCATGGAAATTCACTCATCCAATCCACGTCTACTAGCATAGCATGGCATAATAAGAAAATGTAGAAGTAACTCCCAAGGGTTTGATCATAAAATAGTTAATAGGTACTACCTCATCTACTTCCCAAAACCCACATAATAATCAGATCCTAATCATGCAATTGTTTCAGGATTGATCTAATGCATAAAACTGGGTAATAAAGAGGTATCATCAAAGTGTTACTTGCCTTGCTGATGATCCGTGAAACCTAGGGATTCGAAGTGGCAAGCAGCGCAATCCGAGTACTCTATCGCAAACAAACAAGCATACAATAAGTACTCATCTAATGCACAGGTAAAACTCAAATAAGAGATCTAACCAGAAAGTCCAACTTAAGAACTCCGGTTTGCAAAAGAATCAAATCAAACGAAGCAACGAAAATCAAACGGCGAAAGAAACAAGCTTCGTTTACTAATTTGGACCTAAGTCAAATTTTACAGTAGCAAAAGTTGTTTGAGTATATTAAACGGAAAGAGGGTTTCGAGACGAAACTCTAGGCGCTTGAATCGCCTGATTTCGATAAACGAGCGAAAAGATAAACTAAAATGAAAATCGGATCAGAAATCGCTATCAGAATAATCGCGGAAAAATCTGATAAAAAGAAAACTGACGAATAGATTAACGAACGGACGTTCGTTAACTGAAAATAAACGGCGAAGAACATTCGTTAAAACGAACGAACGGGCGAACGCTTGCTAAATAAATAAACTAAGAAAAAATTAAACCGATCTAAAAAACAAATCTAGGGTTTTTCTAAAAAACCCGAAGTGGTTTTTCTTAAAAAAAAACCAGTCCGGCGGCGGCGGCTCGGGTAGTACCTCGGCAAGGCACTCCGGCGGGGCGGGGCGGCTCCGGCGGGGTTGGCGCGGGGCAGCGGCGACTCGGCGGCAGGGTGGGGCGGCTCTGGCGGCGGCTCCGGCGGCGGTGGCAAGCGGCGGCGGCTGCAGCGCAGGGCGGCGGGGCTGGCGGCTGGGTTCGGCGGCAGCGGCTTGGGGCTCCAAGGTAGCGGCGGCGGTGATTTATATAGGAGGGGGACGGCGGTGGCTTGGGCGAGGGGGTGCCCGGGGAGGAGTCCGGCTCGGACTCTCCTCGGCGTCCGTGTCGAGCATGGCGGCGCGCGCGAGGGGAGGCGGCGGCGCTGGGTTGGGATTCGGCCCAGGCGGGCGTGGGCGCGTTTTTTTAAAACAATTCTACCGAAAAAATATTCTAGAAAAAGAAATAAAAATCTAAAAATATCAAAATAAATTTTCATCGTCCAAATAAAATATTTAGAACAAGATGAACATTTTCTTGGCCCTAAAATGCAGGTTTGAAAAACGTGCAATTTTTCCTAAATACAAATAAAATAGCAAAACACCAAAATAAAATTTATTTGATTTTTTTATTAAATCCTCAATATTTCTTTAGTTTGGGAAAGTCATTTTATTCCCTCTCTCATATTTTTATAATAGAAATAATTGAAGATAAAATAAATAAAATCAAATGATCCTATTTTCAAAATTCGAGAAAACTCAAATATGAAAATAACGAAATCCCCAACTCTCTCCGAGGGTCCTTGAGTTGCATAGAATTTCCAGGATCACACCAAAAGAAATAAAAATATGATATGCTATGATGATCTAATATATAACATTCCAAATTGATAATTTGGGATGTTACAATAAGATTCAAAACAAAAGTTTAATATTGACATAAAAATGATAATACTTCAAGCATACTAACAAGGCAATTATGTCTTCTCAAAATAACATGGGCAAAGAAAGCTTATCCCTACGAAATCATATAGTCTGGCTATGCTCCATCTTCGTCACACAAAATATTCAAATCATGCACAACCCCGGTTTCAGCCAAGCAATTGTTTCATACTTTAGTATTCTCAAACCTTTTCAACTTTCACGCAATACATGAGCGTGAGCCATGGACATAGCACTATGGGTAGAATAGATTGGTAGTTGTGGAGAAGAAAAGAAGAGGGAGATAGTCTCACATCAACTACGCATATCAACGGGCTATGGAGATGCCCATCAATAGATATCAATGTGAGTGAGTAGGGATTGCCATGCAATGGATGCACTAGAGATATAAGTGTATGAAAGCTCAAAAAGAAACTAAGTGGGTGTGCATCCAACTTGCTTGCTCATGAAGACCTAGGGCATTTGAGGAAGCCCATCGTTGGAATATACAAGCCAAGTTCTATAATGAGAAATTCCCACTAGTATATGAAAGCGAGAAAATAAGAGACTCTCTATCATGAAGATCATGGTGCTACTTTGAAGCACAAGTGTGGAAAAGGATAGTAACATTGTCCCTTCTCTCTTTTTCTCTAATTTTTTTCTTTCTTTTTTTCTCTTTTTTTCTTGGCTTCTTTGGCCTCTTTTTTTCTTTTTTATTTCCTCACATGGGACAATGCTCTAATAATGATGATCATCACACTTCTATTTACTTACAACTCGAAAAATTATAACTCAATGTTTAGAACAAAATATGACTCTATGTGAATGCCTCCGGTGGTGTACCGGGATGTGCAATGAATCAAGAGTGATATGTATGAAAGAATTATGAAAGGTGGCTTTGCCACAAATACGATGTCAACTACATGATCATGCAAAGCAATATGACAATGACGAAATGTGTCATAAGAAATGGAACGATGGAAAGTTGCATGGCAATATATCTCGGAATGGCTATGGAAATGCCATAATAGGTAGGTATGGTGGCTATTTTGAGGAAGGCATATGGTGGGTGTATGGTATCAGCGAAAGTTGCATGGTACAAGAGAGGCTAGCAATGGTGGAAGGGTGAGAGTGCGTATAATCCATGGACTCAACATTAGTCATAAAGAACTCACATACTTAATTCAAAAATCTATAAGTCATCAAAACCAAGCACTACGCGCATTCTCCTAGGGGAAGAGTTGGTAGGAGTTAACCATCGCGTGATCCTGACCTCCACACAAAGGATGACAATTAAAAAAAGTACCTCCTGCTCCAACTTCGTTACATAACGGTTAACCATACGTGCATGCTATGGGACTCACAAACCTCAACACAAGTATTTATCAAATTCACAATTACTCCACTAGCATGACTTTAATATCACCATCTTCATATCTCAAAACAATCATAAAGAATCAAACTTCTCATAGTTTTCAATGCACTTTATATGAAAGTTTTTATTGTATCCCTCTTGGATGCCTAAATTCAAAACCTAAGCAAATTACCATGCTGTTTAAAACTCTCAAAATAATATAAGTGAAGCGTGAGAGTTCAACAATTTCTATAAAATAAAGCCACTGTCGTGCTCTAAAAAGATATAAGTAAAGCACTAGAGCAAATGACAAACTACTCCGAAAGATGTAAGTGAAGATCAATGAGTAGTCGAATAATTATGCAACTATGTGGAGACTCTGTAACATTTAAGAATTTTAGATCTTAATATTTTATTCAAACAACAAGAAAAACAAAATAAAATAAAATGACACTCCAAGCAAAACACATATCATGTGGTGAATAAAAATATAGCCTCAAGTAAATTTACCAATGAACGAAGACGAAAGAGGGGATGCCATCCGGGGCATCCCCAAGCTTAGGCTCTTGGTTGTCCTTGAATATTACCTTGGGGTGCCTTTGCCAACCTCAAGCTTAGGCTCTTACCACTCCTTATTCCATAGTCCATCGAAACTTCACCCAAAACTTGAATACTTCACAACACAAAACTCAGCAGAAAACTCGTAAGCTCCGTTAGTATAAGAAAATAAATCAGCACTTAGGTACTTATGTTTAAGCTTGGGGGAGTTGATACGTCTCCAACGTATCTACTTTTCCAAACACTTTTGCCCTTGTTTTGGACTCTAACTTGCATGATTTGAATGAAACTAACCCGGACCAACGCTGTTTTCAGCAGAACTGCCATGGTGTTGTTTATTGTGCAGAAAACAAAAGTTCTCGGAATGACCTGAAAATCCACGGAGATAACTTTTGGAAAATATAAAAAATACTGGCGAAAGAATCAAGGCCAGGGGGGCCACACCCTGTCCACGAGGGTGGGGGGCGTGGCCTCCCCCCTGGGCGCCCCCCCTATCTCGTGGGCCCCATGATGCTCCACCGACCTCAACTCCAACTCCATATATTCCGTTTCACGGAGAAAAAATCAGAGAGAAAGTTTCATCGCGTTTTACGATACGGAGCCGCTGCCAAGCCCTAATCTCTCTCGGGAGGGCTGATCTGGAGTCCGTTCGGTGCTCCGGAGAGGGGGATTCGTCGCCGTCGTCATCATCAACCATCCTCCATCACCAATTTCATGATGCTCACCGCCGTGTGTGAGTAATTCCATCATAGGCTTGCTGGACGGTGAAGGGTTGGATGAGATTTACCATGTAATCAAGTTAGTTTTGTTAGGGTTTGATCCCTAGTATCCACTATGTTCTGAGATTGATGTTGCTATGACTTTGATATGCTTAATGCTTGTCACTAGGGCCCGAGTGCCATGATTTCAGATCTGAACTTATTATGTTTTCATGAATATATGTGAGTTCTTGATCCTATCTTGCAAGTCTATAGTCACCTATTATGTGTTGTTATCCGACAACCCCGAAGTGATAATAATTGGGATATTTCTCGCGGATGATCGTAGTTTGAGGAGTTCATATATTCACTATGCGCTAATGCTTTGGTCCGGTACTCTATTAAAAGGAGGCCTTAATATCCCTTAGTTTCCACTAGGACCCCTGAGGGAGTCCTGGACTAGGGGGTGTCCGGATAGTCGGACTATCATCGTCCGCCGGACTCCAAGACTACGAAGATACAAGATTGAAGACTCCGTCCCGTGTCCGGATGGGACTTTCCTTGGTGTGGAAGGCAAGCTTGGCGATACGGATATGTAGATCTCCTACCATTGTAACCGACTCTGTGTAACCCTAGCCGTCTCCGGTGTCTATATAAACCGGAGGGCTTTAGTCCGTAGGACACAACATACATTACAACAATCATACCATAGGCTAGCTTCTAGGGTTTAGCCTCCTTGATCTCGTGGTAGATCCACTCTTGTACTACCCATATCATCAATATTAATCAAGCAGGACGTAGGGTTTTACCTCCATCGAGAGGGCCCGAACCTGGGTAAAACATCGTGTCCCTTGTCTCCTGTTACCATCCGCCTAGATGCACAGTTCGGGACCCCCTACCCGAGATCCGCCGGTTTTGACACCGACATTGGTGCTTTCATTGAGAGTTCCTCTGTGTCGTCACCGATAGGTTCGATGGCATCTTCAACCAACGACATTGTCCAGGGTGAGACTTTTCTCCCCGGACAGATCTTCGTATTCGGCGGCTTCACACTGCGGGCTAATTCACTTGGCCATCTGGAGCAGATCGAAAGCTACGCCCCTGGCCATCAGGTCAGATTCGGAAGCCTAAACTTCACGGCCGACGTCCGTGGAGACTTGATCTTCGACGGGCTCGAGCCACAGCCAAGCGTGCCGCACTGTTACGATGGGCATGATCTAGCTCTGCCACCAAACAGTGCCTTGGTAGCCGCACACGAGTCCGCTCCGGCTCTTAGCTCAGAACCGATCGCCCAGATCGAGGACCGGTGGTTGGACACCGCCCCGGGGGCTTCAACTTCCAAAGTGATGGAGCCGAACACTACCCTTGTCCCTCACGAAGCTCGTGACTCCGAGGTGCCGGACTCCTTGCCGGACTCCGGACCTCCCGCGCCCCCACCAATCAAATCTGATTGGGCGTCGGTTATGGAATTCACCGCCACGAACATCTTCTAACGCTCGCCCTTCGGCGACATCCTAAATTCGCTAAAGCATCTCTCGCTATCCGGAGAGTCCTGGCCGAATTATGGCCATGATGGTTGGGATACGGACGATGAAGAAATTCAGAGCCCACCCACCACCCACTTTGTAGCCACTGTCGACGATCTTACCGACATGCTAAACTACGACTCCGAAGACATCGACGGTATAGACGACGATGTCGGAGATGAACAAAAAACAGTGCCCACAAGGCAAGGGAAGACCACCTCGTCATACGACGTATACATGGTGGACACCCCAAAAGGAAGCGATAACGAGGACCAACGGGGCACGACAGAGGATAATCCCGCCGACAAACAACCAAAACGGCGCCGCAGACGCCGCACTAAGTCCCGCCTTGACAACAACAGCGCTCCTAACGACCCAGCAATACAGTAGGGCAAACCAGCGGACGACGAACACACAGACAAGCAACCGTCCGAACAAGACGAGTCGGATAATCAATCCAGGCCCGGCGAAAACAACAATCCAAGCGACCTCATGCCGAACACACCGCCGGAGAATAAAAACCTTCGGAAAAGACTCGTTGCCACCGCAAGAAACTTGAAAAAGGAAAAACGGAAGCTCAGAACAGCGGAAGACACACTCAGAATGAGGTGGAGCAAAGTGCTCAAAACCGCAGACAAATACGGCAATGGCCATCAATCAAAGAGCTACCCAAAGCGCAAGCTACTGCCAGAATTTGATGAGGAGGCCATAGAGCCCCCACAGTCAAAAAACAAAGAGGCCGCCTGGCTGGGTAGACGACCAGATGATAGGCCAAAATCTGAAAGCGGCGCCGCACATAAGTCGACTAACGACCCTGGACAGACAGATGGCCCAGTCAGGTCCATTTACGGGCCATAGAAGAGGGCCCCAGGAAATAATGGAACACGACAAGTGTCCGAAGACAGCGATGCACCCAAATACAGGGGCGCCGCACACCCACTATGTTTCACCAACGAGGTGCTGGATCATGAATTCCCAGCAGGATTTAAACCCATAAACATAGAGGCCTACGACGGAACAACAGACCCTGGAGTCTGGATAGAAGATTATATACTACACATACACATGGCCAGAGGAGACGATCTCCACGCCATAAAATACCTACCCCTCAAGCTCAAAGGGCCAGCCCGTCATTGGCTTAAAAGCCTCCTAGAAAACACTGTTGGAAGTTGGGAAGAGCTCGAGGACGCGGTTAGAGCAAATTTTCAAGGGACTTATGTCCGCCCTCCGGATGCAGATGATCTAAGTCATATAACTCAACAGCCCGGAGAGTCAGCGCGCAAATTCTGGAACAGGTTCCTCACCAAAAAGAACCAAATAGTGGACTGTCCGGACGCCGAAGCCTTAGCAGCTTTTAAACACAACGTCCGAGACGAATGGCTTGCCAGACACCTCGGCCAAGAGAAGCCGAGGACAATGTCCGCGCTAGCAAGCCTCATGACCCGCTTCTGTGCGGGAGAGGATAGCTGGCTAGCGAGATGCAGCACCAGGGACCCAAGTACATCCGAGATCAGAGATGGAAATGGAAAATCACGGCGCAGAAAAGAGCAGCGCCGTAATAAAGAGAAAAGCCCAAAGAGCACGACAGTCAATGCCGGATTCAAAAGCTCGCGGCCAAGCAACAAAACACCACCTCTTAAGGATGACAGCAATGAGCTATCGAACTTAAACAAGATTTTGGGTCGGATATGTCAAATCCACAGTACCCCCGGAAGGCCTGCAAACCACACCCATCGAGATTGTTGGGTTTTCAAACTGTCCGGCCGACTAAACGCCGAACACAAGGGGCTCGACACGTCAAGCGAAGATGACAAACCCCACCAGCAGAGCACCGGAAAAAAAAGAATTTCCCACAAGAGGTCAAAACAGTAAATTCACTTCATGTGATGATACGGAAAAACAGTACGGCACCCGTTAAAATGGGTCTCGCACGGTCCAACCCAGCGGAACCTAGATATTGGACATCAAAACCAATCACTTTCGACCACCTGGATTATTCTAGAAGCGTTCGAAATGCAGGATGGATTGCCCTGATATCGACGGACTACAATTTACTCAAGTCCTGATGGACGGAGGCAGCGACTTAAACCTGTTGTATCCAAACACAATCCACAAGTTGGGGATAGACCCTACTAAAATTCGACACAGCCGCACTTCCTTCAAAGGAGTGACGCCAGGCCCTTACGCCAAGTGCACAGGCTCCCTATTACTAGAAGTTGTGTTCGGATTACCGAACAACTTTCGACGCGAAAAACTAATCTTTCATATCGCCCCATTTAAAAGTAGCTATCAAGCACTCTTGGGATGAGAAGCTTTTGTCCGCTTCAGTGCCATACCACATTACGCGTCTCTTACACTCAAGATGCCCGGTCCACGTGGCATCATTTCAGTACGAGGGTCACTTAAAGACCCCGGACACGGTTAGACAAGTCCGGCATAAGTAAGCTAGGGGCTCCCTAGCCGCACATCCCTTTACAAGGGGCTGCGGGCACAAACAACAGCGTGTTCATACAGACCACGCTTTACTTATTTATATTTCTTCTTTCACATATACTTTTTTTGCACGAGTTCTTTTCAAACTAAAGTTCCTCTCTTTTTACAGATGAACAGCGTGCACACCCGTCCAGGATAACGGCACAACGGAGACACAGGCACAGACGTGTAGTAGGGACCCGTCGCGAGGATTCTTTTCAGATTAAGAACCTGCGTAAACCTTTTTTACTGTCTCTTGTTGTTATTTTCCCTTGGTTTCTTCTTATAACCAAAGCGGAGCCTGACGTTTTGGCATCGGCCGCGTCAGAGGACCATGCCCGTACCTGGACACTAGGGGCTTAGGGCATTGTTCTGCCCATTATTATAAAGACCGAACACCTTAGGGAGTGTTCGGCGTCTCGAGTTAGGTATTATATGCATCAGCTCCGAATCATGTCTTTGGTCAAATGTTGGGTTTGCCCGGCTCCTGTGTTTTGCTGCCTTACGTTCCGTATCATCGGCTAACGCGGCACCAGGAGAACTACTGCGATTGTGCCCCAGTTCGGCTGGGCGAGCACCTCAGTAGAGAAAGCCGAAAACTGACTGTCATGATATAGCGAGAGACTGGTCAACCACTGGATCGACTACCGGAATGTTTAGAATTCCCCGCTTTGACGAAGGACCGTTTCCCGGTCAGGCACACATGCGCCCCGAATTCGGAGAGGCGCGGTACCCCAAGGGGCTATATCGTAGCCCCACCCTCGAACTCCACTGGCTAAGTGAAAGTGATAAAGCATCATAGTCCGGATTGCCTCGTTTGCTACGCCTACCACCTCCTTAACAGGACCGAGACATCGGATTAAGTGTGAAAACGCGCTATTTTTGCGAACACCCCCGCACCTTGTGCGTGGGGGCTGAAGCCGAAGACTGCAATCTTTCAGGTTATACAAATGTATACATAAACGGCCGCATATGAGATATTTTAATACTTGGGACACACAAGTATAAAAAGTGGTTACATTACAAACATTGTCTTACAAGATAAAAACGTTCACTTGAACGTAACATTTTTTGAGCACTACGACTCTATTACACGAGCGCCACGCATAACTTCCCCAAAATAGTGCTCGGCGGGTAACCGGCTTTCATCCGAACCCTGGGCTACAATAGCGGTGGCATCCATCTCTGCCCAATGTGTCTTCACACGGGCAAGGGCCATCCGCGCGCCTTCTATGCAGGCCGACCGCTTCATCTCCTTGATATGCGGCACCGCTCCATGAAATTGGTGCAATAAGCCGAAATAGCTCGTCGCCTTGGGCCTCTCTGGCCAGACATGAGCCACGATATCAGTCATGGCAAGTCCGGACAATCTATTTAGCTCAGCCCATTCGGCCAACCGGTCGGTCAACGGAAGTGAACGATTCGGACTATGGAATTGAGACCAAAATAGCTCTTCCGTCTTGTGATCCTTCTGGCTCCGGAAGTGCTCAACAGCATCGGCCGCACTTGCCGCTAAGTCCATATATGGATCCTCCGGACCCCACAGCAGGCCAAGTTGAGCATACTTTTGATCCGTAAACCGGCGACGCAACAGAAAAGGCTTGCTAGCCCCAATATCTCCGGCCTGGCGTAGCTCCTCCTTCATAGCCTGCATTGCAGAAACGGGCATCCTTGGCCTCGGCGGTGGCCTTACCCAGGTCTTCCCGCTCCGATAAGCGCTCCTTTTCAAGAGCCTCAATGCGGTCGGCAGCATCTTTTAATTTCACGGCCAATTCGGCCATCTTTTCCCTACTTAGACAGTGTGCAGCCTTTTCGGCTTTCAACTCCTCGGCCGCCCTCGAGGCAGCCGCATCACTCCTTCGGGCTTGCTCCTTAGCTTGAGCAAGTTCGGCCCGAAGGCTCTCCACAGCAGCAGCACCGTCTGTATCACAGCATATACATTACCAGAGGCGGGCTTTAACCCCCTTAAATAAGCGACTGTGGAGAATTCATTTACCTTGCGACTCGTCAAGTCGCCGGTTGACAAGTGCGATGTCCGCATCCGCCACGTCAAGTTGCCGCATTAACTCGGCAACTCCACTAGTCCGGCTAGCCCTCGGACTATTCGCCACCTGCATAGGAACGGCGACATTCATTACGTGAGATTTTTGATCCTCGGCACGCTGTCGCTTTCGACAACCTACCGAGTCTCAGGGGCTACTATCTATACAGGGCGCACTTTTATGTGCAAAATTGTCAAAAAGGTGCATCATTCTTACGTACCTCAAATCCCGCCAGCAAACTCCTGACGGCATTATGCAATCCGCTCTCGGCGGACGAAATCCTTCCAATCACCATACGCATCAAAGCACGGTGATCTTCTGAGATGGACGCCCTCTCAAGCAGATTCTTCAGCTCTCCTGGCTGGATACTAGTGGGCGCTGAACTCTCCGGCCCCTCCGGACTCGGGGACACCCTCTGTGATGATACTTCAGGCTCGTCTGCCCTGTACGGCGACGCAGCAGTCGGAGGCGTTTCGCTCTCCATCATCTCCGGACGAAGATCCCCCGAAGATGAACTCATCTGAGAAGTCCGCAAATCCGAACTGCAAAGTAAAATTTCGGTTATCCACAGAAGCACAAATGGAGGTATTTTCTTATTAATGAACTCCCCCTTCTCTACTCACGGCTCGCTGGAGAGCTGATCCTTTAGAGACGATTGTACGTCCGGGTTCTCCCCGGACGCAGGACCCTCCGGTGGAGATTTCTTCTCCCGCTTAGAGGCTTTGGCCTCCGGATCTTCGGAGGCAGTCCTCTTCTCCCCTGGAAGGAGGGGTTTTTGATCCCCCCCTCTTCAGACGCCCCTTTGGGCGAAATGATAGCTCCTCTATTTTCCCCATCGCTCCCTTCTACGGGCGCGACCTCCAACATTCTGACCAGCACGGGCTCCAGTGCGGTCTCTGGGAGGGGAGCCGGACACCTTATCAGCTTCGATCGCGCTACCCACTCCTGATGAAGAGTAATGGGTCAGGAGGCGAACTCTAGAAAAGCAGATAAACAGAACGTCCGGACTCTGAGCTATTTACCTGAGTATCCGGGCGATTGCAGCTTAGGCCTGCGTCCTCGGTCAATTCCGGACATGCTACCTGCGGTCCGGAAAACAACTTGTACATCTCCACAGGTGTCGCACCCATGAAGTGTTGAAGAATTCGAGGTCCCTCCAGATTGAACTCCCATAAACGGAGAGGACGACATTTGCAGGGAAGAAGACGCCTGATTAGCATAACCTGCATCACCATGACCAGATTGATCTCCCTCGCCTGGAGGTCTCGAATCCGGCCCTGCAATGAGGGCACGTCTTCGGACGGCCCCCAATTGAGCCCTTGGTTGACCCACGACATCGGTCGGCGTGGAGGTCCCGGGCGGAATGAAGGTGGCGGCTTTTGCTTGCTGCCCTTCGGAGCGGTGATATAGAACCACTCCTGCTGCCACAGTCCGAGCTCCTCTTGGAAGGAACCCTCGGGCCACGGGGCATCGGCCCTTCTGCTTATGGCCGCCCCGCCGCACTCCGCTTGACGCCCCCCGATCATCTTCGGCTCCACATTAAAGGTCTTCGGCCATAGGCCGAAGTGGGGAGTGACGTGGAGGAAGGCTTCGCAGACGATAATGAATGCGGAGATATGGAGGATGGACTCTGGAGCCAAGTCGTGAAAATCCAGCCCATAGTAGAACATGAGCCCTCTCACGAAGGGGTCCGTCGGGAAGCCTAAACCCCGACGGAGGTGGGATACGAAGACAACGTACTCACCGGGCTCGGGAGCGGGCACGACCTGCCCTTGGGCAGGCAACCTGTGCGAAATCTCGTAGGACAGGTACTTGGCCTCACGCAGCTTTAACACGTCCTCCTCCGTGACGGAGGAGGGCATCCACCGACCCTGGAGGTCAGAGCCGGACATGGTTGAGAATCCGAAGCACTCGAATCTGTGGCTCTAGGTGTTGGAACTGGGAGCAAGGAGGAGATTCGATGCGAGATTGAAGAAAAGAAACGAGCCTTGGTCCTCTTATAAAGGGAAAAAATACCAAGAGTCGTCTCCGTGACCGTTCGGGATTCACCTTCGATAGAGGAGGCGTGGCGACAGGCACGGTTGGGTTACCCACGCATGTATTGATGAGAAACCCGGAATAAGGGGAACACAATCTCTGCTTTGACAGGACGTGCCAAGGAAACCGCTTCGCTAAATGTGCTGAGGTGGTATAATAAAAAAAGATTCAAATATAGGCTTGGTAGCGGTGTGATGTCATGCCGCATAATACGTCAGTAGGTTGAACGTGTGTACATTTTATTCTCTCTACGGTGGAATGTGGAATTTATTTTGCAGAGCCGGACACTATCCTGGTGTCCTTGATCTTCTCCGGATTATTCAAGGGAGGAACCCGCCTTGCAATGCCGAACATTATGCGCGCCGGACTTATCGTCATTGAAGCCTGGTTCAGGGGCTACTGAGGGAGTCCTGGACTAGGGGGTGTCCGGACAGCCGGACTATCATCGTCCTCCGGACTCCAAGACTATGAAGATACAAGATTGAAGACTCCGCCCCGTGTCCGGATGGGACTTTCCTTGGCGTGGAAGGCAAGCTTGGCGATACAGATATGTAGATCTCCTACCATTGTAACCGACTCTGTGTAACCCTAGCCGTCTCCGGTGTCTATATAAACCGGAGGGCTTTAGTCCGTTGGACACAACATACATTACAACAATCATACCATATGCTAGCTTCTAGGGTTTAGCCTCCTTGATCTCGTGGTAGATCCACTCTTGTACTACCCATATCATCAATATTAATCAAGCAGGACGTAGGGTTTTACCTCCATCGAGAGGGCCCGAACCTGGGTAAAACATCGTGTCCCTTGTCTCCTGTTACCATCCGCCTAGACGCACAGTTCGGGACCCCCTACCCGAGATCCGCCGGTTTTGACACCGACAACCCCGCTGCCACATGAGGGTAGGACAAAAGATGTCATGCAAGTTCTTTTCGATAAGCACGTATGACTATATTCGAAATACATGCCTACATTACATTGATGAACTAGAGCTACTTCTGTGACACCCTGTGTTATAGCAATTACATGAGGAATCACATTCGACATAATCATCCATCACTGATCCAATAGCTACGAGCTTTTCACATATTGTGCTTCGCTTATTTACTTTTCCGTTGCTACCATTACAACTACTACAATACTGCTATCTTTACTTTTGTCACTGTTAATATTACTATCATACAACTTTCCTACTAAATACTTTGCTGCAGATACTAAGTTATCCAGGTGTGGTTGAATTGACAACTCAACTGCTAATACTTAAGAATATTATTTGGCTCCCCTTGTGTCGAATCAATAAATTTGGGTTGAATGCTCTACCCTTGAAAGCTGTTGCGATCCCCTACACTTGTGGGTTATCAAGAGTGCTGTGTTAGGTAATAAAGATTACAACTTGGGGTCAATAGTTGCACGTAGGTTGCATAATAATGGTATGACTGAAGATTTATTTGGAGGGATTTATGCGACCCGTGTTGCTAATTATCTTGGTATAGCCCCACGAGAGGGGGATATGGAGTTGCTTCCTGCTTATTTAGATTATGACGCGATGGTCAAACATCATTTTCTTTTGAGGAATGAACAACTCCTCCAGTATTGACTAATCTTTGATAGACGTAGCTCTGTCCATGTTACTCTCCCTGCTCCTTTCCTTTTTGATTACCAGGCAAAACGAAGATATGTTGTTATCAGAGAGGAGGCAGCTGAACATGAGGGGAGAGCGGTGGCGGCTCACCAACATGCCGCAGCTCAGGATGCATTTGTTGTTGCATCTCAGTACGACCCCGGTTATAAGTATGGATATCAGCTAGGTTATCCTTGGCAATAGACCAACTTAGGCCAAAATCCTAAGCTTGGGGGAGTACGTATTTCTCACCGACTTTACATTCATGTTCACACACTATTCTAGTTGTCGGTGCTCATACTCTTTCATTGTATTATCCATGCTAGTTTAAATTCTTTTTCTAGCCTTCTTCTTGCGTGTTTGATAAGCCTTAAGAAAACCAAAAAAAAATAGTTAGTTTACTTTCCATGTTTGTAGTAATAATTAAATGAAAACCCAAAAAGAATTCTCGTTCTTCTTTTGTTTGTTGGGAGCTTTCCCGTGTAAATAGTTTTATTTCTTTTCTTTCCTTTGGGGGTCGAGAGTACAAGACCATAATGAAAATGTTTAGTCGCTCTCATATGCATGATTGTTGATTTAACTTAGAGCCCATATTACTTTGTCTTCTCGCTTGAGTTGAATGCTTGCAGATTCCAACTTAGTCCAATGCACGTGCACTATTATTATACACACTGTTCGGTCGTGCAAGTGAAAGGCAATAATGCCGATATATGATGGACTGATTGAGATGAGAAAAGATGGTATGAACTCAACCTCTTTTGTTTTTGTAAATATGATGAGTTCATCGTTCCTGATTCATCCTATTATGAAGTAAACATATTTGCAATGACATTTAGAGATTATAGTTGCTTGTGTCATGCTTAATTAGCTATGAGTTATAATGGTTTACCTTGCGTGCCAACATGCTATTAAAATGATTGTTGTGTGGTATGATGGGATGGTATCCTCCTTTGAATGAATTGAGTGACTTGACTTGGCACATGTTCACACATGTAGTTGAAACAAATCAACATAGCCTTCACGATATTTATGTTCATGGTGTATTATATCCTACTCATGCTTGTACTTGGTGTAAATTAATTTTAACGTATGTTCATGACTGTTGTCGCTCTCTCAGTTGGTCGCTTCCCAGTCTTTTGCTAGCCTTCACCTGTACTAAGTGGGAATACTCCTTGTGCATCCAAACTACATAAACCCCAAAGTTATTCCATATGAGTCCACCATACCTTCCTATATGCGGTATCTACCTGCCATTCCAAGTAAATTTGTATGTGCCAAACTCCAAACCTTCAAATAAAATTATGTTTTGTATGCTCGAGCAGCTCAGGTTTCGACTAGGGTTGTCTGTATCTTCCATGCTAGGTGGGTTATTCTCAAGAGGAGTGGACTCCGCTCCTCATTCATGAGAAAATGGCTGGTAACCGGGATGCCCAGTCCCATGATCAAAAAGATCAAAGCAAATCAAAATAATTAAACAAAACTCCCCTAGGGATGTTGTTAGTTGGAGGCGCTCGTTGTTTCGAGCACGCCATGGATTGATGCTTGTTGGTGGTGGGGGAGTATAAACTTTTACCATTTTGTTTGGGAACTGCCTATAATGCATGTAGTATGGAAGATATTGCCATCTCATAGTTGTTGTGTTGACAGTGAAAGTATGCCGCTCAAAATGTTATTCATCTCTATTTTAAAATCAAGCTCTGGCACCTCTACAAATCCCTGCTTCCCTCTGCGAATGGCCTATCTATTTACTTTTATGTTGAGTCGTCATCTCTCTTATTAAAAAGCACTTGCTGGAGAGCACACTGTCATTTACATTCATTACTATTAGTTTATATTGGGTATGACTTGACTGGATCTCTTTTACCATGAATTACAATGTTTAGTCAGTCCTTGATCTTTAATGGTGCTCTTCATTTATGTTCTGCGGTCTCAGAAAGGGCTAGCGACATACCATCTTCTTATATCATATTATGATAGTTTTGAGAAAGTATTGTCATCCGAGTTTTATTATTATTGCTCGCTAGCTGATTATGCCATTGATATGAGAAAATGTGAGACCTAAGTGTTATTGTGAATAAGGTTAGTTCATAATTTTTGCTGAAAACTTGAATGCTGGCTTTACATATTTACAACAACAACAGAAAATAGAGTTTGTAAAAGTTTTTCTTTATCACTTTCAGTTTATCAACTGAATTGCTTGAGGACAAGCAACGGTTTAAGCTTGGGGGAGTTGATACATCTCCAACGTATTTACTTTTCCAAACACTTTTGCCCTTGTTTTGGACTCTAACTTGCATGATTTGAATGAAACTAACCCGGACCGACGCTGTTTTCAACAGAACTGCCATGGTGTTTTTTATTGTGCAGAAAACAAAAGTTCTCGGAATGACCTGAAAATCCACTGAGATAACTTTTGGAAAATATAAAAATACTGGCAAAAGAATCAAGGCCAGGGGGCCCACACCCTGTCCACGAGGGTGGGGGGTGCGGCGTCCCCCCCTGGGCGTGCCCCCTATCTCATGGGCCCCCCGATGCTCCACCGACCTCAACTACAACTCCATATATTCTGTTTCGCAGAGAAAAAAATCAGAGAGAAAGTTTCATCGCGTTTTACGAAACGGAGCCGCCGCCAAGCCCTAATCTCTCTCGGGAGGGCTGATCTGGAGTCCGTTCAGGGCTCCGAAGAGGGGGATTCATCGCTGTCGTCATCATCAACCATCCTCCATCACCAATTTCATGATGCTCACCATTGTGCTTGAGTAATTCCATCATAGGCTTACTGGATGGTGATGGGTTGGATTAGATTTACCATGTAATCAAGTTAGTTTTGTTAGGGTTTGATCCCTAGTATCCAGTATGTTCTAAGATTGATGTTGCTATGACTTTGCTATGCTTAATGCTTGTCACTAGGGCCCGGGTGCCATGATTTCAGATCTGAACCTATTATGTTTTCATGAATATATGTGAGTTCTTTATCCTATCTTGCAAGTCTATAGTCACCATTTATGTGTTATGATCCGACAACCCCGAAGTGACAATAATCGGGATACTTCTAGGTGATGACCGTAGTTTGAGGAGTTCATGTATTCACTATGTGCTAATGCTTTAGTCCGGTACTCTATTAAAAGGAGGCCTTAATATCCCTTAGTTTCCACTATGACCCCGCTGTCACGGGAGGGTAGGACAAAAGATGTCACGCAAGTTCTTTTCCATAAGCACGTATGACTATATTCGGAATACATGCCTGCATTACATTGATGAACTGGAGCTAGTTCTGTGTCACCCTATGTTATAGCTATTACATGAGGAATCGCATCGGACATAATTATCCATCACTGATCCAATGCCTACGAGCTTTTCACATATTGTGCTTCGTTTATTTACTTTTCTGTAGCAACCATTACAACTACTACAAAACTGCTATCTTTACTTTTGTCACCGTTACCATTACTATCATACTACTTTGCTACTAAATACTTTGCTGCAGATACTTAGTTATCTAGGTGTGGTTGAATTGACAACTCAACTGCTAATACTTAAGAATATTCTTTGGCTCCCCTTGTGTCGAATCAATAAATTTGGGTTGAATACTCTACCCTCGAAAGCTGTTGCGATCCCCTACACTTGAGGGTTATCAATAAGGCATTCTATTCATGATCTACAAGCATAGAAATTTACTACTCGCCACGTAAGCAAAATTCTTCTCATTCGGAATAGTGGGATTATCATAAGAAACTTGAATACTATAAATTGTTTCCACATTAAAAGAGTAATGTTCAGAAAAAGGGTAATAATAATCATGACAAGTTTTATATATATAATCATCACTACTTTTTATAACATAAGTGTCATCACAATAATAATCATAAGTAGCAACTTTATTCTCATCATAATCAATTGAAACCTCATCGAAGATAGTGGATTCATCACTAAATAAAGTCACGACCTCTCCAAATCCACTTTCATTATTATCACAATAAGATTCAACACCCTCCAAAATAGTGGGATAATTACTTCCTGAAGTTGACACTCTACCAAACCCACTTTCATCAATATAATCATCATAAATAGGAGGCATTCTATCATCAAAATAAATTTGATCATCAAAACTTGGGAGACTAAAAATATCATCTTCATTAATCATAACATCCCCAAGCTTGGGACAAACATTAATTGCAGCACATAAATTCTCAAACATGTCATTCTCATCAAACATAGCAACCCCAAGCTTGGTCTTTTGCATATCATAAGCATAATCACTCACATCATTAATAGTATGGATAGCACCAATAGTATAACAATTATTATCATCACAATGAGTAATAGGCATAACAATAATAGGAGAAACATCATTTGGGAGGGATACCTTTTTACCTTTGCTTCTTTGTCTTTTCTTTTTCTTCTCGACATTATGTGTTGGTTTAATCCTCTTTTTGGAGCTCCTTATTAATGAGATTGGTTGAATAGAAAGCTCCTCCTCGTTACCCGATTCATCATAAGAAAGAATAGGAGGATATTGGGAAATTTGTTCCCTTTCATTAGTATTCTCTTCATCTTCTGTTTGTTTTCTTGTCTTTATGTAAGTGGAAATATAAGGATTTTCAATGCAATTCACTACACAATACATACAAATTTCCTCTGGATCAAAATCAAGAACTTTATCAAGGACAAATTCTGGAATATCCTTAGTTATATGTTCCATTTCTTCATTACCCAAAAGCAAACTAAGTTCATTATGATGCGCAAGGGAAATGAAGTCGTGGACACGATTCAATCATGAAACAATTTGCATTGGAGATTTAAATGATCACGTTTACTGGAAAGTTCACAAGGATGGCAAAGAAATTTTAAATTTTCAGCACAAGCATCTAGCCTCTCTTGCAACCATTTAGTTTTTAAATACTTATGCCTCTTGCAAAATCTATCTTCCCTATTTTGTGCGTCCTTGCAAAATCTATGCACTCCACAAAAATTGACATGCTTAAAAGAAACATTTTTATAATGACTAGTGCAATCATCATTAGTACTATGGATATTCAAAGTGTTCATGCTAACAACACTGCAATCATTCTCATCATTCAAAGATTGTATGCCAAACATTTTAATGCATTCTTCTTCTTACACTTTGGCACAATTATCGGAATCTTTATTTCCGCGAAAGACATTAAAAAGATGAAGCATATGAGGCAACCTTCATTCCTTTTTTGTTGTAGTTTTCTTTTGTAGACTAAACTAGTGATAAAACAAGAAACTAAAATATTCGATTACAAGATCTAAAGATATACCTTCAAGCTCTAACCTCCCCGGCAACGGCGCCAGAAAAGAGCTTGATGTCAACTACACAACCTTCTTCTTATAGACGTTGTTGGGCCTCCAAGTGCAGAGGTTTGTAGGAGAGTAGGAAATTTCCCTCAAGTGGATGACCTAAGGTTTATCAATCCGTGGGAGGCGTAGGATGAAGATGGTCTCTCTCAAACAACCCTGCAACCAAATAGCAAAGAGTCTCTTATGTCCCCAACACACCCAATACAATGGGAAATTGTATAGGTGCACTAGTTCGGTGAAGAGATGGTGATACAAATGCAACATGGATGGTAGATATAGGTTTTTGTAATCTGAAATTTAAAAACAGCAAGGTAGCAAGTAGCAAAAGTGAGCAAAACGGTATTGCAATGCTTCGAAACAAGGCCTAGGATTCATAGTTTCATTAGTGCAAGTTCTCTCAACAATGATAACATAATTAGATCATATAACAACCTCTCAACATGCAACAAAGAGT
Source organism: Triticum timopheevii (assembly GCA_963921465.1). Taxonomy (NCBI): domain Eukaryota; kingdom Viridiplantae; phylum Streptophyta; class Magnoliopsida; order Poales; family Poaceae; genus Triticum; species Triticum timopheevii. The sequence continues at coordinate 440,260,030 of OY997264.1, read as the reverse complement.
CACTCGAAAGTCACTAATAGCGGAGGACAAACAAAGAGATTATTGTATGGTACGAAACCACCTCAAAGTTATTCTTTCCGATCAATCCATTGGGCTATTCCTATAAGTGTCATAAACAGCCCTAGAGTTCGTAGTAAAATAACACCTTAAGACACACATCAACCAAAACCCTAACGTCACCTAGATACTCCAATGTCACCTTAAGTATCTGCGGGTTTGATTATACGATATGCATCACACAATCTTAGATTCATCTATTCAAACCAACACAAAGAACTTCAAAGAGTGCCCCAAAGTTTCTACCGGAGAGTCAAAATGAAACCGTGTGCCAACCCCTATGCATAAGTTCACAAGGTCATAGAACCCATAGGTTGATCACCAAAACATACATCAAGTGGATCAATAGAATACCCCATTGTCACCATGGGTATCCCACGCAAGAGATACATCAAGTGTTCTCAAATCCTTAAAGACTCAATCCGATAAGATAACTTCAAAGGGAAAACTCAATCCATTACAAGAAGTTAGAGGGGGAGAAACATCATATCATGCAACTATAATAGCAAAGCTTGCGGTGCATCAGGATCATGCCAAATCAAGAACACGAGAGAGAGAGAGAGAGAGAGAGAGAGAGAGAGAGAGATCAAACACATAGCTACTGGTACATACCCTCGTCCCCGAGGGTGAACTACTCCCTCCTCATCATGGAGAGCGCCGGGATGATGACGATGGCCACCGGTGACGATCCCCCCCGGCAGGGTGCTGGAACATGGTCCCGATTGGTTTTTGGTGGCTACGGAGGCTTGCGACGGCGGAACTCCCAATCTAGGTTCTGTTCTGGATATTTGGGGATATATATGAGGTGTTGGCGTAGAGAACAAGTCAGGGGGGTCCACGAGGCACCCACGAGGTAGGGGGGCGTCCTCCACCCTCGTGGTGGCCTCGAGACTCTTATAGTCCGTCTCCGATGCTCCGTGGGCTTCTTCTGATCCAAAAATAATCTCCATAAATTTTTAGGTCAACTGGACCCCGTTTGATATTCCTTTTCTGTGATACTAAAAAACAAGGAAATAAATAGAAACTGGCACTGGGCTCTAGTTTAACAGGTTAGTCCCAAAAATCATATAAAATAGCATATAAATGCATATAAAACATCCAAGATGGATAATATAATAGCATGGAACAATAAAAAATTATAGATATGTTGGTGATGTATCACCTACTGCTTATGTTGAAAAACCACCTTTCCCTGTTAGAATAAAGGAACATGTTAAGGTTTCAACCATGGTTAACAAAAGTAATATTAGAGCACCTAGACCCGGATGGATGGGTGATACATCTCCAACATATCTATAATTTATGTAGTATTCATGCTATTATATTAGCATTCTTGGATTTTTTACAATCATTTTATAGCAACTTTATATCATTTTTGGGACTAACCTATTGACATAGTGCCCAGTGCCAGATGCTGTTTTTACATTGCAAAAAATCAATACTAAATGGAGTCCAAATGCAGCAAAACTTTTTGGAGATTTTTTCTGGACCAGAAGACACCCGGTGGGCCAAAGAAGTACTAGAGGGGAGCTCCGAGGGGAGCATAATCCACCAGGGCGCGCCTGGGGGCCCAGGCGTGCCCAGGTGGGTTGTGCCCACCTCGGTGGCCTCCCGTACCTCCTCTTCGCCCTATAAATTCCCAAATATTCCAAAAACCCTAGGGTTGGCACTAGATCAGAAGTTCCATCGCTGAAAGACTTTCTAGCCATGAAAAACCAATCTAGACACCGTCCCGACACTCCGCCGGAGGGGGAAATCATCACCGGTTGCCATCTTCATCATCCCGGCAGCCACCATGATGATAAGGGAGTAGTCCACCCTTCGGGCTGAGGGTTTGTACTAGTAGCTATGTGTTTAATGTGTTTCTCCCTCTCGTTTTCTTGAGATGTCATGATCTTGATGTATCACAGGCTTTGTTAATAGAGATTTTTATTTTTGTGCCCCTGGTTCGTTAGTTGTACTCATTCATCCCCACGATGTTAACTTATGCTCACTTTTCCCCTCTCCATTGCCCGAAACCCTCAAAACAGGATACAACGGACGTTGCCGTCGGGTCAACTCTTTTGACAGTTAACTTTGACGAGTGGGGCCGCGTAGGGCAGAGTCCACCTTTGACCATTTAGCCATATAGTGCTTTCGTATGCTGACCGTACAGTGGTATTCATATACGTGGGCGGATGCAATTGACCGCGGTCATGGGGTAGCACATGTCCATGGGACATGGCCGAAATGTCCCGTCATATAAAGAGGGGGAACCACCTCGCGGTGCAGCGCCCCTACCATTTTCCCCCAAATCCCCTCCCTGCCGCATCTTCTTCCTCTCCCCACCAACATCGTCTCACTCTCCTCCACTACCTCCACCGCACTGTCTCACTCTCCCCCACTACATCATCTTCCTCACCTTCATCGCCTCCATCTATCCGATGGAGGAAGCTCGTGGAGATGTCGGCACAGCGGCCGAAGATGTAGTGGAGCTGCAGGGCGTGGTGACCGCGGATGAAGTGAAGGATGTTGGCGGCATCCATGACGGTGCGGGGAAACTCGCAACCGCTGGGGATGTGGAGAAGGAGGTGGCGGGCTCCACCTCAGTGCTGTCGGAGCAGAAGGTGACAGCGTCGAGCGGCGCAGTCCATCCCGATACCCCCAACGCGCAGCCTGGCAAGGAGCAGGAGGTATTTGCACTTGCTTGTGAGTTGCAATATTTAGGATATTAGCTTGTAGAGTTAGTTGAATTGGTTAGATTGTGATTCATACGGTAGTACGGATGGTTAGAGTAGTTGGTTTGATGGATGGGCCGGGGTTTTCTGTATGGGGGGATGGGGGTTTTGTACTAAGGTTTTTGGATTACATTCGTTGAAAAAATGCTAGATAGATCTGTATGAGAGATAGGGATCTCTGTGCTTCAATGCTACACAGATGTATGCTAATTTGGTTTGTTTTTAATGCTACACAGATTGGGTTTTTAATGCTACAGACATGTATGCATGCTTATTAGATTTGGGATCCCTATTAGATTTGTTTTTGAATGCTACTCAGATTGGGGTTTTGAATGTCATATTCCCAAATGGAATCCATTTATTAAGAAGTTATTTGATTCATTAGTATATAAATTTGTCCACAATATGTAGTTATATTAGCTCTATTGTTCAATGTGTGTGCATGACAATGGAAAATGCAAATACGATCATAGTATATTAGCCCTATGATCAATGTGACATGTGTGCATATCTAAATATTCAGTTGGATTCTGTATTTACTAGTGATGGATGTAATTGTATATTTAGGAGGATGATGGTTGGCGGAAAACGAGCAAGCTGGCCCTTACCGGGTTCGACCCATACGATCAGTATAGTGACGATGAAGAATATGAGGTAAGCCTACTTGAAATTTAGATTGTTCATTTAGTTCCTTTGACATGGTGTATATGAATCTATAATGTATTAATGTAATTAATTCACGTGTGCAGTATGATTCTGGAGAAGATGTGTACAAGGGCAACGTCACGTCCTTCATAGCGAAGGAGGTGGAGAAGATCAAGGCCAAGGGAGTTGCTTCCTTCTACAACCGCAAGATCAAGAAGTGGCGCTGCCCCTACTGCACCACCAAGCCAAACCCAAAGGATGGCCGCTTCGATCACCTTGTGTCTCATGCAGAGGATGTAGCGATTCGCGGGGAGGACTACATGATCAGGGGGCAGCATGCTGCCCACGCGAAGGCCCTGACTCCGACGTGATGTGATGAACTGAATGTGACAGCATGTTATCTTTATCTTTTGGGTTAATTTTGGTAAACCGAATGTGGCTGTTTATGATGTGATGAACTGAATCTATGGTAGTAATGTATTATGCTATCTATATTTGTCTATCCTTAAATTTGCATGTGGTGTATTGTTAGTTCTGTGTAGATGTTGTGAGCTATGAGTTTAGGTGTTGCAATGATCACACTTGTTGTTTCATTGTTGCTTCACTGATCAGACATGTTGCCTTTTCTCACTAGATTAGGTGTTGCAATGATCACACATGTTGTTTCAGTGTTGCTTCACTGATCGGACATGCTGCTTTTTCACTGATCATTAAGGAGTATTATCCTAATTATTTGTCTCATGTTTATTAATCAAATGCATGCTTTATCCCACCAGCATATCGTATTATCCGATGTTTTGAACTGACATTCAATTGGAAAGTAAAAATTCAAACAAATGCAAAAAAACCTGACAAACTATCTATGTTTGTGTAGGAGATCATGTGTGCAAAATTTAAGGTGATTTAGAGGTCAAAGAACTTTGAATTTGAGAAATGTGCTCCAAATGAGCTCCCAGGCTAGGGTAAACAGCCCCATTTGTAATCAAGTTTTTTTGGACCTAGTCTAAATGAGCCAAATGTTTTTATTAACACCTATTCAATCTATATAGTGTAGATTCAAAGTCTCACTATTTTTTGAATTAATATTCATATTTTTACATTTTCTTTTGAAAAAATATGCTCTAATATAGAAACTATTAAAAACATGTTTAAAATATGAAAAATGAAAAACTAAGTTCAGATCCTTCCTATTCACTTTGAAATAAAGCTTTGGCGATTTTTTTTATTTTTCAAAAACAGAAGGTAACCCTACCTCCTCTCCTTGAACTCTATGAAATGTTGTACATGATAGCTCATATGTGTGAAGATTTTTTCATGAAAATGAGCATAGACCAAGTTTATGATTTTTGGTTGGTAACTTGTCACATAAAACAACATTGTGCGCCGGTTATATATTTTTTTGTTTTTTTGAAATTAATGGTGCTCATTTTACCTCAATCGTGCCAGCTGGGTTTTTTTTCATGAAAATGACCATAGACCAAGTTTAGTATTTTCCTTGTTAGTGTGTCTTATAAAATGTCGAACGGTGAAGGTTTCATATTTTTTTCGATTTTTTTAAATTAGTTATGCTCAGTTAAAGCCTTGGAAACCCTATTGACCAGCTCAAAATCCCTCTAAACCCTGCGGGGTTTCGCCTAACCCTTGCTCCGAACGTCGGCCGTCCGATCATACCCTGGCGCCAAGCGATAGCCCTCAGATGTGGTCTTCTAGAAGGAATTCGTAGGGCAGGCTGCGTGCAGGCTCCACGCCGTTGGATCACATGGACGGCTCTGCATCGTTGGATCGTGGGGCGATCCGCAAGAGGTGATCTTGTAGGTTGTGCTCGGCTGATCGCCCACCGCTGACTCTGCAAAATAAACGTTATTGGGCCCCAAAGGAAACAAAGCTCTGGTTGGGCCGTCGAATTGCGTCTTTTTTGCCAAGTTTCCTCTTTTTTTTAACGTGTTGGCTTTGTTTTTTGCATCGTTTCAAATTACACAACAATTGACATGTTGGCGCTGTTTTCAACGTGTTGGCTCTACTTTTTTGCATCCCGCTCCATAGAAATTCAAAAGGACCAAATTTATAAGGGCCAAATTTATTTTTATCATGCAAAATGGCCACAAACTATTCACAAAATGTCACTTTTTGTTCATATAATATATAGGGACCCTAATATATATGACCACAAATTCCCACGCATGCAATTAGCTTCATTTCCTTCTTCTTTTCAAACCACGGTTTCCCACACGTGTACACTCTCGATGCCGCGGTGGGTGTGAAAACGGGCTACCTCACATTTGACCCCGTTATTGCCATGATGAAATAACACTAGCACTATGGCTATTTAAGCCATCCTTTGCCTCTGCCATCCCTCATCCATCCCCCATCCTCTCTGCCATCTGCCCTTCTTGCTCTTCGACCCCTTCTCCTTCTTCTTCACATCCCTCAGCCATGCAGTACACCAGACCAACCTACCGCTTCCCACCCACTGTGTCGGAGAGGCTCTACCCTCCTGGCATGTATGTTGAACACACACTATGTGTGTGGGCGATATCAAGGTGGAGGACCGCAAGGAAGTTCACCGAGTTCTTCTTCGCGTCCAGCTACCACCACCTCCAGCAGGGATCTCCAAAGATGTTCTGTGTCGAGGAGGTCATCCAAAATGGGGTGTTGGTTGCTCTCCTTGCCTGCTTCACCAACACATTTGACGCCTTCTACCTCTTCAGTCGGGTGTTTTTGGTCTGGCTGGGATTTCATCGCTTTCACCACCCACAACATGTTCACGGAGTACAATAACATCTTCCCCAACGCGTCGCGCATGCACACTCTTCCGGACCCCATCAACAACGCCCCTGGGGAGCAATGAAGGGCGCACGGAGGAGGAGCGAGGTGGAGAAGGCAGCGACTAAGGTTCTAAACCCTCCATCTTTTTTTGAGTCTATGTTATGTTAAGTTGTAGGGATTGAACTAGGGTATTGAACTATGTTGGAGATTCTATGGGCTTGTTGGCCCTTTTATTAAGTTCTATTATTATGTTTTCTATCTATTCTATTATTATCCCTATGTTCTTCCTAGTTTGAACTATGTGATCGTGATATGGGCTTGTTGGCCCTATCTACATATTGGGACTACATATTTGTTGGTTGTTTTCTTAGAGAGCTCGCTTTGTTATTAACCACCTGGTGCATGTAGCCACAACGAAACCTTCTCTTTTTTTACACAAGCCACAAATATGTAGCAACCTAGCTAGAAGAGAGGAACCAGCGGCAGTGACCGTCGCTGCATCCGTGGCGGCTAGCGTGCAAGAAATCTGCCAGGTCAGTGCATTGTGGCGGCATGCATCGACGCATGCAGGATCGGTCGGTGCATCGTGGCGGCGCGCATCAACGCATGTAGGCAGGCTTTGCTGGGTGCATGCATAGTAGGCTTCTGTCATGGCGGCGTGCGCAGGCGTTTAATGCCAGGGACATCCCAATGAAACCACAGCCCAATGGTCCAACAACGACACTGCCCAACGCGGCCCCACTTGTCAGGTCCAATGGACGACACAGTCCAGCATGGCCCCACTCATCAGAGTTAACGGTCAAGCCATTCACCCGGCGGCAACATCCGTTGTGACCAGTTATGAGGGTTTCGGGCAAGGGAGTGGGGAAAACTGAGCAAAAGTTAAGAGCGCGGGGAAGAATGAGTAGAGCTAAGGAACCAGGGGCACAGATGTAAAAACCCTTGTTAATATAGTTGGATCATATGGAGTTTTCCCTCTCTTTCTTGTTGTGATGAATTGAGTTTTCCCTTTAAGATTTCGATTTATCGGAGTGAATACTTTTATGGATTTGAGAGCAGTTGATATATGTCTTGCATATGAATACCCATGGTGACAAGGGGTATTATATTTATTCACTTGAGATATGTTTTGGCAATCAACTCACGGATTCATGAGATGAAATTGGGGTAATCTATGCATAGAGGTTGATGCACGTTCTCGTCTTTTGTTTCTCTGGTAGAAATCTTGGGGCACTCCTTGAGGTTCTTTGTGTTGGATTGAGTATTATGAATCTGAATTTGCTTTGGTGTTATTTTAGTACAAACTCTTGATAGATCGATCGTAAATAATAACTTGGTGTTATTTTAGTACGAACTCTTGATAGATCGATCGAAAAGAATAACTTGGTGTTATTTTAGTACAAACTCATGGATAAATCATTCGGAAAGAATATCTACAAACAATTTCTTCTTATGTTCTCCGCTAGATAGGAACTTTGGAGTGTTTCTTCATCGCACTTTGAGGTATGGTTATATGATCCAATTAGATTAGCATTGTTGAGACATTGCACTAGCGAAAGTACAGACCCTAGGCCTTATTTTCAAGCATTGCAATACCGTTTGTGCTCACTTTTGTTACATGCTACCTTGCTTTTTTTATTCTCACTATCACAAAAAATTGATATCTACTTGTTGGAAATATGCCCTAGAGGCAATAATAAAATGGTTATTATTATATTTCCTTGTTCATGACAATTGTCTATTGTTCATGCTATAATTGTATTGATCGGAAACTGTAATACATGTGTGAATACATAGACCACACCATGTCCCTAGTGAGCCTCTAGTTGACTAGCTCGTTGATCAACAGATGGTCATGGTTTCCTGACTATGGACATTGGATGTCATTGATAACGGGATCACATCATTAGGAGAATGATGTGATGGACAAGACCCAATCCTGAGCATAGCACAAGATCGTGTAGTTCGTTTGCTAGAGCTTTTCTAATGTCAAGTATCATTTCCTTAGACCATGAGATCGTGTAACTACCGGATACCGTAGGAATACTTTGGGTGTACCAAACATCACAACATAACTGGGTGGCTATAAAGATGCACTAGAGGTATATCTAAAAGTGTCGGTTGGGTTGGCACGAATCGAGACTGGGATTTTTTACTCTGTATGACGGAGAGGTATCTCTAGGCCCACTCGGTAATGCATCATCATAATGAGCTCAATGTGACCAAGTAGTTAGTCACGGTATCATGCATTACGGAACGAGTATAGTGACTTGCCATTAACGAGATTGAATGAGGTATTGGGATACCCACGATCGAATCTCGGGCAAGTAACATACCGATTAACAAAGGGAATTGTATACGGGATTGCTTGAATCCTCGAAATCATGGTTCATCCAATGAGATCATCGTGGAACATGTGGGAGCCAATATGGTTATCCAGATCCCGCTGTTGGTTATTGGCCGGAGAGGTGTCTCAGTCATGACTGCGTGATTCCTGAACCCGTAGGGTCTACACACTTAAGGTTCGATGATGCTAGGGGTTATAAGGAAGATATATATGTGATTACCGAATGTTGTTCAGAGTCCCGGATGAGATCCCGGACGTCACAAGGAGTTCCAGAATGGTTCGGAGGTGAAGATTTATATATGGGAAGTTGTCATACGGTCACCGGAAATGTTCGGGGGCATACCGGTATTGTACCGGGGCCACCGGAGGGGTTTCCGGGGGTCCACCGGGAGGGGCCACCTGTCCTGGAGGGCCTCATGGGATGCAGAGGGGAGGAAACCAGCCCCATGGAGGGCTGGGCAACCCCCTTGGGCCCATGCGCCTAGGGTTGGGGGCGACCCTAAAGGGGGCGCCCTCCTTGCTTGGGGGGGGGGGGGGGGTGGGGGCAAGCCCCGTCCCCTTGGCCTCCACCCCCCCTCTAGATCTCATCTAGATGGGGCCGGCCCCCTCCCCCTTCTCCCTATAAATAGAGGGGCGAGGGGAGGGCTGCAACGCCACATCCAAGGCGCAGCCCCTCCCCTCCCCAACACTTCTCCTCCTCCATAAGAGCTTGGCGAAGCCCTGCCGGTGAACTGCCGCTCCATCACCACCACGCAGTCGTGCTGCTGTTAGAGCCCTCTTCCTCAACCTCTCCCTCCTCCTTGCTGGATCAAGGCGCGGGAGACGTCACCGGACTGCACGTGTGTTGAACGCAGAGGTGCTGTTGTTCGACGCTTAGATCGGAGTCCACTGCGATCTGAATCGCTTTCGAGTACGACTCCTTCATCCACGTTCTTGCAACGCTTCTGACTTGTGATCTTCAAGGGTATGAAGATGCACTCCCCTCTCTCTCGTTGCTAGTTACTCAATAGATTGATCTTGGTGATGCGTAGAAAAAATTTAATTTCTGCAACGATCCCCAATAGTGGCATCATGAGCTAGGTCTATGAGTAGTATCTATGCATGAGTAGAACACAAGTTTGTTGTGGGTGAGAGAGTCCCGGATTAGGGGGTGTCCGGATAGCCGAACTATCACCTTTGGCCGGACTCCTGGACTATGAAGATACAAGATTGAAGACTTCGTCCCATGTCCGGATGGGACTTTCCTTGGTGTGGAAGGCAAGCTTGGCGATACGGATATGTAGATCTCCTACCATTGTAACCGACTCTGTGCAACCCTAACCCTCTTTGGTGCCTATATAAACCGGAGGGTTTTAGTCCATAGGAAGAACAACAATCATACCATAGGCTAGCTTCTAGGGTTTAGTCTCTCTGATCTCGTGGTAGATCTACTCTTGTACTACCCATATCATTAATATTAATCAAGAAGGAGTAGTGTTTTACCTCCATCGGGAGGGCCCGAACCTGGGTAAAAACATCGTGTCCCTTGTCTCTTGTTACCATCCGCCTAGACGCACAGTTCGGGACCCCCTACCCGAGATCCGCTGGTTTTGACACCGACATTGGTGCTTTCATTGAGAGTTCCTCTGTGCCGTCGCCATCAGGAAGATGCCTCATCCCGTCTTTAAAGATGGCACTGTTGCTAAAGGAGCTTTGGCCATCGGCCAAACTCTCCGGCTTGGCGGTTTTATTATGACCGCCTGTTCGGCCACCGCGCCGACGATGACTTCTCGGGTCATCGAAAGCAATCTTCATGTTAACTCGGAACTCGCCGAGCAGTTAGATCCGATGGAGCTCTCTTCCTTAAACGAGCTATTGGATTGCATCGCCGCCCTGGGAGTCGCTACAGACTACGATCAGATTGGGCCTAAACCCGATTTGAGAGAGATCAACTCTCCCCAGGTTACCCACCACGTTGCCGTGGTTGAGGAACAATACGGCGACCCTTCCTCTATTTTAAGGACTAGCTATGTCCAGATTCCCGATCCCTCCATGCCGGATTCCCACGGAGGGGAGGACGTCACTCAAGTCCTGAACCTAAAGTCAGGCAGCGGGCTAGATTCATTGGACAACATCCAAGAACCCAAGCTTCCAAGTTCAGAAACTTCTTGGCCCCTGAGTCTTAGATTGGACGGGGTTCCGAATTTAATTCCACCCACCCACCCAAACATAAGAGATCTATCCCAAATCTGGCAAGAGCCCGTAGAAACAGTACACCATTACTGGGCCAGATTCCTCCTGGTCATGAACAGGATAAAGGATTGCCGTGAGGAGGACGCAATTTCATCCTTCTGCAATAATTGCACGAACAAGGGAATCCTCAACGCCGTAAGTCATCGTGAAACTACACGCTTTGCTGACTTGGCATCAATAGTATGAAAGTACTGTGCGATGGAAAGCGCCTGGAAAACAGAAATCAATTTTTGGGACAATCCGGCCATGAATACAACCCCAGTCCGAAATAAAAGGGTGCATCATCGCCAGGCACCTGGGTTAAATACCAAAAAGCAAAAACCCTCTATAGGGCATGGAACCGTACTAGAGGGATGGCTCAATGGACCCTGCAAAATTCATAGTACAGAGGGCGCCACTCCAACTCATAGCCTTAGAGCATGTTGGATACTACGGCAGGTGGCCAAAAGTGGCGAAGAGCTTCTAACTCCAGAGCACCAGCCCAGGGATACCAATACGGTATTAAAAGTCTTCGAGACTTTTGCATCAAATAATATGCGGAAACGAACACTCCGCAGCCTTGCCGAAGTCTACCAAATAGCAACAATAAACCCATGGAGTGACACGGCTATTACCTTTAATGCCAGTGACAAACCTAAATTCCGAACAGCCCGAGTACCAGCCGCATTGGTCCTCAGTCCAATAGTGGACGGCTTTCGCCTTACCAAGGTACTCATGGACGGTGGCAGCGGATTGAACCTCATTTACGAGGAAACCCTTCGAAAAATGGAAATAGATTGGAGCCGCATTGAGCGAAGCAGCACAACCTTTAGAGGAATAATCCCCAGTCGGGAAGCATGATGTACTGGAAAAATCACACTGGATGTGGTGTTCGGCACGCCGGATAATTACAGGTCCGAGGAGGTCACGTTCCAAGTGGCCCCGTTCAGCAGCGGATATCACGCTCTATTAGGGCGAGAGGCATTCACAATTTTTCAAGCTATACCCCATGAAACTCAAAATGCCCGGGCCCAACGGAATCATCACTCTTGCTAGTGACCCAGACATAGCACTCCGCGCCGAAAACAAGACAGCCGCACTGGCCCTTGAGGCACTATCCGAAGCCCTAGCGGCCGAGGAACTCACTTCGCCACGCTCCACGGTAAACAGGGACGATGTGATACTCGATAAGAGATCCTAGTCCACCTCCTTTAAACCGACGGACGAAGTAGTGAAATTCCAAGTCCATCCAACGGACCCTACAAAAACGGCCTCCATCGGGGCCCAATTATACCCTGATGTAGACGCTGCACTACGAGGATTCCTACGCGAAAATTGGGACATTTTTGCCTGGCACCCTTTAGACATGCCAAGAATCCCACGCCGGCTGGCCTAGCACAGCCTAAACATCCTAAAAGGATTCAAGCCAGTCAAACAAGCTCTTCGGCGTTTCTCCAAACCCAAGAGACAGGCCATGGGAGAGGAGCCAGCCAAACTATTGGAGGTCGGATTCATCAGAGATATAAAACATCCGAACTGGCTAGCAAACCTGGTGATGGTACCAAAGAAGGACAAATCCTGGCGCCTATGCGTTGATTTCAAGGACCTTAACAAGGCTTGCCCAAAGGATCCCATCCCCCTCCCCCGCATCGATCAAATTATCGACGCTACCGCAGGACACGATTCATTGTGCATCCTCTACGCATACTCCGGCTACCACCAATTAAGATGGCAGAGCCCGACCAAGCCGCAACGGCATTCATCACCCCATACGGCCCATTCTGCTTCAACACAATGCCCTTCGGGCTCAAAAACGCCAGCACAACATATCAACGCATGATTCAGACATGTCTGGCAAACCAGATAGGCAAAACAATGGAGGCATACGTAGACGATGTGGTCGTTAAACCAAGCATGTCGAAACTCTAGTAGACGACTTGAGGCTCACATTCGATAATCTCCGAACATATGACATCAAGCTCAACCCAGAAAAATGCATTTTCGGCGTACCAGCCGGAAAGCTCTTGGGCTTCATTGTATCCGGCAGAGGAATTGAAGCAAACCCAGCCAAGATCCAAGCTCTGTCACAATTGGATATCCCAAAGGACCTCAAAAATTGACTGGATGCATGGCGGCTCTAAGCCGCTTTATCTCCCGTTTGGGAGAAAAGGCAGTACCCCTTTATCGCCTCCTCTGACGCACCAAACACTTCGAGTGGACGGATGCCGCCACGGTCGCACTCGAAGAAATAAAAGCCATATTGGCAACAAACCCGGTCCTGGCCGCGCCCAACATGGGCGAACCAATGCTATTATATATCACGGCAACTCATCAAGTTGTAAGCGCGGTACTCTTTGTCGAACGAGAAACGGACGGACACAAGTTCCCCCTTCAAAAACCAGTTTACTACGTGTCCACTGTCCTAACTCCATGCAAGTCACGGTACCTGCATTATCAAAAGATAGCGTATGCGGTGTTTATGGCATCCCGGAAGCTGCGACACTACTTTCAAGAGTGTTCGATAACAGTAGCCTCTGAAGTACCTCTTAACGACATTATAAACAACCGCGACGTGACGGGCCAGATTGCTAAATGGGCCATTGAGCACCTCCCGTTTGACATAAACCTATAAGCCATGGCGAGCTATTAAGTCGCAAGTTTTGGCCAACTTCGTCGCCGAATGGACTGAAGTCGAACTCCCTAAAGAGTACGGCGCATATTCCAACTGGATCATGCACTTCGACGGCTCCAAAATGTTGGCTGGTCTGGGGGCTGGCGTCGCTCTGATGTCCCCAACCGGAGATATAGTTCAATACGTACTCCAGATAATGTATACGGACTCCAACAACGCAGCTGAATACGAGGCCCTCCTACATGGTCTCCGGATGGCAGTCTCCATGGGCATTCAACGCCAAGAGGTGCGCGGGGACTCGAACCTCGTGATATCCCAAATAAATGGAGACTTCGATGCCAAGGATCCGAAAATGACAGCCTATCGCAACGCCGTCCTAAAAATGTCAGCTCGGCTCGAGGGGCTCGAATTTCACCATATAGCCCAGGATAACAACCAGGCAGCACACGTATTGGCACGCATTGGCACAAAGCGTGATGCCGTCCCTCCCAACATCTTCCTAGAGAGGCTGTTTAAGCCATCCGTACTATGGGAGGGGGAGTCCGGAAATAACAACCCGGACCAAACCGCACTGCCCGACACCGAACATTCTGACACAATTGGTGGTTCTGCCAACGAAGTAACACCCTCAGCCCACGTAATAATGGCAGTCATCGCCCCGTGGACGGAACCATTCCTAGCGTACCTAACCAGGCAGGAACTTCCCGAGGACCAAAATGAGGCCCGCTGCATAGTGCGGCGATCTAAAGCATACATGGTCCACGAGGGAGAGCTTTATAAGAAAAGCACAACCGGAGTCCTTCAAAGGTGTATCTCCGAAGAGGAAGGGCGGAGTCGTCTGGCCGAAATTCATGCCGGACTCGGCGGGCACCATGCCGCAGCCCGGGCCCTTGTAGGCAAGGTCTTCCGTACAGGATTTTATTGGCCGACGGCCCAGGTAGACGCTCAGGACTTAGTCCAACGATGCGTCGGTTGCCAGCTCTTTGCTAATCAAAGCCACATGCCACCCACCACCCGCAAAACTATACCCATCACCTGGACCTTCGTGGTCTGGGGGCTTGACATGGTTGGACCCCTTAAAGGAGGAACCCAGAAGCAAAAATACCTACTGGTCATGGTGGATAAATTCACCAAATGGATAGAGGCCAAACCTATTAAGACGGCCGAATCCGGACCAGTGATAGACTTCATATCAGGGGTTGTACACCATTACAGCATCATCACTGATAACGGCATGAACTTCATGACCGACGAGGTCAAACTCTGGTGCAAAAACATGGGCATCAAGCTTGACTATTCTTCAGTCTATCACCCTCATACTAACGGTCAAGTCGAGCAAGCAAATGGTCTAATCATGAGCGGTATCAAACCCAGACTAGTACGGTCCCTCAAGGAATCTAACACACACTGGGTAGAGGAGCTCGACTCCGTACTCTTGGGGATGCGGACCATGCCGAATCGCACTACTGGATTCACACCATTCTTTATGGTATACGGCGCAGAGGCAGTTTTGCCCTGCGATATAATTCATGACTCACCTCGCGTGCGCATGTACGAAGAAAGAGAAGCCGAGCTCGATCGGCAGGACAATTTAGACGTCTTGGAGGAGGAGTGTGACGTGGCAAAAGCCAGTTCCGCATTCTATCAATAGCAGGCTCAAAGATATCAAAGCAGAGAAGTATGGGCCAAAACTTACAATGTTGGCGAGTTAGTTCTACGCCTGTCGGACAAGAAAAAGGACAAACTCAAGCCCAAATGGGAAGGTCCCTTCATCATCGACCAAGCCCTGACCGGCGGAGCGTACCGTCTGCGAAATGCATCGGATAACCGACTCGAGCTGAACCCATGGAACGCAGCCCGTCTCTGAAGATTCTACGCCTAGCGCCGGATTCTGAGTTCGTCTCCTTCCTCCGTCTATATTTTATACAGTAGCTCTCTTATATTTCTCTCCTTCTCCCTCCTTTTCTCTTACAGCCTTTGAAGGCTCGTTCGCGCTTTGTTCGCACACACTTGATGCGCTATCCGCGCTCATTATACCTGGGTGCTTCTATAACAGAAGCTTATTTATACGGGCTTCATGCCCAGCACATGTTTCACACTTCCGCGTGTACCTTTTATTCATCATTATATGCATCGATATGACTTATGTTTTTACCAAGCTGGGTTGCCTAGCTCTTGTGCTTACCCCTACATTCCCGATTGTTCGGCTAGGTGGTAAAGGGAGCACCTCTGCGATTGTTACTGCCGGGTCAGCCGGATGTGTTCCTCAGACTGGGTGAAGCGGAAAGCTAGCATTCTTAAGTGAATATTCGGTCGGTGAACTAAAAGACGATTTCTTACCTATTTATTTATCTGCCCCAGATATTTTTCTGCTTTTTTCGCAGTCCGGACATGCACTTTAGGGCATGCCTCCCAGGGAAAGGAACCCCTAACGGAACTATTCTCCCTGGAAGATGTTTCTTACTAACAATGTAATATAACATAACTAGTTGGGCACTTGTCTGATAAAGCACTAATGACGCCTACGCCTGGTCTCCACGCATGCCCCGGCTCTTATATAACCGTGAGATTATTCGGATACGCTCCAGACTATTGGGTCCTGAGGTTCAAGCGAAAAGGCCCGCTATGACAAACGATCTACAATCCGGCTAGAAGACATTTTACATGTCATCTTAAATTACATAGTCAATTCGACTGATTGTATTCCTCTTTAATGCCATTTAATAGGCTGTCTAGTTTACAGTCCTGCTAGGAATACTTTGCGGGCAACTCTACTTGGCCGTACACTAAGCTCACAGGGATCTCCTTCCCATCAGGCCCCACAGGTCCAACCTCAGCCACGTGGTTTGGGTCAGCCTTCGTGTACCGCGTCTTCACCATGGCCCAGGCCTCCCTGGCTCCTTGACGGCAGGCCGATATCTTCCATAATCGGAAGCGCCGCCGTGCTCCCTGAAGCCTCTCTGTAAGCTCTCCAAGGCCTTCGGGCAGGGAGATAGATGGCCACAAGGCCTGGGAGACGCCTTTCATCGCCTGCCGAACTTGTTCGTGCAGTTGCAAGAGCTCAGGAAGAAGGTCACCCGTAGAACCGGGCATTTCCTCTGCAGGACGGCCTGTGAGCATACCTAAAGACATAACTCTGTTAGTCGATTTCCACGCCGAACTCTTTTTCAAAGTTCGTTCAAGCACTTACTAAAAATGCCGCGTCGAAGCCGCCGGTTCTCCTTAACGGAGTCAGACAGCTGGGCACGAACATCCTTTAGTTCCTCACCCAGCTGGGTGTCGGCATCTTGGAGATTATTTTTCTCTTGCCTCACCCTTGTAAGAACATTCTCGCCGGCCTTTAACCGGCGCAAGAGCTGTTGCTTCTCCGGATCTATCCCGGCGCCATCTGCAATATTATTGTCAGACTTATACACACGCCGCACTTCACAAATTACTTATCTTTTGAAGCATATATTACCAGAGGGGGTCTCTTTGGCTTCCCCTGCTGCGGCTAGTGCGGCCTCAAGTTGGGCCTTGCACTCCTCTAGCTCCTGGGACAGTTGGGTATTCTTTTCTGTAAGATCCTGCACAATAAATGATCCTTAAATTAGTTATTCTAACTATTTCAAGTCTCGGGGGCTACTGGCATATATAACTGTCAAATTTTCTCACCCGTATGTCTTTTACATACTGCTTCGTGGCTCTGGCTAGACCATTTTGAGCGGCACGGAGGCGCGCATCTCCCGAATTGAAGGCATCCGATGCCTCCAGGGAGAAACATGCGTCACGAAGAATTGTTCAGTGACGCTTGTGATTCATGGCGCTCCCCACCTCGGAATTGGTGGCAGATAACATGTCGGCTCCCTCTGTTGGAGGAGCGTCCGACGCACGCCTCGTGTCCGCCTCCGCTTCTGGACCTGGCATTGGAGCCTGGCTGGCGGAGGCTCGATGGGCAACCTCTCCGGATACAGTCCGGCGAGCGCTCTTTTTCTTGAAAAGAGCACAAGTGTCAGTATGCCTTCTGGGAATAAAACCTGGGAGTAAGATGACACGCCATACTGTTGCGCCGGCGTCTCAATCCGGACCGCACTTCTTTTCAGCCTGCCGGGCCTTGCTGTCCCTTGTTGACTAGCCGCCGTAAGCTCGGCCTTCCGCCTCAAGGACTTCCCCTGTGAAACACCATTGGTATAAGGTGATCAAAAATAAGCACGGATGGGTCATTTTCAAAGTATTGGGACTTCGGACTCAGTTAACTGTGAGGCTGGAAGTATGCCGGGGTAATCGGCCGTAATGGCGACCAAGGCATTATCGATGCTCAGTTGGTGAAATACCCCATCAATCAACTCCACCGATATGTCCGGATCCTCTTGGGAGGCCAGATGGAGGAACCTTCCTGGATCCTCGGGTTGTGGAGGCGGGCTTTTTATATCCTTTATGGCCCGGCGTTGTTCCTGCGTCGAAATCACAAAATGAGATACTTGACTATGGGACTATGGATCGGATAGGCAAAAAGAAATGTCCGCTTACCCAGCTTGGAGGATTTTACATAGAAAATCGGTCCTACGGATTGACGCGGAGAAATTCCTCCTCTTCTCCCTTGTACAATGCGAACAAGATCTTCATCAGATCGGCGACCGATCCCGGCCCCTTACGGCCGCAGCGGGTGGCATCATCCTCCCCGTTGAAATCCCACATGGGGTGGCCTCTATACTCGAGCAGCTGCACCCCCCGCATAATGCATGTGGCCATGACCCCGATCATGGTCAGTCCGGAATGAGCTAACAACCTAATTCGGCTCATCAGGTAAAGGACGTCCCTATCATTTTCCTTCTGAGGGCTCCGTGGATGCCAGCTTAGGCGTTTCTTCAAAGGAGCGTTATTGAACTCAGGAAGGCCGATCCGACCAGGGTCCGGCAGGGGGACATCTTCTATATAAAACCATTCCGAAGGCCAGCCTTCGGACGCCTTCTTCGGGGTTCCGGATAGATATCCGGTCCCGGCGATGCGCCATAGTTGGGCTCCGCCCACATGATATATTGACCCCTCTTGAGAACGGGGCACAAGGCAGAACATCTTCTTCCACAGTGCAAAATGAGCCTGGATGCCCAAAAACAGCTCGCAAAGGGCCACGAAGCCCGCAATATGCAAAATGGACGCAGGCGTAAGGTTGTACAACTGGAGGCCGGAGAACTCCAGGAGCCCCCAGAGAAATGAATGAATTGGAAATCCGATCCCTCTTATCAAATAAGGGACAAGGCATACCCGCTCTCCATTGGAGGGACTGGGGACGCTCTCCGCTTGCTTTCCGCCCTTATATGTGGCGAGTCCGGCTCGAACCGGAACCATGAAGGCTGGGGGAAGAAATCCCTTGGTTTGGAGCACCACTAGCTCAATGTACGGGATGGAGAATCTCTCCCAATCTCCAGGCAGAGGGCTGGAAGGGTGAGAGGAGTAGCCGTGTTGACTGTCCATGATTGAATGGATATCTTTCAGATGCGCTCCGATGAATGGTCGCGAAGGGGGGATGGTGTGATTCGGATCTAGATCCTCGTCTCTTTTATAGGCAGCTCATTTGCGCAGCTAGTGGGGTAAAAGTAAAAATACCCTGGCTTTTCGCATTAGTTCAACACGTGGAAGATGGCCATTATTGGGCGTGGAAGCCGAGGAGTGCAATATTTATAAGGAGTCGGACGCTATTCAACAGGTACACAGGATTTGGAGAAGAACCCGCCTTGCAATGCCGAAGACAATCTATGCACCGGACTCGTCATCATTGAAACCTGGTTCGGGGGCTACTGAGGGAGTCCCGGATTAGGGGGTGTCCGGATAGCCGAACTGTCACCTTTGGCCGGACTCCTGGACTATGAAGATACAAGATTGAAGAATTCGTCCCATGTTCGGATGGGACTTTCCTTGGCGTGGAAGGCAAGCTTGGCGATACGGATATGTACATCTCCTACCATTGTAACCGGCTCTGTGTAACCCTAACCCTCTTCAGTGCCTATATAAACCGGAGGGTTTTAGTCCGTAGGAAAAACAACAATCATACCATAGGCTAGCTTCTAGGGTTTAGCCTCTCTGATCTCGTGGTAGATCTACTCTTGTACTGCCCATATCATCAATATTAATCAAGAGGGAGTAGGTTTTTACCTCCATCGAGAGGGCCCGAACCTGGCTAAAAACATCGTGTCCCTTGTCTCCTGTTACCATCCGCCTAGACGCACAGTTCGGGACCCCCTACCGGAGATCCGCCAGTTTTGACACCGACAGTGGGCGTCGATTTTGTCAATTTACTTGCCACTACTAGTCTTATCTTGTTTCGGCGGCATCGTGGGATGAAGCGGCCCGGACCGACCTTACACGTACGCTTACGTGAGACAGGTTCCACCGACTGACATGCACTAGTTGCATAAGGTGGCTAGCGGGTGTCTGTCTCTCCCACTTTAGTCGGATCGAATTTGATGAAAAGGGTCCTTATGAAGGGTAAATAGCAATTGGCATATCACGTTGTGGTTTTGGCATAGGTAAGAAATGTTCTTGCAAGAAACCTATAGCAGCCACGTAAAAACTTGCAACAACGATTAGAGGAGGTCTAACTTGTTTTTGCAGCATATGCCGTGTGATGTGATATGGCCAAAAGGATGTTATGAATGATATATATGTGATGTATGAGATTAATCATGTTCTTGTAATAGGAATCATGACTTGCATGTCAATGAGTATGACAACCGGCAGAAGCCATAGGAGTTGTCTTAATTTATTGTATGACCTGCGTGTCATTGAATAACACCATGTAATTACTTTACTTTATTGCTAAACCGTTAGCCATAGTAGTAGAAGTAATCGTTGGCGTGACAACTTCATGAAGACACGATGATGGAGATCATGATGATGGAGATCATGGTGTCATGCCGGTGACGATGATGATCATGGCGCCCCGAAGATGGAGATCAAAAGGAGCAAAATGATATTGGCCATATCATGTCACTATTTGATTGCATGTGATGTTTATCATGTTTTACATCTTATTTGCTTAGAACGGCGGTAGCATAAACAAGATGATCCCTCATAATAATATCAAGAAAGTGTTCCCCCTAACTGTGCGCCTTTGCGAAAGTTCGTTGTCTCGAAGCACCACGTGATGATCGGGTGTGATAGATTCTAACGTTCACATACAATGGGTGTAAGCCAGATTCACACATGCAAAACACTTAGGTTGACTTGATGAGCCCAACATGTACAAACATGGCCTCAGAACACAAGAGACCAAAAGGTCGAACATGAGTCGTATAGAAGATACGATCAACATGAAGATGTTCACCGATGATGACTAGTCCGTCTCACGTGATGATCGGACACGACCTAGTTGACTCGGATCATGTGTCACTTAGATGACTAGAGGGATGTCTATCTGAGTGGGAGTTCATTAAATAATTTGATTAGAAGAACTTAATTGTCATGAACTTAGTCTAAAATCTTTGCAATATGTCTTGTAGATCAAATGGCCCACGCTAATGTTGCCCTCAACTTCAACGCGTTCCTAGAGAAAACCAAGCTGAAAGACGATGGTAGCAACTATATGGACTGGGTCCGGAACTTGAGGATCATCCTCATAGCTTCCAAGAAAGCATATGTCCTAGATGTACCGCTAGGTGAAGCACCCGTTTTCCCAGCAACTC
The DNA here is from genome assembly GCA_963921465.1 of Triticum timopheevii. Lineage (NCBI taxonomy): Eukaryota > Viridiplantae > Streptophyta > Magnoliopsida > Poales > Poaceae > Triticum > Triticum timopheevii. The sequence goes on along the minus strand of OY997264.1, from coordinate 440,238,994 downwards.
AAGACGTTATGAACGTCTGGCAGTCGCGTAGTGATGATTACTCCCTGGTTCAGTGCGGCATGCTCTACAGCGTAGAACCGGGGCTCCAAAAGCGTTTTGAGCAGCACGAAGCATATGAGATGTTCCAAGAGCTAAAAATGGTTTTCCAAGGTCATTCCCAGGTCGAGAGATATGAAGTCTCCGACAAGTTCTACAGTTGTAAGATGGAGGAGAATGGTTCTGTCAGCGAGCACATACTCAAAATGTCTGGGTTGCACAACCGCTTGTCTCAGCTAGGAGTTAATCTCCCGGATGACGCGGTCATTGACAGAATCCTCCAGTCGGTCCCACCTAGCTACAAGAGCTTTTTGATGAACTACAATATGCAGGGAATGGTGAAAACCATTCCTGAGGTATTTTCAATGCTGAAATCAGCGGTGGTGGAGATCAAAAAGGAACATCAAGTGTTGATGGTCAATAAAACCACTAGTTTCAAGAAAGGAAAGGGTAAGAAGAACTTCAAGAAGGACGGCAAGGGAGTTGCCGCGCCCGGTAAGCCAGTTGCCGGGAAGAAGCCAAAGCATGAACCAAAACCTGAGACTGAGTGCTTTTATTGCAAGGGAAGCGGACACTGGAAGCGGAACTGCCCCAAGTACTTAGCGGACAAGAAGGCCGGCAACACCAAAGGTATATGTGATATAAATGTAATTGATGTGTACCTTACCAGTACTCGTAGTAGCTCCTGGGTATTTGATACCGGTTCCATTGCTCGTATTTGTAAGTCAAAACAGGAGCTGCGGAATAAGCGGAGACTGGCAAAGGATGAGGTGACGATGCGCGTCGGGAATGGTTCCAAGGTCAATGTGATCGCCGTCGGCACGCTACCTCTACATTTACCTACGGAATTAGTTTTAAACCTCAATAATTGTTATTTAGTGCCAGCTTTGAGCACGAACGTTGTATCTGGATCTCGTTTAATACAAGATGGCTACTCATTTAAATCCGAGAATAATGGTTGTTCTATTTATATGAGAGATATGGTTTATGGTCATGCCCCGCTGGTCAATGGTTTATTATTAATGAATCTCGAACGTGATGTTACACATATTCATAGTGTGAATACCAAAAGATGTAAGGTTGATAACGATAGTCCCACATACTTGTGGCACTGCCGCCTTGGTCACATTGGTGTCAAACGCATGAAGAAGCTCCATGCTGATGGACTTTTGGAGTCTCTTGATTATGAATCATTTGACACATGCGAACCATGCCTCATGGGCAAAATGACCAAGACTTCGTTCTCTGGAACAATGGAGCAAGCAACCAACTTATTGGGAATCATACATACTGATGTGTGCGGTCCAATGAGCGTTGAGGCTCGCGGAGGGTATCGTTATGTTCTCACTCTCACTGATGACTTAAGTAGATATGGGTATGTCTACTTGATGAAACAAAAGTCTGAGACCTTTGAAAAGTTCAAGGAATTTCAGAATGAGGTAGAGAATCAACGTGACCGAAAAATAAAGTTCTTACGATTAGATCGTGGGGGAGAATATTTTAAGTCACGAGTTTGGTACGCACTTAAGGAAATGTGGAATCGTTTCAGAAGTCACACCGCCTGGAACACCTCAGCGTAACGGCGTGTCCGAACATCGTAATCGCACTCTATTGGATATGGTGCGATCTATGATGTCACTCACCGATTTACCGCTATCACTTTGGGGATACGCTCTAGAGACAGCTACATTCACTTTAAATAGGGCACCGTCTAAATCCGTTGAGACAACACCATATGAATTATGGTTTGGGAAGAAACCTAATCTGTCGTTTCTAAAAGTTTGGGGATGCGATGCTTATGTCAAGAAACTTCAACCTGAAAAGCTCGAACCCAAGTCGGAAAAATGCGTCTTCATAGGATACCCTAAGGAAACCATTGGGTACACCTTCTACCTAAGATCCGAAGGCAAGATCTTTGTTGCCAAGAATGGGTCCTTTCTGGAGAAAGAGTTTCTCTCGAGAGAAGTAAGTGGGAGGAAAGTAGAACATGATGAAGTACTACCTCTTGAACCGGAAAGTAGTGCAGCTCAGGAAAATGTTTCTGTAGTGTCTGCACCGGATAGAGAGGAAGTTAATGATGATGATCAAGGTACTTCGGATCAAGTTGCTACAGAACTTCGTAGGTCCACAAGGACACGTTCCACACCAGAATGGTATGGCAACCCTGTCCTAGAAATCATGTTGTTAGACAACGGTGAACCTTCGAACTATGAAGAAGCGATGGCGGGCCCAGATTCCAACAAATGGCTTGAGGCCATGCAATCCGAGATAGGATCCATGTATGAAAACAAAGTATGGACTTTGACAGACTTTCCCGATGATCGGCGAGCGATGGAAAATAAATGGATCTTTCAGAAGAAGACGGACACAAATGGTAATGTTACCATCTATAAAGCTCGACTTGTCTCTAAGGGTTATCGACAAGTTCAAGGGGTTGACTACGATGAGACCTTCTCACCCGTAGCGAAGCTGAAGTCCGTCCGAATCATGTTAGCAATGGCCGCATTCTACGATTATGAGATATGGCAAATGGTCATCAAAACGACATTCCTTAACGGCTTTCTTAAGGAATAATTTTATATGATGCAGCCGGAAGGTTTTGTCGATCCTAAGAATGCTAACAAGGTATGCAAGCTCCAGCGCTCCATCTATGGGCTGGTGCAAGCATCTCGGAGTTGGCACATTCGCTTTGATGAAATGATCAAAGCGTTTGGGTTTATGCAGACTTATGGAGAAGCCTGCGTTTACAAGAAAGTGAGTGGGAGCTCTCTAGCACTTCTCATATTATATGTGGATGACATACTATTGATGGGAAATGATATAGGACTTTTGGAAAGCATAAAGTCCTACTTGAATAAGTGTTTTTCAATGAAGGACCTTGGAGAAGCTGCTTACATATTAGGCATCAAGATCTATAGAGATAGATCGAGACGCCTCATAGGTCTTTCACAAAGCACATATCTTGATAAGATATTGAAGAAGTTCAATATGGATCAGTCCAAGAAGGGGTTCTTGCCTGTATTGCAAGGTGTGAAATTGAGCTCGGCTCAAAGCCCGACCACGGCAGAAGATAGAGAAAAGATGAGTGTCGTCCCCTATGCCTCAGCCATAGGGTCTATTATGTATGCCATGCTGTGTACCAAACCTGATGTAAACCTTGCCGTAAGTTTGGTAGGAAGGTACCAAAGTAATCCCGGCATGGAACACTGGACAGCGTTCAAGAATATCCTAAAGTACCTGAAAAGGACTATGGATATGTTTCTCGTTTATGGAGGTGACGAAGAGCTCGTCGTAAAGGGTTACGTTCATGCTAGCTCCGACACAGATCTGGATGACTCCAAGTCATAAACTGGATACGTGTATATTTTGAATGATGGGGCAGTAAGCTGGTGCAGTTGCAAGCAAGGCGTCATGGCGGGATCTACATGTGAAGCGGAGTACATGGCAGCCTCGGAGGCAGCACATGAAGCAATCTGGATGAAGTAGTTCATTCCCGACCTTGGAGTTATTCCCAATGCGTCGGGCCCGATGACTCTCTTCTGTGACAACACTGGAGCTATTACCCTTGCCAAAGAGCCCAGCTTTCACAAGAAGACCAGACACATCAACCGTCGCTTCAACTCCATTCGTGAAAATGTTCAAGATGGAGACATAGATATTTGTAAAGTGCACACGGATCAGAATGTCGCAGATCCATTGACTAAACCTCTTCCGCGAGCAAAACATGATCAACCCCAGAATTCTATGAGTGTTTGATTCATCAAAATGTTACTAGATTATTGACTCTACTGCAAGTGGGAGACTGTTGGAAATATGCCCTAGAGCCAATAACAAAATGGTTATTATTATATTTCCTTGTTCATGATAATTGTCTATTGTTCATGCTATAATTGTATTGATCGAAAACCGTAATACATGTGTGAATACATAGACCACACCATGTCCCTAGTGAGCCTCTAGTTGACTAGCTCGTTGATCAACAGATGGTCATGGTTTCCTGACTATGTACATTGGATGTCATTGATAACGGGATCACATCATTAGGAGAATGATGTGATGGACAAGACCCAATCCTAAGCATAGCACAAGATCGTGTAGTTCGTTTGCTACAGCTTTTCAATGTCAAGTATCATTTCCTTAGACCATGAGATCGTATAACTCCCGGATACCGTAGGAATATTTTGGGTGTACCAAACATCACAACGTAACTGGGTGGCTATAAAGGTGCACTACAGGTATCTCCGAAAGTGTCTGTTGGGTTGGCATGAATCGAGACTGGAATTTGTCACTCCGTATGACGGAGAGGTATCTCTAGGGCCACTCGGTAATGCATCATCATAATGAGCTCAATGTGACTAAGTATTTAGTCACGGGATCATGCATTACGGAACGAGTATAGTGACTTGCCGGTAACGAGATTGAACGAGGTATTTGGATACCGATGGTCGAATCTTGGGCAAGTAACGTCCGATTGACAAAGGGAATTGTATACGGGATTGCTTGAATCCTTGACTCGTGGTTCATCCGATGAGATCATCATGGAACATGTGGGAGCCAACATGGGTATCTAGATCCCGCTGTTGGTTATTGGCCGGAGAGCTGTCTAGGTCATGACTGCGTGATTCCCGAACCCATAGGGTCTACACCGATGATGCTAGGGTTATAAGGAAGATATGTATGTGATTACTGAATCTTGTTCGGAGTCCTGGATCAGATCCCGGACGTCACGAGGAGTTCCGGAATGGTCCGGAGGAGAAGATTTATATATGGGAAGTTGTCATACGGTCACCGGAAATGTTCGGGGGCATACCGGTATTGTATCGGGGCCACCGGAGGGGTTTCCAGGGGTCCACTGGGAGGGGCCACCTGTCCTGGAGGGCCTCATCGGCTATAAAGGGAAGAAAACCAGCCCCTTGGAGGGTTGGGCACCACCCCTCCTTGGGCCCATGCGCCTAGGGTTGGGGGGGGGGGGAACCCTAAAGGGGGCGCCCCCCTTGCTTGGGGGGCAAGCCCCCTCTCCTTGGCCGCCGCCCCCCCTTTAGATCTCATCTAGAGGGGGCCGGGCCCCTTCCCCCTTCTCCCTATAAATAGAGGGGCGAGGGGAGGGATGCAACACCATATCCAAGGCGCAGCCCCTCCCCTCCCCAACACCTCTCCTCCTCCGTAAGAGCTTGGCGAAGCCCTGCCGGAGAACTGCCACTTCATCACCACCACGCCGTCGTGCTTCGGCTGGAGCCCTCTTCCTCAACCTCTCCCTCCTCCTTGCTGGATCAAGGCGCGGGAGACATCACCAGGCTGCACGTGTGTTGAACGCGGAGGTGCCATTGTTCGGCGCTTAGATCGGAGTCCACTACGATTTGAATCGCTTTCGAGTATGACTCCTTCATCCACTTTCTTGCAACGCTTCCGCTTGCGATCTTCAAGGGTATGAAGATGCACTCCCCTCTCTCTCGTTGCTAGTTACTCCATAGATTGTTCTTGGTGATGCGTAGAAATTTTTTAATTTCTACAACGATCCCCAACACTACTATCATTACTACACTTGTATCACCATCTCTTTGCCGGACTAGTGCACCTATACAAATTACCATTGTATTTGGTGTGTTGGGGACCCAAGAGACTTTTTATTATTTGGTTGTAGGGTTGTTTGAGAGAGACCATCTTCATCCTACACCTCCCATGGATTGATAAACCTTTGGTCATCCACTTGAGGGAAAATTGCTATTGTCCTACAAAACTCTGCACTTGGAGGCCCAACATGAGTCTACAAGAATAAAGTTGCATAGTAGAATCAATGGGCTGGCCCTTGACCTGCCGTTAGTCGACATGCGGCCAGCTCATCAGCCGGGTTGCTATGCCCAGCTGGTCGTGCTAGGGGCCGGCTGGAGAGCTAGCAGAGCCGAGGGGTGCCAGCCAACCTGATGTTTTTAAAAGGCGTTGGGGCTTTGTTCGGGTCGTGATGCCTACCCGGGGGTCATCCCCCAGACAACCGGATCGCCTAAGTTTATGGGCCCGACCATAACGGGTCATGAACAGGATGGTATGTATCGCAACCTTTATTCTATACACAGGCATAATGGGTCGTTAATGGGCCGGAATACATGACAGGACGAAAAAGGCCCAATGGTTTAATGGTCCGAAAACGGGCGGACTGTAACCACGGGCAGAATTTGGCCCATTAGTGGAAACATGCTAGTAACGAACCATAAGTAATCGAGGGATGTAAATGAGCCCAATAATATATGGGCCTTAAAAGGCCGAAAGATAATGTGGGCTGGAAAGGCCCGAACTGAATCATGGTTCCTTAATGGGCACAAAGGAAATTACTGTTCATTATGAGCCAGAATCTCTACGGGCCGTTAATGGGCCAGGAGATACAAAAGGCCTCATATGGGCCGAAAGACATCATGAGCCATACGTGCACCAAAATTGATCACTCACCGGAATTATATTGGACAGCCCACATGACGCTAGTGGGCTGAATTCGAAAAGGCCATAATGGGCCCTGAGTTACCAAGGCAAAAATGGGCTATGTGCGAACAGGCCGTTAACAGGCTTTCCATGGGCTAGCCCGCTAACTTTTGACCAAGTCAAACGGCCGACCTTTTAACATAAATGGGCCACTGCTAGGGCGTGCCACATGTCACTGCCCCATAGGCCCGCCTCGTCCATTGGATCAATGACATCTTTCCAAACCAGGAGCTGACACGTGGATCCTTCGGCCAATGAGAATTTTACATGTGGAAAATTGCCATTTGCCAGGGCTGTTAACGGGTTATCAGATCTATATTGGAACTTGATAGCTTAACGACAACCCGTTATGGTGGATGCCACGTGTCGGTTACCCTTGACGAAAACACTTCCATGACGCTCCATTTATCGTCATGGAAGTGGACACTTCCATGATCATAATTTTGGTATTGTCTTGGAACACTTTTACGACAACAAATGTATGACTATCTTGATTCTGTCATAAAATCGTCATGGATATACATACATGACAGAAAACGTGACCTATTGTGACAAACACATATCATCACAGGAGTGTTTTTTTAGTGGTGTGTCTACGTACCCTTGTAGACCCAGAGCGTTAGAGGTGACGACGCAAGTGTGTGATACAAACTATGGTAGATATTGGTCCAACATATGTTTGGTATATTTTTGAAGTGAACTTGTTCATTCCATGCCCTTTGGTATAAATTATGGTTATGTTTTGTTGTTTTTCAATTAGACAAAATTACATATGCTCGTAGTTTAATTATAACATAGTCATTAAATTATTTATGTTTGTTTTGAAATGTGTTGAATTTGTTTCAAATATTTGATAAACTTTTGGATAAATGGGACAACTAAAGAATTTGGTGGATTAAGTTTTAGGGGGTATGCTAGAAGAAGAAATGTTTAATTGTTAAAATATGTTTTTTTTTGGATGGGGAATAAGACGTCAGATTAAACTTTAGGGTTCTGTTTGAGATTACTTACGGGGTTAAAGGATAAGCGAAGTGTTAGAAATGCTCTAAGCATTATGATCACAACATTTTTTTGAAAGTTGTCGGTGTACAAAAGTATGGGCCTTTCTGTATCCCTTACTTGTGCACGGGCAGTCCTAGCCACACCTGCGGCAAGGCTTGGCAAAGCCATAGTAGGCAACAGAATACAGGACCACCAAGACAACATGCAAGATAGTGAACAAAGAGCAGAAGACAAGCTGGACCACTCCCGGCAACATCCTTGCCGGGGCGGCTTGTGTGGGACCTTGCCGGGGCAACCCGTGAAGCACCAGCAAAGCCATCACCCCTGAGGCTGAGAGCTATGACATCATCGACAACGTCAATGCCAAGGCTCGGGGGCGCGTGCATAGTAACATGCAGATCTTTGTGAAGACTAATGGCCTGCAAGTCCATGTGGGACTAGGAGATGAAGCCCCCTGGCAAGGCCCTTGTCGGGGACGACTGCGAGGCCCCCAACAAGACTCTTGCCGAGGACAATTGCGGGGCCACAACCAGGCCCGCACCCGACAAGGTTTCGCCACCTCACCACCATTCCAGCACAACGATCAGCCTGCCAACTAGGAAGACACCTGCGTGGCGGCATGCAGATCTTCGTTGAGGCTCTACCACCGCGCCAACACAGCAGCTAGCCATGCAGCCTGGCATTGCATGCCTCGTCAGCCTGGACACGTGTCAAAGCAAGGAGAGACGGCGACGTACGGGACGGCTTGAGCTACCGTCCCTGATAATGTTAGAGGGCACGTAGGCAGCGCATTAAATGTGTTTGTCCTACGATGTCAGTGATAAGCTTGAGCATTGTAGCCTACTTTCCACCTCTTGTTTACTGCTGTGGCAACCCCTTTGACATATAAAAGGAGGCCCGAGGCATACTGGGGGAGGATTCAGACTTTTTGGACTAGGCATGCACAGCAGCTAGTCCAAGAACTCAAGAACACAAGATATACACTCAAGCAGGAGTAGGGTTTTACGCACCATTGCGGCCGAACCTGGGTAAAAATCCCCGGCGCTGATCACTAGACCTGCTCTTTGCGTAGCTCCTCGCCCCGCCAACCGTAGAAGGGATCCCCATGATCCCATAGGTGTCGTTTCCCCGACAAAAGTGATAAATTCCTTCCTTTTTGTGCATAATGATTAATACATTCTAAACAAAGAAGCATGGTCCTATTTCTAACGTTAACTAAGAGATCTAAAGTTTGAGTGGATATGCTACCAGCCAGAAAAGTAACTATTTCTCGCTTATAATAAAATATATTCTTATCGTGCATAATCACCAATGACTAACACATACGCTAGTTGTATGTTGAGTGTTTAAATTGTTGAAAATTTGCTACAAAAATACACTAATCTTTCTTACTTAACATTGAACATTTTCATCTAGTAACAAAGAAAAGATGTGAAGAAGGAGTTTGCAAGGTAGCTGCGAGACACAAACTAGCGTAAATATTTCTCATGAAAAATAGAACATAATATTATATCATGAGTAATCATTTATGACTAAACATAGACTACTTTTGGTGTATTAAAATTCCAGAGAGTATGCTATCGACATATATGTAATTGATTTTTACTAAACATAGAGCATTTAATATATGGTAATGAGGAGTAGCTTAACAAAGAAACAAACAAATTTGTAATTACTTCTTACTAAGTATAGATAATTAGTTGTGTGTATGTGTGTGTGTGTGTGTGTATGTATATATATATGAACTACCTAGCAAGCCAAAAGTAGTTAAGCTGAAAAAACAATCACCAATAGAGAGAGTGATGAAGTTTATGATGGCGGGAAGCAAGGTGGTAGTCTTCGCGATTATTATTCTTAGATATATCGCTGTTCTTACCCAATGTAAGTGTACTATGAACAATCTAAGTACCTCTAATCATAAACTTTGGTTGTTTCAAATTAATTTCATGTCAAAAAATAGGAGAACAAGTTAATCTAAGCTCCTGATTTTATTTATGCAGCTCAAGGTACTGACCAAATTGATGGCAAGAAGTATAAAATATGCTCATGCCATCTAAGTGATCCACCTTGTAAAAATAATTTGTGCTATTGTTGTTCTGACTTTGAGGGTGAACCTTGCTTTGAAACGTATTTAGAATGAAAAGCAGGTTGTGGTTGCCCTCATCCCCCAAATCCAACTTCCGCTCATGTTGCTCAATTGTTGTGAGCCAGTGTTGTATACCAACTTCTATACAAAATAAAGTTTCCAAGAGATTTGAATAAATCTTTTTGATATGACAATCTTATGCGGCTTTTTATTGTTGTGTTTTATTTTAATTTGTAATCAGTTTTGTCAAATCATACCCGTATCATACACATCTCTATTAAAATGAAGGAAAACATACAAATATACATACACACACGGTAATATATGCAAAGAGTACTGTGATACAACTCTCAAAGAAAAAAAACATAATGAGAGCTTGCAAAGGAAGGAAAAACAATGGGGGTTCTTCTTTTGGTAGGCTTGGAATTTATTTGTGAGCGTGACAAAAGTGCAAGCCTAGCCCTCACACAGATATATTATTAAGCGCTTTGAAGAAGTCCGATGTTTTTGGGGAGACATACAACACCTTTTCATATTTGAGGACACAATAAATCATTCCTCAGAAATTCTGTTTTTTTAGGACCGTAGCACCTTAATTGCAAACCTTGGGTCTAGAACATAAGAGGATACTATGTTACATCTAGATGTGAGATAATATCTCATATCTAACTGTTCGCACAGGAACACGTCACCGTGTACCTCCAACGCCGAGGGTGATGCACCGCAGCTCACGTTGAAGGAGACACGTCCGGAAGCGCGGTACGCAAGCAATCCAGCGGGCGCTTTTGAGCACCCGAAACCTCACACGCCCGGGAGGGACCCCGTCAGGTTGCGCAGCGGCTATGGACTGCCCTAGGTCGACCTGATCGCCCCTAGGGCCTCGAGGTTCGCCGCCCTGCAACGAAGAAGAACGAATAAAGAACGAGAAGAAGAAGACAAAGGAAGAAGATAAAAGTAAAGGTAAAAGTGGTAGATGATTTGTTGAATTGTGTGTTGTTGTTCAATCGGCCATCACCTCTCATTTATATAAGAGGTGGATGGACTTCCCTTACAAGAAAAGGACTTGCCTATCCATCCAAATCATTAAAACCTAATAAAACATGGACTATTCACGACCCCCGGCCCGGATGTCCGGCTCAAGGCTCGGACGATCCGGCCTAGCCAAGTTTTCTGACAGCAGCTTACTGTTTTGGCTATAAAATACACATACGACCTAGGATTTGGACATTTCTTGTATCAAAATCAACCGTCTCTACGAGACGCACAACTTTCATGTTGAACACTTTACCATCTGAGGTCATCTTCAGAGAGTTTGGGGCTGTTTTCTAACATCTGCAGCAGAAAAAACTGCCCGGACGTCCGGACTTCTACCCGGACTGTCCAGCCTTCATCGGGATCATCCGGGACTGGACCCAGATCATCCGGCTTCAGCGCCAACCTTCTGGCATCTTTGTACTTCGATTACCCGGATGATCCGGACCCCGGCCCGTATGATCCGGCCAAACATTGCGGTAGCGCACAGTTTTGCCTGTAACTTTTGCATACAACCTTGGATGGGGACGATTTTTATATCAAAATCGTCCGTTTCGACGAGACAAAGAACTTTGCAGTTGTAACTTTTTTACATTCGATGCCATCTTAATTAGGTTTCATGCCATTCTTTAATCTGGTGGCAATACGAGCATATCTAAGATTGGCATAACTTTTGCATCCGAGCTTCGTTTTGGACCATCTCTATATTTATTTCGATCGGCTTGAAGAGAGCCATCCAGTGGTGACAGGAACTCATAATCTTAACATCATCTCATTATAGCTTCAAGTCACCCTTTGCGATCATGCCATTTTCAAGCGTCAACACATGCCCCCCTGTTTTTTTGGCAAAGCTAGCATGCCGAAAAATAACTTGTACCGTGTTGGTTCTAAGCACGATGTCAACACTCCATCGGCCACTTTGCATGTGCTTAGGGCGATAAATCTATATCATCATTATTTGTTTGTATCCTTGATGCAAACTTTGGTGAAACCTTCTCAACTTAATTAACAATCCAATGATAAAGTTGCATAGATATGTATATCAAGGTCATCCTCGGAACCATATTATTCACCCTTTTGCTAGGATTTTGCAGGTAATCAACAATAAAATTTCTCCAATTACTTTCGCCTGCATAAGAAAAATTCATTAGTGGCCGAAGCGGTGGACTTCGGTTCGGCCTTACCTATTCTGACGAAACTAAGCATCGGCTATTGATAGAAATACAATGCACCATGAGTAACATAGTAGACAGATGCTTTGCTGTGCCAACTCTTTTGAATTGTCATGTCTAGATGTGGAAATAATTTCAAAGCAACCCAAGGAGGATATTACATCTAGACGTGCCTCAAGATAAATTATAAGTGATTCGTCAAAACATTCATAACCCTTGGATATTTGTTGCACTACTCATAACGAATCACCGAAAGCCTCAATGTGTATCGCACCTATAGCAAGTAAAAGATTCAATCCGAATAACAATGCATATTCGGCTTTGATTAACCGTGCATAAAAATATTCTAAGTGGCATAAGGCTTGAAAAATAGTACCATAAGGAGATATATAAACAACACCAACACTTTGGCCATTGCTACAAATTGAACCATCAAAATATAATCTCCATAGTACTATAGAGACAAGGCTAATATCACTTAACATGTACCTTGTCTCGGTCTCCAATTGAACTAAGGACGATGTTAGAATTCCACACCGCCCATGATCAGATAGTTTCTTAGGACGATAGTAGAATTCACCCACCAAACTATGTATAGCCGAAACAAGCAAATAAAATAGCAATAAAATATTACAGCCCCTTGTATTAGCAACAAAAATGTAACTAACCAAATGTATAGTGATTCGGTAATACCCTCTCATGATATAGAAAATTATGTTGCATCCATGGATCAAACTAAATCCATGGAGGGTATTTGATCATACCTAGGGATGAATTCCATGGCAAAGGCATCAATGGCATGGTTGAAGAAAATGGATGATGTGCTAACCGAAATTTTTGATGTTGTGATGCACACCTTCGGCATAATTGTTTGTTGCTTCCATCCTTCTCTTTCTTCACTTTTACCATACTTGTTGCAACAGAAACATGCGCATCATTTTTGTTTTGATTGATCCTCTTGGGAACCCATGCCATGTTCTTCTTTTTCAGCTCTTGTGCACTAAGATTTTGTAATTCCTTCTTTTGCCAATATGATAAGCCGAGTGAGCACCTCGACTATGATTTTGTTTCAACCAGTGGCAACTATTTTTGGGCCTTGTGCACCCTCCACTTCTTTTCTTCAGATTCGGCACCCTGATTTTTATCAATTGATTGTTTCACTTCTTTGCCTTTTGTAGTCAATGTCAACACTTTAATTGGCTCTTTGTTATTTGACATCAAATCTGAAGTAGCACACTTACGACCATCTCTTTTCACGTGGTAAACTTGCTTTACCACCTCTTTCTTCTTTCTTGAGCTCTGTACCTAATCCTTATGATTGAAACGGTCTTTGACGCATGATGGTTCAAATGTTGATCTTCTTGGAGCTGCATAGTATTGGTGAGATGGTCTAAAATAAGATGGAGAATGTTCCCTTGTATCATACCTGTCCCATGATGAATATGGATCCATATGAACATAGGGAGGCATCCACAACATTGGCATTGGCGGCCAAAAATAAGGATATGAATATGTTGCATTAAAATTATCACTTTGCCAATACCAATCCTCATATTTGCACCTTGGGGGTGATCTTGGTTTCTTTGCATGATCTGGCCGATAAGCATTCTTCTCTTGACTCTTCTTTTGATATTTATCCAATAGTTCAGCGAAGGTGATTTTCTATCTCTTAAACTTGCGCTTATTTCGGTCTTTGTTTTCTTTTGGTTTGCTTTCATCAATCATTGGATTTGCTTGTTGCCCCCCAGTCCTTCGCGTCTCCATTGTAGCTTCGATGGAATTTTTGCCCTCAACATTATGTTCATTATGCTCTTCAACAAATTCTTTACTTGAAAGCTCGATCCCATCACCTGCAGTTTTTACCTTCTCTTTAAATGGATCGGCTTGAAGAAGTCGATGCAAAAACTTTATGCCATCGGGACCAAGTGGAATAGACTGGTCATCTCTTGGTGTCTCAACAAATTTTAATCGTCCTTTATCAATGGCCGATTTAACTATTTGACGAAACATATTGCAATCCTCAAAATTATGTTTGAATGAATGATGCGACATGCAATACATTCATCCTTGAATTGATGGCTTGGCATGGTGATCAAGAATTCTTATGTAATTATGTTTCAGCAAAAAATCAAATATTTGATCACACATGCTTGAGTTGAAGGCAAACTTTTTAATTTCTAGCCGATCTTGCTGTGAGAACGGCTTTGGAGTTAAGCAAACGAATGATTCAGATTTTTCATCACCCCATTCGGCTATGAATTTTATTTTGCATTCTCTTACCGATGTCATTGGATAATAAACTATACTTGCATCGGTTTGCTCAGAAGATTTTAACCTTGGCTTTAAATTTCTGAAAAGAAAATAGTTAGAAGATACATGTCTCAATTGAGACCAAGTGTAAGCCAAGTAAGAAATAAGAAAAGCTACCCAATTAGATATGAACTTTAGATAAAGCAATGGGGAAAACCTTGGCTGCAATAAGTTTTCGCTATCGGTCTTTCTGAATGGTGTAATGTGTTGACCGATATGCTTTGTGACAATCTGATTGCTAACAAATAAATTGCCCTTCTTCTTTGGTCTCTCAATATTTCTTATGAATTTTTTTCTAATATATGCATCAACAACTAAGTCATGACCAAATCTGAAAACAGGTAAATTAATTGCTAGACATACCTCTTCAAATATGTTGGGAGAGAGTGATGGTGGTGTGATTTGAAGAATATCTTGCTCCGCCTTCGGATAGCTCCCCAACGCCTTGTTATCATCTTTTTCTTGATTTCGTGCATCATTAGTTTGAAGATATTTGTCCACCAAACTTTCTTCGGCCACTTGTTCTTGTTCTTGAAGCTCGTCAATTTCTATGGCACGAAACTCATAGGGTAGGAAGTAGGTTCCATTAACTTCAGAAAAATCAAGTATGGTTGTCTTGCTATACTTTTCATGCCCTTTCTCAACAATGTTTGCCTCTTTGGATTTGATGGATTCGGAATATATACTACTTGATTCGGCTTTTTCAACCGAAGCACTTTTAGTTTCCGTATCATCATTCTTTTCACCGGTTATATCAATTGGCAAGGCTTCTTTTCTTTGAGCTAATTCCCTATCAATTCTCTCTTGGCGAAGTACTTGCACCCTATCGCGCAAAGCTTTAACTCCCCTCTCAATTTCAGCCCGCTCAGGATTAGTTTGTCCCACAATGCTTTTAGGATCTTTCGGCAATGAAGTGTTAGTGTTACCGAAATTTTGCAATTGTGTAGGGGGTGTATAATATGCTGCGGTACTAGGTGGAGGTGTATGCACTTTTGTATAACCATATGCTCTCTCACCAATACTACCAATTGATGAAGTTTCATCTTCCTGCAAAACTCTAGCCTTTATTGCAGCATAATTAGGAAACAACCCCTTTTCATATTGTTCAAGGCAAAGAGCATTAATTCTCTTGTTTTCTGGCAAGCTCTTTTTTAATAAAGCAACAATCACTTCTGGAAGGGATTGCTCTGCAATACTTTCAGATTCTTTCGGCAATGAGGTGTTGCCCGAATTATGCAATTGCATAGAGGATGCATCATATGCTACAATATTAGATGATGGCATGTGAACTCCTCGAAATTTTTCACTTATTCGGCAATGACCATGAAGGTGTGGAGCCAAATTATGAGCATCTACAGTTGTATATGGTGCCGCAAAATTACTAACATGAGGTGTAGCATATGAAGGTTGAGAGTAACTGGCCGAATATCTAGTAGTAGCATGGCCAATTTGTCACGCCCGATATGCGATACTATCCTAGAGACAAGAAGGTCCCACCAAGGATAGAACCGCATATTGATACTCTTTTGCAAGTTGGTAATCATTACATCAACATTACACAATAGGTGGGGATACATACAAAAGGCATACAATGTCACACGAATACAACATCATCTTACATAAGAGCACCATCCGACTACGGTTGAAACACAAACAGAAACTCAAACGAATACACCCTGCTAGCCCAGGCTACCGACCAGGAACCTATCCCCTGATCGAAGAAGAAGCAGAAGAAGAACTCCAAAACAAGCAAGCATCGCTCTCGCGTCAAGATCATTGCAAAACCTGTACCTGCAACTGTTGTTATAGTAATCTGTGAGCCACGAGGACTCAGCAATCCCATTACCATGGGTATCAAGACTAGCAAAGCTTAATGGGTATGGAAACGATAAGTGGTGAGGTTGCAGCAGCGACTAAGCAAGATATGGTGGCTAACATACGCAAACAAGAGCGAGAAGAGAAGCAGCGGAATGGTCGTGAAGCTAGCAATGATCAAGAGGTGATCCTGAACTCCTACTTACGTCAAACAGAACCCAAAACCGTGTTCACTTCTCGGACTCCACCGAAAAGAGACCATCACGGCTGCACACGCAGTTGATGCGTTTTAATTAAGTCAAATGTCAAGTTGTCTACAACCGGACATTAACAAATTCCCATCTTCCACATAACCGTGGGCACGACTCTCGAAAGTTTATACCCTGCAGGGGTGTCCCAACTTAGCCTATCACAAGCTGTCACGGTCAACGAAGGATATTCCTTCTCCCAGGAAGACCTGATTAGTCTCGGAATCCCGGTTTACAAGACATTTCGATAATGGTAAAACAAGACCATCAAAGCTGCCCGATGTGCCGACAATCCCGATAGGAGATGCACATATCTCGTTCTCAGGGCAACACCGGATGAGACATCCTACGAGTAAAACCAGCCCTCAAGTTTCCCCGAGGTGGCCCCGCAGTCTACTCAGTTTGGACGAGCACTTAGAGAAGCACTAGCCCATGGGGGGCTAAAATAAAGATGACCCTCGGTTTGGCCGACCCAAGGGAAAGGTAATAGGTTGTTAGGCAAATGTAAAACCAAGGTTGGGCCTTGCTGGAGGAGTTTTATTCAAAGAGAACTGTCAAGGGGGTCCCATAAATCACCCAACCGCGTAAGGAACACAAAATCAAGGAGCATAACACCGGTATGACGGGAACTAGGGCGGCAAGAGTGGAACAAAACACCAGGCCGAGTCTTCCACCCTTTACCAAGTATATAGATGCATTAATTAAATAAGAGATATTATGATATCCCAACATAATCCTGTCCACCACGGAGCAATCTTCAACTTCACCTGCAACTAACAATGCTATAAGAGGGGCTAAGCAAAAGCGGTAACATAGCCAAGCAACGGTTGGCTAGGAAGGGTGAAAAGGTTAGAGGCTGACATGGCAAATTGGGAGGCTTGAAGAACAAGTGATAGGAAGCGCAGCATAGCGATAGAATGAAGCAACTAGCATAGCAATGATAGTAATGAGATCCAAGGTGACGGTCATCTTGCCTGAATTCCCGCTAGGAAGAAGAACGAGTCCATGAAGAACACGAACGGATGAAGCCGAACCAAGCGTAGACGAACGAATCCTCACGATCGCAATGAAACAGGCACTATCGAGAAGAAGCACACAACATGGTAAACACACCACACATAGACATGACATGATGCTCAACCAAGTATGATGCATGACAAAGGCTACATGAAGCTACTCATGGCAAGAGATGATGCAAACAAGAGCAACACATCAAGGCAAGTTTAAATGAGGCCGGAAACAACATATAACAATTCCGGTAAGTCCTCATATGCAAATTTGGAAATTGGTCCAGAACTGAATAAACCTTATGTTCAAGTTGTTAAACAGTAAGTTAAGATGCACCAAGATGATCTACACGAGATTCTAGTCAAGTTACATATAAAGTTTATTTAATTCGGAGCTACGGCCTAGAAGATATGAGCAAAACAAGTTAAACATGGCATTGATGCAAAATGCATACAAACATCAAGTGAACACTCCCAAAACAAGGATGCAACATGATAAGATGAAACTACATGCAATTCTAAGCAAGTTTCATATAAAGCACACTCAAAACGTAGCAACGGTTCAACACATACACTCTATACATGCAACTAGGCATCTAGCAAGCATCAAAAAAATATGCTACAACACCTCAACATCAGAACAAAAGGCATGGGCATGAATTACAGGTAAAGCATGACAAAACATGAACACTGAGGTATCTCCAAAAAAAACTATAACATGCTCAAAAGGACATGACAAGATTGCAAATAATAACAGTTTACAGACTTGGCAGAAATAACATCAGGTTGCAATGTTTAGAGCTATCAAACAACATGCTACAGGAACTTAACATTTCAAACAAAGGCATGGCATGCTAGTGCTAAAGACAAAGAACAAACATCCCTTACTGAACTAATTCCAAAGATCAACAGAAAATATGGTAGCATCCATGTAAACATGGCAAATGATATGACAGATTCAGACATGGCAGGAACAACAATAAGTAGGCATGTTGGTGAGCTTGTACCACTCACCACAAAGCAATATATGGCATGACAAGGTGACCAACAGTAATATGACATAATTATGAATCTAAACATGGCAATAGCATGGTCATAGGGTGCATGGATCACTAGTTATTGGCATGGCAAAACTGAACTTAATGTTAACAAGCTGACAGCAACATTATTTAGCAATTTGAGAGCAAGATTACAACAAGCTACGACAGGCTATAAATGCAATCAGAGGCATGGATGGATACAACATGATGTGTGTAAAAAAACATCCTTAGTGAACATCTCCAGATTATGCATAGAATGACTTGTAGCAGCAGGTTTACATCATCATGATATAGTAGAATCAGTCTAGCAAAATAGCAACATCAAGTACCCTATTTCACGAGCTCGATGCACTCGCTACAAGACTCACAAAAATACAAGGTTCACACCACTATAATTATGGCATAATGTATCGCAAAACCCATGTAGACATCAAGCTCATAGGATACACACACAAAATGCAACGAAAAAGTCAAATCACCAAGTTCTGTTAACAGACAGCAGTTAACATCATATAGCACTCTTGCAACGATGATTAGGGCATCAAGATGGACTCAAACAAGCATGGCACAATGGAATGAAATGAAGAGCATATCATAATGAACATTTTGATATATCTTACATGCAAAACGGAGCAGTATGCTAGGAGATATGATGCGATGAAAAGTGCATAAAAAATACAACAGAAAATGACTTGGACGAAATCGGGGTCAACCTAGGGTTTCAGATCTGGATCCAGGGCGCAGTTCCCGAGGTGGCGGCGCGAGCCGAGGTCAACTCCGGCGAGGAAGGGCTTCTCCGGCAAGGTGCGGCTGCGGAGGAGGTCCGGGAAGTCGAGGCCGGGCGGATCAGGCCGTGGCTCGCCGGATCCGGACGCGCTCTGGCGAAGGCGACGTGGGGCAGGGCAGAGAAACGCGCGGCCGGGCGAGGGAGCCATGCGGTGGAGGTTGCCGGCGGGGCGGAGGCGAGCGGCGCCGGTGGAGCAGGCTCGAGGAGGCGCCGGGGCGCGCGGGCGGATGGCGCGGGGCGCTTGGGGGCGAGGCTGGGCGCTCGGACCCGGCGCGGCCTGGGGGCGGGCCTGCCCTGGGCCGGGCGGGCCTGCGGCGGCGGGGAGTGGGCAGGGGCGCGTGGCGCGCCCTGGTTGACTGCGCGCGGCGACGCTGATGTGGTGGCGGCGGTGCAAGGTGGTGCTGGCGGCGACAGGTGGAGGCGGGTGCGCGTGCCGGCACTGAAGACGAGGAAGGTGGCGGCGGCTGTTGATTAGGCAGCACTGAAAACGAGGAGGAGGGGAAGGAATGTCCAGATTTGGAAGGAGGGGTTCCCTTTTATAGGCAGGGTTAGGGTTTGGTGGGATTTGTGGTGTTTTTGGACCCTCGGATCGCGATCGTGCGGCTCCGGACAGAGGGGGAAACTAGGTGGGTTGAGAAGAGAGGCCTCGGGCTGAGAGGAGAGAAGAGAAGTGAGGCCCGATGACTGTTCCGGAGACCAAAACGTCCAGCGAAAATACCGGCAACGGTGCTGCTATATGTATAACGGTTGGGCTATCAGATGAGCTCCGAATGTAACGAAACTTGACAGACGCTCTGTCTACACTATAATAAGACCACATGCCAAGTTTCAACCCATTCTGAGAACATTTTTCGGCCACTCACGCAACGAGGTAAAAAGGGGCGCCGAAGGACATAGGAGTGTTGGATTGCAAACCGGACAACGGGGAAAAGCTCGGATGCATGAGACGAACACATATGCAATGCAATGCACATGATGACATGGCAAAATGCAACAAGCAAGCAGCTGACATGGCAAGACGGTGAATAATTGGCAGACACCTGGCGCATCGAATCCGGGGCGTTACGACTCTCCTCCACTAACAAGAGATATCGTCCCGAGATCTTAGGAATGAGACGGAAGAGAAAAGGATGAGGTGAAGTAAGAACGCACGAGAAAAGATGAACAAAGTCGAGAGCACTCGGGTAGAAAGAGAAAAGGCAAATATGACGAGAATCAAATGCTCATGGAAACAAGATAGACTCTGAAACCACTCCGGTTAGACAAGGCAAAAAAGAAATGAATGCAAGAATTTCGGCAACACTTCGAATGAAAATGGAAGGACTAGAACAAGAACTTCACAAGATTGGATGACACTTGCTGAGATGAACAATGCAATGCCTCCGGAAGAATTGAAAGAATGGAATGAAAATAATTTAGAAGGAAGGGTTGAATGAAGTTGTTGAGAAATCAACAACAAAAGATTAAGCTTGTTGTGGACTTATCAAAAACAACTCAAAAGTTGAGGTGAAATTATACCACAACCCATGTCTGAATAGCTGAGAAGAACAGAGAAATGCAAAACTCCACTTCAAAAGAAATACGGAGAATTAATTGCACTTCAAGATGCGAGAAGAAAAGATACTTGAACTCCACCAACAAAGTCTTGATGAACTCTTGAAGAATGAATTAACTCATGAAGAACCACCATGAAGAACTCCAGTAAACAAAAGGACAATGAGAAAGAATTGAAGGATGAAAAGAATAAGATTAAAGCCTTGCGTTGATTTAGATGGAGGTTCCGACGAGATGGCCGAGGAAATTTGAACTCCGGAAAAGAAAAGATGAAAACACTTGGACCTAGAATGTATTCATCAAGAACAAACTTTGAAGGAAGGGATTACTCACTTGGATGAAATAAGAATAAGATTTATTTTATGCTTACCCTTCATCAAATTAAATTGATGACAAGCAATGGATTTTTCATACTACTTATTCTTCTTGAAAAGGATTGAGAAGTGATATATCGCAAACTTGAGAAGGTCTTCATGAACCACCGGTAGGATTGAAAAGAACGAATGAATTAATATGATAATCAAGGAAAAAGAATCTTGAACGAACCACCGTAAGAATTCAAAAATGACTGATGAAAGAGACTGAATCACCGGGAAGAATTAGAAGAACCAATATGCTAGAGGGGATTTAGATGCAAAAGAATAAAGAGATCATGAGCTGATTAAAGAACACTTGAACGAAGCACCGGGATAATTGGATAACGGTAGCTGAAATATGAGGACGAAGAATTCTTCTGGAATGATGGCCTCCAGTGCAAAGAAACGGGAAAACAACTTCTGACATACTCCGAATGGTTAAGAAAAGAATATCTGACGAATGGAATAATTCGAGAGGATAACATTAAGCTAGAACCACGAAACTTTGAGAGAACAGACAAGATTTAGAGGAAAAACTCTTCTTCGGTCTTCAAATGACAACGAGAAACACCACCAGAATTTGTTAAGGCACTCCGGGGGAACGAAAAAAAAGGTTGAGACAACAAAGAAAATGATTTGAAATCGATCTTGGAAAGGCATCTGACTGATGGGTCCATTCTTACGTCACACTTGAAAGAATTTGAGAATAACTCTGGGAGAATTAAAAGAGTCAGGTAAGATCCTGGGAAATCTGTGGGTTAGGGCCCACTAAAAGAAAAACACCGTTGGAAAGGGTTGTTGAAGAGGTAGATGATTCACTGAAACAATTGAAATATTTGAATGAGGTGACAACCTCGAATTAATTCGAACACAGACGAATCTCTTGAGATGTCTTCCGAACTCCGAAATGATTGAACGCCGAGAGGCAAACGAGCAAGGAGAACACTTGAGCCGAGGAAAAGAATGTGATCAACCCGAAAAACTTGAATTGAGTGCACCGGAAAAAGAAAGGGATGAAGAATGACGAACGAGACGAGAATTCACCGGTTGAAATAATTGAGGGAAGAATGAAGAGGCTCTGTACGAATGAAAATTGATGCTCGAAACAGACTTAGGCTCCAGGAAGAAGAGGGTGGGATGGAGGGAAGAACAAAGGGTGACTTGGAAGGTAGAACCAACGAATAACTTGAAGAGAAAACACCGGTTGAAATCATTGAGGAAAAAAAGCAAAGACTTCGCACGAGTAGGATGGATACTCGATTACGGACTCCGGCTCCGAGAAGAAAAAGGTGGGCGGGTGGGAAAAGAAAACAACTGAGGATTGAACTTGGAAAAGATGAAGAGGCTCGAGTCAACTTGACGAGAAATGCACCGGATGAAAAGAGCTGAGAATCAACGATCGGAAAACTAACTGCGTGATCCTAAAGAAAATTTTGAAGGGGAAGAGGAGTAACTCAAAACACCTACATCAAGATTCCTCACCAGAGCGACGAAGGGACTGAGGAGTAAAAAGAATTCCTACTCTCCGATATAACTAGACTCTGAAAACAGTTTTCTTCTAGACTCAACAACGGCCAAACTACACGATCAATCAAGGGGGGCTCCTATGGTCGGTCGAGGCTCTGATACCAACTTGTCACGCCCAATATGTGATACTATACTAAAGAGACACGAAGGTCCCACCAAGGATGGAACCGCATATTGGTACGCGTTTGCAAGGTGGATATCATTACATCAACATTACATAATAGGTGGGGATACATACAAAAGGCATACAATGTCACACCAATACAACATCATCTTACATAAGAGAACAATCCCACTACAGTTGAAACACAAACAGAAACTCAAACAACATCCACCCTGCTAGCCCAGACTACCGACCTGGAACCTATCACCTGATCAAAGAAGAAGCAGAAGAAGAACTCCAAAATAAGCAAGCATCGCTCTCGCGTCAAGATCATCGCAAAACCTGTACCTGCAACTGTTGTTGCAGTAATATGTGAGCCACGATGACTCAGCAATCCCATTACCATGGGTATCAAGACTAGCAAAGCTTAATGGGTATGGAAAGGATAAGTGGTGAGGTTGCAGCAGTGACTAAGCAAGATATGGTGGCTAACATACGCAAACAAGAGCGAGAAGAGAAGCAACGGAACTGTCGTGAAGCTAGCAATGATCAAGAGATGATCCTGAACTCCTAGTTACGTTAAACATAACCCAAAACCGTGTTCACTTCCCGGACTCCGCCGAAAAGAGACCATCACGGCTACACACGCGGTTGATGCGTTTTATTTAAGTCAAGTGTCAAGTTGTCTACAACCGGACATTAACAAATTCCCATCTTCCACATAACCGCGGGCACGGCTCTCAAAAGTTTATACCCTGCAAGGGTGTCCCAACTTAGCCCATCACAAGCTCTCATAGTCAACGAAGGATATTCCTTCTCCCAGGAAGACCCGATCAGTCTCGGAATCCCGGTTTACAAGACATTTCGAGAATGGTAAAACAAGACCAGCAAAGCCGCCCGATGTGCCGACAATCCCGATAGGAGCTGCACATATCTCGTTCTTAGGGAAATACCAGATGAGACATCCTACGAGTAAAACCAGCCCTCAAGTTTCCCCGAGGTGGCCCCGTAGTCTACTGAGTTCGGACCAGCACTTAGAGAAGCACTGGCCCGGGGGGGTAAAATAAAGATGACCCTCGGGTTGGCCGACCCAAGGGAAAGGTAATAGGTTGTTAGGCAAATGTAAAATCAAGGTTGGGCCTTGCTGGAGGAGTTTTATTCAAAGCGAACTGTCAAGGGGGTCCCATAAATCACCCAACCGCGTAAGAAACGCAAAATCAAGGAACATAACACCGGTATGACGGAAACTAGGGCGGCAAAAGTGGAAGAAAACACCAGGCATAAGGCCGAGTCTTCCACCCTTTACCAAGTATATAGATGCATTAGTTAAATAAGAGATATTGTGATATCCCAACATAATCCTGTCCACCATGGAGCAATCTTCAACTTCACCTACAACTGACAACGCTATAAGAGGGGCTGAGCAAATGCGGTAACATAGCCAAGCAACGGTTGGCTAGGAAGGGTGAAAAGGTTAGAGGCTGACATGGCAAATTGGGAGGCTTGAAGAACAAGTGATAGGAAGCGCAGCATAGCGATAGAACGAAGCAACTAGCATAGCAATGATAGTAATGATATCCAAGGTGACGGTCATCTTGCCTGAATTCCCGCTAGGAAGAAGAATGCGTCCATGAAGAAGACGAACGGATGAAGCCGAACCAAGCGTAGACGAACGACTCCTCACGATCGCAACGAAACAGGAACTATCGAGAAGAAGCACACAACACGGCAAACACACCACACATAGACATGACATGATGCTCAACCAAGTATGATGCGTGACAAAGGCTACATGAAGCTACTCATGGCAAGAGATGATGCAAACGAGAGCAACACATCAAGGCAAGTTTAAATGAGACCGGAAACAACATATGACAATTCCGGTAAGTCCTCATATGCAAATTTAGAAATTGGTCCAGAGCTGAATAAACCTTATTTTCAAGTTGTTAAACAGAAAGTTAAGACGCACCAAGATGACCTACACGAGATTCTATTCAAGTTACATATAAAGTTCATTTAAGTCGGAGCTACGGCCTAGAAGATATGAGCAAAACAAGTTAAACATGGCATTGATGCAAAATGCATACAAATATCAAGCAAACACTCTCAAAACAAGGATGCAACATGATAAGATGAAACTACATGCAATTCTAAGCAAGTTTCATATAAAGCACACTCAAAAACGGAGCAACGGTTCAACACATACACTATACAAGTTTAAAGGACAAGCTGTCCAAAACAGCAACTAGGCATCTAGCAAGCATCAAAGCAATATGATAGAGCACCTCAATATCAGAGCAAATAGCATGCGCATGAATTACAGGTAAAGCATGACAAAACATGAACAATGAGCTATCTCCAGAAAACACTATAACATGCTAAAAAGGACATGTGAAGATTGCAAATAATAACAGTTTACAGACTTGGCAGAAATAACATCAGGTTGCAATGTTTAGAGCTATCAAACAACATTCCAAAGGAACTTAACATGGCAAACAAAGGCATGGCATTCTAGTGCTAAAGACAAAGAACAAAACTCACTTACTGAACTAATCCCAAAGATCAACAGAAAATATGGTAGCATCCATGCAAACATGGCAAATGATATGACAGATTCAGACATGGCAGGAACAACAATAAGTAGGCATGTTGGTGAGCTTGTACCACTTACCACAGAGCAATACATGGCATGACAAGGTGAAAAACAGTAATATGACATAATTATGAAGCTAAACATGGCAATATCATGGCCATAGGATGCATGGATCTCTAGTTATTGACATGGGAAAACTGAACTTAATGTTAACCAGCTGACAGCAACATTATTTAGCAATTTGATAGCAAGATTACAGCAAGCTACATCAGGCTATAAATGCAACCAGGGGCATGGATGGATAGATCATGACATTTATAACAAACCATACTTAGTGAACATCTCTAGATTATGCATAGAATGACTTATAGAAGCCGGTTTACATAGCATCATGATATAGCAGAATCAGTCTAGCAAAACAGCAACAACAAGTACCCTACTTCACGAGCTCGATGCACTCACTACAAGACTCACAAAAATACACGGATTGCACCACTTTAAAGATGGCATGATGTAGCTCAAAAGTCATGTAGACATCAAGCTCATAGGATGCACAAACAAAATTCAATGAAAAAGACAAATGACCAAGTTCTGTTAACAGACAGCAGTTAACATCATATAGCACTCTTGCAACGATGAGTAGGGCATCAATATGGACTCAAACAATCATGGAACAATGGAATGAAATAAATAGCATATCATAATGAATATTTTGATATATCATACATGCAAAACGGAGCAGTATGCTAGGAGATATGATGCGATGAAAAGTGCATAAAAAATACAACAGAAAGTGACGGACGAAATCGGGGTCAACCTAGGGTTTCAGATCTGGATCCGGGCCGCGGTTCCCGAGGTAGCGGCGCGAGCCGGGTCAACTCCGGCGAGGAGGGGCTTCTCCGGCGAGGTGCGGCTGCAAAGGAGGTCGGGGAAGTCGAGGCCGGGCGGATCCGGCCGTGGCTCACCGGATCTAGCCAAGCTTCGGTGAAGGCGACGTGGGGCAGGGCGGAGAGACGCGCGGCCGGGCACGGGCGCCGTGCGGTGGAGGTCGCCGTCGGGCGCGGTGCACGGCGGCGGGGCGGAGGCGAGCGGCGCCGGCGGATCAGGCGCGAGGAGGCGTCGGGGCGCGCAGGCGGATGGCGCGGGGCGCTCGGGGGCAAGGCGGGGCGCTCGGACCCGACGCGGCCTGGGGGCGGGCCTGCCCTGGGTCGGGTGGGCCTGCGGTGGCGGGGAGCAGGCAGGAGCGCGTGGGTACCCTGGTTGGCGGCGCGCGGCGACGCTGCTGACGTGGTGGGGGTGCGCGGTGGTGCTGGCGGTGGCAAGTGGCGGCGGGTGCGCGTGCCGACGCTGAAGATGAGGAAGGCGGCGATGGCTGATAATTAGGGAGCACTGGAAACGAGGAGGAGGGGAAGGAATGTCCAGATTTGGAAGGGGGGGTTCCCTTTTATAGGCAAGGTTAGGGTTTGGGGGGATTTGTGGGGTTTTTGGACCCTCAGATCGCGATCGTGCGGCTCCGGACAGAGGGGGAAACTAGGTGGGTGAGAAGAGAGGCCTTGGGCTGAGAGGAGAGAAGAGAAGTGAGGCCCGGCGACTGTTCCGGAGACCGAAACGTCAGGCAAAAATACCGGCAATGGTGCCGCTATATGTATAATGGTTGGGCTGTCAGATGAGCTCCGAATGCGACGAAACTTGACAGGCGCTCTGTCTATACTATGATAAGACCGCATGCCAAGTTTCAACCCATTCTGAGAACATTTTTCTGCCACTCACGCAACGATGTAAAAAGGGGCGCCGGAGGACATAGGAGTGTCGGATTGCAAACCGGACAACGGGGAAAAAGCTCGGATGCATGATACGAACACATATGCAATGCAATGCACATGATGACATGGCAAAATGCAACAAGCAAGTAGCTGACATGGCCAGACGGCGAATAATTAGCAGACACCTGGCGCATCGAATCCGGGGCATTACACAATTCTCCCATCCATCGGCAATGTTGGATTTACATATTGCAAATTAGTTGCCGACGAATAAAAGGGTGAAACACTTTCTTGTGTGCTATTGGGAAGTTTAACATGAGGTGTTTCAAATTGATTAACCAAACTCATCATGTTGTTCATCGGCATATGGATTTGGGGGGTTGCCGATGCGTGAGAGTTAGGATACATATGTTGTACGTTGCAAAAATCATAAGAATTTGAAGCATGAAGATTATTTTGCATTGGCCCTTGCGCATAATTAGATGCATGATTGATAAAACTAGGACTAGACGATACATTATGCTCATTAGGTGATCTAGCAACAACATATCAATTATTTGCATCTACAAAGGGGAATTGGGTGTTCATATTACCTTTGTAGATTGCAAACCCTAGATGACGATCTCTTTGTAGCAAGAACAGCCGGAGACCATTCAAAGCTTCTTCCCCAGCAGAGTCGTCAAAAAGTGTGTTCGCACACGAACACGTCACTGTCACCTGCAACGCCGAGGGATATGCACCGCAGCACATGTTGAAGGAGCCTATCCGGAAGCGCGGTACGCAAGCAATCCAGCGGGCGCTTTTGAGCACCCGAAACCCCACATGCCCGGGAGGGACCCCGTCAGGGCGCGCGGCGGCTATGGGCTGCCCTAGGTCGACCTGATCGCCCCTAGGGCCTTGAGGTTCGCCGCCCTGCAACGAAGAAGAACGAACGAAGAACGAGAAGAAGAAGACAAAGGGAGAAGATAAAAGTAAAGGTAAAAGTGGTAGATGATTTGTTCGATTGTGTGTTGTTGTTCAATCGGCCGTCACCCCTTATCTATATAAGAGGCGGATGGACTTCCCGTACAATAGAAGGACTTGCCTAGCCGTCCAAATCATCAAAACCTAATAAAACACGGACTATTTACGACCCCCGGCCCGGATGTCCGGCTCAAGGCCCGGATGATCCGACCTAGCCTAGTTTTCTGACAGCAGCTTACTGTTTTGGCTATAGAATCCACATACGACCTCTGATTTGGACGTTTGTTATATCAAAATCAACCATCTCGACAAGACGCACAACTTTCATGCTGAACACTTTTCGATCTGAGGACATCTTCAGGGAGTTTGGGGCTGTTTTCTAACATCTGCAGCAGAAAAAACTGCCAGGACGTCCGGACTTCTACCCGGACTGTCCGGCCTCCATCCTGATCATCCGGGACTAGACCCAGATCATCTGGCTTCAGCGCCAACCTTCTGGTGTCTTTGTACTTCAATTACCCAGATGATCCAGACCCCGGCCCGGATGATCAACATTGCTGCAGCGCACGGTTTTGCCTGTAACTTTTGCATACGACCTCGGATGGGTTTCGACGAGACGAAGAACTTTGCAGTTATAATGTTTTCCATCCGAGGCCATCTTAATTAGGTGTCATGCCATTCTTTAATATGGTGTCAATATGAGCATCTCTAAGATTGGCATAACTTTTGCATCCGAGCTTCGTTTTGGACCATATCTATATTTATTTCGATCGGCTTGAAGAGAGCCATCCAGTGGTCACATGAACTCATAATTTTAACATCATCTCAGCCTCAAGTAACCCTTTGTGATCATGCCATTTTCGAGCATCAACACTAACTATGACATCATCCAAAGTCATCAGATAAATAACCCACGACAAAGTCCACATCACATATTTCTATTTGTTTGTTTGTCTCATTTTCACGTTGTCTACAAATAATCTGCAGCGTGCCACTTCTGTGCGTCGCACATGTATCCGCTGCTTTGCAGCCGGTTGCACGCTATACGCAGTCTGGGATGCCGCAATGAAGAAGCTCATTCACGTATTAGCATGTGAAGGTGAGCGGGTGATGCTGCTTTCCTTTGGTCTGGAGTTTTCCTGAACCTATTTATACAGACAAATGATATACTCCCTCCGTCTTATAATATAAGAACTGTGTTGACACTAATTAGTGTTAAGACGTTTTTATATAATTAGAAAAATGTTTTCACACTAATGTAGTGTCTAAAAGGTTCTTATATTATGGGACGGAGGTAGTATTTTTGAAAAAGTCGAATGGAGCAATCTCTGACAAGAGTGAATTTTATTGACTCGGAAAGAAGTGTTAAGAGGATAAAAACAAAAGGAGCAGACACGCGGCCTGTACATATCTATGATGCATACATACAGCCACACAAGAAAAAAGACGCTGAAGCGATCAACAACGATGCCTAATCGAGGAAAAAGAAAAAAAAAACCTGAAGCGATCAACAATGATCGACAAACTACTACAATACATGGTATGGATGAATCCAACAACATTTTTACGAGACAAATCCTACTTTTCTCTAGAAACGATAGATTCTATCGTCTGTCCGGGCTGGCTCATTAGCAAGCATGGCGCGATTGTGGATAGTGCAGCGTAAACATTCGAAAAATGGAAATATGTCCGCTCAGGCTCGAACACAAGACCCCTTACAGAGGCATGCCTGTAGCGAGCCACTAGAGCTATTGGGCATTAGTGACCTTTCTCACCGCGAAGCACTAGAGACTATATTCAGTGGAAGATCAAACAATCATAATTTTTTCTTTATGTTAAAGAAGTTAATATGGCCGGGAGGAAAGTGGTTGTCAATAATGGCAACGTTGCCAGAGTATGGTATGACCCTACTGGCACTCATCCACCTTTATGTGTGGCTTACTGATGTTTGCTTGAACTACGTCGGTATTTCCCCAAAGAGGAAGGGATGATGCAGCACAGTAATGGTAGGTATTTCCTTAAGTGATGAGACCAACGTTATAGAACCAGTAGGACAACCACGCAACACAACATAAACAGCCCCTGCACACAAATAACAAATACTCGCAACCCGACGTGTTAAAGGGGTTGCCAATCCCTTTCGGGCAACGCCGCCAGAAATTGGCACGAAGACGGGATAAAGTTGTATAGATCGGATAAATGGATCACAAATAAAATAAAGTGCAGCAAAGTAATTTTGTATTTTCGGTTTAATAGAACTGAAAACAAAAGCAAATAAAATAGATCACGAAGGCAAATATATTAAAGAAGAGACTCAGGGGTCGTAGGTTTCACTAGTGGCTTCTTTCGAGAAAAATAGCAAACGGTGGGACAACAATTACTGTTGAGCAATTGATTGAAATTCAAATAATCATGATGATATCCAGGCAATGATCATTATATAGGCATCATCTCCAAGATTAGTAGACCGACTCCTGCCTGCATCTACTACTATTACTCCAGACATCGACCTCTATCCATCTTGCATCTAGTGTATTAAGTTCATGGAAAAACGGAGTAATGCAATAAGCACTCGTATGCGTCGGTGCTATACAAACGGTTTTTAACCCCTTTCCGTGACGACACTTGTAACCGTCGCCAAGTGAGTGTGGGCGATAGGGGGGGCTTCCCACACGACCCAAAAACCGTCAGGGATATGCCCTCCTGGCACACACGCTCAGCAAAATGAGGTCGTGTGCGACTGGCGAGCGCTCAAATACGGTTATACATACAGTAGTGCTAAAAAAATACAATTATACACGTGAAATCATTTCCGGTCGTAAGTACATCCCACACAGTCAGTCCCCACTAAACGTTTCCGTTCATATGTACATTCCACACAGTCCATCCAATGAATACGTTTCCGTTAGTATGTACATCCCACATAGTTAATCGAAGAAGTACCAAACGTTTGCGATGTGCACAACATCACAACAGTCTATAATTTTGAAGCGTGTGTGATATGGTGACTATCGCAAACATTTAATAAGAAATAACTGTGTGCGATGCTATTGTTAATTGCACACGTTTTTTCTTGGCTGATTGTGTGTGCAATCGAGATTGATCGCACATGTTTTTTCTTGGCTGATCGTGTATGTAGAGGAGATTGATCGCACATGTAGCGGATCCTAGAAATGTGTCTGATCCCCACGTCTATTGCAGAAGTTTCACTTTCACCCACCGTGTGCAGTGTAATCCCTGATTAATCCGTAATTAATCCCTAATTTTAAAAACATATGTTTTGAATTTGATAGTAAGCAATCACTTATTTCATATCAACCATATTTATTACAAATATAGGTTCAACCACGAATGCATAATTCGATGCAAAGGTACATATACTGAAGAACTACAGAAGCACAAAGTAAAGAATGATGAAACACAGTTGTACTAAAGACTGTAAAGAGAGAGGCGAAAGACATTCTGGTTGCTGGAGAAGCTGAAGCGGAATGCCCGTATTGTGCCCTCCTCCATGCGTAATGCGCGCGCGACTCTAGGCCAACCCCTTGTGTTGGCTGCCCGTCCATCCTTCACTGTCTTCATTACGACTTCTCGATGCTCATTGTAGTCGAGATGAAATACTTTAACCTTCATTGTGTGTCCACCAATCATGTACTTTGCGAGGTAATCTTGAGTAAACTGCTTCAGGAACCACTGCAAACGAAAAAGATTCAGACATTGTTGTCTAACAACTCAATATGGGCAGTAAAAAGAGAAGGCTGCAGAGTTTGTAGTTACCATCCTACAACTCACTATTGTGTTGGATAGAGCATAAACAAATAATTTTCTTGCCACCATTCGTATCTTTTTGCTAATAATCCTTATCAGTTTCCTCACTTGATGCTTGTTCATGAATATCTCATTGCCCCATACGCAAAAAGGGTCGATGCATGGATCCTTACCAAGGGCATATGTACCTACAAGCAACAAGTCAATATTAGAAGCTAACAAGTGTCCAGGCCTGGATCTATATGCACTACATTATGGAACGACGGGGTAGTACAAGCCGAGGGATGAAGCTAAGCTCGGCAGAAAATGGTGGCCACTCGCATTGTTGTCCTGCATAAGTAGTGGAAACGAATGATAAGTACAACTACCTTAACATCAAACAAATATAGCAAAGGTAAACAATATCATCTCCAAATGATAGCTTGAATGTGTTGGTTTCAGCATGCTATTAAAGCATATATCAAATGGAAGGCAATGTTACCGACAACAGGCTTAACAGTCATCAAATATTTCAACTCAAACTAGTATGGTTGAAAATGAATAGAACGTAGGTAATGCTTAAACATCACTTGATAAATGTGTAAAACTGAAATAAAGGGCATGTGTTAACTACACCAGACATAATTGGAACCAAATATAGCCGTTCAAACTGGTATTGATGCAGTCGAGCGGCAGAGTTCCAACTTGCACATAATGAACAACACATTGTGAATGACTGAAATAAACAAGGCATAAATGATCAGTATAACAACCAAATATAGCCATTGAAAACTGGGCAGAGTCTCACTGCAACCAACCTAACAAGCAAATACAGATAAACATGGCATATGCTTGAAAACTGGACAAATGCT
Organism: Triticum timopheevii; assembly: GCA_963921465.1. Lineage (NCBI taxonomy): Eukaryota > Viridiplantae > Streptophyta > Magnoliopsida > Poales > Poaceae > Triticum > Triticum timopheevii. The sequence goes on along the minus strand of OY997264.1, from coordinate 440,206,510 downwards.
CACTCCAACCAACCTAACAAGCAAATACATATAAACAAGGCATCTGCTTGAAAACTTGACAAATGCTAAAAAGAGCAACCTAACAACCAAATACAAATAAACAAGGCATCTGCTTGATAACTGGACAAATGCTCACTGCAACCAAACTAAGAACCAAATACATATAAACAAGGCATCGACTTGATAACTGAAAAAAATGCTCAATTCAACGAACCTAACAACCAAACATAGATAAACAAGGCATCTAGTCACTATAAACAACCAAATATAGCCATTCATGAAACTGAAGTGGACAATCCATACTTAAACATCACATATCCCTATTAGACAATACATTTTTGCCTAACTAAAATAATTAAACACAACACAGTTATAGCACCACATGGCAAATGCTACTACAAAAAGGGTACGGGTTGGCAAGCTAGAAAATGTAAGATTTGTTGATAGGATGTTGCCTCACATTTCATGGACGGGATCCTTCTAGTTGGAAGAGCACATACCCATGGTGCCCTCTCTGATATCACAGATGGGCTGTTTCACCTTGGAAGAACCTTTGTGGGTGCCCTCCTCGTGGTCGTCGTCGTGGTCGAGCAGATCCGAGTTGGCAATTGAGGATCCCAAGCCGCCGTCATAGAACGTGTCTGATAACCCACAAGTATAGGGGATCACAACAGTTTTCCAGTGTAGAGTATTCAACCCAAATTTATTGATTCGACACAAGGGGAGCCAAAGAATATTCTCAAGTATTAGCAGCTGAGTTGTCAATTCAACCACACCTGGAAACTTAGTATCTGCAACAAAGTGTCTAATAGCAAAGTAATATGATAGTGGTGGTAACAGTAACAAAAGTAAAGACAGCAAAAGTAATGTTTTTGGTATTTTGTAGTGATTGTAACAGTAGCAACGGAAAGGTAAATAAGCGAGAACCAGTATATGGAAAACTCGTAGGCACCGGATTAGTGATGGATAATGATGCCGGATGCGGTTTGTCATGTACAATCATAACATAGGATGACACAGAACTAGCTCCAATTCATCAATGTAATGTAGGCATGTATTCCGTAAATTGTCATACGTGCTTATGGAAAAGAACTTGCATGACATCTTTTGTCCTACCCTCCCGTGGTAGCGTGGTCCTATTGGAAACTAAGGGATATTAAGGCCTCCTTTTAATAGAGAACCGGAACACTGCATTAGCACATAGTGAATACATGAACTCCTCAAACTATGGTCATCACCGGGAGTCGTCCCGATTATTGTCACTTCGAGGTTGCCGGATCATAACACATAGTAGGTCTCTATAGACTTGCAAGATAGGATCAAGAACTCACATATATTCATGAAAACATAATAGGTTCAGATCTGAAATCATGGCACTCGGGACCTAGTGACAAGCATTAAGCATAGCAAAGTCATAGCAACATCAACCTCAGAACATAGTGGATACTAGGGATCAAACCCTAACAAAACTAACTCGATTACATGATAAATCTCATCCAACCCATCACCGTCTAGCAAGCCTACAATGGAATTACTCACGCACGGCGGTGAGCATCATGAAATTGGTCATGGAGGATGGTTGATGATGATGATGGCGACGAATCCCCCTCTCCGGAGCCCCGAACGGACTCCAGATCAGCCCTCCCGAGAGAGATTAGGGCTTGGCGGCGGCTCCGTATCGTAAAACGCGATGATTTCTTCTCTCTGATTTTTTTCTCCCCGAAAGCCAATATATGGAGTTGGAGTTGGCGTCGGGGGGCTTCCAGGGGACCCACGAGGTAGGGGGTGCGCCCAGGAGGGGGGGCGCCCCCCACCCTCATGGACAGGGTGTGGGCCCCCTGGTCTTCATCTTTGGCGAGGATTTTTTATTATTTATTCTAAGATATTCCGTGGAGTTTCAGGTCATTCCGAGAACTTTTGTTTTCCGCACATAAAACAACATCATGGCAATTCTGCTGAAAACAGCGTCAATCTGGGTTAGTTCCATTCAAATCATACAAGTTAGAGTCCAAAACAAGGGTAAAAGTGTTTGGAAAGTAGATACGACGGAGACGTATCAACTCCCCCAAGCTTAAAACCTTGCTTGCCCTCAAGCAATTCAGTTGACAAACTGAAAGAGAAAAAGAAAAACTTTTACAAACTCTGTTTGCTCTTGTTGTTGTAACATGAAAAGCCAACATTCAAGTTTCAGCAAATATTATGAACTAACCATACTAACAATAACACATCGGTCTCACAATTACTCATATCAATAGCATAATGAGCTAGCGAGCCATAATAATAAAACTCAGATGACAACACTTTCTCAAAATAATCATAACATGATATAACAAAATGGTATCTCGCTAGCCCTTTCTGAGACCGCAAAAGATAAATGCAGAGCACCATTAAAGATCAAGGGCTGACTAAACATTGTAATTCATGGTAAAAGAGATCCAGTCAAGTCATACCCAATATAAATCATTAATAATGAATGCAAACGACAGTGTTCTCTCCAGCGGGTGCTTTTAATAAGAAGGGTGATGACTCAACATAAAAGTAAAAAGATAGGCCCTTCGCAGAGGGAAGCAGGGATTTGTAGAGGTGCCAGAGCTCGATTTTAAAATAGAGATTGAATAAAATTTTGAGCGGCATACTTTTGCTGTCAATGCAACAACTATGAGATGGCTTTATCTTCCATACTACATGCATTATAGGCAGTTCCCAAACAGAATGGTAAAGGTTTATACTCCCCCAACCACCAACAAGCATCAATCAATGGCTTGCTCGAAACAATGAGTGCCTCCTATGTACAACATCCCGTGGGGAGTTTTGTTTAATTATTTTGATTTTCTTTGATATTTTTGGATCATGGGACTGGGCATCCCGGTTACCGGCCCCTTCTCGTGAATGAGTAGAGGAGTCCACTCGTCTTGAGAATAACCCACCTAGCATGGAAGATATAGGCAGCCCTAGTTGAAACATGAGTTGCTCGAGCATACAAAACAGGATTTTATTTGAAGGTTTAGAGTTTGGCACATACAAATTTACTTGGAACGGCAGGTAAATACCGCATATAGGTAGGTATACTGGACTCATATGGAACAACTTTGGGGTTTAAGGAGTTTGGATTCACAAGCAGTATTCCTGCTTAGTACAGGTGAAGGCTAGCAAAAGACTGTGAAGCGACCAACTGAGAGAACGACAACAGTCGTAAACATGCACTAAAATTAATTCACACCGAGTACAAGCATGAGTAGGATATAATCTACCATGAACATAAATATCATGAAGGCTATGTTGATTTGATTCAACTACATGCGTGAACATGTGCCAAGTCTAGTCACTCAATTCATTTAAAGGAGGATACCATCCCATCATACCACATCATAATCATTCTAATAGCATGTTGGCACGCAAGGTAAACCATTATAACTCATAGCTAATCAAGCATGGCACAAGCAACTGTAATCTCTAAATGTCATTGCAAATATGTTTACTTCATAATAGCTGACTCAGGAACGATGAATCATCATATTTACAAAAAAAAGAGGTCGAGTTCATACCAGCTTTTCTCATCCCAATAAGTCCATCATATATCATCATTATTGCCTTTCACTTGCACGACCGAACGATGTGTATAATAATAAGAGTGCATGTGCATTGGACTAAGCTGGAATCTGCGAGCATTCAATAAACAGGAGAAGACAAGGCAGTATAGGCTCTTGGTTAAATCAACAATGATGCATATAAGAGCCACTAAGCAATTTCAATATGGTCTTCTCGACCCCCAAAAGAAAGAAAAGAAAAGAAAACTATTTACACGGGAAAGCTCCCAACAAGTAAAAGAAGAACGAGAAATCTTTTGGGGATTTCATTATAATTTCTACTACAAGCAAGGAAATTAAACTAACTATTTTTTTTGTTTTTCTTAAGGTTTAACAAACACACAAGAAGAAAACTAGAAAAAAGAAATTTTAAACTAACATAGATAATACAATGAAAGAGTATGAGCACCGACGACTAGTGTGTGAACATGAATGTAAAGTCGGTGAGAAATACGTACTCCCCCAAGCTTAGGCTTTTGGCCTAAGTTGGTCTATTACCAGGGATAGCCTGGCGGATACCCGTAGGTGAAGCTGGGGTCATAATGCGATGAAGAAGGCTCTGACTGCCACTGGCTAGCAGCCACCTCTGGATCCCAAGAATAAACAGACTGTCGTGGAGGCTCATCTTGTGGCTCCGGTTCTGGGGCTGGTGTAGGATTCTGATAGGCTTGAACGGCCGCCCACGGAACGATGTGAGGACCTGCAGACAAGTTAAACAAATAAGGAGCAGGCAAAGTAATAGTCTCAGGGTGATGTTTATCAAAGTATAATTTATATTTGAGCTCCCTGAGGGAGTCCTGGACTAGGGGCTGTCCAGATAACCGAACTATCACCGTCGGCCGGACTCCAAGACTATGAAGATACAAGATTGAAGACTTCGTCCCTTGTCCGTATGGGACTTACCTTGGCGTGGAAGGCAAGCTTGGCGATACGGATATGTAGATCTCCTACCATTGTAACCTACTCTGTGTAACCCTAGCCCTCTCTGGCGTCTATATAAACCGGAGGGTTTAGTCCGTAGGACGAACAACAATCATACCATAGGCTAGCTTCTAGGGTTTAGACTCCTTGATCTCGTGGTAGATCTACTCTTGTACTACCCATATCATCAATATTAATCAAGCAGGAGTAGGGTTTTACCTCCACCGTGAGGGCCCGAACCTGGGTAAAAACATCGTGTCCCTTGTCTCCTGTTACCATCCGCCTAGACGCACAGTTCGGGATCCCCTACCCGAGATCCGCCGGTTTTGACACCGACATTGGTGCTTTCAGTGAGAGTTCCTCTGTGCCGTCGCAATCAGGAAGGATGCCTCGTCCCATCTTTAAAGACGGCACCGTCGCCAAAGGAGCTCTGGCCATCGGCCAAACTATCCGGCTAGGCGGTTTCCTTCTGATCGCCTGTTCGGCCGCCACGCCGACGATGACCTCTCGGGTCATCAAAAGCGATCTCCACATCAACTCGGAATTTGCCGAGCAGCTAGATCCGATGGAGCTCTCCTCCGTAAATGAGCTCCTGGATCGCATCACCGCCCTGGGAGTCGCTACAGATTACGATCATATTGGGCCTAAAACCGATCTGAGAGAGATCAACTCTCCCCAGGCTACCCACCACGTTGCTGTGGTGGAGGAACAGCACGGCGACTCTTCTTCTACATTAAGGACAAGCTACGTCCGAATTCCCGACCCCTCCATGCCGGATTCCTGCGGAGGAACGGACGTTGATCAAACCCTAAGCCTAAAGTCAGGCAGCAGGCCAGATTCGTTGGACAACATCCAACAAGCCAAACTCCCAAGTTCGGAAACTTTCCAGCCCCTGAGTCTTAGATTGGACGGGGTTCCGAACTTAATTCCACCCGCCCACCCAAACACAAGCGATCTATCCCGAATCCGGCAAGAGCCCGCTGAAACAGTACATCATTACTGGGCCAGATTCCTCCTGGTTATGGACAGGATAAAGGACTGCCGTGAGGAAAGCGCAATCTCAATTTTCTGCAATAATTGCACGGACAAGGGAATCATGAACGCCATAAGTCGTCGCGAAATTACACGCTTCGCTGACCTGGCGTCCATAGTACAAAAGTACTGTGCGATGGAGAGCACCTGGAAAACCGAAACAAAATTTTGGGACAATCCGGCTCCGAACACAACCCTAGTCCGAAATAAAAGGGTGCATCATATTCAGGCACCTGGGTTAAAAACCAAAAAGCAAAAACCCCCTAAAGCGCACGGAACCGTACTGGAGGGATGGCTCAACAGACCTTGCAAAATTCATAGCATAGAGGGCGCCACTCCAACGCATAGCCTTCGAGCATGTTCGATGCTACGACAGGTGGCCAAAAGTGGCGAAGAGATTCTAGCCCCAGAGAACCAGCCCAGCAGTACCAGTACGGTATTAACAGTCTTCGAGACTTTCGGATCAAACAATATGCGAAAACGAACACTCCGCAGCCTTGCCTAAGTCTACCAAATAGCAACAATAAATCCATGGAGTGACAGGGCTATTACCTTTAATGCCAGTGACGAACCTAAATTCCGAACAGCCCAAGCACCAGCCGCATTGGTCCTCAGTCCAATATTGGATGGCTTTCGCCTTACTAAGGTACTCATGGATGGCGGCAGCAGATTAAACCTCATCTACGAGGAAACCCTTCGAAAAATGGAAGTAGACTAGAGCCGCATTGAGCGAAGCAACACAACCTTCAAAGGAATGATCCCTAGTCGGGAAGCATGCTGCACAGGAAAAATCACACTAGATGTGGTATTCGGCTCGCCGGACAACTACAGGTCCGAGGAGATCACGTTCCATGTGGCCCCGTTCAGCAGTGGATATCATGCTTTATTAGGACGACATGCATTCACAATTTTTCAACCTATACCCCATTACGGGTACATGAAGCTCAAAATGCCCGGGCCCAACAGAATCATCACCCTTGCTAGTGATCCGGACGCAGCACTCCTCGCTGAAAATAAGACAGCCGCACTAGCCCTCGAGGCGCTTTCTGAAGCCCTAGCGGCTGAGGAACTCACAGTGCTGCGCTCCATGGTGAACAGGGACGACGTGATACTTGACAAAAGATCCAAGTCCACCTCTTTTAAGCCAGCGGACGAAATAGTCAAATTCCAAGTCCATCCAACGGACCCTACAAAAACGGCCTCCATTGGGGCACAATTAAACCCTGATGTAGATGCTGCACTACGAGAATTCCTATGGGAAAATTGGGATATTTTTGCCTGGCACCCTTCAGACATGCCAGGAATCCCACGCCGGCTGGCAGAGCACAGCCTAAATATCCTAAAAGGATTCAAGCCAGTCAAACAGGCTCTTCGGCGATTTTCCGAACCCAAAAGACAGGCAATGTGAGAGGAGCTAGCCAAACTATTAGAAGCTGGATTCATCAGAGACATAAAACATCCGGACTGGCTAGCAAACCTGGTAATGGTACCAAAGAAGGACAAATCCTGGCGCTTGTGTGTCGATTTCAAGGACCTTAACAAGGCTTGCCCAAAGGATACTTTCCCCCTTCCCCACATCGATCAAATTATCGACACTACCGCGGGACACGATTCATTGTGCTTCCTCGACGCATACTCCGGCTACCATCAAATCAAGATGGCAGAGCTAGACCAAGCCGCAACGGCATTGATTACTCCATATGGACCATTTTGCTTCAACACAATGCCCTTCGGGCTCAAAAACGCCGGTGCAACATACCAGCGCATGATTCAGACATGTCTGGCAAACCAGATCGGCAAAACAGTGGAGGCATACGTAGATGATGTGGTCGTCAAATCCAAACACGTCGAAACTCTAGTAGACGACTTGAGGCTCACATTCGACAATCTCCGAGCATATGACATTAAGCTCAACCCGGAAAAATGCGCCTTCGGCATGCCAGCCGGAAAGCTCTTGGGCTTCGTTGTATCCGGTAGAGGAATTGAAGCAAACCCAGCCAAGATCTCAAGCAAATACAAAAATTGACTGGATGCATGGCGGCTCTAAGCCGCTTCATCTCCCGCTTAGGAGAAAAGGCATTACTCCTTTATCGCATCCTCCGGCGCACCGAACACTTCGAGTGGACGGATGCCGCCACGGCCGGACTCAAAGAAATAAAGGCCATATTGGGAAAAAATCCAGTCCTGGCCGCGCCCAACATGGGCGAACCAATGCTATTATATATCGCGGCAACACATCAAGTTGTAAGCGCGGTGCTCGTCGTCGAACGAGAAACGGACGGACATAAGTTCCCTCTTCAAAAACCAGTGTACTACGTATCCACTGTCCTAACTCCATGCAAATCCCGGTATCCACATTATCAAAAAGATAGCGTACGCAGTGTTCATGGCATCCCGGAAGCTCCGACACTACTTTCAAGAGTGTTCGATAAAAGTAGCCTCCGAAGTACCTCTCAATGACATTATAAACAACCGCGACGCGACCGTCAGGATTGCAAAATGGGCCATCGAGCTCCTACCATTCGGCATAACCTATAAACCACGGCGAGCTATCAAGTCGCAAGTTTTGGCCGACTTCATCGCCGAATGGACTGAAGCCGAACTCCCTAAAGAGTACGGCGCATATTCTAACTGGATCATGCACTTCGACGGCTCCAAAATGTTGGCCGGCCTGGGGGCTGGCGTCGTCCTGACGTCCCCAACCGGGGACATAGTCCAATACGTACTTCAGATAATGTACATGGACTCCAACAATGCATCCGAATACGAGGCCCTTCTACATGGCTCCGGATGGCGGTCTCCATGGGCATTAAACGCCTAGAGGTGCGAGGGGATTCGAACCTCGCGATATCCCAAATAAATGGAGACTTCGACGCCAAGGATCCAAAAATGGCAGCTTACCGTAACGCCGTTTTGAAAATGTCATCTCGGTTTGAAGGGCTCGAATTTCACCATATAGCCCGGGATAATAATCAAGCGGCGGACGTATTGGCACGCATCGGCGCAAAGCGCGATGCCGTCCCCCCCAACATCTTCCTGGAACGGCTTTTCAAGCCATCTGTACTATGGGAAGGGGAGTCCGGAAATAACAATCCGGACCCAACCGCATTGCCCGACACCGCACATTCTGACACAATCGGTGGTTCTGCCAATGAAACAACACCTTCAGCCCACGAAATAATGGCAATCATTGCCCCATGGACCGAACCATTCCTAGCTTACTTAACTAGGCAGGAACTTCCCGAGGACCAAAACGAGGCCCGCTACATAGTACGGCGATCCAAAGCGTATAAGGTCCATGAGGGAGAGCTTTATAAGAAAAGCACAACCGGAGTCCTTCAAAGGTGCATCTCCGAAGAGGAAGGGCGAAATCTTCTGGCTGAAATTCATGCCGGACTCGGTGGGCACCACGCCGCAGCCCGGGCCCTTGTAAGCAAGGCCTTCCGTACAGGATTTTATTGGCCAACGGCCCGGACAAACTCTTAGGATTTAGTCCAACGATGCGTCGGTTGCTAGCTCTTTGCCAATCAAAGCCACATGCCACCCACCGCCCTGAAAACTATACCCATCACCTGGCCGTTTGCGGTCTGGGGGCTTGACATGGTTGTACCCCTTAAAGGGGGAACCCACAAGCAAAAATACCTATTGGTCATGGTGGATAAATTCACCAAATGGATAGAAGCCAAGCCAGTTAATACGGCCGAATCCGGACCCGTGATAGAATTCATATCAGGGGTAGTACACCGTTACGGTGTCCCCCACAGCATCATCACTGATAACGGCACAAACTTCACGGCCGACGAGGTTAAACTCTGGTGCAAAAACATGGGCATCAAGCTCGACTACGCTTCAGTCTATCACCCTCAAACTAACGGTCAAGTCGAGCGAGCAAATGGTCTAATCATGAGCGGCATTAAACCCAGACTAGTGCGGTCCCTCAAGGAATCTAACACGCAGTGGGTAGAGGAGCTCGACTCCGTACCCTGGGGGCTGCGGACCACGCCGAATCGCACTACCAGATTCACACCATTTTTCAGGGTGTACGACGCAGAGGCAGTTTTGCCCTGCAACATAATTCATGACTCACCTCGCGTGCGTATGTATGAAGAAAGAGAAGCCGACCTAGATCGACAGGACAGTTTGGACGGCTCAGAGGAGGAGCGCGACGTTGCAAAAGCTCGTTCCGCATTCTATCAACAGCAGGCTCGAATATATCAAAGCAGAGAAGTACGGGCCAAAACATACAATGTTGGCGAACTAGTTCTACGCCTGCCGGACAAGAAAAAGGACAAACTCAAGCCCAAATGGGAAGGTCCCTTCATCATCGACCAAGTCCTGACCGGCGGAGCATACCGTCTGCGAAACACATCGGACAATCGACTCAAGCCGAACCCATGGAACGCAGCCCATCTCCGAAGATTCTACGCCTAGCGCTGGACTCTGAGTTTGTCTCCTTCCTGCGTCCACATTTTATACTTTAGCTGTCTTTTGTTTCTCTCTTTCTCCCTCCTTTTTTTCCCTAAAATCCTTTGGAGGCTGATCTGCGCATTGTTCGCACACACTTGACGTGCTGCTCGCACTCATTATACTTGGGGGTTTCTTTAACAAAAGCTTATTTATACGGGCTTCATGCCCAACACATGTGTCGCACTTCCGCATGTACCTTTTATTCACCATTATATGCATCGATATGACTTAAGTTTTGGCCAAGCTAGGTTGCCTGGCTCTGTGCTTACCCCTACGTAAAGGGAGCACCTCTGTGATTATTACTGCCGGGTCAGCCGGATGTGTACCTCAGACTAGGTGAAGCCGGAAGCTAGCATTCTTAAGGGAATATTCGGTCGGTGAACTAAAAGACGATTTCTTACCTATTTATTTATCTGCCCCCAAATTCTTTCCTGCTTTTTTCGCAGTCTGGACATGCACTTTAGGGCATGCCACCCAAGGAAAGGAACCCCTAACAGAACTATTCTCCCTGGAAGATGTTTCTTACTAACCATGTAATATAACATAACTAGTTGGGCACTTGTCTGCTAAAGCACTAATGACCCCTACGCCTGGTCTCCATGCATGCCCCAGTTTTTTTATAACCGCGGGGGTATTCGGACACACTCCGGACTGTCGGGTCCCGAGGTTGAAGCGAAAAGGTACGCAATGACAAACGATCTACAATCCGGCTAGAAGGCATTTTACATGTCATTTTAAATTGCATAGTCAAATTGACTGATTGTATTCCTCCTCAATACCATCTAACAGGCTGTCTAGTTTGCAGTCCCGCTGGGAATACTTTGCGGCCAATTCTACTTGTCCGTACATTAAGCTCACAGGGATCTCCTTCCCATCGGGCCCCACAGGTCTGACCTCGGCAATGTGGTTTGGATCGGCCTTCGTGTACCTCGTCTTCACCATGGCCCAGGCCTCCCTGGCGCCTTGGCGGCAGGCCGATATCTTCCACAGACGGAAGCGCCGCCGTGCTCCCTGAAGCTTCTCCACAAGCCTCCAAGACCCTCGGGTAGGGAGACGGATGGCCATAAGGCCTGGGCGATGCCGCTCATCACCTGCCGAACTCATTCGTGCAGTTGCCACAGCTCGGGAAGTTGGTCACCCGTTGAACCGGGCATTTCCTCTGCAGGACGGCCTGTGAGCATACCTACAGACATATTCTGGTTAATCGACTTCCTCGCCGAACTCTTGTTATGAAAAGTTCGTTCAAGCACTTACTATAAATGCCGCGACGAGGCCGCAGATTCTCCTTCACGGAGTAAGACAGCTGGACCCGAACATCTTTTAGTTCCTCACCCAGCTAAGTGTTGGCATCTTTGAGGTTATTTTTCTCTTGCCGCACCCTTGTCAGCACCTTCTCGCCGGCCTTTAGCTGGCATAGTAGCTGCTGCTTGTCCGGATCTAGTCCGGCACCATCTGCAGTATTATTGTCAGACCCATGCACACGCCGCACTTCACAAACTACTTCTCTTTCGAACGTATATATTACCGGAGGGGGTCTCTGTGGCTCCTCCCATGGCGGCTATTGCGGCCTCAAGTTGGGCCTTGCACTCTTGAAGCTCCTGGGACAGGTGGGTATTCTTCTCCGTAAGATCCTGCATAACAAATGATCCTTAAATCAGTTATTCTAACTATTTTAAGTCTCGGGGGCTACTGGCATATACAACTATCAAAATTCCTCACCCGTATGTCTTTCACATACTGCTCCCTGGCTCTGGCTAGACCATCTCGAGCGGCACGGAGGTGCACATCTCCCGAATCAAAGGCATTTAACACCTCCGGGGAAAAGCATGCGTCACGAAGAACTGTCCGGCGGTGCGTGTGATTCATGGCGCTCTCCACTTCAGATCTGGTGGCGGACAACCGGTCGGCGTCCTCCGTTGAAGGAGCACCCGATGCACGCCTTGCGTTCGCCTCCCCCTCCGGACCTGGCGGTTGAGCCTGGCTGGCGGAGGCTTGGTTGGCAATCTCCCCGGACACAGTCCGGCGAGCGCTCTTTCTCCTGAAAAAAAAACCTCGAGCGTTAATATGCCTTCCAGGAATCTTTCCTGGAAACGTAGTGGCACGCCATACCGTTGTGGCGACTTTTCGATTCGCGCCGCACTTCTTTTCCGCCTGATGGGCCGAGCTGCCCCTTGTTGACCAGCCGCCGCGGGCTCGGCTTCCCGCCTCGCAGGCACCTCCTGGGGAACACCGTTGGTACAGTGGTCAGATAAGCACGGATGAGTAATGGTGTCAGGACTCCGGTCACAGTTACCTGGGAAGTTGGAGATATTCCGGGGTAGTCAGCCGTAATGGCGACCAAAGCATTGTCGATGCTAAGTTGGTGGAACACCCCGTCGATCAGCTCCACCTCTATGTTCGGATCCTCTCCGGAGGCCGGATCGAGGGATCGTTCCGGATCCTCGGGTTATGGGGCTAGGCTGTGAATATCCTCTACGGCCCGGCGTAGTTCCTGCGTCAAAATCACAAAGTGAGGTACTTAACTTTGGGAATATGGATCGGCTAGACAAATGTCCGCTTACCCAGCTCCACGGGTTGTTCATGGAAAATCCATTCAATAGACTAGCACGAAGGAAGTCCTCATTCTCCCCTTTGTACAGGCCGGACAGGATCTTCACCAGATCGTCTACCTATCCCGGCCCCTTGCGGCCATGACGGGTGGCATCATCCTCCCCGTTGAAATCCCACATGGGGTGGCCCCTATACTGGAGTGGCTGCACCCCTCGCATAATGCATGTGGCCATGACCCTGATCATGGTCAATCCGGAATGGGCCAATAACCTTATTCGGCCCATCAGATACTAGACGTCCCTATCACTCTCCCGTTGAGGGCTCTGTGGGCGCCAACTCAGGCGTTTCTTTAGAGGAGCGTTGCTGAACTCTGGGAGGCCGATCCGAACTGGGTCCGGTAGCGGGGCGTCTTCCATATAAAATTGTTCCGAAGGCCAGTCTTCGGACGCCTTCTTCGGTGTTCCGGATAGATATCCGGTCCCGGCGATGCGCCATAGTTTGGCTCCGCCCACTTGATATATCGACCCCTCATGAGAACGGGGTACGAGGCAGAATAATCTCTTCCATAGCGCAAAATGGGCCTCGACGCCCAAGAACAGCTCGCAAAGGGCCACAAAGCCCGTGATGTGCAGGATGGAGGCAGGCGTAAGGTGGTGAAGCTGGAGCCCATAGAACTCCAGGAGCCCCGGAGAAACGGATGTATGGGAAATCCGAGTCCTCTTATTAGATAAGGGACGAAGCATAGCCGCTCTCCTTTGGAGGGTTTGGGGACGCTCTCTGCCTGCTTTCCGCCCTTGTAGGTGGCAAGTCCGGCTCGAACCGGAACCATAAAGGCTGGGGGAAGAAATACCTCGGCTTGGAGCGTCGGTAGCTCCCTATGCAGGACTGAGCATCTTCCCCAATCTCCTGGCTGAGGGCTGGGAGCGCGATAGGAGGAGCCGCGTCAGCTGTCCATGATGGAATGGATTTTTGGTCAGAAGCGCTCCGATGAATACTCGTGGGAGGAGGATGGTGTGATGCGCATCTGGATCCTCGCCTCTCTTTATAGGCGGTTCATTCGCGCAGCTAGGGGGTGGAATGTAAAAATGCCCTGGCTTTTCGCATTCGTACGACACGTGGAAGATGGCCATTATTGGACGTGGAAGCCAAGGAGCGCAGCATTTATAAGAAGCCGAACACCATTCGGCGAGTACATGGAATTTGGAGAAGAACCCGCCTTGCAATGCCGAAGACAATATGCGCACCGGACTCATCATCATTGAAACCTGGTTCGGGAGTCCTGGAATTTGGAGAAGAACCCGTCTACTGAGGGAGTCCTGGACTAGGGGGTGTCCGGATAGCCGAACTATCACCATCGGCCGGACTCCAAGACTATGAAGATACAAGATTGAAGACTTCGTCCCGTGTCCGGATGGGACTTTCCTTGGCGTGGAAGGCAAGCTTGGAGATATGGATATGTAGATCTCCTACCATTGTAACCGACTCTGTGTAACCCTAGCCCTCTCCGGTGTCTATATAAACCGGAGGGTTTAGTCCGTAGGACGAACAACAATTATACCATAGGCTAGCTTCTAGGGTTTAGCCTCCTTGATCTCGTGGTAGATCTACTCTTGTACTACCCATATCATCAATATTAATCAAGCAGGAGTAGGGTTTTACCTCCACCGTGAGGGCCCGAACCAGGGTAAAGACATCGTGTCCCTTGTCTCCTATTACCATCCGCCGGTTTTGACACTGACACTCCCCTTCACGACTCTTAACAAGAAAGTCATGCGCTAGCATACTCTCATAATCTAAATATGTACGGGGCAACGATGTTTCTTCTTTCTCCTCATGCCTAATAGGAATTTCAAAATATTCAGCTAGGCACGAAGCATAAATGCCTCCAAAGATAGGGCCCTTAGTACGGTTCAGACTTAACCGTCTAGCAACAATTCCACCCATACTAAAAGAGTTATTGCGGTATAAACCATGGAACAAAATAATAATATCAGGAACACTAAGGTTGCCATAGTTCCCGCCTCCAATTAAGCAACTACTAGCAAATAAGGCAAAGTAGCGTAAAACAGGAAAATGAATGCTAGTAATCCTTGCATCAAAAACCTTCCTGGTTTCTCCCATAGTGATAGTGTTAATAAAAGCTTCTACTTTGTTACGGTGTGGTTCATCCAAAGTGCCCTCAAAGGGTATTTTGCAAACCTCGCAAAATTCAGCTAATGGCATCTCCTTAACAACATCATATAAATGAAACTCTACTGATGGAGGTGATTTCTTAGGGAAAAAGTAGAAGTTTTGCACAAAAGTATTTGTGAGTAAGAGATACTGATGACGTTGGTCGCGGAGGAAGTCGGTGAGGCCAGAATTCTCAATCAGTAAATAGAAATCCTCATAAATCCCGGCTCTCCTCAAGAAGTCATCGGAAGGCCATTCACACGGCCGGACCTCCACGGTGCGAGGCAAATTAAATTTGGGCTTTTGTTCTTCTTCCTTTTGTTTTTCCTTCGAGCTTCGGCTCGACGAGCCCCTTAAAAGTCTCTTCATTATTTTCTGAAATAACCTGAAATTTTTAGTAACTTCAAATAAAAGTGAACCAACTTCTATAAAATTGATAGCAACAACTCCTACAAGTGCCTAGAGCCTATATCAGGCATTAGAACTACTTGGAACCATATAAATTTGACATGCAAGCTCAAGAACATGGTCACCTATGCAGCATAAATTTGCAATGAATAAAGCACTAGAACTGTGGGGACCCCGACTCATAAGTCGTGATCACCGAATGCACGTGTACAGTGATCCCAGAGATCAATGCTCACTGAACACACAGAAGCTGAATAACAAGAGTCTTACATCCATACATACCGTATTACACAAGTAGGACCATTATGGTCATGTCTTGAGTATATCATCGCAGCGGAAATCTTCGTCGAAAACTTGGACCCATGCCATCTGCCTTAACCCTACAGGCATTCTGACTGGGAAAGCGTCCTAGCTCACACGATCGTCACCGAAGTGTTCTTCATCACATCCTGTTCTTTCATGCCTGGCCAATAAAATAACCAGTGGCAAGCCAATGAGTACTTTGAATGTACTCGCAAGCAATCCAAGAGTGATAACAAAATAATTATGCAAAGCTCTACTGCTTAATTGGCATTGTTGCGAAAAGCTAGTTTTTCTCATGCAAGTATGATCAACATTTATCAAGGACAGGAATGCGTCTGCAACAAGCATCGGGAGGTTACAGACATCAACATCGAGAAGGAGTTATGAACAACTCATGCTCAAGCTCATCGTGACTTCCTCACGAGTCACATCATCAATATCACCAAGCGGTGTTGTTTGTCAGAAACATATGGACATAGTCTAAGCAGCACCGCCCAACTGTCCTTGACCGTGGACACGGCTATTTGAATAGTTTTACACTCTGCAGAGGTTGCACACTGTACCCACAAGATCCGGGGAACTTCCGTGTCAGCCACGACCCGCGGTACCTCAAGTACCCGGGGTAAGCACCCGATCACTACCTTTCCCTAGACGACACTAACATGGAGTCCACTCGATTGGCAGTAACCCCCATGCCCAACATTTCACATAACACTTTCATGGAGCCTTGCTCCCATAATTATCACATACCACTGGCACGGGGTACCAACGGTGTGTCCGGTGCCCTGTGAAAACAGTCATGGCCGCCCTACCTGGCACAACCCCGTCCCGAGAGAGCGCACCAACGACTCTCTCGTCACTAGTAATGCGGGCTCCAAGCTAGTATCGGTCTAGGTAATCAATAATGCCCTTTCCCATATAAGGGTAGAGTGGTTGCGCATGTAAGGTTGGGACAGTCATCAAATCTTAAATCTAATCCGTCTCTGTAAACAACACTTTCATCAAGCCTCGGTACACTACCTCTCCACCAAGTAGTGACCTAGTTCATCATCATCTCCCAGGGGCATTAGTGGCACCCACTGGGCTATTTGCAAGTATGTCAAACCACACTTGGTTTCTTTCCATGCATAACCCTGACCCACTTTGCGTAGCAACTACTTTAGCATCCTATCTACTCCCACCGGCATAACCCTCATAAGAAGGTAGGGTCATGCACAATTCAAGTATCAATGAGGAAGTAACAGAGGCAGCCAACCAACATGGTCTACCATCTCATCATGATTCCGATGCAACAATAATAAAGAGTTATATGTCATGCATAAAAGGGGTTTCATGGGCATGGTCAAAGGGCTGCTTGCCTGTTGTAACAAAGTCTTTGAGGTCTTCAATTGTCTCTGGCCCAACTCCGAGCATTCCGTCTACTTCGTCAACTATCGTTGAAAGCAACCATAATAAGCAACACAACAAGGCAGGAAATAAAAGTGCTCTAAAAATATGAGTTGGACTTTTCTGGGATACCTCTGGTCATATGAGGGATGACCAAAGTGGTTTCATTAGGATTTGATCAATGGACATCTCTGAACATTTCAATATGATGGAATCAAGGGATTACTGGGTTTGCAAGAAGTGTACAGAAATATATTTTTGAAAAATGAGCAAAGGCACCCATTTAACAAAGGATGATTTTAGAAGGATCTAGGAATTGGTTTCACTTGATTTGGAGTTCAAATGAATTTCCTATGAATTTGCAAAGTTGATAAATATGAAGAAATGGCTCAATAATTTATGTGGTACAGAAAGTATCAAGAAAAATGTTCATAAACTAAGTTATGAACTTAGAAGCATCTAGGAATTTGAATCATGGCATTTGGATAAATTTTGAGCTCTCTGTGATTAATGGAAAAATGGGGTTTTAATAAATATTTGTGAAGAAAAGGTCTCTGGAAAAATGTGCATGTTGCATCAACAGATAGATCATGATTTATAGAGTCACTAGAAATTTGAATCATCAAATTTGGAGTCCATTTGAATTATTTATGGATTTTAGAAACTCACTGGAAAAATAATAAAAAGAAATATGGGGCATTACCCTTATCCTGCACACCAGGCGAAGGATAGCAGTGGGCCGGCCCAGCGGCTCAGCTGCGCGGTGTCAGGGGCGACGTCGAAGGCGCATTCCCAGGAAGACGCCTTCCCCGAGCGAAGGCGGTAGCGGGCAGAGCCCGTTTCCACTTAAACGGGCGGGGCCCGGCCGCTGGATCGCCGACGCGCGGGGCCCATCTGTCGGGTTCATCCCCAACCTCCCGCTCGAACAGAGCAGAGGCAAGGGGCGGCGTCAGCGGCGATTTGCCGGCGCCACAGGGCGTCTCCGGCGACGCTCTGCACACCGGCATGCCCAGGGACCCGGCCGCGTCCAACCGTGGGTGGCACGATCGCCCAGGGGCACCGGGTCGAGCAGGGTGTCGGCCGCGGCGGGCGAGGCCGATGGTGATGGCGGCTTTGGTGCTACGGGGTACCGGAGCAGAGGAAGAAGAGGGGGAGGTTCCTCCGTGTCTTGGGGGCTTCCTGATGAAGAAAGCAGGGGAGGAGGAGGCCTCATTCGCGGGAATTTGAGAGGAGGCCGGCGGCTCGGCTTCGGCCATGGAGGAGCAAGGAGGGCTCGGGGGGATGAATGGGTATGCATGTGGAGCGTACGGGAGAGAAAGAGAGCCAAAGGAGTCGAGAGGGGGCTCGAGGTGGCTTTAAATAGAAGGGGGCGAGGTGCACCATGGCTCGTGCGCCGACGAGCTCCTAGCCATTGCTGGAGGCCACGGGGGCGCGCGTGGGTGTGTCTGGGGTGTTCGTGGGGTTGGTCTAGGGCGAGAGGAGGGGAGAGAAGAAGTGGGGAAGGGCCAGGGTGCCGCGCGTGTGAGGCTCTCCATTGGCGCGCTCAGGCGGCCTCTGTTCGCTAGCGCGGAGGAGCGGGGAGGGGGAGAGAGAAGGGGGCCGACTGCATAGCATGTTGCGGACGTCGAGGCGCATCGGCAGGCGCGCGGGGAAGGCCCGATGTGGCCGGAGGCGGTTGGAAGGGGGCGGCTACAGTGCGGGAGCGCACTGTAGCGCGCTCCAGAGCGCCCAAATGGCCGGCATGGCATTTTCTATGCCTTGTGGGCGCGGCCAACCGTGTCCAGTAGCTCAAGGGTGGAGTAAAGAAGGAGGGGGAGGCATTGGATGCTCTAGATGGCCTCTGGGGTGAGGAGAGAGGTGAGGAAAAGGGAGAAAGTGGCTGTCCAGAGAGGGAGAGAGAGATTTTACCCCTCCAATAAGTGAGCTATGGGTTTGCCATTGTTACTGGAGGTGAAAGGGGGCTAGGAGGAGCTGTGGTAAAAAGTTGAGGTCATGGAGAAGAGTGGAAGTGGTCAAAATGATGATTTTGGCAAAATGGCAGAAGGTGTTTGTTGGTGGTTTGGGCAAGAAAATGGATTCCAAATGATGTGAAGATTCACAGGATCAAGTGTCATATAGAAATGGGGTTGATCACCAAGTTGGAGCTCATTTGGAGGAAATTGACAATGCAACTTTGGTAAACCCTAGAAATTAGCAGAAATGGCTTTACCAAGATTTAGTCATGCAAATCAATTCTCCTTGATGCACCACTTGGTGTAGTGGCCTCATTTGGTCATGTGATCATTCTCACAAAAGTTGGAATCAAGGAGAGAAAGTTGGTAATGTAGAGTTGTTCAAATTTGAATCTTGTAAGAGAGGGTTTTGGGGTACTTTGGTCAAGGTAAAATTCTCTCCAACTTGTGTCATTTGGTCTAGATGCATTATTACACCATTCGAAAATGTGCACCAAGTTTGAGAGCATTTGGACATGTTTGATAGTGCAAAGCTGTTCAAACTTGAAAAAGGACAAAAGTGGTTTTGAGGGGATTTGATGATGTTATCTTGTTCTCCAAGACATGAGACTTGGCAAGATCACCACATATGTCATATGTGACATGATAGAATTTTCTTGGTATTTTTGGAGAATATTTCCTTTGTAAATATTCCAAAAGCTTGAAATATCCAGAAAGGGTTTTTGAGGTATTTTACCAATATTTTGAACATGACCATGTGTTGAAACTCTTATATATGGACAATATATGTCCTATGAATTTTCCTAAATTTTGTCAAATATTTTTGACGCAATAAAATAATTTTTCCCTATTAAAGACCATTTCTGGCCTTAAGAAAAAGCTTTTAAATAAAATAGGAAAATAACTTTTAAAATTATATTTTTGTTGTTTCTGGGTATCCTATATCTAATAGGAGTCAAATATATTTTTGGAAGGATTTTTACTGCCCTTAACTAAGTACTTGCAGTGCAATCCTCAATTCAGGGGTTTTTGGAAAACTAATTTTTGAAAATACTTTTTGGCCAAATTATTTTTGTAAGAAAATACTATATTGCTCTGTACACATGGCATGATCATTGGGAAATGGTTTTGGATCAAGGAGATGAAGTATAGGTGTTGGAGGATTTATTTTATTTTTAGAGCACTTGCAAACAACAGACAAAAATCAAATCAAGCGAGGACCAAAACACACAAAAGTTTTTGTCAAACCACATTTTATCATGATTTATCAGCTTAGGTGTTGTGCCATGAAAATCAGGGTGTGACAAGAACAAAAACTAATTGGACCAATGGAGGAGTCACATACCAAGGAACAATCTCCCCAAGCAGTTTTGCGAGAGGTGCTTTGAGCAAGGAGATCGAAAATCACAGCAACAGGGGCTGGAACTCGTGCTTGAGTTGGTTTTTCGGGTTTGTGTGAGGCAGAGGAAGAAGATGGGTGCAGGGATAAGTGGAGGAGGGCCACCGTGGGCCCACGCGGCAGGGGGGCACGCCCTCCACCCTCGTGGCCAGGTGGCAGCTCCCCCCGCAGTAATTTTTGCACAGTAAATCCTCAAATATTCCCGAAAAAATCATATTAAATTGGCATGGCATTCTACGGACTTTTATTTTCGGGGTATTTTTATATTGCACGTATAAGTCAGGAGACAGACAGAAAAATACTATTTTACTTTATTTCTACTAAATAACAGAAAATATAAAGAGGGTACAGAAGGTTGTGATTCTAGTTTCATCCATCTCGTGATCATCAAAATGAACCCACTAACAAGGTTGATCAAGTCTTGTTAACAAACTCATTCTGAATAACACGGAACCGGAGAAATTTCGAATAACACTAAGTTACCTCAACGGGGATATGAAAATCCCCAACAATAAGAATTTCATACTTTTTTTGACAGTAGGGAGAGGAAATTCAAAGCCTCCAAATATAATCGATGGAATTTTTCCAATAGAGTTGATACTATAAACTTGAGGTTGTTTCCTCGGAAACTGTACCGTGTGTTCATTACCATTAACATGAAAAGTGACATTGCCTTTGTTGCAATCAATAACAGCCCCTGCAGTATTAAGGAAAGGTCTTCCAAGAATAATAGACATACTATCATCCTCGGGAATATCAAGAATAACAAAGTCCGTTAAAATAGTAACGTTTGCAACTACAACAGGCACGCCCTCACAAATACCGACAGGTATAGAAGTTGATTTATCAGCCATTTGCAAAGATATTTCAGTAGGTGTCAACTTATTAAAGTCAAGTCTACGATATAAAGAGAGAGGCATAACACTAACACCGGCTCCAAGATCACATAAAGCAGTTTTAACATAATTTCTCTTAATGGAGCATGGTATAGTAGGTACTCCTGGATCTCCAAGTTTCTTTGGTATTCCACCCTTAAAAGTATAATTAGCAAGCATGGTGGAAATTTCAGCTTCCGGTATCTTTCTTTTATTAGTAATGATATCCTTCATATACTTAGCATAAGGATTTGTTTTGAGCACATCAGTTAATCGCATACGCAAAAAGATGGGTCTAATCATTTCAGCAAAGCGCTCAAAATCCTCATCATCCTTTTTCTTGGATGGTTTCGGAGGAAAAGGCATGGGTTTCTAAACCCATGGTTCCCTTTCTTTACCATGTTTCCTAGCAACAAAGTCTCTTTTATCATAACGTTGATTCCTTGATTGTGGGTTATCAAGATCAACAGCAGGTTCAACTTCTACATCATTATCATTACTAGGTTGAGCATCATCGTGAACATCATCATTAATTTTTTCACTAGGTTCATGTTCATTACCAGATTGTGTTTCAGCATCAGACATAGATATATCATTTGGATTCTCAGGTGGTTCAGCAATAGGTTCACTAGAAGTTTGCAAAGTCCTATCATTTTTCTTTTTCTTCCTTTTATAAGAACTAGGTACATCAATATTATTTCTTTGAGAATCTTGCTCGATTCTCTTAGGGTGGCCTTCAGGATACAAAGGTTCCTGAGTCATTCTACCAGTTCTAGTAGCCACTCTAACAGCATAATCATTTTTCTTACTATTCATTTCATCAAGCACTTCTTTTTGAGGTTTAAGTACTTGTTCTACTTGAGTGGTAACCATGGAAGCATGTTTGCTAACAAGTTTAAGTTCACCTCTAATATTAGCCATAAAATCACCCAAGCGTTTAATCATAAAGGTATTCTGTTTTAATTGTCTACCAAAATAAGCATTAAAGTCATCTTGCTTAAACATAAAGTCATCAAACTCATCCAAGCACTGACTAGCAATTTTAGTAGGAGGGACTTCAGCTTTATCATATCTATAGAAGAATTTACCTTTACTACCTGTGTCGGGATATCAGGATCAGGAGGTTCTTCAGTGAATAAGGAATTGAGATCATATACTTCTTCAACAGGCGGTAAATTAAGACCATGTATTTCTTCAATAGGAGGTAAATTCTTAACATCTTCAGCTTTAATACCTTTTTTCTTTCATAGATTTCTTTGCCTCTTGCATATCTTCGGGACTGAGAAATAGAACACCTCTCTTCTTTGGAGTTGGTTTAGGAATAGACTCAGTAGTTGGCTTTGGAGCTGTCTTAGGAGTTGGCTCAGGAGGTGCCCAATTATTTTCATTTGTCAACATATTATTCAATAGAATTTGAGCTTCATCCGGTGTTCTTTCCCTGAAAAGAGAACTAGCACAACTATCCAGGTAATCTCTGGAAGCATCAGTTAGTCCATTATAAAAGATATCAAGTATTTCAGGTTTCTTAAGAGGATGATTAGGCAAAGCATTAAGTAACTTGAGAAGCCTCCCCCAAGCTTGTGGGAGACTCTCTTCTTTAATTTGCACGAAGTTGTATATTTCCCTCAAAGCAGCTTGTTTCTTATGAGCAGTGAAATATTTACCAGAGAAGTAATAAATCATATCCTGGGGATTACGCACACAACCAGGATCAAGAGAATTAAACCATATCTTAGCATCACCCTTTAATGAGAACGAAAATATTTTGAGTATATAAAGGTAGCGCGATCTCTCATCATTAGTAAACAGGGCAGCTATATCATTTAACTTAGTAAGATGTTCCACAATAGTTTCAGATTCATAGCCATAGAAAGGATCAGATTCAACCAAAGTAATTATATCTGGATCAACAGAAAATTCATAATAATCCTTATCGGGAACACCAATAGGTGAAGTAGCAAAAGCAGGGTCGGGTTTCATTCTATCTCTAAGACATTCTTTACTCCATTTAACTAGCAGCCTCTTATGTTTGTATCTATCCTGGCAAGCAAAAATAGCTGCAGAAGATTCTGCATAAAAAAGATAACCCTCGGGAATAGCAGGCATATTCTCATCATCACTCTCATCATCGTATTCAGATTCAATAATTCCTCTTTCTCTAGACCTAGAAATCTGTTCATCAAGAAATTCACCAAGGGGCACAGTAGTATCAAGCATAGAAGTAGTTTCATCATAAGTATCATGCATAGCAGAAGTGGCATCATCAATAACATGCAATATATCAGAACGAATAGCAGAAGCAGGTTTAGGTGTCGCTAGCTTACTCATAACAGAAGGTGAATCAAGTGCAGAGCTAGATGGCAGTTCCTTACCTCCCCTCGTAGTTGAGGGAAAAATTGTTGTCTTAGCATCTTTCAAGTTCTTCATAGTGTCCAGCAGATATAAATCCCAAGTGACGAAAAGAATAGAGCTATGCTCCCCGGCAACGGCGCCAGAAAAAGGTCTTGATAACCCACAAGTATAGGGGTTCGCAACAGTTTTCGAGGGTAGAGTATTCAACCAAAATTTATTGATTCGACACAAGGGGAGCCAAAGAATATTCTCAAGTATTAGCAGCTGAGTTGTCAATTCAACCACACCTGGAAACTTAGTATCTGCAACAAAGTGTTTGGTAGCAAAGTAATATGATAGTGGTGGTAACAGTAACAAAAGTAAAGACAGCAAAAGTAATGTTTTTGGTATTTTGTAGTGATTGTAACAGTAGCAACGGAAAGGTAAATAAGCGAGAACCAGTATATGGAAAACTCGTAAGCACCGGATTAGTGATGGATAATTATGCCGGATGCGGTTGGTCATGTAACAGTCATAACATAGGGTGACACAGAACTAGCTCCAATTCATCAATGTAATGTAGGCATGTATTCCGTAAATAGTCATACGTGCTTATGGAAAAGAACTTGCATGACATCTTTTGTCCTACCCTCCCATGGCAGCGGGGTCCTATTGGAAACTGAGGGATATTAAGGCCTCCTTTTAATAGAGAACCGAAACAAAGCATTAGCACATAGTGAATACATGAACTCCTCAAACTATGGTCATCACCGGGAGTGGTCCCGATTATTCTCACTTCGGGGTTGCCGGGTCATAACACATAGTAGGTGACAATAGACTTGCAATATAGGATCAAGAACTCACATATATTCATGAAAACATAATAGGTTCAGATATGAAATCATGGCATCGGGCCCTAGTGACAAGCATTAAGCATAGCAAAGTCATAGCAACATCAATCTCAGAACATAGTGGATACAAGGGATCAAATCCTAACAAAACTAACTCGATTACTTGATAAATCTCATCCAACCCATCACCGTCCAGCAAGCCTACGATGGAATTACTCACGCAGGGCGGTGAGCATCATGAAATTGGTCATGGAGGATGGTTGATGATGACGACAGCGACGAATCCCCCTCTCGGGAGCCCCGAACGGACTCCAGATCAGCCCTCCCGAGAGAGATTAGGGCTTGGCGGCGGCTCCGTATCGTAAAACGCGATGATTTCTTCTCTCTGATTTTTTTCTCCCCGAAAGCCAAATATGGAGTTGGAGTTGGCGTCGGGGGGCTCCCAGGGGGCCCACGAGGTAGGGGGCGCGCCCCCCACCCTCGTGGACAGGGTGTGGGCCTCCTGGTCTTTATCTTTGGCGAGGATTTTTTATTATTTATTCTAAGATATTCCGTGGAGTTTCAGGTCATTCCGAGAATTTTGTTTTCTGCACATAAAACAACATCATGGCAATTCTGCTGAAAACAGCGTCAGTCCGAGTTAGTTCCATTCAAATCATACAAGTTAGAGTCCAAAACAAGGGCAAAAGTGTTTGGAAAAGTAGGTACGACGGAGACGTATCAGTGTCCTTCAGAAATGACAAAATGGGCTTGATGGCATATAAGGATCGCAAATCCTTGATCGCTTGGCGGAGGAGATCAGCGGCAGGGCCGTCGAAGAGATGGACGATGGTTGAACCAGAGCGGTTGGAGATGGACCATGTAACCTGTGACATGGCCCGTGTGAAGCTGTCACTGTCGACGAGCTTGATGTTTTAGCCAGCTTTCCTGAGATACAATAATACGCAAGCCCGTTGACATGAAACCTTCAACATGGCAACGTAGTCAACATCTTCACCCGCTTCCGTGGTGACATGTTGCTCCGGGATCAACAGGTCGGGACGAATGGCGGCCACCTCGCCAACATCCGCCGGAGAGGCCATGATAAACCTCTTCTTGGCAGAACGCTCGTCGGGCTCCCTGAGATACGTGGTCAAGCTTAGGCTACGACATTCTGGATCAGGGGATCTGGATCTGGCAGGGAGAGACACTACAGGCCTCATCTAAAAACTCAGGGGAGTAGGGCAACGGTATGGGAATCGTTGGGTAACCTGAACTTTATTATCTAAGCTAGGAGGAACGGACAGACTGGCATGGGTTGGCAGCGGCGGCAGCGGCGACTGCCAGCTAGGGTTTGAGGGGGGAGGGGCGGATGGGGGGACTATGGAGGGAGGGGGGCTTTGGAGGGAGGGGGGTGGTGGTGTTTTAGGATGCGCTGCTGTCGGTGTCAAAACCGGCGGATCTCGGCTAGGGGGTCCCGAATTGTGCGTCCAAGGCTAATGGTAACAGGAGGCGGGGGACACAATGTTTAACTGTGTTCAGGCCCTCTCTATGGAGGTAATACCCTACTTCCTGCATGATTGACCTTGATGAATATGAGTATTACAAGAGTTGATCTACCACGAGATCGTAATGACTAAACCCTAGAAGTCTAGCCTATGAGGTTATGATGGTTCTGGATAAACCCTAGAAGCCTAAACCCTCCAGTTTATATAGACACCGGAGGGGGCTAGGGTTGTACAAAGTCGGCTACAGAAAAAGGAATCTACATATCTGAATCGCCAAGCTTGCCTTCCACGCCAAGGAGAGTCCCATCCGGACATGGGAAGAAGTCTTCTATCTTGTATGTTCATAGCCCAACATTTCGGCCAAAGTATATAGTCCGGCTGTCTGAGGACCCCTTAATCCAGGACTCCTTCAGTAGCCCCTGAACCAGGCTTCAATGGCGATGAGTCCGGCGCGTAGATTGTCTTCGGCATTGCAAGGCGGGTTCCTTCTCCGAATACTCCAACATAGCCTTCCGAACATAGAAAACGTGTCCGGCTCTGCAAAACAAGTACCACACACAACCATAGAGAGTATAATATTTCACGAGTCCAATCCGGTGACAACTTTTTGTAGCATGACATCACGCCACTGCCCGGTCATTATTCGAACTATTTTTTAGCCTGCCGCTCCGTGTTTCGATGTGCGGTTTTATTGGCATGTCTTGTCAAAGCAGAGATCGTGTCCCCTTATCACGGGATTCTCGTCAATACGGGCATGGGTAACCCAACCGTGTCATCAGCCTGGCCTTTGGGGAATAGGCGAATTTTAAGGCGAGCAGGGAGGCGCATGACTTTTACTGCCTTCTTAAAGGGGTAAGGATTCATCCTTGTTTACCCACGCCTTCTCCTTCCTCTGACCATCCATTCTCGAGCTCCAGCGCCCAAGCTCTCGCCTTCTCTGCCCAAAAAAGCACTCCAATCATGTCTGGATCTGGAGCAGGAGGCAAGTGGATGGCCTCCTCCGTTAAGGAGAAGGACATCAAGAAGCTCCGGGAGGCCGGGTACTTAGCCAAGGGAATCACTCACTGGCTTCCGGCCAAAGGTCAGATTGTCCCTACTCCAGAGCCCCAAGAGAGGGTGGTGTTTATCACTCACTTCATCCGCGGGCTGGGATTCCCACTCCACCCGTTCATTTGCGGACTGATGTACTACTACGGGCTGGACTTCCATGATTTTTCCCCAACTCTTTCCTCAACATCTCGGCATTTATTGTCATGTGTGAGGCTTTCCTCCGCATCGCACCTCACTTCGGCCTATGGCTGAAGACCTTCAATGTGAAGCTGAAGGTGGTGAGTGGCTAGCAAGCAGAGTGCGGAGGCGCCAAGGTGGGCAACATGCCCAATGTCACCTGGCCTGAAGGCTCCTTTGTGGAGACTGTAAAAGGGTGGCAGTCGGGGTGGTTCTACATCGTCGGGCCGCGTGGCACCAATTAGGCGGCAGCCCCCGCATTCCGATCCAGAGTCCCGATGCGGCTCGACTCCTGGCAAGAGAAAGGCCTGGCCTGGGGATCTTCGGATGAGCTGACAGGGCTCCAGACGTGCATCTAGAACATGATAAACAAGAGAATCAAGCTCATCAATGTGATCCAGGTTATGCTCGTTCGCCGGATCCTTCCATGCCAACGCCGGACTTGCTATTTGTGGGAGTTTGATTCGGCCAAGCACCAGACGCTATTAGAGCTCTTCGGCACGAGGCACGAAGACATCTGGAAGGTGCTCTTCAAGGACAGCAAGACACTACCGCCCACGATCGAGGATCATGGGCTTAGCTTAACTTGCCAGGCTAATCCGGTAAGTTATTTCATGTTTTCAAGGTATACCCTTTACTAGCATATTTGAGGAAGGAATCTAAGCCTCCCTATCAATTTTTTCAGGCCTGGATAGAGATAGTGGAGCGGATTAATTGTCCGTCTCTACTACCCGAAGGCCCAGAAACCCCGCTTCTGACGAAGATGTTGTTTTCGGCGCCTTATGAGGTGCCAGAGAAGAAGGCCAAGAAGAAGGCCAAGGGGACCAGAGATGGTCTCCGTCGCAAGGGCGCTACAGACGCAATGTCCGAAGACGCCGAGGATCACTCCTTCGTTCCTGAATATGATGAGGAAGAGGAGGAGGAAGAAGAAGATATCCATTCCCCCATGCAGGGAAAAAAAATAAGAGGACGACCTCCACGCATCTGGAGGCCGAGGCATCCAAGAAGGGGAAAGCTTCCCTTTCGGACAACTCCACAGCGGCCACCAATGGCAGCTGGGAGTGGGAGCCCAGGGACAAGCCCCTGGCCAAATCAAAAGTGTCCAGACACGGTAATATATTCGGCCCTTTTACCTTACTGTTTTTAATGTGCTGGATTGTGCACTTGCAGTCCGGCTCGGTCCAACATCGGGCTATCCTCCTCTTTGAAGGGGTTGCTGGATCCAGCGGTGATGGACAGCCGGGCCCTTCCATCGGCCACCTCCCCCCAGAACCCGGATGGCGCCGAAGCGTCGCCCCGAAGGATCCCCGGCCCGGGGGAGAATCTAGAGCCCGTCAGGTAGGCGCTGGAGGGTGAAGCCTCGGCAGCCGGGCACATGGGGACCCAGCCCCCATGGACACTGACGGTGGGGGCCATATTCAAATTGGCCCTCAACCGAATATAGTCTCGGAGACACATGTGGCTCCGGAACCAGGCCAGCCGCCCCTTTCGAAAGGAGGCGATGCGCCTATTCCACCGGTGGCCTCTGTCCATCCAGAGGAACCAGATAGTTTGCTGGAAGCGCTGCAAGGCGCTTCCATTGTGGAAGAACACCGTGCCCTTATGGGTACGGTGATTGAGAGGATCCATTCTGCAAAGAGGGGACTGACCGAAGCCTACACTAGCCTTCTAACAGGCTTTGAGGTAAGTAATACAATTATATAAAAATAATGTCACAGTATAGACATTAGCCCCTGATGCTCTGTCCGGTGTTCGGAAAAAAAGCCGAATAGAGGATCAAATAATTTTCGCTGGAGTTTAATCCAAAATGTCTATGTGAACAAGCAGGCATCATTGCTAGCTGCGTCCGCTGCTACTGCGGAAGTCTCCGGACTGAAGCAGAATCTGGAGCAGGCCGAGGAAGAGCTCGGCCTCGTGAAGAAGTAGTTGGAGGACAGTCAAGGTATGAAGTAGCTTGTGTATATATTTAGGAAGGATGAATGATTCAATGCTGACTAAAGTGTCATGAACAGTATTAGGGGCAATGACCGAAGTGGCGGCCATCAAGAAGGCGTTGGCCGAAGTCGAGGACAGGGTAACTAAGGAAAAGGCTGCACGTGAAAAGCATGAGGCTCGGGTCAGTGAGGTCTAGCAAGAGCTCCAGGACGCCATCAAGAAGTACGAGTCCTTGGAGTGTGATTTTAAGGATAGAGAGTCCAAACCTTCCAAGGCCCGCCAGAGTGCACAAGATGCCCGAGCCGAAGCCCAGGGCACCCTCCAGGAAATCCAGGTGGCCAAGAAAATTGCGGCGGGTAAGGCTTTTATAATGCAAAGCAAATATGTGAAGGAAAGGTTCCTCTTACTGACGAGCTCTACGGAGAAGCGGTTCTGGTCTCAATACCTTGGACCAGAACATCCAGTGCCCTTTAGCGATCAGCTAAAACAGCTGGTCGAGCTGCATAAGGCGGCTGAACTAGCCATGAAGGACTTAATAATCCGGCTATGGCCTGCCGAAGCCCTTCCCAGCAGCTACTTTGGACTCGTGAAGCGGCTTGTCAGTGCTTGCCCTCGGCTTGATGTCATCAAGTGATTTTTCTGTATTGAAGGCGCGTGAATGGCCTTTTCCCGTGCCAAGATGCACTGGGTGAAGATGGACGCCACGAAGCTGATGACCGAGGGGTCGCCTAAGGGCAAGGAGCTCCGCCGACCCCAACTGTATTTTGACAGTGTCCTGGAGGGATCCCGCCTTGTAGCGGAGCAATGTGCTAAGGATATCATATTCCCATGAATACACTCATGTTATCCTGTCCTGTACTATGAAAATAGATCAGTTATGTAATATAATGTTTGTTATTTAAATTTTACCTCCTGTGTGGCTGTTTTATTAAATCTGAGAGTTGGTCAGTCCTCGACTTCTGCCCCCATGTAGATAGTACGGGGGTGTTCGGGCTAAATCTAAACACTCTTTACTCTAGAGTTTGGTCCCTAAAGTAGGTGTTTAGTGCAACGAACAAGGCAATCTGACTATACGGCTTTATCACCCTCGCTTAGCCATAGGAGTTTGACAACAAAAATTTAGGCGTAACCCCTAGTGTTCGGAAGTCCGGACCTGGGGAGCTATACATGCCGGATCGGATAAAAACCGATTCCTCGCCATGACGGATACTGGTCAGATGGTCCCTGTGATCGAAGGTGATCGGACAGAACGACCATGGGTTGAACTTTGGGGCGACTGGCTCAATCGCGTAGACATCCCTGAGTGCACGCTTGCGCTCCCTCTTGGGGATATGGGTGGCGTATATCATGTTCACTGTTTTGACTTGGGGGGGGGGATTTCTTCAGTCCCCCTGTGTTCGGTGGTCGGGGTTCCTTGTCATCGTCATCGCTTTGCGACTCTTTCTCCGTATTCTCGGTGTTTAACTTGCCGACCTATTTGAAGACCCGGCATTCCCTGTTGGTATGATTGGCGGGTTTATCAGGAGTGTCGTGGATTTGGCATGATCAATCTAGTATGCGGTCCAAACTGGATGGGCCCGGATTGTTTCTTTTGAATGGCTTCTTCTGCCGACCGGACTTAGAGCCACTGAATCCGGTGTTGACTGTCGTGTCTTCGGTGTTGTCACCGTTCTTTCGACGCTTATGTCTGTTGCGTTGGGGCTTGTCGTTGTTGTTTCTGGCTTCAGAGGTGCCAGGTTCGCTTGTATTGTTATTGCTACGGGCTAGCCAACTATCTTCGCCCGCACAGAAGCGGGTCATGAGTGCCGTAAGGGATGACATGGACTTTGGTTTTTCCTGGCCAAGGTGTCTGGCCAGCCATTCGTCGCGGATGCTGTGCTTAAAGGCCGCTAGGGCTTCGGCGTCCGGACAGTCAACGATCTGGTTCTTTTTAGTTAAGAACCTAGTCCAGAATTTCCTGGCTGACTCTCCGGGCTATTGGATTATGTGACTTAGGTCATCAGCGTCCGGAGGTCGGACATCTGTACCTTGGAAGTTGTCGAGGAAGGCGTCCTCCAAGTCCTCCCAACTGGCAATGCAGTTTTCGGGAAGACTGTTCAACCAGTACCTAGCTGGTCCCTTGAGTTTGAGTGGGAGGTATTCGATGGCATGAAGATCATCACCGCGGGCCATATGAATATCGAGAAGAAAGTCCTCAATCCATACCGCGGGGTCTGTTGTGCCATCATATGATTCCATGTTCACGGATTTAAACCCTTTCGGGAAATCGTGTTCCATTACATCATCAGTGAAGCAAAGAGGGTGTGGGCACCTCTATATCAGGCTAAGTCGTCACGTAGCTCGGATGGAGTTCGTCTGCGGTTTTTGGCCCGGACGTGGTTATGTTTGTTACGTTCAGCCGGATGGCCATCGTTGCACATCAAGGCATGCCCCCGTGTGTAACGCCCCGGATTCATTGCGCCAGGTGTATGCCAGTTATTCGTCGTTGTTGCCATGTCATTTGCTTGCGTGTTGCATATTGTAATGTCATCATGTGCATTGCATCGCATACGTGTTCGCCTCATGCATCCGAGCATTTTCCCCGTTGCCGTTTTGCAATCCGGCACTCCTATGCCCTCCGGCGTTCCCCTTTTGTCTCTCTTTGTGAGCGGGTGTTAAACTTTCTCGGAATGGCCCAAGGTTTGCCAAGCGGCCTTAGTATAGCACCGGTAGACCGCCTGTCAAGTTTCGTGCCATTCGGAGGTCGTTTGATACTCTAACGGTTAACCGGGTAACCGCAAAGCCCTCTTTTGTTGCAGCCCAACACCCCTTCCAAAGTGGCCCAAAACCCAGCAAACTCCCCTCCATGCTCTCGGCCGTTCGATCACGATCGTGTGGGCGAAAACCGCTCCTCATTTGGACTCTCCTAGCTCCCTCTATCTATAAATAAGTCTCCCCCTCAAAAATCCCGGATCATTTCCACCCTAACCCTAGCCCCGCTCCTCTCCGCGCCGCCGGACATGTCCGCCTGGCGCCGGACTCGTCCTCCCCGCTCCCCCGTCCACTCTGCAGCCGCCGCGTGGCCCCGGCCACCGCGCGCCGCCCGCGGCCCGCCGGGCCCGCCGCAGGCCCCCGCGCGGCCCGCGCGCCCCGCGCCCCTCCGCGCCCCCGCGCCCCGCGCGCCGCCGCCGGTGCGCTCCGCGGCCGCCGGCGCCCGCCACCGGTGCCCCGCGCCCCCGCGCCCCGCGCGCCGCCGCCGGTACGCTCCGCGGCCGCCGGCGCCCGCCGCCGGTGCCCCGCGCCGCCCCGCCGCCGCGGCTGCCACCGCGCGCATCCTCTGCCACGCCGCCCGGCGCCCGGTCTCCCAAGCCGCCCCGCTCCTTCGCCCAGGCGCCGGCGCCGTCCGAGCTCGCCGGCGCGCCGGTGCGCCGCCGCCGCCTCGTCGCCGTCCCGCGCCGGATCCGGCGAGATCCGGCCGGAGGAGGTCTCCCCGGCCACGGATCCGCCTCCCCGAGCCTCCCCGTCCTCTTCCTCCTCTTCTCTGGCGAAGTCCTCCGGCGATCCTCGTAAACCGTGCAGATCCAGAGGTTGACCCTGAATACACTAAGTCCCAGATTTTTGCATAATCATGCCATGTTCGATCTGCTGTATCTCCATGTATACTGGTCCGTTTCGTGCGTGTAATATGACAAATTGTTCGTCTCAGCGAGTACTTCATTTCATGCCATTGCATCATTTTCATTTGAGCTCATCTTGATGCCCGAAATACTGTTGAAAGAGTGCATGTTGACGTTAATCTGCTGAAACTGTTACAACTTACTCATTTATCATTTTTTCCATGATTGATGTCTGCATCCTATGAGGTTGATGTCTACATGTGTTTTGATATATGCTATGCCATCTTTCCAGGGGTGTTAACCATGTATTTTTGTGAGTTGTGTGCTGAGTGTATCAAGCTTGTTAAATAGGGTAGTTGTTGTTGCTGTTTTCCTGACAGATTCTGTTATATTTTGTTGCTATGTTCACATATTGCTACTAATCATTCTATGCATAATATGGAGATGTTCTATAAACATGTTTTGATCTACATATCTTGCTCTATCCATTCATGCCCTTGGTTGCAATTATAGCCTGCTGGAAGATGTTGTTATCTTGCTCCAAAGTTGCTTGATGATGTTGCTGTCAGCCTGTTAACATTAAGTTCAATGTTTTCCATGATTGTTTCCTAGTGATCCATGCACCCTAGGACCTTGCTATTGCCATGCTTAGCTTCATAAACATGTCTTCTTACTGTTAGTTGCCTTTCCATGCCATGTATTGCTCTGCGGGGAGTGGTTCAAGCTCATGAACATGCCTACTTATTGTTGTTCCTGCCATGTATGAATCTGTAATATAACTTGCCATGTTTACATGGGTGCCATCATATCTTTTGATCCTTTTTGGCTCATGGTCAGTAAGGGACTTTTGATCTATGCTTTTAGTAGATTCATGCCATGCCTTAGTTTGCCATGATAAGTTCCTGTAACATGTTGTTTGATAGCTCTAAACATTGCAACCTGATGTTATTTCCTGATAAGTCTGAAACTGTTATAATTTGCAATCTTACCATGACCTTTTGAGCATGATCCATTGATTTCTGGAGATAGCTCAGTGTTCATGTTTTGTTATGCTTTACCTGTACTTCATGCCCATGCCTTTTGTTATTATGTTGGGGTGCTGTAGCATGTTGTTTTGATGCTTGCAATATGCCTAGTTGATGTTATGGACATATTGTTGCTATGACTTGTATAGTGTGCATGTGTTGAACCGTTGCTCTGTTTTAAGTGTGCTCTATATGAAACTTGCTTGATTTTGCATGTAGTTCCATATTATCATGTTGCATCCTTGTTTTGGTGTGTTTGCTTGATGTTTGGGTGCATTTTGCATCAATGCCATGTTTAACTTGTTTTGCTCATATCTTCTAGGCCGTAGCTCCGAATCTAATGAACTTTATATGTAACTTGACTAGAATTTCGTGTAGATCATCTTGGTGCATCTTAACTTGCTATTTAACAACTTGAACATAAGGTTTATTCAGATCTGGACCAATTTAGAAATATGCATATGAGGGCTTACCGGAATTATTATATGTTGTTCCCGGCCTCATTTAAAGTTGCCTTGATGTGTTGTTCTTGCTTGCATCATCTCTTGCCATGAGTAGCTTCATGTAGCTTTGCCATGCATCATGCTTGTTGTGCATCATGTCTTGTTCACGTGTGGTGTGTTTACCATGTTGTGTGCTTCTTCTCTATAGTTCCCGTTTCGTTGCGATCGTGAGGATGCGTTCGTCTTCGCTTGGTTCGTCTTCGTGGCTTCATCTTCTTCATGGACTCGTTCTTCTTCCTTGCGGGATTTCAGGCAAGATGACCGCTACCCTGGATCTCACTACTATCATTGCTATGCTAGTTGCTTCGTTCTATCGCTTTGCTGCGTTACCTATCTTTTTCTCAGCAAGCCTCCCAAATTGCCATGAACCTCTAACCTTTGACACCATTCCTAGCAAACCATTGATTGGCTATGTTACCGCTTTGCTCAGCCCCTTTATAGCATTGCTAGTTGCAGGTGAAGTTGAAGATTTCTCCATGGTGGACAGGGTTATGTTGGGATATCACAATATCTCTTATATTATTAATGCATCTATATACTTGGTAAAGGGTGGAAGGCTTGGCCTTATGCCTGGTGTTTTGTTCCACTCTTGCCGCCCTAGTTTCCGTCATACCGGTGTTATGTTCCCGGATTTTGCGTTCCTAACGCGGTCGGGTGATTTATGGGACCCCCCTGACAGTTCGCTTTGAATAAAACTTGTCCACCAAGGCCCAACCTTGGTTTTACCATTTGCCTCACCACCACCTACCTTTCCCTTGGGAGTAATTAACCCAAGGGCCATCTTTATTATAGCCCCCCCGGGCCAGTGCTTGTCTAAGTGTTGGTCCAAACTGAGCAGCCTACGGGGCCACCTCGGGGAAACTCGAAGTCTGGTTTTACTCGTAGCTTGACTTATCCGGTGTTGCCCTGAAACGAGATATGTGCAGCTCCTATCGGGATTGTCGGCGCATCGGGCGGCTTTGCTGGTCTTGTTTTACCATTGTCGAAATGTCTTGTAAACCGGGATTCCGAGACTGATCGGGTCTTCCTAGGAGAAGGTCTATTCCTTCGTTGATCGCGAGAGCTTGTCATGGGCTAAGTTGGGACACCCCTGCAGGGTATAAACTTTCGAGAGCCGTGCCCGCGGTTATGTGGCAGATGGGAATTTGTTAATGTCCGGTTGTAGATAAGTTGACACTAGATCCGAGTTAAAACGCATCAACCGAGTGTGTAGCCGTGATGGTCTCTTCTCGGCGGAGTCCGGGAAGTGAACACGGTTTCTGTGTTACGGTTGACGTAAGTAGGTGTTCAGGATCACCTCTTGATCATTGCTAGCTTCACGACCGTTCCTTTGTTTCTCTTCTCGCCCTCATTTGCGTATGTTAGCCACCATATCATGCTTAGTCGCTGCTGCAACCTCACCACTTTACCCCTTCCTTTCCTATTAAGCTTTGCTAGTCTTGATACCCATGGTAATGGGATTGCTGAGTCCTCGTGGCTCACAGATTACTACAACAATAGTTGCAGGTACAGGTTATGCGATGATCATGACGCGAGAGCGATGTTTGCTTATTTTGGAGTTCTTCTTTTGCTTCTTCTTCGATCAGGGGATAGGTTCCAGGTCGGCAGCCTGGGCTAGCAGGGTGGATGTCGTTTGAGTTTCTGTTTGTGATTCATCCATAGTCGGATGTTGTTCTTGTATGTTGTATTGTTGTATTCATGTGACATTGTATGTATTGGTTGTATCCCCATCTATTATGTAATGTTGATGTAATGATATCCACCTTGCAATAGCGTTTCAATATGCGGGTCTATCCTTGGTGGGACCTTCGAGTTCCTTTTGGATAGGGTCGCATATTGGGCGTGACAAGTTGGTATCAGAGCCTCGACCGACCATAGGAGCCCCCTTGATTGTTGGCCACTGTTGAGTCTAGAAGAAAACTGTTTTCGGAGTCTAGTTATATCGGAGAGTAGGAATTCTTTTTACTCCTCAGCCCCCTTCGTCGCTCTGGTGAGGAATCTTGACGTAGGTGTTTTGAACAACTCCTCTTCCCTTTCAAATTTTTCTTTAGGATCTCGCAGTTGGTTTTTCGATCTTTGTTCCTCAGCTCTTTTCATCCGATGCATTTCTCGTCAAGTTGACTCGAGTCTCTTCATCTTTGAGTTCAATCCTCAGTTGTTTTTTTCCCACCTGCCCACCCTTCTTCCTCTCGGAACCGGACTCTGTAATCGAGTACCCATCCTACTCGTGTGAAGTCTTTGCTTCCTTTCCTCAATGATTTCAACCGGTGTTCTCTCTTCAAGATATTCGTCGGTTTCCCCTTCCAGTTGCCTTTGTTTTCCCGCCCTCCCACCCTTTTTCTTCCCGTAGTCTGAGTCTCTTTCGACCATCAACTTCATTCCTGCAGAGCCCCTTCAATCTTCCCTCAATTATTTCAACCGGTGAATTTCTCGTCTCGTTTGTCATTATTCATCTCCTTTTCTTTTCCGGTGGATTCAATTCAAGTTTTTTTCCGGTGTTGATCATATTCTTTTCCTTGGCTCAAGTGCTCTCCTCGCTCGTTTTGCCTCTCGCCATTCAATCATTCCGGAGTTCGGAAGACATCTCAGGAGATTCGCCTGTGGTTGAGTTAATTCAAGGTTGCCACCTCATGCAAATATTTCAATTGTTCCGGTGCTTCTTCTATCTGTTCAACATCCCTTTTCTAACGGTGTTTTTATCTTTAGTGGGCCCTAACCCACAGGTCTTTTCCCAGGATCTTTCCTGACTCTTCTGATTCCCTGGAGTTATTCTCAAATTCTTTTCAAGTGTGACGTAAGAATGGATTCCATCAGTCACATGCCTTCTCCAAGATCTCGTTCAAATTCTTCTCGAGTGCTCTTGATACTTTGCTTCTTCTCTTGAGTTCTTGCTTCACCTCATCCCTTTTTCCCTTCCGTCTCGGTCCTAAGATCTCGGGACGAGATCTCTTGTTAGTGGAGGAGTGTTGTAACGCCCCGGATTCGTTGCTCCAGGTGTATGCCAGTTATTCGTCGTTGTTGCCATGTCATTTGCTTGCGTGTTACATATTGTCATGTCATCATGTGCATTGCATCGCATACGTGTTCGCCTCATGCATCCGAGCATTTTCCCCATTGTCCGTTTTGCAATCCGGCACTTCTATGCCCTCCGGCGTTCCCCTTTTGTCTCTCGTTGTGAGCGGGTGTTAAAATTTCTCGGAATGGCCCGAGGTTTGCCAAGCGGCCTTGGTATAGCACCGGTAGACCGCCTGTCAAGTTTCGTGCCATTCGGAGGTCGTTTGATACTCCAACGGTTAACCGGGTAACCACAAAGCCCACTTTTGTTGCAGCCCAACACCCCTTCCAAATTGGCCCAAAACCCAGCAAACTCCCTCCATGCTCTCGGTCGTTCGATCACGATCGTGTGGGCGAAAACCGCTCCTCATTTGGACTCTCCTAGCTCCCTCTATCTATAAATAAGTCTCCCCCTCAAAAATCCCGGATCATTTCCACCCTAACCCTAGCCCCGCTCCTCTCCGCACCGCCGGACATGTCCGCCCGGCGCCGGACTCGTCCACCCCGCTCCCCCGTCCACTCTGCAGCCGCCGCGTGGCCCCGGCCACCGCGCGCCGCCCGCAGCCCAGCGGGCCCGCCGCCATCCCGCGCGCCCCGCGCCCCTCCGCGCCCCCGCGCCCCGCGCGCCGCCGCCGGTGCGCTCCGCGGCCGCCGGCGCCCGCCGCCGGTGTCCCGCGCCGCCCCGCCGCCATGCGCCGCTGGCCCGCCGCCGCGGCTGCCGCCGCCCGTCGCGCCGCGCGCGTCCTCTGCCGCTCCGCCCGGCGCCCGGCCTCCCAAGCCGCCCCGCTCCTTCGCCCGGCCGCCGGCGCCGTCCGAGCTCGCCGCCGCGCCAATGCGCCGCCGCCGCCTCCGGCCATGAAGCCCCGGCCCCGCGCCTCCTCGCCGTCCCGCGCCGGATCCGGCGAGATCCGGCCGGAGGAGGTCTCCCCGGCCACGGATCCGCCTCCCCGTCCTCTTCCTCCTCTTCTCCGGCGAAGTCCTCCGACGATCCTCGTAAACCGTGCAGATCCAGAGGTTGACGCCGAATCCACTAAGTCCCAGATTTTTGCATAATCATGCCATGTTCGATCTGCTGTATCTCCATGCATACTGGTCCGTTTCGTGCGTGTAATATGTCAAATTGTTCATCTCAGCGAGTAATTCATTTCATGCCATTGCATCATTTTCATTTGAGCTCATCTTGACGCCCGAAATGCTGTTGGAAGAGTGCATGTTGATGTTAATCTGCTGAAACTGTTACAACTTACTCATTTATCATTTTTGCCATGATTGATGTGTGCATCCTATGAGGTTGATGTCTACATGTGTTTTGATCTATGCTATGCCATCTTTCCAGGGGTGTTAACCATGTATTTTTTTGAGTTGTGTGCTGAGTTCATCAAGCTTGTTAAGTAGGGTAGTTGTTGTTGCTGTTTTCCTGACAGATTCTGTTATATTTTGTTGCTATGTTAACATGTTGCTACTAATAATTCTATGCATAATCTGGAGATGTTCTATAAACATGTTTTGATCTACATGTCTTGGTCTATCAATTCATGCCCTTGGTTGCAATTATAGCCTGCTGGAACATGTTGTTATCTTGCTCCAAAGTTGCTTGATGATGTTGCTGTCAGCCTGTTAACATTAAGTTCAATGTTTTCCATGATTGTTTCCTAGTGATCCATGCACCCTATGACCTTGCTATTGCCATGCTTAGCTTCATAAACATGTCTTATTACTGTTGGTTGCCTTTCCATGCCATTTATTGCTCTGTGGGGAGTTGTTCAAGCTCACCAACATGCCTACTTATTGTTGTTCCTGCCATGTATGAATCTGTAATATAACTTGCCATGTTTACATGGGTGCCATCATATCTTCTGATCCTTTTTGGCTCATGGTCAGTAAGGGACTTTTGATCTATGCTTTTAGTAGATTCATGCCATGCCTTAGTTTGCCATGATAAGTTCCTGTAACATGTTTTTTGATAGCTCTAAATATTGCAACCTGATGTTATTTCCTGATAAGTCTGAAACTGTTATAAATTGCAATCTTACAATGACCTTTTGAGCATGATCCATTGATTTCTGGAGATAGCTCAGTATTCATGTTTTGTTATGCTTTACCTGTACTTCATGCCCATACCTTTTGTTATTATGTTGGGGTGATGTAGCATGTTGTTTTGATGCTTGCAATATGCCTAGTTGCTGTTATGGACATATTGTTGCTATGACTTGTATAGTGTGCATGTGTTGAACCGTTGCTCCGTTTTGAGTGTGCTCTATATGAAACTTGCTTGATTTTGCATGTAGTTCCATATTATCATGTCGCATCCTTGTTTTGGTGTGTTTGCTTGATGTTTGGGTGCATTTTGCATCAATGCCATGTTTAACTTATTTTGCTCATATCTTCTAGGTCGTAGCTCCGAATCTAATGAACTTTATATGTAACTTGACTAGAATTTCGTGTAGATCATCTTGGTGCATCTTAACTTACTGTTTAACAACTTGAACATAAGGTTTATTCAGATCTGGACCAATTTCGAAATATGCATATGAGGGCTTACCGGAATTGTTATATGTTGTTCCCGGCCTCATTTAAACTTGCCTTGACGTGTTGTTCTTGCTTGCATCATCTCTTGCCATGAGTAGCTTCATGTAGCTTTGCCATGCATCGTGCTTGTTGTGCATCATGTCTTGTTCATGTGTGGTGTGTTTACCATGTTGTGTGCTTCTTCTCGATAGTTCCCGTTTCGTTGCGATCGTGAGGATGCGTTCGTCTTCGCTTGGTTCGTCTTCGTGGCTTCATCTTCTTCATGGACTCGTTCTTCTTCCTTGCGGGATTTCAGGCAAGATGACCGCTACCCTGGATCTCACTACTATCATTGCTATGCTAGTTTCTTCGTTCTATCGCTTTGCTGCGTTACCTATCTTTTGCTCATCAAGCCTCCCAAATTGCCATGAACCTCTAACCTTTGACACCATTCCTAGCAAAGCATTGATTGGCTATGTTACCGCTTTGCTCAGCCCCTCTTATAGGGTTGCTAGTTGCAGGTGAAGTTGAAGATTTCTCCATGGTGGGCAGGGTTATGTTGGGATATCACAATATCTCTTATATTATTAATGCATCTATATACTTGGTAAAGGGTGGAAGGCTCGGCCTTATGCCTGGTGTTTTGTTCCACTCTTGCCGCCCTAGTTTCCGTCATACTGGTGTTATGTTCCCGGATTTTGCGTTTCTAACGTGGTCGGGTGATTTATGGGACCCCCCTGACAGTTCGCTTTGAATAAAACTTGTCCAGCAAGGCCCAACCTTGGTTTTACCATTTGCCTCACCACCACCTACCTTTCCCTTGGGAGTAATTAACCCAAGGGTCATCTTTATTATAGCCCCCCCGGGCCAGTGCTTGTCTAAGTGTTGGTCCGAACTGAGCAGCCTGCGGGGCCACCGAGGGGAAACTCAAAG
Source organism: Triticum timopheevii (assembly GCA_963921465.1). Taxonomy (NCBI): domain Eukaryota; kingdom Viridiplantae; phylum Streptophyta; class Magnoliopsida; order Poales; family Poaceae; genus Triticum; species Triticum timopheevii. Next base: position 440,166,008 of record OY997264.1, on the reverse strand, counting down.
TCTGGTTTTACTCGTAGCTTGACTTATCCGGTGTTGCCCTGAGAACGAGATATGTGCAGCTCCTATCGGGATTGTCGGCGCATCGGGCGGCTTTGCTGGTCTTGTTTTACCATTGTCGAAATGTCTTGTAAACCGGGATTCCGAGACTGATCGAGTCTTCCTGGGAGAAGGTCTATTCCTTCGTTGATCGCGAGAGCTTGTCATGGGCTAAGTTGGGACACCCCTGCAGGGTATAAACTTTCGAGAGCCGTGCCCGCGGTTATGTGGCAGATGGGAATTTGTTAATGTCCGGTTGTAGATAACTTGACACCAGATCCGAGTTAAAACGCATCAACCGAGTGTGTAGCCGTGATGGTCTCTTCTCGGCGGAGTCCGGGAAGTGAACACGGTTTCTGTGTTATGGTTGATGTAAGTAGGTGTTCAGGATCACCTCTTGATCATTGCTAGCTTCACGACCGTTCCTTTGTTTCTCTTCTCGCTCTCATTTGCGTATGTTAGCCACCATATCATGCTTAGTCGCTGCTGCAACCTCACCACTTTACCCCTTCCTTTCCTATTAAGCTTTGCTAGTCTTGATACCCATGGTAATGGGATTGCTGAGTCCTCGTGGCTCACAGATTACTACAACAACAGTTGCAGGTACAGGTTATGCGATGATCATGACGCGAGAGCGATGTTTTCTTGTTTTGGAGTTCTTCTTCTGCTTCTTCTTCGATCAGGGGATAGGTTCCAGGTCGGCAGCCTGGGCTAGCAGGGTGGATGTCGTTTGAGTTTCTGTTTGTGATTCATCCGTAGTCGGATGTTGTTCTTGTATGTTGTATTGTTGTATTCATGTGACATTGTGTGTATTGGTTGTATCCCCATCTATTATGTAATGTTGATGTAATGATATCCACCTTGCAATAGCGTTTCAATATGCGGGTCTATCCTTGGTGGGACCTTCAAGTTCCTTTTGGATAGGGTCGCATATTGGACGTGACACCGTGATCCATAGATTGATTTTGTCTAGCCTCCTCTATTTTCCAAGTCATGCTGCAGGTCATGTGTATATCCCCGAGTTGTTGTATTTCTGTTTGTTCGGTGAGGTAATGCGGGCTGGTATTTGGCTTGAGGTGCCGCTTTGTCCCAGCCACATAGTGGTCGGTCAGCCGCATTTTACCTTGGTAGGACGGGCTCCAGTGCCTCGTCATCAAACTGTGGTAGCAGTTTGTGCTTCAGGTAGCTTCTGGTTGGGCACTCGAGGCCATATTCCTCGGCTGCTAGGACATCAGTCCATCTTTCGTTGAGCAGATCTTGATCAGCTTGAAGCTGCTACTGGTTCTTTTTCAGTCTCCTTGTAGTGGCAATTAGCCGGCGCTTAGAGCATTCCTGTTCGGCGGGCTCCTCAGGCACGATAAAATCTTCATCACCGAGGCTCACCTCGTCCTCGGAGAGCATAAGGTAGTTGCTATCCTCCGAGTGTTCATTCATGGCCTGTTTGCCAGGGCTGACTCTCCCCTCATCCCGTTCCTCCTGCTCGGAGGTTGGCTCAACAAGGTCTTCATTGTATTCGGCGTCGTCCGGAGTGTTATTTTCTCCTGTGACGGTATTGCCGTTTTAGTTATAGCGTGGCTTAGAGCGGTGCCGCTGGCATCGGCGCTTTGGCTGTATCTCAAGAGGTTTATCCTCGACTGGATTTTCATTGTCGCTGTTGTTTTCTTTGGGTGTATCCACCATGTATATGTCGTACGAGGAGGTGGCTACCAATGCCCTGTAGGCGGTGGTTCCTGCTCCTCTCCGGCATCGTCGTCCATACCGTCGATATCTTCGGAGTCGTAATCAAGCATGTCGGTTAAGTCGTCGATAGTGGCTATAAAGTGGGTGGTGGGTGGGAAACGAAGTTCTTCATCATCCGCTTCCCATTCGAGCCGGACATAGTTCGGCCGAGAGTCCCCCGCAAGGAGAGGGATTTTAACGAGTTTAACACATCGCCAAAAGGCGAGTGCTTGAAGATCTCCGTGGAGCTCAACTCCAAGACCGGCGCCCAATCAGGTTCGATGGACGCGGATGCACGTGGTCCGGAACCCACGGCCGGAGACGAGTCCGAGGTTCCGGTGACACAAGCCCAGCTCGATGTTGGGTCTGTGTGCGGCTCGAGCGCCGCTGAGTCAGCAGCCTCTGTGGCGGGGTTAAGCTTTCCGCCTTCTGACGATGCAGACTGCTCCGGATCTAGGGCCAGAGCGGTCGCAGGCGCTATCTCCTGCGCGCGGCCAGATGACAGATCTAGGTCATGTTCATCGTGGTGGCCGGGGTAGCCATTATGGGCTCGAACACGTCGAAGATTAAGTTTCCGCAGATATCAGCCACAAAATTCAGGCATCCAAATATGACCTGATGGCCAGGGGCGTAGCTATCGATCTGCTCCAGATGGCCAAGTGAGTTGGCCGTAGTGCGAAGCCGCCGAATACAAAGATCTGTCCGGGGAGGAAGATCTCCCCCTAGACTGCGTTGTTGTATATGATTGATGGCGCCATCAAGCCTTCTGGTGACGAAGCAACGGAACTCTCAATGAAAGCACCAATGTCGGTGTCAAAACCGGCGGATCTCGGGTAGGGGGTCCCCAACTGTGCGTCTAAGGCTAATGGTAACAGGAGGCGGGGGACATAATGTTTACCCAGGTTTGGGCCCTCTCTATGGAGGTAATACCCTACTTCCTGCTTGATTGATCTTGATGAATATGAGTATTACAGGAGTTGATCTACCACGAGATCGTAATGACTAAACCCTAGAAGTCTAGCCTATGAGGTTATGATGGTTCTGGCTAATCCCTAGAAGCCTAAACCCTCCGGTTTATATAGGCACGGGGGAGGCTAGGGTTGTACAAAGTTGGTTATAGAGAAAGGAATCTACATATCCGAATCGCCAAGCTTGCCTTCCACGCCAAGGAGAGTCCCATCCGGACACGGGGAGAAGTCTTCTATCTTGTATCTTCATAGCCCAACAGTCCGGCCAAAGTATATAGTCCGGCTGTCCGAGGACCCCTTAATCCAGGACTCCCTCAACCGAAACTACTGAAAATTTTAGTAATGGTGGGTGGAGATGGTGGTGGACAAGGGAGGGCGACGGTTCAAATGCCTCGGCTACTGCAATTTTATTATAAGGTCGGTGCTGGAGGAGTGTGGGCGATGGTTGAAGTACAGCGGCTACTAAAATTTGGGTAAAGGAATTGATGCAGGGCAGGAGTGCCCAAGATCATGCACGGTCCAATAAGAATATGCGTGTATGATAATAAAGAAAAGTGGCGGGATCGCCGATTTTTGAAACGCTCAAGGCGGGTAGTTTGTTTTTGTATTTCTAGCTAGTTGGTCTGTCGCACACGTTCATCCTAATTTTCTAAATAAACTTACCCGCCTTTAGCTTGCGCAGTCGTGGTGATTTTACAGCGCACTTGCATCACACACGGTTAAGCCAGTACCTGCACCATTTGCTCATGCTTGCGCAGTCATGGTGATTTTACAACGCACTAGCATCGCATAAGGTTAAGCCAGTACCTGCACCATTTGCTCGCGCTTGCACTGTCGTGGTGATTTTACAGCGCACTTGCATCATACACGGTTAAGCCAGTACCTGCACCATTTTCTCGCGCTTGTGCAGTCATGGTGATTTTACAGCAAAAAAATAACCAATAAAAACATATTCTACAAATTAGCAAAACAAGGATCCCAAGGTTTATATAATTGCCATGATAGGTCACTATAGAGATATTTATCTCTATAATGACCGTGTCGTGGCATTTAAATGAAGCTTGAGATATGCAACTTCCCACCGGGTCACCCATCCTTGGAGTACTCCAGCCCGAGCACGCTTAACTACGGCGTTCTATTCGACTAGGCTAGCAGATGGGAAGCCTCCCCTTGCTGATAGGAATTGCCTCCTTGCCATTAAGGTGTTTCACGCTGGTCACCCTATGGGACCTACTCCCTCCTATCACACACTTTTGTGCTTTTAGAAACTGTGTGCGATATTTACATGGCCAGTGTGTCGCTGCCTAGCCTTCAATTAGCACTGACGGTAGCGGGAAACCGATGGGAGAAGAGGCGGAAAACCGATGAGAGGAGTGGCGGGAAATGGTAGCCTGTTTAGAAAACGTAGAAGAGAAGGAAGCATGAGCTAGCATGACGCATGTGCACAGTGCTTACACATGTATTGCATGTGCTGTCGAAAGGGCTGAGGGTTGCTGTTCGATTTGGGAGCATCCAAGGGTGCATACCTACGATCCGTGGGGTTTGGGTTCTGGCTAATCAGAACACACACCTCAGATCACCCGCGCAGCATGGGGGAGGGGGGACATCAGCCATGGTTTGGTAGGCACACGACTTTCGTGAGTGAAACCTGTGCTATTAGAAAACATTTCGTAAGAAGAATCTTGGTTTTTAAATCCCAGTAAATCGAAAACTCACCCAAAAAATCGTGAACATGACATGGCACATATATGTCGAGGAATTGTTTTCGTCCATTTTGGCGCAAGTTTATAACAAACCTCTTACAAACCGGAGCTTCTCTCAAAGAAAGCCTCGTGGTTCCGAAAGGGAAACGTTGTCCCCCTTGTGGGGGAAACGATAATCACTGCCTTTTTCGCCTTGTATTTTTCTTCTACCGGCAACATGGAACGACAAGATATCCGTGCTAAAATTTAAACTTATCCAGGGTTTGTTTGGCCTTTTATACACACTACTTGAGTTTCCTAGGCATTTATTGTCCATAATTTAAATATGAACCTCAAATACATGCTCCAGTTCACCAAAATGGCTAGAAAAATTATACATGCATGTGTCCTGGGGTGCATGTTTAGGTCTCAAGCCAGGAATGGGAACGAATTACAACCGTACCAGTGTGCTGGCTCGTCCTCAAACATTTGGAATCTCGGTTTTTAAATCCCCATAAATCCAAAACTCACCAGAAAGTCATGAAAGTAGGCATGGTGTCACATCATGGCACATATATGTCGTGGTAAAAACATTATCCAATTTGGGCCAAGCTTATTACAAACCGGAGCTTCTCTCAAAGAAGCCTCGTGGTTCCGATAGGGAAACATGTTCCCCTTGTTGTCGAAACGTAATCACTGTCTTTTTTTGCCTTGTATTTTCTTCTATGGGCAACATGCAACAACATGATATCCATGCTATAATTTATACTTATTCAGGGTTTGTTTGGCCTTTTATACACTAATTGAATTTCCTAGGCATTTAATGTCAATAATTCAAATCTGAACTACAAATACATGCTCTAGTTCATCAAAATGGGTAGAAAAATTATACATGTGTCCTTGGGTGCATGTTTAGGCTCCATGCCAGGAATGGGAATGAATTACAACCTTACCGGCGTCCTGGCTCGTCCTCAAACATTTGGAATCTCGGTTTTTAAATCCCCATAAATGCAAAACTCACCAGAAAGTCATCAAAGGTGGCAGGTGTCACGTCATGGCACATATATGTTGTGGTAAAAACATTTCCAATTTGGGCCAAGCTTTATTACAAACCTCTTACAAACCGGAGCCTGTCGCAAGAACCCTCGTGGTTTCGATAGGGAAACGTGTCCCCTTGTGGGCCAAACGATAATCGCTCCTTCTTCTAGCCTCGTATTTTCTTCTACACGCAACATGAAACAACAGGAGATTTGCGCTGAACTTTGAAATTATTCAGGGTTCGTTTGACTATTTTTATTCATTAATTGTTTTTTCTAGGCATTTCATGTCCATAATTCAAATCCGAACTACAAATACATTCTCCAGTGCACCATGGATAGAAAAAACGTACATGTGTGTCCTTGGGGTGCATGTTTAGGTCCCATGGAATGAATGTTAATGAATTCAACCGTCTCGCCGTCCTACCTTGGTCACAAACATTGCGAATCTCGGTTTATAGATCTCTGTAAATCCAAAACTCACCAGGAAATCGTGAAACTTGGCAGGGTGTCACTACATATAATTGTCCAAGCTATATTACAAGCCTCTTACAAACCAAAGCTTCTCGCAACCCGTGTGGTTTCGGTGGGCGAAATGATAATTGTTGCCTCTTCAAGCCTTGAACCTTGTTTTCTACAGGAAACATAGAATAACAGGAGTGTCGTGCCGAAATTGAAAAACTGTATACGGTTCGTTTGGCCTTTGTATATATTACTAATTAAGTTTTCTACACATTAAATGTAGTCCATAATTCAAATTTGAACTACAAGCACATGCTCCAGTGAAGCAAAATGGGTGGGAAATCGTACATAATCGTACATGTGTCATTGGGTGTAGGTCTCATTTAAAGAATGGGAATGAATTACAAACTTGTCGTCGTCCTGAAACATTGAGAATCTCGGTTTTAAAATCCTAGTAAATTAAAAACTCACCCAAAAAACATGAAACTTGACATGGTTTCATGACATGGCACATATATGCCGTGGTAAAAACAATCGTCCAGTTTGAGAAGACGCGCACACATTAGTAGCCAACGAAGTCCTTTCTGAAATAATAAGCTAACACATTAATATCACAAACGGTTGTATTATATGAACCGTGTCAACATTGAACCATACTCAATGGTGTGCGTGCAGCTGTTTGATTAGACAGCACGAGTGCGAGAAGTCCGCCGTGCAGGCTCGACGGGACGCGTGCGAGCAGTCCACCGCGCATGCTCGACGGAACGCGTGCGTACTGTCCACCGCGCAGGCTCGATGGGACGCGTGCGAGCAGTCCGCCGCCCATGCTCACCGGGAAACGAGCTCTTTGACCTCCATGCACTAGTCGCCGCCCGTCTAGCTCAAAACTTCTCCATTAATGGGTTAATTAAAGCGCCTGGACGAAGGTTTTTTAGGGGTGGACGGAGGGTGTTTGGTTGTGATCCCATGGCAGCATTTGCTTTGTTCGTGTTTTCAACTCGTATTCCGGCCTAATTTAAATTGCCACATAGGGCAACGAATAATACGACGACAAATAAAATGGCAACAGATAGTACAACGACAAATTTACAATGGCGCAGATAATAATTGTCTTACATATTCCATATAATTTTAAATGCCACATGTGGCAAAGCCCGGAAGACATGGGGGCAAGAGAAGAAGGCAATCACAGACAATGATCTAGATCGCTACTATATCTACTCTTCGATGGGTTGCCGGGTGATGACATCCTCCAGCTCCTTCCTCAATTCCTCACGGCTTTGCTTGAAAGCAGCCACGGATTCCTCCATCTCCTGCTCGCGCTCGATCCGGAGCTTCCTCAAGTCACCCATCAGTTCCTTGACGACCGCTGTCAGCATCATCCCCAAGGCACTGCTTTGCTCATGCGGCATCTTCTAGCCGACGGCCTCCTCCTCCATCTCGGAGAGCGCCTTGGGGAGCTTCGCATTGCCACCCATGAGTTGCTCGACGAGGCCGGTCGCCTTGTCAACCGAGGCATCGCTGATCTCGAGCAGCTTCATCAATCCATCGACCAGCTCCTGCTGCTTAATGAGGCCAACGAGAATGTCGTTGGCGGTGGCGAAGGACTTCAGCAACGCCTTCATGATTGCCGACGCGGCGAGTGCGCTTGTGAGAGCCCTCGTGTGCCCGTGGGAGCTTGTTCGAGGGATCCGCAATGCACCGGGACATCTTTGCTGTGGCTTCCGCTTCACGGCGGGACCTCTCTAGTGCTTCCGCGGCCTTGGTCTTTTCTACCTAGTTATATGCCCACCAGAAACTCCTCCTGCCGGTCATGGTGGAAAGACTTGACAAGAAAGACCAGTTTTGTGGGTGATGAGGAGAGGAACTGTGAAGTAATTTTCGAGTGGGTAGTTTTTATAGCCCGGTGCTAAGTGTGAACACGTATTAGTTTGATCGGTGTGAACACATATTAGTTTGATCTGAGATTTGCAATTACTTATTGCATAGTAATATGCAATTTGATGAGAAACAAAGTCAAAATTTATTGATGGTTTTGGGCTCACAAAGCCCCAATTTTTTTTCTGTCTCATCGCAAACAGTTCTTTTGGATCAACCGTATGCCACGCATCGGAAGCCAGAAACATGGGCCCTTGTTCTTGGATGTACGTGTACGTGTCTGCCCACTGTCACACACGGTCATGATATCACCATTGTGTCCTATTGATGTGCCATCACGTCTCCCACGGGGTGCCAGAAGGTTGACCACGTGGTTGCTCGCCGTGGCTTCCCTGCTTTTTTTTTCTTTTTTTTGCGGGTCCATGGCATCCCTGCGCGCGCTTTGCTCGCCGTGGAGGCAAATTTACAATAGCAACAGATAATAATTGTCTTATATATTAGGATAATTTAAAATGCCACATGCGGCAAGGCACAAAACACTCACGACCTACTTATGCATACAATTATAATAAAATATAGGCTAAAAAGTTGAGTCGACGGCCTTCCGACGACGGTCTTCTAGAACTCCATGATCAGCATATCACCCTTGCGGCCGTTCATTATGTGTAACTTACTAATCATCGCACACAAGTACTCGCAGACACATCGTGTGTGATACTCCTAGCCATCGCAAGCAACTAGTTCGCTTTTTTCAAAGTATTTTGTACGAATAGAATCACACACGAACTTACTATAGTAACCGTCTGTGTTATAATTTCTCATTGCAAACACTTCATCCGAGTGGGCTGTTTGCTGCGTATCACACACATCAGTTTCACACGAAACATTTGTGTTCTTTTGGCTGATTGCAAATGCCGCATATCACACACATCTTGTTAAGATGAACCGTTTCCGTTCTCTTGCCTAATCAAAAATAGTTTGTCCAAGTGAACCGTATGCCGTATATCACACACACCTTGATCTGGCTGGCCGTTTCTGTTGCATTCCCTAATAGCACACAATCCATGGGAGGGAACTGTATGCCGTATATCGCACACACATTGACCCGTTTATGTTGTTCTTCCTCATTGCAAATAGTTCTGCTGGATCAACCGTATGCCCAGCATCACACACGTAACTAAAATCTAAACCGTGTTTAATACCTTCGCCATCGCAAACGTTTTGCATCTTTTTTGACGGTTTTTTCACACCACCGTTTGCGATTATTGCATCGCACACAGTTTCGTCGAAGGGTCTCTGATCGTAGTGTCGCGTGATACGTCTCCAACGTATCTATAATTTTTTATTGTTCCATGCTATTATATTATCTGTTTTGGATGTTTAATAGGCTTTAATATGCTATTTTATATTATTTTGGGACTAACCTATTAACCGAAGGCCCAGTGTCAGTTTCTGTTTTTTTTTGCGTATTTTAAAGTTCTGCAGAAAGGAATACCAAACGGAGTCCAAACGGAATGAAACCTTCGCGATGATCTTTCTTGGACCGAAATCAAACCAGAAGACTTGGAGTTGAAGTCAGAGACACAATGAAGTGTCCACGAGGCAGGAGGGAGCACCCAGGGGGTAGGCGCGCCCCCACCCTTGTGGGCCCCTCGTAGCTCCACCAACCTAGTTCTTTCACATATATATACTCTTATACCCTAAAAACATCAGGGGGATCCACGAAATCACTTTTCCACCGCCGCAACCTTCTGTACTCATGAGATCCCATCTTGAGGCCTTTTCCGGTGATCTGCCAGAGGGGGAATCGACCATGGAGGGATTCTACATCAACACCATTACCCGTCCGATGAGGCGTGAGTAGTTTACCATAGACCTTCGGGTCCATATTTATTAGCTAGATAGCTTCTTCTCTCTCTTTTCTCAATACAAAGTTCTCCTCGATGTTCTTTGAGATCTATTCGATGTAATATTCTTTTGCGGTGTGTTTGCCGAGATACGATGAATTGTGGATTTATGATCAAGATTATCTATGAATATTATTTGGTTCTTCTCTGAATTCTTATATGCATGATTTGATATCTTTGCAAGTCTCTTTGAATCATCGGTTTAGTTTGGCCTACTAAATTGATCTTTCTTGCCATGGGAGAAGTGCTTAGCTTTGGGCTCAATCTTGCGGTGTCCTTTCCCAGTGACACTAGGGGCAGCAAGGCACGTATTGTATTGTTTACATCGAGGATAAAAAGATGGGGCTTATATCATATTGCTTTAGTTTATCCCTGTACATCATGTCATCTTTCTTAATGCGTTACTCCGCTCTTATGAACTTAATACTCTAGATGCATGCTGGATAGCGCTCGATGTGTGGAGTAATAGTAGTAGATGCAGGCAGGAGTCGGTCTACTTGACACGGACGTGATGCCTATGTTCATGACCATTGCCTTAGATATCATCATAATTATGCGCTTTTCTATCAATTGCTCGGCAGTAATTTGTTCACCCACCGTATTACATGTTATCTCGAGAGAAGCCACTAGTGAAACCTATGGTCCCCGGGTCTCTTTTCCATTATATTGCATAACTTTTCCATATTGTTGAATCTCGTTTACTATTTTGCAATCTTTATTTTCCAATCTATACAACAAAAATACCAAAAATATTTACTTTATTATATCTATCAGATTTCACTTTTGGGAGTGACCGTGAAGGGATTGACAACCCCTTTATCGCGTTGGTTGCAAGTTCTTGATTGTTTGTGTAGGTATTCAGTGACTTGTGCATCCTCTCCTACTGGATTGATACCTTGGTTCTCAAAATTGAGGGAAATCCTTACGCTACTTTGCTGCATCACCCTTTCCTCTTCAAGAGAAAACCAACGCAAGCTCAAGAGGTAGCACCGGGTTAACAGCATCCTGCAGTAGTGAGGATCAATGACATGATGTAGACATGATCTATTTTTGTAGAAATAGACCCCATCTTGTTATCCTTAATAACAACGATACATACTTGTCGTTTCCCCTTCTGTCACTGGAATGAAGCACAGTAAGATCGAACCCACATCACAAGGGACATCTTCCCATTGCAAGATAAATAGATCGATATGGCCAAACAAAACCCAAATATCGGAGAAGAAACACCAGGCTATAGTCAATCATGCATATAAGAGATCAAAGAAGACTCAAATAACTTTCATGGATAAAAACATAGATCTGATCATAAACTCAAAGTTCATCGGATCCCAACAAACACAACGCAAAAGACTTATATCATATGGATCTCCAAGAGACCATTTTATTGAGAATCAAGAGAGAGAGAGAGAGAGAGAGAGAGAGAGGAATCCATCTAGCTACTAAGAACGGACCCGTAGGACTACAAAGAACTACTCACGCATCATTGGAGAGGCACCAATGGACATGATGAACACCTCCGTGATGGTGTTTAGATTGGATCTGGTGTTTCTAGAACTTGTGGTGGATGGAATTAATTTTCGTCAACTCCCCCAGGGTTTCTGGAATATTGGGGTATTTATAGAGCAAAGAGGCGGTGCGGGAGGCCACTGATGTGGGCACAACCCACCTGGGTGCGCCTGGACCGCCAGGCGCGCCCTGGTGGGTTGTGCTCCCCTCGGAGCACCCCTTTGGTACTTCTTTAGCCCAGCAAGTGTCTTCTGGTCCAGAAAAAAATCTACAAAAAGTTTCGCTTTGTTTGGAATCCATTTGGTATTGATTTCCTACGAAGTAAAAAACAAGCAGAAAACATCAATTGGCATTGGGCACTAAGTTAATAGGTTAGTATCAAAAAATGATATAAAATGATTGTAAAACATCCAAGAATGATAATATAACAGTATGGAACAATAAAAAATTATAGATACGTTGGAGACGTATCACTTACCCAGTTCTGTTTAGTATTGCCAACTATAACGGTGACACGATTGCCCAATTTAGGAACCGTGTCAGTGGAGAGATTTTTAGGTGCAGATTGAATGTTGATCTGACACGTCAATATGAGGGGGTCAAGAATATCATTGATAGCCTTGAACCCTCGGCTGGCCAAGATGAGATCATATGGGCTTTTAACTCCAAAGGCAAATACACAACTAAATCTGTGTACTCTTACTTAGAGAGAGACCTGGCTGGTTGTGACTACAGATGGATTTCGAAGTCTAAATTGCCTGTTAAAATACAAATCTTTCTTTGGCAACTTTTTCAAGAACTATTCTGACCAGAGATGTTATGAAGCGTAGAAACTGGGCTGGTAATGATAACCCACAAGTGTAGGGGATCGCAACAGCTTTCGAGGGTAAAGTATTCAACCCAAATTTATTGATTAGACACAAGGGGAGCCAAAGAATATTCTTGAGTATTAGCAGTTGACTTGTCAATTCAACCACACCTGGATAACTTTGTATCTGCAGCAAAGTATTTAGTAGCAAAGTAATATGATAATAAAGGCAACGGTAGTAAAAGTAAAGATAATAGTTTTTGGGTTTTTGTAGTAGTTGTAACAGTAGCAACGAAAAAGTAAATAAGCGAAGAACAATATGTGAAAAGCTCGTAGGCAAGGGATGAGTGATGGATAATTATGCCGGATGCGATTCCTCATGTAATGTAGGCATGTATTCCGTAAATAGTCTTACGTGCTTATGGAAAAGAACTTGCATGACATCTTTTGTCCTACCCTCCCGTGGAAGCGGGGTCCTAGCGGAAACTAAGGGATATTAAGGCCTCCTTTTAATAGAGAACCGGAACAAAGCATTAGCACATAGTGAATACATGAACTCCTCAAACTACGGTCATCACCGAGAAGTATCCCGATTATTGTCACTTCGGGGTTGTCGGATCATAACACATAATAGGTGACTATAGACTTGCAAGATAGGATCAAGAACACACATATATTCATGGAAACATAATAGGTTCAGATCTAAAATCATGGCACTCGGGCCCTAGTGACAAGCATTAAGCATAGCAAAGTCATAGCGACATCAATCTCAGAACATGGTGGATACTAGGAATCAAACCCTAACAAAACTAACTTGATTACATGGTAAATCTCATCCAACCCATCACCATCCAGCAAGACTACGATGGAATTACTCATGCACGGCGGTGAGCATCATGAAATTAGTGATGGAGGATGGTTGATGATGACGACAACGACGAATCCCCCTCTCCGGAGCCTCGAAAGGACTCCAGATCAGCCCTCCCAAGAGAGATTAGGGCTTGGCGGCGGCTCCGTGTCGTAAAACACGATGAAACTTTCTCTCTGATTTTTTTCTCCCCGAACGTGAATATATGGAGTTGGAGTTGAGGTCGGTGGAGGTCCAGGGGGCCAATGAGATAGGAGGCCGCGCCCTAGGGGGGCGCGCCCCCCTATCTCGTGGACATCCTGTGGGCCCCCTGGTGTTGATTCTTTCGCCAAAAATTCTTATTAATTCCAAAAACTGCCTCCGTGGATTTCCAGGACATTCCGAAAACTTTTCTTTTCTACACATAAAACAACATCATGGCAGTTCTGTTGAAAACAGCGTCAGTCCGGGTTAGTTTCATTCAAATCATGTAAGGTAGAGTCCAAAACAAGGGCAAAAGTGTTTGGAAAAGTAGATACGTTGGATACGTATCAACTCCCCCCAAGCGCAAACCTTTGCTTGTCCTCAAGCAATTCAGTTGATAAACTAAAACTGATAAAGAAAAACTTTTACAAACTCTATTTTCTCTTGTTGTTGTAAACATGAAAAGCCAGCATTCAAGTTTCAGCAAATATTATGAACTAACCATACTAACAATAACACCTAGGTCTCACAATTACTCATATCAATAGCATAATCAGCTAGCGAGCCATAATAAAAAAACTCGGATAACAACACTTTCTCAAAATAATCATAACATGATATAAAAAAATGGTATCTCACTAGCCCTTTCTGAGACCGCAAAACAAAAATGCAGAGCACCTTTAAAGATGAAGGACTGACTAAACATTGTTATTCATGGTAAAAGAGATCCACTCAAGTCATACCCAATATAAACCAATAATAATGAATGCAAATGACAGTGTGCTCTCCAGCGGGTGCTTTTAATAAGAAAGGTGATGACTCAACATAGAAGTAAATAGATAGGCCCTTCGCAGAGGGAAGCAGGGATTTGTAGAGGTGCCAGAGCTCGATTTTAAAATAGAGATTGAATAACATTTTGAGCGGCATACTTTCACTGTCAACGCAACAACTATGAGATGGCTGTATCTTCCATACTACATGCATTATAGGCAGTTCCCAAACAGAATGGTAAAGGTTTATACTCCCCCAACCACCAACAAGCATCAATCCATGGCTTGCTCGAAACAACGAGTGCCTCCAACATACAACAGGCCTGGGGGAGTTTTGTTTAGTTATTTTGATTTGCTTTGATCTTTTTGGATCATGGGACTGGGCATCCCGGTTACCGACCCTTTCTCGTGAATGAGGAGCGGAGTCCACTCCTCGTGAGAATAACCCACCTAGCATGGAAGATATAGGCAGCCCTAGTTGAAACATGAGCTGCTCGAGCATACAAAACAGAATTTCATTTGAAGGTTTGGAGTTTGGCACATACAAATTTACTTGGAACGGCAGGGAAATACCGCATATAGGAAGGTATAGTGGACTCATATGGAACAAATTTGGGGTTTAAGGAGTTCTGATGCACAAGTAGTATTCTCGCTTAGTACAGGCGAAGGCTAGCAAAAGACTGGGAAGCAACCAACTGAGAGAGCGACAACAGTCGTAAACATGCATTAAAATTAATTTACACCGAGTACAAGCATGAGTAGTATATAATCCACCATGAACATAAATATCGTGAAGGCTATGTTGATTTGATTCAACTACATGCGTGAACATGTGCCAACTCGAGTCACTCAATTCATTTAAAGGAGGATACCATCTCATCATACCACATCATAATCATTCTAATAGCATGTTGGCACGCAAGGTAAACCATTATAACTCATAGCTAATCAAACATGGTACAAGCGACTATAATATCTAAATGTCATTGCAAATATGTTTACTTCATAATAGCTGACTCAGGAACGATGAATCATCATATTTACAAAAACAAGAGAGGTCGAGTTCATACCAGCTTTTCTCATCCCAATAAGTCCATCATATATCGTAATTATTGCCTTTCACTTGCACAACCAAACGATGTGTATAATAATAAGAGTGCACGTGCATTGGACTAAGCTGGAATCTGAAAGCATTCAACTCAAGAGAGAAGACAGGGTAATGTGGTCTCTAAGTTAAATAAACAATCATGCATATAAGAGCCAGTAAGCATTTCCAATATAGTCTTCTCGACCCCCAAAAGAAAGAAAAGAAAATAAAACTATTTACACGGGAAAGCTCCCAACAAGTAAGAAGAAGAACTAGAAATCTTTTTGGGTTTTCATTTTAATTTCTACTACAAGCAAGGAAATTAAACTAACTAATTTATTTGTTTTTTCTTAAATTTTAACAAACACACAAGAAGAAAGCTAGAAAAAGAAATTTAAACTAACATGGATAATACAATGAAAGAGTATGAGCGCCGACGACTAGTGTGTAAACATGAATGTAAAGTCGGTGAGAAATACGTACTCTCCCAAGCTTAGGCTTTTGGCCTAAGTTTGTTTAATACCAATGACCGCCTGGCTGATATCCGTAAGTTAAACTGGGGTTGTACTGAGATGCAGAGGCAACAGCCTCCTAAGCAGCAGCATGTTGGCGAGCTGCCTCCATTCCCCTCTTGTATTCAGCTGCTTCTTCCCTGGTGACTACATATCTTCCTTTTGCCTGATAATCAAAAAGGTAGGGGGCAGCAAGAGTAACAGGGACGATGTTGCGCCTTCATAGATTAGTCGATAATGGAGGAATTGTTCATTCCTCTCAAGAAAATGATGATCAAACATAGCTTCTTTATCCAAATAAACAGGAGGTAAAATCATATCCCCATCTCCTAGGGCTATATTAAGAAAAATAGCCACGCGGGTTGCATAAATTCCTCCAAATAAATCCCCCCTTCTACTATTATTCTGCAACCTACGTGCAACAATTGCCCCCCAAGTTATAACCTTTATTACCCGACACAGCACTCTTGAGGACACAAAGATCAGGGACACACATGTGACATGCTTCATCCTTACCGTTAACGCATCTACCAATGAAGAGAGCAAAATAATGTATAGCAGGAAAATGAATGCTCCCTATGGTAGCTTGTGCTATGTCCCTAGATTCTCCCATAGTGATACTTGCAAGAAATTCTCTAAATTCAGATTTGTGAGGATCATTAATATTACCCCACTGCGGGAGTTTGCAAGCAGTTGTGAAATCCTCTAAATCCATGGTATAAGATGTATCATAAATATCAAACATGACACTAGGAGAATTACGCGTACAGTTATATTGGAACCTCCGCACAAAGGAATCAGTCAATTGATAGTATTGAGGACACTTATCTTGTAAGAAGTCCTCCAGCTCGACATTACGCACATACGCGTCAAATTCCTCCTTGAAGCCTGCTTCGACCATAAAATCATCGGATGGCCACTCACAAGCCCGTACATTTGCGTCCCTCGGCAATTTAACATCTTGCTCACGTATAGCAATCCTTGGCTCTTTCTTTGCCGAGGAACCATCTTGTTACATTCTTTTAAGCATATTTCTTTTTCTGAAAATTTATGAAATTTTAGTAACTTCAAAACAAAAGTGAATAAAACTAAACAAGATTGGTAGCAACTACTCCTACAAGTGCCTAGAGCCTATATCATGCATTGGAATTGCTTGGGACCTCAAAAATTTAACATGCAAGCTCAAGAACATGGTTACCTATGCAGCAAAAATTTGCAATGAATAAAGCACTAGAACAAAAACTAATTGGACCAATGGAGGAGTCACATACCAAGCAACAATCTCCCAAAGCAGTTCTGTGAATGGAGCTTTGAGCTAAGAGATCGAAAATCGCAGCAAAACAAGCTAGAACTCGTGCTTGAGCTGGATGGAGATTTTTTTAGGTAGAAGATGAAGTGTGTGGGTGCTGGCATAAGTGGAGGGGGCCACCAGGGGCCCACGAGACAGGGGGCGCGCCCTATAGGGGGGGCACCCTCCTCTCTCGTGTCCTGGTGCTTGCCCCTCCTGCAGTGATTTCAGTGCCTAAAATCCTCAAATATTCTAGAAAAAATCATACTAAATTTGCAGGGCATTCGGAGCACTTTTATTTTTGGACTATTTTTTATTGCACGGATAATTCAGAAAACAGACGGATAATACTATTTTTGCTTTATTTAATCTAAATAACAGAAACTAAAAAGTGGGTACAGAAGGTTGTGCCTTCTAGTTTCATCCATCTCATGATCATCAAAATGAATCAACTAACAAGGTTGATCAAGTCTTGTTAACAAACTCATTCCGAGTAACACGGAACCGGAGAAATTTCGAATAACACTAAGTTACCTCAACGGGGATATGAAAATCCCCAAAAATAAGAATATCATACTTTTTCTTGACAGTAGGGAGAGGAAATACAAAACATCCAATAATGATAGTTGGAACTTTTTCTATAGAATTGATGCTATGAAATTGAGATTGTTTCCTCGGAAAGTGTACCGTATGCTCATTACCATTAACATGAAAAGTGACATTGCCTTTGTTGCAATCAATAACAGCCCCTGCAGTATTAAGAAAGGGTCTACCAAGGATAATAGACATACTATCGTCCTTAGGAATATCAAGAATAACAAAGTCCGTTAAGATAGTGACATTTGCAACCACAACAGGCACATCCTCACAAATACTGACAGGTATAGCAGTTGATTTATCAGCCATTTGCAAAGATATTTCAGTAGGTGTCAATTTATTCAATTCAAGTCTACGATATAAAGAGAGAGGCATAACACTAACACCAGCTCCAAGATCAAGTAAAGCAGTTCTAACATAATTTCTTTTAATAGAGCATGGTATAGTTGGTACACCCGGATCTCCAAGTTTCTTTGGTATTCCACCCTTAAAAGTGTAATTAGCAAGCATGGTGGAAATTTCAGCTTCCGGTATCTTTCTTTTATTTGTGATGATATCCTTCATATATTTAGCATAAGGATTTACTTTCAGCATATCAGTTAAGCACATACGTAAGAAAATAGGTCTAATCATTTCAGCAAAGCGCTCAAAATCCTCATCATCCTTTGACTTGGATGGTTTTGGAGGAAAGAGCATGGGTTTCTGAACCCATGGTTCTCTTTCTTTACCGTGCTTCCTAGCAACAAAATCTCTCTTATCATAACGTTGATTCTTTGATTGTGGGTTATCAAGATCAACAACAGGTTCAATCTCTACATCATTGTTTTTGCTAGGTTGAGCAACAACATGAACATTATCATTAACATTATCACTAGGTTCATGTTCATCACCTGATTGTGTTTAAGCATCAGAAATAGAAATATCATTGGGATTCTTAGGTGTGTCTATAGTAGGTTCACTAGAAGCATGCAAAGTTCTATCGTTTTTATTTTTATTCTTTTTGGAAGAACTAGGTGCCTCTAAATTATTTCTCTGAGAATCTTGCTCGATTCTCTTAGGGTGGCCTTCAGGATACAAAGGTTCTTGAGTCATTCTACTAGTTCTAGTAGCCACTCTAACAGCAAAGTCATTTTTATTATTTAATTCATCAAGCAAATCATTTTGAGCTTTAAGTACTTGCTCAGCTTGAGTAGCAACCATAGAAACATATTTGCTAACGCGGTAAAGTTCGTCTTTAACTCTAGCCAGATTATCACCTACGCGTCCTATTTCGAAAGCATTATTCTTTAACTCTCTACCAACATAAGCATTGAAACTTTCTTGTCTAGCCATAAAGTCATCAAATTCATCTAAGCATGGGCTATGAAATTTAGTAGAGGGTATTTCAACTTTATCATATCTATAGAGAGAATTTACCTTTACTACCTGTGTCGGGTTATCAAGACAATGTGGTTCTTCAGGCGGTATATTAAGACCATGTATTTCTTCAATAGGAGGTAAATTCTTAACATCTTCAGCTTTAATACCTTTTTCTTTCATTGATTTCTTTGCCTCTTGCATATCTTTAGGACTGAGAAATAAAACACCTCTCTTCTTTGGAGTGGGTTTAGGAATAGGCTCAGGAGTTGGCTCAATTGGTTCAGGAATTACTTCAGGAATTGGCTCAGGAAGAGTCCAATTATTTTCATTAGTCAACATATTATTGAACAGTATTTCAGCTTCGTTGACTGTTCTTTCCCTGAAAACACAACCAACACAACTATCCAAGTAGTCCTTGGAATCATCGGTTAGTCCATTATAAAAGATATCAAGTATTTCATTTTTCTTAAGAGGATGATTAGGCAAAGCATTAAGTAACCGGAGAAGCCTCCCCCAAGCTTGTGGGAGACTCTCTTCTCTAATTTGCACAAAATTATATATTTCCCGCAAGGCAGCTTGTTTCTTATGAGCAGGGAAATATTTAGCAGAGAAGTAATAAATCATATCCTGGGGACTACGCACACAACCAGGAGCAAGAGAATTATACCAAGTCTTAGCATCACCCTTTAATGAGAACGGAAATATCTTAAGGATATAATAATAGCGAGACTTCTCAGCATTAGTAAACAGAGTAGCTATATCATTCAACTTGGTAAGATGTGCCACAACAGTTTCAGATTCAAGGCCATAAAAAAGATCAGATTCAACTAAAGTAATAATATCAAGATCAATAGAGAATTCATAATCCTTATCAGTAACACAAATAGGTGAAGTAGCAAAAGCAGGATCGGGTTTCATTCTAGCATTAAGAGACTGTTGCTTCCATTTAGCTAATAATTTCTTAAGATCATATCTATCATTGCAAGAAAAGATTTCCCTAGCAGCTTCTTCATTCATAAGATAACCCTTAGGAACAACAGGTAATACATAATCATTGGGAGAACCTTCATCATCACTATCATCAATAATAGGTTCTTCAGTACTATCATTCCCCCTAACTCTAGCAAGTTGTTCATCAAGAAATTCACCTAATGGCAAAGTTTAGGTGTCATCATCAATAACATGCGACATATCAGAATTCATAGCAGTAGCAGGTTTAGGTGTCGCAAGCCTACTAATAATGGAAGGAGAATCTAGTGCAGAGCTAGATGGCAGTTCCTTACCTCCCCTCGTAGTTGAGGGCAAAATAGTAGTTCGGTCGTCTTTCAAGTTCTTCATAGTGATCAACAGATATAAATCCCAAGTGACTCAGAGAATAGAGCCATGGTCCCCGGCAACGGCGCCTTAAATTAGTCCTGATAACCCACAAGTGTAGGGGATTGCAACAGCTTTCGAGGGTTAAGTATTCAACCCAAATTTATTGATTCGACACAAGGGGAGCCAAAGAATATTCTTGAGTATTAGCAGTTGCGTTGTCAATTCAACCACA
Organism: Triticum timopheevii; assembly: GCA_963921465.1. Classification (NCBI taxonomy): domain Eukaryota; kingdom Viridiplantae; phylum Streptophyta; class Magnoliopsida; order Poales; family Poaceae; genus Triticum; species Triticum timopheevii. Next base: position 440,145,789 of record OY997264.1, on the reverse strand, counting down.
CCTGGATAACTTAGTATGTGCAGCAAAGTATTTAGTAGCAAAGTAGTTTGATAATAAAGGTAACAGTAGCAAAAGTAAAGCTAAATCTTTTTCGGTTTTTGTAGTAGTTGTAACAGTAGCAATGGAAAAGTAAATAAGCGAAGAACAATATTTGAAAAGCTCGTAGGCAATGGATCAGTGATGGATAATTATGCCGGATGTGATTCCTCATGCAATAGTTATAACATAGGGTGATATAGAACTAGCTCCAATTCATCAATGTAATGTAGGCATGTATTTCGTAAATAGTCATACGTGCTTATGGAAAATAACTTGCATGACATCTTTTGTCCTACCCTCCCGTGGAACCGGGGTCCTAGCGGAAACTAAGGTACATTAAGGCCTCCTTTTAATAGAGAACCGGAACAAAGCATTAGCACATAGTGAAAACATGAACTCCTCAAACTACGCTCATCACCGAGAAGTATCCCGATTATTGTGACTTCGGGGTTGTTGGATCATAACACATAATAGGTGACTATAGACTTGCAAGATAGGATCAAGAACATACATATATTCATAGAAACATAATATGTTCAGATCTGAAATCATGGCACTCGGGCCCTAGTGACAAGCATTAAGCATAGCAAAGTCATAGCAACATCAATCTCAGAACATAGTGGATACTAGGGATCAAACCCTAACAAAACTAACTTGATTACATGGTAAATCTCATCCAACCCATCACCGTCCAGCAAGCCTACGAAGGAATTACTCACGCACGGCGGTGAGCTTCATGAAATTGGTGATGGAGGATGGTTGATGATGATGACGGCGACGAATCCCCCTCTCCGGAGCCCCGAACGGACTCCAGATCAGCCCTCCCGAGAGAGATTAGGGCTTGGCGACGGCTCCGTGTTGTAAAACGCGATGAACTTTCTCTCTGATTTTTTCTCCCCGAACGTGAATATATGGAGTTGGAGTTGAGCTCGGTGGAGGTCTAGGGGTCCCACGAGATAGGAGGCCGCGCCCTGGGGGGCGCGCCCCCCTGTCGCGTGGACAGCCTGTGGGGCACCTGGTGTTGATTCTTTCACCAAAAATTCTTATTAATTCCAAAAAGTGCCTCCGTGGATTTCCAGGACATTCCGAGAACTTTTCTTTTCTACACATAAAACAACATCATGGCAGTTATGCTGAAAACAGCGTCAGTCCGGGTTAGTTTCATTCAAATCATGAAAGTTAGAGTCCAAAACAAGGGCAAAAGTGTTTGGAAAAGTAGATACATTGGAGACGTATCAGGCAACCCTCGTTGTTCCTTTTGTGACTGTAGAGAAACATATCTACATTTATTCTTTCTTTGCCATGACTTCCACGAATGTCGTTCCCTAATGAAACGTGGCAAGCACTTAGAACATTTGTCGTTCTTTGCCACCATTTTTTTTGATTTTTTGGAACTTTTTAGAGTTTACTATTCATGGTGGTATCAAAGGAGCTAAAACTCGGATGTGCACTTTCCAACACTTTTTTTCATGAATGCAAATGACACTGACATATAGGTGATGTTTTTCTGAACATTTTGGTATCTTATTTGAATTTTTCTGATTTAGTATGAATTAGTTATGAGGTTTTCAAACTGACGGTCAAACGGTCAAAGGGCGAAAGCATAAGAGGAGCAAAGTGACTTGGACAGAACCGGTGACTTTTGGGAATTAGGGGTAAAAGAGACGAGTGTGACACAACTAGGGGCATAAATATAATTATCCCTAGTTTATAAGCCCCGGTGCGGTAGCTCTTTCGAGCTCCTCTCTAAGCAGGCCTTTGTGGGCCTATTGAACCTATGCAGGTCGGGTTTCTAGTCGTATGCAAGCCATGGCGGCCCAGTAGGTGGGTTTGTTTTGTTTTCTGATTTATTTATTTTCTTTTGTTTCTGAGTTGTTTTTTACTTTATTTAGAGATTATTTGTGAATCTTTTTGCTTTAGGTAAAAAATTATAAACATTCTGTTAGTTCCAGTAGTTTTCAAATTTGAATAGTTTAAATTTGAATTATTTGAAATTTGTGTGGATCACTAGTTTGTGCATAAATATACTTTAAAATAGATTTTTCAGTGATTTCTTTTTTCTGCTGTTTAATATTAGTGTGTTTTATCATTATATTCAATTTGGTAATTCTTAGGTTATATAAAAAATGAAATGCCTTTGTAACAGATGAGTTTTTGTTCGAAACCCTGATACTTCGAAAGAGATTATCCATTTTGTACACGATGTGCATCCAGTTTTTGCTGTAACCCTCTCAACGCTCTAGCACATACTATGTGGGTAAAATGAGGATACCATGCCAACTTTCAACCTTTTCAGTGTTCATTTTGTAGTGCATTTCAATTTCATGGCCATTTAGCTCAAAAAATCAGTAAATACATGAAAAGTAGCAAATGAAGTTAGAAAGGGTAGAAAATTAATGACGTGTCTTTGAATGGTGCATACCGAACACACAAAAAGTATGGAGTTGAAATAAGTTTAAAAATGAAATGCCTTTGTAATAGATGAGTTTTCGTCCAAAACCATGATACTTCGAAAGAGATTGTCCATTTTGTACACGAAGTGCATCCAGTTTTGTCGTAACCCTCTCAACTTTTTAACACATGCTATGTGGGTGAAATGATGATACCATACCAACTTTCAACCTTTTCAGAGTTCATTTTGTTGTACTTTTCAAATTCAGGGTCGTTTAACTCAAAAAAAATCAGTAAATGCATGGAAAATAGCAAATGAAGTCAGAAAGGGTTGAAAATTGATGACATGACTTTGAATGGTGCATACTGAACGCAAAAAAAGTCTGGAATTGAAAAAGTTAAAAAATAAAATGCCTTTGTAATATATGAGTTTTTGTCCGAAACCCTAATAGTTTGAAAGAGACTGTCCATTTTGTACACGAAGTGCATCCGGTTTTTGTCGTAACCCTCTCATATTTTTAGCACAAGCTATGTGGGTGAAATGATGATACCATGCCAATTTTCAACCTTTTCAGAGTTCATTTTGTAGTGATTTTCAATTTTAGGGTCATTTAGCAAATAAAATCAGTAAATGCATGAAAATAGCAAATGAAGTCAGAAATAATTTGTTTCTGCAAAATATTTCTTCACATTTCAAATGCCAATACACATAAGTACCCTAACTATTACAAAGATTCCCTCCAGTTTGTCCGAAGTGGGACTTTCCAGATAAGTCCGGAAACTCACTAGAGAGAAAGTGATGACAGTGAAGGTCGGTCACATCCCAGAGTGGGATCTTTGGGTATAAAACTTTTCTTCGTGTGTGTCCCTTTGCACTGTAACCATGGACAATCTTCATCATTTAACTAGATGCTCGGGTCAATATTTACTATGAAGGGAGCAATTTCATGAAACTTTTCATAATCTTCTGACATGTCTGTCTTGTCCTCCACTCCCACGATGTTTCTTTTCCCTGAAAGAACTATGTGGCACTTTGGCTCATCGTATGATGTATTTTCTTCCTTATCTTTCTTTTTCTCGGCTTGGTAGACATGTCCTTCACATAGAAAACCTGCGCTACATCATTGTCTAGGACGAATGGTTCGTCTGCGTACACAAGATTGTTGAGATCCGCTGTTGTAATTCCATACTGCGGGTCTTCCTTTACCCCGCCTCCTGTCAGTTGACACATTTGCATCAAAACAAAGGGACCTTCAAACCACGTCCATAGTCAGGTTCCCATATCTCCTCTATGCAACCATAATATTTGTCCTTTGGCCTATTGGTTTTTGCTGCATCAAAGCGGACACCGCTGTTTTGGTTGGTGCTCTTTTTATCTCGGGCGATCGTGTAAAATGTATTCCCATTTATCTCGTACCCTTTGAAAGTCAATATATTCGAAGATGGTAACTGGGACAGCAAATATAGATCATCTTCAATAGTATCGTTATGCATGAGACGTGTCTGCAACCAACTAGCGAAAGTCCCCATGTGTTCACGTCTCATCCAGTCGTCAGACTGCTCCGGGCTTTTGGAGCATAGAATATTCTTGTGTTACGGAGCCACCAAGGAGGAATTTTGTAGAACTATGAAGTGTGCTTGCGCCCAAGAATGCCCGTCCATACATATCATTGCTTTCGGTCCTAGCGTGCCTTTTCCACCCAGTCTGCCCTCATGTCGCGATTTAGGAATACCAATCGGCTTAAGGTCAGGAATAAACTCAACAGAAAACTCAATGACCTCCTCATTTTCATGGCCCTTGGAGATGCTTCCTTCTGGCCTAGCATGGTTATGAACATATTTCTTTAAGACTCACATGAACCTCTCAAAGGGGAACATATAATGTAGAAATACAGGACCCAGAATGGCAATCTCTTCGACTAGGTGAACTAGGAAGTGCGTAATGATATTGGAGAAGGATGGTGGGAACACCAACTCGAAACTGACAAGACATTGCACCAAATCATTCTCTAACCTTGGTATGACATTTGGATCAATTACCTGCTGAGAGATTGCATTGAGGAATGCACATAGCTTCACAATGGCTAATCGTACATTTTCTGGTAGAAGCCCCCTCAATGCAACCAGAAGTAGTTGCGTCATAATCACGTGGCAGTCATGAGACTTTAGGTTCTGGAACTTTTTCTCTGCAATATTTATTATTTCCTTTATATTCGACGAGAAGCCAGACGGGACCTTCATACTGAGCAGGCATTCAAACAAGATTTCTTTCTCTTCTTTGGTAAGAGCGTAACTAGCATGACCCTGATGTATGTCGTATTTTTTGTGCATACATTGTTGGTCCTCCCATGCCTCTGGTGTATATTTTGTCTTCCCATACATGCCTAAGAAGCCTAGCAGGTTCATGCAAAGATTCTTTATCACGTGCATCATGTCAATTGCAGAGCGGACCTCTAGGTCTTTCCAATAGGATAGGTTCCAAAATATAGATTTCTTCTTCCACATGGGTGCACGTCCGTCAATGTCATTCGGAACCGATTGTCCGCCAGGACCCTTTCCAAAGATTACTTTTAAATCTTTGACCATACCAAGTACATCATGACCATTACGGTGGCGAGGCTTCTTTCGGTGTTCTTCCTAACCTTTGAAATGCTTGCCTTTCTTTCTTACGGGATGCCTGCTCGGAAAAAATCGACAATGTCCCAGGTACACATTCTTCTTACATTTATCCAAATATATACTATCGGTATCATGTAAACAGTGCGTTCATGCGTGGTATCCCTTGTTCAGGCCAATCATTGATGGTCACAGACAGCTACACATGTAGGTCAAATTCCTCCTGACTGTGCTCATCCCACGCACGTACACCTTTTTCATTCCACAACTATAAGAGTTCTTCAACTAATGGCCTTAGGTACAAATCAAAGTCGTTGCCGGGTTGCTTAGGGCCTTGGATGAGCACTGGCATCATAATGAACTTCCGCTTCATGCACAACCAAGGAGGATGGTTATAGATACATAGAGTCACATGCCAGGTGCTATGATTGATGCTTTGCTCCCCAAAAGGATTAATGCCATCTACACTTAGACCAAACCATACGTTCCTTGCGTCATCTGCCAAGTCCCTCCACTTTCTCTTGATTTTTCTCCACTGCAACCCGTCAGCAGGTACTCTCAACTTCCCATCTTTCTTATAGTCATCTCTATGCTATCGCATCAACTTTGCATGCTCTTTGTTTTGGAACAAACGTTTCAACCATGATATTATAGGAGCATACCGCATCACCTTGGCAGGAATCTTCTTCCTGGGGCGCTCGCCCTCAACATCACCAGGGTCATCGCGGCTTATCTTATAGCGCAATGCACCGCATACCGGGCATACATTCAAATCCTTGTACTCACTGCGGTAGAGGATGCAGCCATTAGGGCATGCATGTATTTTCTGCACCTCTAATCCTAGAGGGCAGACAGCCTTCTTTTCTTCGTACGTACTGTCGGGCAATTCTTTGTCCTTTGGAAGCATATTCTTTACCATTATCATCAACTTTTCATATCCCTTGTCACATAAACCATTCTCTGCCTTCCATTGCAACAATTCCAGTGTGGTTCCCAACTTTTTCTTGTCATCTTCGCTATTTGGATACAACAATTACTTGTGACCCTCTAACATGCGCTGCAACTTCAGGCTCTCCTTTTCACTTGTGAAGTTTCTCTTTGCATCGGAAATAGGCCGACTAAGATCATCAGTGGGCTCATCTGATGCCTCTTCTTCAGCTTCTTCCCGCATTGCCAGCTCAGCTTCTTCCCCCCATTGTTGTACCATCATATTCAGGGAACCCATGGCCAGGATAGCTGTCGTCATCCTCTTCTTCTTCATTCTCTTCCATTAATACCCCTCTTTCTCCGTGCTTGGTCCAACAGTTATAGCCGGACATGAAACCAGACTCAAACAGGTGGATGTGAGTGGTTCTTGAGTTAGAGTAATTTCGATCATTCTTACAGTCAACACATGGACAACACATAAAACAATCCGCCCGCTTGTTTTCCTCAATCGCAATCAGAAAAGTATGCACGCCAGTAATGAACTTGGGAGAGCATCGGTCATCGTACATCCATTGTCGGCTCATCTTCATTACACAACACCGAAAAGACCAAATTAATACAAGTTCATACATAATGTTCATCCACACTTATTCTCATAAAACAACATACACACTCCCCAGATAAATCATTTAAATGCAACAACAAATGCAATCAAGATTGCAACTAAGGTAACAATTGATCCAACACCATAATGATACCAAGCCTCACTATCAATGGCATAATTTCTAATCTTTCTAACCTTCAAGCGCATTGCATCCATCTCGATCTTGTGATTATCAACGATATTGGCAAGATACAACTCCAGTTTCATCTTTGCTTCTTCAATTCTTTTTATTTTTTCTTTCAAATACTTGTTTTCTGTTTCAACTAAATTGAACTTCTTGACAAGAGGGTTGGTTGCAATTTCCGGTTCACATGCCTCCTAGATAAAAAATATCTATAGCAACTTGATGGGCATAATTTGTCATAAACACGAAATGCAACAAATAATTATATAAAAGAGAATATACCACATCCGAGTCATAAACCGGATGAGGGCCGATGCGGACGAATATAAAAACCATGCCACTATGTATAACAAACAACGTACGAGTAAGAAAATTATACAAGTAACTATGGAAATCACACAAACATGATTTTTTTATATAAAAAGGATAAGAACAAGAGGCTCCCCAAGGTGGTGCCGGCGACGGGATGGTGCAGGCGATCGACGGTGGTTAGGACGGGGACGGGAAGGCACTAAGTAAACCACACCTACACATGCAAAATAATAAGTTAATTTGAGCTCAAATTGCATATAAATGAAATAAAGTACCACATATAAATACTCCCAAACTAAAACCCACAAATCACTATACGTATAGAGCATTGCAAGAGCTAATCTAGCAATGAGAGATGAAAGTACAAAGTTGCTAACCTTTGTGAACACTTGGATGGATGAGGGGCCTTCAAATCTTGACAAATTTTGGCAAAAATGAAGGATGAGCTCGAGCAATGGGGAAGAACAAAGGAGAGGAACGGATGAAAGGATAAAACAGAGAGAAATGGGCTCGGGTTCGATGAAGGGTTTATATAGGAGCATCTTTAGTCCCGGTTGGTTATACAAACCAGGACTAAAGGTGCATATCTAGTCCTGGTTTGTGACACGAACCGGGACTAAATGTGCCTGTGGGCCCCCATCCTGACACAAGCCTTCTACCACCCCTTTAGTCCTAGTTCGTGTCATAAACTAGTACTAGAGGTTCAACACGAACCAAGACTAATGATGCCCGCCCCCCTAGCCATTGGAACCGGCACTAATGGTCACATTAGTACCTGTCCATTTCCAAACCGGGACTAATGGGGCTCACATAAAGTCCTTTTCCTACTAGTGTGGAGGTGCAGCAAGGTTGATTTAGAAGCCCTCCATGATCGATTCCCCCTCCAGAAGAGTACCGGAAAAGGCCTCTAGATGGGATCGTGGAAGAATAAAATCTTACAGCGGCGGAAGAAGTCGTTCGTGTGGCCCTTTGTTGGTTTGGAAATATTTGGGGATTTATGGAGTTGGAATTAGGTCAAACGGAGCTGCGCGAGACCAACGAGCTTAGGGGGTGCCCCTAGGGGCACCAGGTGACCTCGTCGCTCTCCCGTAGATCTTCTGGCCTCCTCCCGAACGTTCTAGTGTCCCTTTTCGTCCAAAAAAATCACCATGAAATTTCATCGTGTTTGGACTTCGTTTGATATTGATTTCTGAAAAGCCAAAACAAGCAAAAGACAGGAGCTGACACTGGGCATTGAGTTAATAGGTTAGTCCCAAAAAATGATATAAAACACATATAAAGTATTCAAGATTGGTAACATAATAGCATGAAACAGTTAAAAATTATAGATATATTGGAGACGTATCACATGACTCGCAGGTCAAGATAAAATATTACAACTTATTGCATTACAAACATATTGAATTCACGAAGGCTTATGCCACAATACATGCAAACCTCCTGCAAAAATGAGTTAGATGCCTCTAATTACTTTGCTAATTACCATGTCTACTATGGTTAAGTGGGGAAAATATTACTTGTGCTACACAACCATAAGCATGACACTTCACGTTGTTTTAACATGGGTGTGTATGAAACATGAGACTTAATTAAAAATCTCGAGCCCCATACTAAACTTCGTCATTACTAGTGGCCCCCATGTAGGTCATAATCTACCTAACCCTTCATCTTTCACAATGTTTTTCTTCCTCAACTATGGCTGAACAGAAAGTATATCAAGCTTAGCTATGGATGCCAGATATTAGCAAGCTAGACCATTGTAAAAAAAATCATCCATATTGTCTAGATCAAAACCGTGCAAAATTAGAGGGGTTGCAGCATGAATTTCCAATAATTAGAACTCTCTAATCACTGTACAAATACATGCAATGCCGCATATCACCATATGCTCTAATCGTACCTGCATCGACTCATAGATTTGTGCGTGGTGCCACAGTACGAGATCGTGCTACGCAACAAAAAGTTATGCTACACGATTACACCCGGGAACACTATTATGATGGTGTCGCGGCAACGGTGGTGTCAGAGGTAACGATGCAAGTGTGTATTGTGAACTATGGCAGATTTTAGTCAAACAAGTGTTTCCTACGTTTTTGAAGTGACCTTGTTCATTCTGCCCTTTGGTATAAATTATGGTTATCTTTAGTTCTTTTTTTGATTGGATTAACTTTATCTATGCTCGCAGTTCAATTATAATGTACTGCATTTGTATTAGTTTGTTTTGAAATGTGTGGAATTTGTTTCAATTATTTGAGTAAACCTTTTTATAAATTGACAAAGTAAAGAATTAGTGGGGTTAAGTTTTAGCGGGGTATGGTAGATGAAAAAAAGGTTTAATGGTTAAAAATTATTATTTTTCCAAAATGGGGAATAAGACGGTGATTAAACTTTAGGGGTCTGTCAAAGATTCCCTTACAGAATTGAAGGATAGGCGAAAAGTTCTAGAAATGCTTTATGCATTACAGATTTGTGAGGATATCGATGTAATTATGATTTGAACTTTTTTTTCTGAAAGTGATCAATTCCTTCTTTTTGTGAATAGTGATTAATATATTCTAAACAAAGAAGCATGGTACTATTTCTAACATTAAATAATAGATCTAAAGTTTAAGAGGATATGCTACCAGCCTCAAAGTAACTATTTCTCACCTATAATATATATTTTTATCGTGTATAATCACTAGTGACTAACACATACGCTACTTGAACTTTGAGTGTTTAAATTGTTGAGAATATGCTACCCAAATACACTATTCTTTCTTAATTAACATAGAACATTTTCATCTAGTAAATGTGAAGAAGTTGTTTGGGAGGTAGCTATTAGACAAAAAATAGCGTAATTATTTCTCACCAAAAATAGAACATAATATTGTATGTGAGTAATCACTTATGACTAAACATAGACTACTTTCAGCATATTAAAATTCAAGAGAGTATGCTATCGACTTATACGTAATTACTTTTTACTAAATATAGAGCATTTTATATTTGGTAATGAGGAATAACTTAACAAAGAAGCAAACGGATTTGTGAACTACTTCTTACTAAGTATAGATCATTTGTTGGGATATATATATATATATATGTGAACTACCTAGCAAGCCAAAATTAGTCAAGCGGACAAAAAGCAATCACCAAATAGAGAGAGTGATATAGATATATATACGCGTGGTGTATGTTGAAGTTTATGATGGCGAGCAGCAGGGTAGTAGTCTTTGCGATGATTATCCTTGGATGTATCACCGTTCTTACCCAATGTAAGTGCATTGTGAATAATTTAAGCAAATCTAATCATAAACTTTGGTTGTTTCAAATTAATTTTATGTCAGAAAACAAGATAAGAAGTTAACCTAAGCCCCTGAAATTATGTATGCAGCTCAAGGTACCAACCAGCTGGATGGAAACAAATGGAAAACATGCACATGCCTTCTATATGATCCACCCAACTGCAAAAATAATTTGTGTTATTGTTGTTCTGACTTTGATCAAGGACCTTGCTTTGAAACATATTTAAAATGCAAAGCAGGTTGTGCTTGCCCTATTCCCCCAAATCCAACCGCTGATCATGTTGTCCAATTGCCATGAGTAAGTGTTGTATACCAACTTCGATGCAGGATAAAGTTACCAAGAGATTTGAATAAATCGTTTTGATATGACAATCTTGTGGAGTCTTTTATTGTTGTGTCTTATTTTAAGTTGTAATTAGTTTTGTCATATCATACCTGTGACATACATATTTGTATTAAAATTGAAAGAAAACATACAATTGTACGTACACACGCAATAATATATGCGAAAAATACTGTGGCACAGCTCTCAAAGCAAAAAATATAATAAAATCTCTCAAAGGAAAGAAAAATAATAGGGGCTTGTAGTTTATTGTATTATCATATGTGACCATGTTCCAGGATATATAATAAACTTGCAATACGACAATTATTTTAAAAAAGTGTTCTCAGAAATGAGCTATCATGCGTGAAGATTCATGGCTTTCAGGCCAAATGATCAATCTTATGGCCACATTCTTGGCATAGTTTGTTCAAATGATCTCATATTGTGAACAAGGGTGCATCTTGGAATTCCAAACAATGTTGCCTAAGAGAGTTTTCATTTTCTTTGCACGGAAAATTCATTTTCCATTTTTTGAGTGCCCAAAATGAGGTTTTTTGTGAAGGACCTACCATATATTTGTTGCAAAATTGTACGAAATCAATTTTCTAAAATACTAGGACATATTTAATGCACAATTGACCAAATGGTTGGGTGTTAAAAGTTTTGATCCACCTATCATGAAAAAGACAAATTCCCACCGATTCAACTGGAAGCGAGTCAAATTTGAACTGTAGCTACCTCGTAGTTTGCTCTTTAATTTATTTTTTCCAAAAATCATTTCTAGGTACATAAGTATCTATTTAATCAGAGAAACACCAAAAAAGTCCAAGATTCAACCACTAACTAGGAACGGTCAAGCCCGCCGTTTTGACCGCATTTTGAAACAGGCATAAATAATTTAAAAAAATCAAAAAATTGGAAAACCTTCGCATTGTGTCATTATATGTGACCATGTTTTCAGGAAAAATAATAAACTTGTAATACAACAATTATTTTAAAAAAATGTTCTCAGAAATGAGCTATCATGCGTGAAGATTCATGGCTTTCAGGCCAAATGATCAATCTTATGGCCACATTCTTGGCATAGTTTGTTCAAATGATCTCATACTGTGCACAAGGGTGCATCTTGGAATTACAAACAGTGTTGCCTAAGGGAGTTTTCATTTTCTTTGCAAGGAAAATACATTTTCCATTTTCTGAGTGCCCGAAATGAGTTTTTTGTGAAGGACCTACCATATATTTGTTGCAAAATTGGACCAAATAAATTTTCTAAAATACTAGGACATATTTATTGCACAATTGACAAAATGGTTGGGTGTCAAAAGTTGTGATCCACCTCAGGTGAAAAAGACAAATTCCCGCCGATTCAGGTGGAAGCGGGTCAAATTTGAACTGCAGCTGCCTCATAGTTTACTATTTATTTTTTCCAAAAATCATTTATAGTTACATAAGTACCTATTTAATCATAAATACATGGTTTGGTGGCGATGCGTCGAGGTTTGGATGGTGGCCGAGGGCCCCAACTCTAGAGCGCGTAAATGCGCATGCCCGCCGCGTGGTCACCGCGTGACCGTGGTGTTGCCATGTGTTATGGGTGGCCTAGGCATGTCTAGTGGGTTGGGCACTCCCCAGGTAGGTGCTAGGAAGAAAATCACAACATAAGTTCTCACGAGGAGACCGATCGATGCTCAAACATGAATAAGAAGCAAAGTGTTTGATTAGCGGTATGGGAAATCCACATGGCTAATGGGCGTGAGTTTTGGCTGAGGATGATCAGTTATTAAGAAGACCGTCTTCACAAATTTTCAGCTCAAAAAGAGGAGCCTAGGTGGTACTTGCTTTGCAAAGTACCACACTGGACATAAATACATATGTTGAAGCTGGGCTCAAATTAATGAATGGATTGAGCTGGAATTTGGTGGAGGATGGTTATTTGGGCATAGGAAAGCACTGTAGAAAGTGGATACCATTTGGACATGCCAAAGTGGTACTTCCTTCACAAAGTGTTTTTCTGAACAGAGTAGGAAAATGAATATTTTTGAATTATTTTCAAAGAGCACAACTCATGTTTCACGCGTTGGTTCAAGGAGAAGCTTCTGTCGTACCATTTACATGAGGATTCTTCCGTGGAAGAAAAACTCATATTCGCCTTGTCACAGGGTGCCAAGCACAACCTGATGACCTATGAGGCATACGATATCAACGGCTACACGTTCTACACCGAGGAAAAGGACATGAAGAGCGATGGTTATCAGAACTCCAGGGTAACGATGGAATCCTAGATCGGTAACGACAAGGACAGATACTACGGAAGGATCGAGGAGATCTGGGAGCTGAGCTACGCTGGAGAGAAGGTCCCGATGTTCCGTGTCAGATGGGCCAAGAGCGTCCTAAAAGAAGACCGGTATTTCACCACCATGGTTATACCCGAAGCCAAATCCAAGACCGCGGGTGCAAACGCCACCGCAAAATATGAGCCATGGGTACTGGCTTCCCAAGTGGACCAATGCTTCTTCATTACCGACCCGTCAAAGCCCAGTCGTGTTGTCGTGAGGACAGGCAAAAGGAAGATCATCGGAATGGATGGAGTCGCCAATGAGCAAGACTTCGACAAGTACGGCGACCCGAAGAAGGAACATGACGACGACGATGAAGTGCCATACACCATAAGAAGAAGCAGGACCACCCTACCTAGAGGACGTCCGTTCAAGAGAAGAACTCCATTTGCGAAAAGAAGGGCAAGAAGATTGTGAAAAGATAGCTAGCTAAGATCGATTGTATTTAAATTGTAGTCTTCATTTCTCGATTGTATTTCGACATATTGAAATGATATTTCTTCTGTTCTAGTCCTCATGAATATTTATTTATGTTTATTCTGGTATTTATGTTTATTCTGGTATACCAATTTTTATTTGATGATATTTTTTGAACTCACGAATATTTTTAAATTTCATGGGCACGTTTTGAATTCCTGAATATTTTTTCAAATTTGATCATATTTTTTCATATTCATAAATGTATTACCAATTCACAAATGAATGCAATTAAAAATCCAAAAAAACAAATTTGAAGATATTTGATGATATTTTCAAATAACAAATTTGATGATATTTTCAAATAACAAATTTGATGATATTTTTTCATATTCATAAATGCTTTACCAATTCATGAATGAATGCAATTAAAAATCCAAAAACAAAATTTGATGATATTTTCAAATAACAAATTTGATGATATTTTCAAATAACAAATTTGATGATATTTTTTCATATTCATTAATGTTTTACCAATTCACAAATGAATGCAATTAAAATTCCAAAAAAACAAATTTGATGATATTTTCAAATAACAAATTTCATGATGTTTTCAAATAACAAATTTGATGATATTTTTTCGTATTCATAAATATTTTCAAATAACAAATTTGATGATATTTTTCCACATTCATAAATGTTTTCAAATTTGATCGTCATTTTCTAAAAAATTATTAGATGCAACTAAAAATCCAAAAAAATAGTTAGTAATGGCGCACGAGGGGAGGGTGCGCCATTGCTATCCAAAAAAAAGTTACTAATTGCGCACCGCTAGGTGGTGCGCCATTGCTATCCAAAAAAAAACTTACTAATGGCACACTGCTAGGCGCGGCGCCATTGCTAACCCTCCCCCCACTAAAATCCCCAATCTCACATCTCTCTCGGCCCCCACTGGTATCTCTGCCTCACCTCACCCGCCCACCCCCATGCTCGCCGTCCCCGTGCTCGCTGCCCCCGCCGCCGACCCCCACCGCCCCCAACGCCTCCGGCGCCTCGCCTCCCATCACCCCGGCGCCTCGCTGCCCGTCGCCCCACCGCCCCCGACGCCGACCCCCACCGCCCCCGACCCCCACTGCCCCCACCGCATCCGACCACCACCGCCCGTCGCTGCACCGCCCCACGCTGCACAGACATCACGAGCGTCTATGTCGTCTTTGTCGGATACGTCGACGAACCGGACCAGAGCCGAGCCGAGGAGCACCATGAATCCGCCACCGAGCCCTTCTTCCACCTTGGATTCCGCTGCCTCTCCTTCAAGTCCGGCCGGCCTGCTGCTCCTAATCCACCGCCGGGCCTTCGTGTGCCTCCGCGGTGAGCTCCCCTCGCTTCCCCTCTTCTGTTTCCCCTCGATTTGCTATGTCCTATGTATGTGTGGGTTTGCTTCCTGGTGTGGCCGATTTGGCGGTGTCGGTGGCGCCTGGTGTGTGGAATGTCGAACAGAATTGGCAAAACTAGCTTGTGTGGCCAACGTATTATGTGTTTTGCACCATGGATTATGAAGCGCGAATGTTATATAGGATCATGATAAATTCCTAACTGAAAGTCTTTGGTATTCCCCTTTCGGTTTTGACCCGTCAGCTTAGGGTGATCATTTTGTTTCTGATCTGTTAAGGTGTAGTAAACTGGATGATCCTGACATCCTATGATGGGTTTGATCTGTAGGTTATCTGCACGTCAGTTCGTTTGCTCAGCATTGTGTGTGTGATTGATCAACTGCATATTCTATTTTTGCACAGTGGATCACGCAGGAGGAATGTCATAGATACAGGATCAGGCTAACTGAAACTATTTGATATTCCCGCCTTTTCGGCTTTGACTCATGAACTCACCTCGGTTAAATTCCCACTTATGACAGAAATGTTGGTAGCTGGGCTAACTTAGTTTCTGGATTTTATCACTAGTTCGTACTATTTTTTTTCAAGTTACTAGGTGCTAGTTTTTTCCTTGTATTGTGTCTCATCAAGCTGTTTTGGTTGCTGGGCTAAGCTAGTTTCTGTTGGTTGATGGGCTAAGTTACAGATTGCTACCTAGTTGTATCTGGTCAAGAAGTTTTCTAGAGTTGTGCCCAACGCATCCTAGGGTCAGGTTCTGTAGAATTCTACACAGATAAACTTCCAATGCATAGTCTTTAGCCTGCGATCTTGCTCTCTTATGTGAATGTGTTTATGGAGACAAGGAAAGGAGGTGCAGAGAAACATATTTCAGATTACATGCATGTTACACAAGCCCTGCTTTGCATTTTCGCCAGCAATGTTGCTTCTGTACCCTGTTTTCAACGCCTTTAATTTCTGAATCACGTACGGATGTACCTTCTTTACATGCATGTTATACATTAACTTTGGAAGCACATATAAATTTTGTTCACAACTGCGAATTCTGCTGTATATGTCCTTCCTAGATTCATTAACTTGTGAATCAGACATATCTTGTACAGTACCAAATACGAGTAGTGTTGTATTCAAGCTCTGGATTTCAGACATGACACATGTACGAATAGAGTAATTTTACTGTGGCAGCAACTCAGAAATGGGTTCTTTGTGTACTTCAGCTTGTTCTGGTCTTCATTGTGTAATGCATATATTGTTTCACCTCTTCACAGGACAACGTATTTTCCATGTTGTGATGGAGGCCTTTTTTTAACACTGAGCTTTGCCACCTGTTGTTTGTCTTGTAAATAGCATTGCACAGAGATTTAAGCAACTAGCACATTGGCTTGTCCACCTGGGATAATGATTTTGCAGGTACCCGAGAGGCCCTTGAGTTTGTTGTCGGTGTACTAAAGTAGGGGTACCTTAATATCCCGAACTTGTGCACGGGCAGTCGCAGCGTCCCGCGGCAAGGCCTGCCGGGCGTCCGCCAAGATCCTCCACCATTCCTATTTTGTGCCATTCAAGAACAAAGTGCATAACTGAGGAGACAAGGCCCCGGCAAGAGAAGCTTGTCGGGGAGGACAAGGCCCCGGCAAGAGGAGCTTGCCGGGAAGGCTAACCAAGGCTTTTCAAGAGACTTGCCGCGATGCGCCCCGCGCCCCAGCAAGACCCGGCGAGCGACAAGCTTGCAGGTGCGACAAGACAACGACCGCGGCAAGGCGCTTGCCGCGGCGAAGCCACCACTCTGCGCCCACGCTCCAGCGCATCCGACGACGTGTCGCCCCAAGATCGTTCCTAGCGCACGTGTCGGGCGGCTGTGCAGCCAAGCGGTGCGAGGTGGCAAGTGGAGATGACGAGAAGGCCATCGTGGCGATCGGTGGCGCCCTTAACGGTCGTTTTCTGCACTGTTTGGGCGACCGGACGGGCATTGAATGCCCTTGTCCCCTGCCGTGAGAGTTAGGTAGGGGGAACTGTAGATAGCGGTTGTACCAACCTCTCTTTTTTACTTTTTTACCCCTCTCTGCGTTGCCACCTGTCGGTGACCCCTTTTGCCTATAAAAAGGAGGCCCATGCGCACGTAGAGGGGGTTCGACTCATTGGAAACTACAACACACCCACGCTCTCAAGCAAGAACAGAATAGAAAACACAAAAGCAGCAGTAGGAGTTTTATCTCTCCGGAGAGCTCCAAAGCTGGGTAAAAATCCCTCGCGTGTATCACCTCAATCTGCTCTTCGTGCGCCCTCCGCTCCCTACCGGACCGAGAAGGGGCCCTGCCCCATAGGTGCTCATTTCCCACGACATCTTTGGCGCGCCAGGTAGGGGGCGTCGAGGTTGTGCGAACCTGATCCGGTCTTCGCGCGCGCTACATCAACATCTTCATCAACATGCCACCAAAGAGGAAGGCTTCGGAGGTGGCCGCTCCGTCCACGTCGATCCCGCCGCCGCCGGAGCAAACGGGCGGTGGGGTAGACGCCGGCGGAGGAACGGGCGCCGACGGGGGGACTCACATCATCACCAGATCCAAGGACAAAGCCCCGCAAACTTCGGCGTCCGTACATGCGCCGCGCCCCTCTCAGGAGGCGCGGGATCGACAACGCCATGGTGCCCCTGGCACCGTGCTCGCGTTGGAACAAGGCCAAGCCGGCGGATCGCGGGACGCTCAAGGCCAACATGCACGTCAACACGTTGGCGCGAGCCCGGCACGGTCGCCTGGACGAGATGTTGCTCCTTCTAACAATGTTAGAAGTTTGAGCATATGCCGCTCCTCGCATCGTTCGCCCCCACTGCCGAAAACCCCGGAAGAAGCGTTGGCCCGAGCCCAACTGCTACTAGACTACCCTCCAGCGCCGGACAAGATCGACGGCTGGAGGATCACCATCCAGAGCCTCATCGGTTTCGCCAACGGCGACAAGCCCCGGCAACCAAGCACATCGAAGCCGCGGCAAGACGCCCAAGCGGAAGCCGGTGGCGCCAAGACTGGTGGGGGTGCCACCACCGTGCACTCCCCGCCCCGAAGGCCAAGATCGCCGACTCGCCGGGCCAACCTCGACACCGACTCCACCGCGTCGTCGGACCAGCGAGCCCGTCGCGATCAATGCCAAGTTCTCCAAGAACGACGACAAAAAGACGCTCGTACTCGTATCGAGCGTCGAAGAAAAGCCCAGCGTCAGTCAGACCAGCGCGCTGGGCCTACTGTTGATATGCATGCGCCAGGGGAACCGGGCGACTTGCCGTACGCGGTAGGTTGCCCTGCGTTCACTCGTGAGCTGCGGCAGGTCCAGTGGCCCAGTATCAAGAACTTCAAGCCAGATGTACCCGAGAGGTACGATGGCAGGATACATCCGTCGGAGTTCCTCAGCGTCTACACCATCGCGGTGCAGGCTGCCGGGGGGCGCGACGAGAAGATCCTCGCCAACTACTTCCCGCTGGTGCTCAAGCCCAACGTCAGATCTTGGCTCATGCACTTGCCGGATAACTCCATCTCTTCGTGGGCGGACCTGTGCCATCAGTTTGTCGGCGCCTTCACAGGCGGCCACAAGCCCCATGGCCAGGAGAGCGATCTTCATCTGCTCGCCCAGAAAGAAGGAGAACCCCTGCGCAAGTACATACAAAGATTCAGCCAAGTGCAGCGAAACATTCCAGACGTCCACCCTGCCGCGGTTATCAGTGCGTTCCATCAGAACGTGCGTAACCGCAGGATGAGGGAGGGGATGGCGATGTGCAAAATCAGAGATGTCAGCGAGCTATATGCTCTGGCCGACAAGTGTGCACGTGCTGAGGAGGGGAGGAAACTCCCCGGAGAGAACGCAGGAGCAGAGGGATATGACAGTGAGGATGCCGCCCCGGCAAAGAAAAACCGGAGGCGGAACAACAGAAAGAGGAAAGCTAAGGATGTGCTAGTTGTCGAGCAGTCCAGCAACGGAGGTGCCGCCGAGAAGGCCAAAGCTGTTGACTCCGGCGAGGCTGTGGTGGCCGCCGACAAGAAGGACGGCTCCGGGAAGCAGTACTGCAAGATCCACCGCACCAAGGGCCATGATCTCCAGGCTTGGAAGAAGGTTGAGCAGCTTGTTGAGCTACAGAAAGCTGAATACGAGCGCCGCGACAAGGAGAAGGCCCAAGAAGGTGGTGGAGGGTCCGGCAAGAAGCGTCCCGCCCGGGGAGGGCGCCGCGGCAAGGCTAAGCAGCGGCAAGGAGATAGACCTCCCCGCGGCCGCGACAAAGACGAAGACGAAGATGAAGATGATGAGATGGATGAGGATGAGACCGACGAGCAGGAGTTTCAGAAAGCGACAGAGGTTTTGTGCGTCGACGGCGGTGCTTCTCTGCACACCTCGCACCACCAACTCAAACAGTGGGTGCGGCAAGTAAATGCAACCGAATCGTCAGTTGAATCGCGCAAACCCCTAAAGTGGTCCAGCATGCCCATCATATTTGATGTTGAGGATCATCCTGATCGCATAACTGCGGTCGGGTGCTTGCCGATGTTGGTTTCGCCAACCATCCGCAATCTCAAGGTCACAAAGATGCTGGTTGACGGCGGGGCCGGCTTGAATCTGATCTCCTCCGCGGTGCTCAAAAAGCTCCAAATCCCCAACAGCGAGCTTGAGGAGACTGGTACTTTCAAGGAATTAACCCGGGAAGGAGCAAGCCGAAGGGGAAGATCACACTGCCGATGACATTTGGCAGCGAGCTGAACTTTAGAACAGAGAAGGTCACCTTTGACGTTGCTGATTTCACATTGCCCTACAATGGGATACTTGGCCGTCCAGCGCTGGCCAAGTTCATGGCAGCTTCTCATTATGCTTACAACGTGCTCAAGATGCCTGGTCCGATAAGTGTCATTTCTGTCCCTGGCGACAAGAAAGATGCCCTTATCTGTACCGATAAGATCTACCGGGAAGCAGCAGCCGCAGCAGAACGCAAACCACTTGCCGCTGAAGCTCCCGGGGGGAAGAAGAAGACCAAGTCCGGCAAGAGTAGCTCTGATGCCCACTCCGGCAAGCACACCTCTTCGGAGTGCTGCGCTACCGTCGAGGACGCACCATCGAGCTCCACCGGCAAGTGCAAGAAGGCGAAGACAGCTTCACCAGAAACCAAGAAAGTGGCCACCAAGGAGGACGGCACTGGTGGTACCTTCACCATCAGTGCCACGCTTGACCCTAAATAGGAAAGCGCGCTCGTTGCTTTCCTGCGGGCGAATGTCGATGTGTTTGCATGGCAACCGTCTGACATCCCCGGTGTTCCCAGGAAAGTGATTGAGCACCACCTTGTCGTTTGTCCTCATGCGCGGCCCGTCAAGAAGAGAGTTAGGAAGCAAGCGGTGGAACGCCAAGAGTTCATTGCAGAAGAGATCAAGAAATTGGAAGAAGCAGGCCTCGTCCGAGGAGTACTCCATCCAACGTGGTTAGCCATTCGTTTCTTGATGCATACTCAGGATATCATCAGATCTTCATGGCAGAAGAGGATGAAGAGAAGACCGCATTCATTACTCCATGTGGCACGTACTGCTTTGTACGGATGCCTTTCGGACTAAAGAATGCTGGTTCAACGTTTGCAAGAGTAGTCAGTCATGCTTTTGAGCCACAGCTGCACAGAAATGTAGAAGCCTACATGGATGATATAGTGGTCAAGAGCAAGGACAAAGAAACTTTGATCCAAGATTTGGACGAAACCTTCGCAAATTTGCGCAAGATCAATCTCAAGTTGAACCCCGAGAAGTGCGTGTTTGGAGTTCCTTCCGGCAAGCTTCTCGGGTTCTTTGTGTCCTAGAGGGGGATTGAAGCCAATCCCGACAAGATCAAGGCCATTGAGCAGATCGAAGCACCGAAGCGCGTCAAGGATGTGCGAAGGCTTGCCGGCTGTGTAGCTGCTCTCAGCAGGTTCATCTCTAAGTCCGCGGAGCGCGCCCTGCCATTTTTCAAAATTTTGAAAAAGGCAGGTCCAATGAAATGGACTCCGGAAGCGGAGGCCGCGCTCCAGGATTTGAAGAGGTACCTGTCCACCACTCCAATACTTGTCGCACCTAAGCCACAAGAAAAGTTGCTGCTATACCTAGCGGCAACCAATCAAGTGGTTAGTGCTGCGTTAGTGGCGGAGAGGGAGGCGGATGATGAGCTAGTGGCCGCGGCAAGCGTATCCAGCGACAAGCAGGGGGCTTCTCCGACAAGCTCTGGTCCCGACAAGGATGAATCAGCACAGCCACAAGAGGAAAAACAGAAGAAAATGGTGCAGCGCCCAGTTTATTTTGTCAGTTCCCTTCTGCAGGGCGCTAGATCAAGGTACTATGGAGTGCAGAAGTTGCTTTTCGGCCTTCTCATGGCCTCAAGGAAGCTGCGCCATTACTTTCAAGGACATGAGATCAGAGTTGTCACTCGCTTCCCGTTGAAGAGGATATTGCAGAATCCAGAAGCAACAGGCAGGATTGTCGAGTGGGCACTGGAATTGTCAAGCTTTGGCCTCAAGTTTGAGAGTACCTCAACTATCCAGAGCCGAGCATTGGCAGAATTCATAGCAGAATGGACGCCGACACCTGATGAAGAAACTCCAGAGACGAGCATCCCCGTCAAGGAGGCAAGCAAAGAATGGATCATGTACTTTGATGGTGCCTTCTCGCTGCAAGGCGCCGGTGCGGGTGTGTTACTTGTTGCACCCACTGGAGAGCACCTTAAGTACGTGGTCTAGATGCACTTTCCCAAGGAGCAAGCAACAAACAATACTGCAGAGTATGAAGGATTGCTTGCCGGACTCAGAATCGCAGCGGACCTTGGGATCAAGAATCTCATTGTCAGGGGTGACTCGCAGCTTGTCATCTGTCAAGTAAACAAAGATTATCAGAGTCTGTTGATGGAGGCTTACATTGATGAAGTGAGAAAATAAGAAGAGCATTTTGACGGCCTGCAGATGGAACATGTTCCGAGAGCTAAGAACGACATTGCAGATGGCCTGTCAAAATGCGCCGCACTCAAGTTGCCTGTGGAACCAGGGATTTTTGTGCTCAAGCTAACTCAACCATCTGTGACACCATCAACTGGACAGAGCAAGAAGGGGAAGTTGGTTACTGGCGACTACTTTCCGGCAGAGCTCCCCGAAGCCACCGCCAAGAAGGTCCCCAGGATCAACACAAAGAGTGCTGAGGAGCGGTCTGCTCCGACAAGCCCTAGGGTTTGTTTCGTTGAAGCAGACGCTCCCGACAAGTTGTGTCTCGACACGCTTGCCGGGGAACATCACGCTCCGGCTAAATCACAGATTCTTGCCGTGGAAGCAGATGTTCCCGCAGCAGCATTTGCGCCTTTAGTCCTTGTCGTTGAGCCACAAGCTCCGGCATGGGCACAGCAGATCGTCCATTTCCTTCAAACAGGAGAACTTCCCGAAGAGCAAGAGGAAGCCGAGAGAGTAGCCCGGCAATCGAGTACGTACCAGTTTGTCGATGACATACTGTACAGAAGAAGATTCAACGGAGTGAAATTGAAGTGCATTTCCCGGGAAGAAGGACAGGAGCTGTTGGCGGAGATACATGGAGGCATATGTGGTTACCACATTGGCGCAAGAGCACTTGCCGGCAAAGCCTTCCGGCTAGGTTTCTTTTGGCCGACAGCCCTCCAGGATGCAACTGCACAAGTAACCAAGTGTGAAGCGTGTCAGTTCCACTCCAAACAGATACATCAACCAGCTCAATCTCTCCAAACAATCCCTTTATCCTGGCCATTCTCGGTCTGGGGGCTCGACATCCTCGGCCCCTTCCCCCGAGCTGTCGGAGGCTTCGAGTACTTGTACGTGGCAATCGACAAGTTCACGAAGTGGCCGGAAGTGGAAGCAGTGAGGAAGGTGACAGCACAATCAGCAGTCAAGTTCTTCAGGTCAATTGTTTGCCGTTTCGGAGTCCCTAACAGGATCATCACCGACAATTTCACGCAATTCACGAGCCGCACCTTCATGCAGTACGTCCAAGATCTTGG
This sequence comes from Triticum timopheevii, assembly GCA_963921465.1. Lineage (NCBI taxonomy): Eukaryota > Viridiplantae > Streptophyta > Magnoliopsida > Poales > Poaceae > Triticum > Triticum timopheevii. Next base: position 440,122,965 of record OY997264.1, on the reverse strand, counting down.
CGCCAAGATCTGCTTCGCTTCTGTTGCTCACCCGAGAAGCAATGGTCAAGCGGAGAGGGCAAACGCTGAAGTGCTGCGTGGGCTCAAGACCAGGACTTTCGACAGGCTGCACAAGTGCGGAAGAAATTGGATCGAGGAGCTGCCAGTGGTTCTTTGGTCGATCAGGATGACCCCGAATCGAGCCACTGGCCAGACACCTTTTGCTCTCGTCTACGGAGCAGAGGCAGTTCTCCCCACGGAAATCGTATACGGATCGCCTCGAGTGCTCACTTATGATGAGCTTGAGCAAGAGCAGCTGCGGCAAGATGACGCGCTGCTCCTCGAGGAGGATCGTCTTCAGGCTGCTGTACGAGCTGCTCGCTACCAGCAAGCTTTGCGCCGGTACCACGGCCGCAAAGTTAATGCCAGAAGTTTCAAGGAAGGCGACCATGTTCTTCGGCGCGTTCAATCCGCCAAGAATTCCAACAAGTTGACGCCGAAGTGGGAAGGCCCTTATCGGGTGAAGCGAGTCACTAGGCCCGGTGCTGTCCGCCTTGAGACCGAAGATGGCTTTCCGGTGAGCAACTCCGGGAACATAGAGCATCTTCGTAAGTTTTACCCGTAAGGCGCGGTTGCCGGAACCAGCTGTTCCGACAACCACCTTTTGTACAAGCCTTGCCGCTGTTGCATGTAACCCTTTGTACAAAGCCGGGCGCAGATCCCGTGCATAAATAAAGATTATATGCTCAGCACATGTTGTCAGATTTCATGCTTTCTTTCTTTTTGCATGCATTATCTAACACTTTGTGCAGCACTTACCCCCGGTAAGCGATAACGCGCCTTAAGGCTCCATATCTTTATTTTCTCTTCTTTCTTTTGCTCAAAAAGAAGGTTCCTTCGCCCACAAGTTCACCGGGGGGGGGGGGAGAGACGATAAAGGTGTGGACCAGGCGCCGTTCAAAGAAGTATAGCCTAGCCGGGACACAGACGACAGAAAAAGCTAAGTTGCCAAAAAAATTTAAATTTTTAAAAGTTATCTTCCTTGAACGACCGTGCTTTGTATGGAAAACCTGTGCGCGGAGGAACCAACTCATGGCTAGTTGCGCCCTTACTTTGTTTCGAGTCCGCTCAACAACATAAGTGTGCTGCGACTAGTTCCGACAAGGTTTCTTGCCGGAAGCAACACCGCTAGCAGGTTGCTGATGTTCTGCACTCAGCACTCGCGGCAATGGTGCCTGCGCCGGAAAGTTTCCCTAAAAGCGTAAGGTAAAAACATACAAGGGATGGAATCAAGTAAAGGAAATAACATAGCAAATACTACCCAAGATAAAGTTATATTACAATAAATAACTTGCCGCGCACTAATGGATTGTTCCTGTGACATGTCTAGCAGCGGCAAGAAAAAGGAGGAAAAGGGTGGCCTCATCTACACGATCGCCGTCGACCCTTCTGACTTCATTCACCTTGTCCACAATGGGTGCGACAAGGGCTTTGAGCTCTGCAAGATTAGCACCTGCCGGCAGCTTCTTGAGAACGTTGGTGAGGTTGAGGGTTGGATTGCGGAAAAGCACCTTCACCAACACCTTCTCCAAGACTCTGGCACAGATGGCACGCGACTCGTCAGCCAACTGCTTTGGGATCCTTTCCCGGAGTTGCTGGAGAGCCGTCACCACGCCCTTGAAGAACAAAGTAAGCTTGGCGCTGGGCTGGAGGTTCTCGTCGGTGGAATACCCGAAACCCGCCAAGTCCAGTTGCGCCAGCTCCTCGTTGATGGTTGCAGCGATGTTGACGAGGCCCTCCGTCCAAAGCTCCACCGTAGCCCTGAAGGTGTTTTGAGTCTCAGCGGCCCTCGTCAGCAGATCCTCGTTGCCCTTGATCTCTTTCTTCAAGTCGTCTTCACGCTTTTTGGCACCATCCAGCGTCTCTGTCAGTGTGGCCAGCTTCAGCTCCAGATCAGCATTTGAGTCCTTGACGGCATTTAGTTCCTTCACCTTGTCGGCAAGTTGAACTTGCAGATCGCCATGAGCAAGGGCATCCTTCTCGCGTTTGCGCTGGAGTGCGGCAAGCTCCTCATTTTTCCCTTTCATATCAGCCTCCAGCTGCGTCACCTTCACCTCCAATTCCTTCTTGGCGGCCTCAGCAGCTGCGGCAGCATCCTTCGCTTCCTTGAGCGCCCCGCCAAGTGATTCCTCCCGTGCGGCGAGCTCCTCTTCGTGGCTGTCCAGGCTAACCTTCTTCTGTGTCAGCTCACCTTCCCGCCTGGTCAGCTCCTCGGCGGCGAGCCTCTGTTGCTCCTCGGCTTCAGCCTTTTCAAGGATGAACGCCTTCTTCGCCTCGACAAGCTGCGACCTCTCCTCCGCAATGGATCGGAGGGCCTCTTGGTTGCGGCTCTGGAGCTCCTCCGCATGCTTCTCTATATCAACTCCCGCCTGCGCGACAAGCGCTTCCCGGGACTCCAACTTTGCTTGCCGGGCGCGGTAGAGTGACACCAACTTCCGGAGCAACTGCTCCTCCTCGGACTCGCCGCCGCTGCTGCTTGGCGCGTCAACCACTGCCAGCCCGGCAGAGGTGAGTACTTCTCCGTCAAACTCTTCTCCTTCGACCGGCGCCCTGGAGCTTGACGCCCAGGGAAGCCTGATGAAGACACCCTCACCGGCCTTCAAGTAGACGCCAGGCTGGGGCTCCTCGGAGCCCGGCGCTGCATCAGCGGCAGAGGGGTCGGCGGTCGGTGTAGCGCCTTGCGCTCCTGCGCCCTCCGGGTCGTCAGTGCGATCGCCGGACCCCTCGCTAGCTCCTGCGCCAGCAGCCTTGGCGGCCTCTTCGCCGGCGGGATCGTCAGCACCGGCCTCTTCCTTGGTAGCGACGGCAGCTTCAGCGTTGCCGCGTGCATCCTCCTCACCGGTGGCCTCAGTCTCCATCGAGTCTGTGGGAGGGGGATCTGAAGACAGGAAGAGGAAGAAAAAGTCAAGCAAAAACCCAAAAAGAAGATCTGAAGAACCCAGGGGAAAATTTTCGACAAGAAGGGTTACCTGTGCTGGGCTCCGTGACCATGGGCTCCACCATCGAAGGATCGCTGGTCCCGTCCCTTGCCGGGGAACTGCCCCTTGCCGGGGACCGCTCCCTTACCGGAGAGCGCTCCCTTGTCGGAGAATCGCCCCTTGGCGGCGTAGTCGAAGTAGACAGCACCTCCGGAGCGGCTTCTGGTTGCTCCTGATGGGCCTGTTCTGCTCCTACACAAGTAAGCCAACAATCAAGATGTCAGCAAAAGAAAAAGCACCCATGCGTGCCCCACCACAGGAAGTAAACCAAATACTTACGCTGGGGGCTGCCTCGAGGAGATAGTGTCGGGCCCGTCAAGGTAGTCTCGGACGCGTCCTCTGCTATCACAGCAGGATCGTCCTCGACGATAACCACGGGGACCTTGGCCCTCTTCGCCGCTCTCTCGGCTAGAGTCCTGAAATGGAACAAGGGTTCAGAGAGAAGCAGATCAGATGCAAGACAAGAAACAACAAAAATCGAAGAAATACAAGTACAACAGGAAGAAAGTCTTACTCCTCCTCCTCTTCTTCCTCCTCGTCGGAGCTCAGCGCGGAGAGGTTGAAGTCCGGTACCCTCTCTTCGTGACGAGGCGGAGGAGTAGGCTCCCTTGGACGCTTGGCGGAAGCTGCGGCAGGGTCAGGTGTGGCGGCTCGGGAAGACCCCGCTCCAGCTGCCGGCGCGGCTTGCGATGCTCTTGCGACAACGGTGTTTGCCGCGGTGGAGTGTGTCCCACGGCGCTGCGGCTGTCGGCCTGCCTGCCGCCCCGTCGTGTCTCCAGTCCTACGGAGGCACCTTCTTGGTTGCGCTGGGGGCTGCGCTGGGGGCTCCGCCTGCGGCAAGCTGCTCGAAGATGGCTGGCCACTTGCGCCCCCAGCAGGCTCGCTCGCCTCGGCTTCGGGCTCCTCCTCGCCAACGGTCTCCCCGCCAAGATCTTCCCGGTCGGCGAGGCTTGCCGCCTCGGCTTCCTCTGCCTCCTCCAAAGTAAACCCAAACTCGCCCGCGGCGGCGGCTACCGCCGCCTCTTCGGCCCTGGTGGCGATGTACCGCTTCTCATCGTCGGTGGTGTCGCGGGTGAGGAGCCTCTGCTCGTCGGCGCGGACTGCTACCTTCACCAGGCTATCGAAGAATTGCCGCACGACGTCGTCGGCGGGCTCCTTCCAAGTTGGGATAATCCCGTGCGAGTCGCACTCCGGCATCATTGCACGGATGCGATCAAGCTGGGAGTTGTTGCACAGTGGGATGACGCCCTGCGGTAACCTGAACCACTCCGGATGGTGGGCGTCATGCTTGAACAGCTCCTTGAGCATCCCATCCAACTTCAGAACTGTGAAGTTGAAGCTGAGGCCTGGACGCAGCCTCATGATATCTGCCGGGCCGCCAAACAGCCAGGCAGGCCTCCCCCTCTCCTGCAGAGGGGCAATGCGGCAACGAAGAAAGTCCGCGCCAACGGCCCCTACTGTGAGCCCGGCAAGCCTGAGCCGCAGAATCCGGGTGGTGGCGATCTTCAGCTTGGCATCGTCCACCCCCAGAGCGCTCCAGTCGCCGCCGCGCACTACTCAGGTCTGGCGCAAATTGGTGAATGGTTGCGGATCTGCGTTAGCAATCCAACACCATTCAGCCCTCCACTCGTCCCATTTGCTGTGGAGCTCCCCCTCCAGATACACCTCCTTCTTGCCGACCCTTGAGATCCAGGAGACCCCGCCCGACAAGGGCTCTCCTTTCTCGACCCGGGGAATGAAATAATGGCGGAAAAGAGCAAAGTTGGGGTGGATTCCGACGAAGTTCTCGCAAAGATGCGCGAAAACCGCCATTGTCAGAACAGCGTTGGGGGTGAAGTCAAGAAGGTGGAGCCCGTATGTATTCATGACGTCGCAGAAGAAATCGGAAAAGGGCGGGCAGAGCCCGCAATAGAAGAACACTGGAAAGAAATGATACCCTTTTGGGCACCGCTTCGAAGTAGAAGCTTTGACGGAGAGCACCGGCATGCGCGGATGCGCCCGTGTCTCCGTCGACCAGAAGAGCTAGAACTCCTACCGCAGCACCTTCGGGGTGAGCTCGGGGGGGGGGGGGGGAAGTGCTCGCTCCTTGCGCAGCGCCTCGAGTCGCAGCGCCTCAGCCAACTTCTCGGCCTTCCCAGCTATCGGAGCCATGGCGAAAGCGGTGGGGGAGAGCGGCGGCGACGGGCGGCGGAGCGCTGCTCTCTTTCGGCTTGGGAAGCGGAGCGGAGCGGCGGAGATTTCTGAGGAAGAAACCGCAAATGGCGAAGGTGGGGGAACGGCCCCTGTTTCCTCTACTTATAAAGAGGAGAGGGGAACGTTACGCCTTTCTTGATTTAAGAATTGCCCATGATCTCTCCCACGACGCCGCGTTTGACGCGTGCTGTTACGGGAGGGCGCGGTGGATATGGAGTTAGATTTGGTATGGACTCAGGCCGCGTGTGCCCGTGCCCTGTTTTGGGCCTGGCCCAATAGCGCTCGGCACCGTGTATGGCCCAAGCCCGGGGGCTCCTATCGGTGTACTAAAGTAGGGGTACCTTAGTATCCCGAACTTGTGCACGGGCAGTCGCAGCGTCCCGCGGCATGGCCTGCCGGGCGTCCGCCAAGATCCTCCGCCATTCCTATTTTGTGCCATTCAAGAACAAAGTGCATAACTGAGAAGACAAGGCCCCGACAAGAGAAGCTCGCCGGGGAGGACAAGGCCCCGGCAAGAGGAGCTTGCCGGGAAGGCCAACCAAGGCTTTTCAAGAGACTTGCCGCGACGCGCCCCGCGCCCCGGCAAGACCCAGCGAGCGACAAGCTTGCGGGTGCGACAAGACAACGACCGCGGCAAGGCGCTTGCTGCGGCGAAGCCACCACTCTGCGCCCACGCTCCAGCGCATCCGACGACGTGTCGCCCCAAGATCGTTCCTGGCGCATGTGTCGGGCGGCTGTGCAGCCAAGCGGTGCGAGGTGGCAAGTGGAGATGACGAGAAGGCCATCGTGGTGATCGGTGGCGCCCTTAACAGTCGTTTTCTGCACTGTTTAGGCGACCGGACAGGCATTGAATGCCCTTGTCCCTTGCCGTCAGAGTTAGGTAGGGGGCACTGTAGATAGCGGTTGTACCAACCTCTTTTTTTTACTTTTTTACCCCTCTCTGCGTTGCCACCTGTCGGTGACCCCTTTTGCCTATAAAAAGGAGGCCCATGCGCACGTAGAGGGGGTTCGACTCATTGGAAACTACAACACACCCACGCTCTCAAGCAAGAACAGAATAGAAAACACAAAAGCAGCAGTAGGAGTTTTATCTCTCCGGAGAGCTCCGAAGCTGGGTAAAAATCCCTCGCGTGTATCACCTCGATCTGCTCTTCGTGCGCCCTCCGCTCCCTGCCGGACCGAGAAGGGGCCTTGCCCCATAGGTGCTCGTTTCCCACGACATTTGCCAAAATGTCGATTAACTTCTGTTCCGGCAAATTTGGGTACTCCATATGTCCTATTTTTAGCAAAGGTCATGCTAAAATTTTCCGTGAATTTTAGCATGACTTTGCTAAAAATAGGACATATGGGGTACTTGCGACTAATGCATGGGCCGGGGTATCTTAGTACTTAATTAACGTTAGGCTCAATTGTGAAATTTAGGATGGGAGATTTTTGACATGTGGTGTCCCTTTATTCTTGCTGCATTAAACCACATATGTTGAATTCATGTGTGGACAGACGAAACCATGAGTCGTTTATAGTTCAGGAAAAGAATGTTATCATTATTGTTTGGGGGGTTGAAATAATCTGTTTGTTGCACTTTGTGCACTTTCTATTTGAAAGTTGTTAAATGGAGATACTGGATTAGCTTTTTGAGGTATCCCATTAAATATTATTCATTACTGCCCGCTCTTAAATTTTTTTTGCACAACTAATATGCAACTGCCATAGGTGGCAATAGAGCCAAGTGATTAGGCCCAACTTAGAATTCTCCTTCCCTTTTCTGTCAACACTTGCATGTCACTGTTGGCTATTTTTTTAACTATTGCGCCATACTTGATAGGGTATATTATTAGAAGATACCCTTATATATCAGTCAACCTAGGGCTTAGCTTTTAGGATGCCTCGGTGTCGACAAACCCTAAATGATAAAAGCTTAGCTTTTAGGATGCCTCCGTGTCGACAAACCCTAAATGATGAGACCATGATAATTCCTCACAAACCAACCCTTAAATAACACTGAGCCATTATGTCATCACCCTTAAAGCCTTGCGGGCATTTGCAGCCCTTAGCTTGTTCATTCTGTAGATTTCCTAAATTCAGTTTTGTACCACACACCGAAGCCCCAAGAAAGAAAACTGCAATCTGAAACAGATGATCAATTTTCAGCCCTTGGATTAGTTTAGTATTTTTTCACACACTCAGACACCTTTGCTTGCCATGTGTGTGAGAGAGATAGTGAGAGGAGACAAGAAGAAGGGGGTTAGGAAGGGACTTGGACCTTAGCAACAACACACTAACAGGTTCCGTCCCAAAACACCTAGGCAATATCACAAACACCTCTCAATTGTTCCTTGAGAATAACCAACTTTTTGGCGACATTCCTCGAGAATTAGGTTATTTGGTCAACTTAGTGTTCCTTGATAATAACCAACTTTTTGACCAAACTATTTTCCTATTTAGAGCGAACATGGCCCACAACGATGAGGCTAGCGGTTCGGGCAAGCAATTCTGGGAGCTGTCCCAGAAGATGGAGGAAGAACCTCACTGCTATGAGGACGCCGCGGAAGACACCGATCCTGAATACACAACCCCTAGTGGCGTCGGGGATGACACCACTGATGGTGCCACCGAGGATGCCACCACTGATGATGTTAGCGCATGCATAGATGGCAGCCAACCGAAGAGGCAACGGAAGGACTGGCGCCCGAACATGCTCGGCACCGTCAAGGTGGAATTTGCTGAAGTGTCCTCCGAGGGGCATCCAATGGCGCCCAGAGAATTATTCAAGGGGTACGCGGACAGCTCGGGTGCATTCTCCGGAGCACCGTCTCGATCAACACCGAGAACCTAAGGCATCATGACCGAGGGAGTTTGCGCAACCTCCTCTTCACGAAGCTGCACGAATGATACAAGTTCCCCGGTGACATCGCAAACACACGCCTCTCAGGGAATAAAGTGAACAGTGCCGCCGTCACGAAGATGAGCACGACCCTGGCTACTTGGAGAGGCGTGGTGAAGAGAATGATTTAAAAAGGTGATAGTTATGAGAAGATCAAGGAGAAAAATCCTTCGATCAGCGAAGATGACTACAAGGAGTTCAAGATCAAGTGCGAGAGCAACGCAACCGTGGAATCAAGTCAGTGGGGGGAGATATGCGGGACTTGAACTTTGGGGTCCACCAACTCGGTCCCGGCGGTTACAAAGTGGCGGAACCTATATGGGACAAGGAGGACGCGGAGCGTGCCGAGCAAGGCCTACCGCCCCGCTTCGATAAATACTGTGACAAGCAGACTAGGAACTATGCCAGGGCCCGGTACAAGATGGACCTGGTAACAAAGGAGCTTACCACGGATCCGATGACCAAGGCACTTCAGCTTTTCCTGGTAAGGAATACACCCCCGCGTAATTAGCTCCATATGGCTGCATTCTAATTGATGAAGCCAAATTTCTAAATGGTTCACATTCCTTCCGTTGGACACTGAAAGCAGTAGCGCAGGGTCGCCTTAGAGCTCCCCTTGGGATAGCACTTTAAATAGGGCGTTGAACATAATGAAAAACAAGGATAAGTTCAGTAAGCCGACGTCAGCTGGTCGTGTGGCCGGCAAAGGCTTGTCCACGAAATGGTCGGAATACTATAACGCTGGTGGGCGAAAGGAGAGAAAGACCAGCTTGAAAAGCCAGTCGCGCGAGGTTCAAGAACTCAAGGCACAAGTGGAGCGGATTCTGGAGATGGTCCAAGAGCAAGTGGAACACCAACTAGGAGCGACAATCACCGCCATTGTGCCTACCTTGATTGAGGGGCTGCAGGCATGGATTGCGGCAGGCCAACAGGGGCCGCCCCCGGTTCCCAGCTTCACGGCCAGCAACTCGCACAACGCGTAGGCAGCGCCATTGGTGTCTTCGGCGGAGGCGGTATTGGTGTCTCCGACGCCGGCGCGGGCATTGGAGCTTAATGCACACGGGTGTGCGAAGAATACGCCGGCGGGCACCTCGGCAGCAAGCGGCCCCTCCGTCACTTGCACGCCCGCCGTTGGCGGTGCCTCGACATTAGCCGAGCTCGACACCATCATGGTAACTAAGCCTCTCAGCCAATGACTTCATCTCCTTGCCTTTGACTGGGCATCCCTGACGCCCTACATGTTTTCGCAGGGCACCGCCGACGTTCTACGCACTCTCCCGCACTTTGTGGGTGGCGAGTTTATCGATGTCGCTGATACGTCTCCAACGTATCTATAATTTTTGATTGCTCCATGCTACTTTATCTACTATTTTGGACTATATTGGGCTTTATTTCCCAGTTTTATATTATTTTTGGGACTAACCTATTAACCGGAGGCCCAGCCCAGAATTGCTGTTTTTTGCCTATTTCAATGTTTCGAAGAAACGACATATCAAACGGAGTCCAAACAGAACGAAACCTTTGGGAATGTGATTTTCTCACCGAACGTGATCCAGCAGACTTTGACCCTACTCCAAGGAATAAAAGAGGCGGTCACGAGGGTGGGGGGCGCCCCCCCTAGGGCGCGCCCCCTGCCTCGTGGGCCCCCTGTTGCTCCACCGACGTACTCCTTCCTCCTATATATACCTACGTATCCCCAAATGATCAGAACAGGAGCCAAAAACCTAATTCCACCGCCGCAACCTTCTGTATCCACGAGATCCCATCTTGGGGCCTGTTCCGGAGCTCCACCGGAGGGGGCATCCACCACGGAGGGCTTCTACATCAACACCATAGCCCCTCCGATGAAGTGTGAGTAGTTTACTTCAGACCTTCGGGCCCATAGCTAGTAGCTAGATGGCTTCTTCTCTCTTTTTGGATCTCAATACAATGTTCTCCCCCTCTCGTGGAGATCTATTCGAGGTAATCTTATTTTTGTGGCGTGTTTGTTGAGACCAATGAATTGTGGGTTTATGATCCAGCTTATCTATGAATAATATTTGAATCTTATCTAATTTCTTTTATGTGTGATTGAGTTATCTTTGCAAGTCTCTTCGAATTATCCGTTTGGTTTGCCAACTAGATTGGTAGTTCTTGCAATGGGAGAAGTGCTTAGCTTTGGGTTCAATCTTGCGGTGTCCTTTCCCAATGACAGAAGGGGCAGCAAGGCACGTATTGTATTGTTGCCATCAAGGATAACAAGATGGGGGTTTTATCATATTGCATGAATTTATCCCTCTACATCATGTCATCTTGCCTTGGACGTGATGCCTATATATATGATCATACCTAGATATACTCATAATTATGCACAATTCTATCAATTGCTCAACAGTAATTTGTTCACCCACCGTAGAATATCTATGCTCTTGAGAGAAGCCACTAGTGAAATCTATGGCCCCCGGGTCTATTCTCATCATATCAATCTCCATTACTTTATTACCTACTTTGTTTTTTACTTTGCCTTTTACTTTTCACTTTGCATCTATATACCAAAAATACCAAAAATATTATTTATCATCTCTATCAGATCTCACTATCGTAAGTGACCGTGAAGGGATTGACAACCCCTAATCGCGTTGGTTGTGAGGAGCTATTGTTTTGTGTAGGTACGAGGGACTTGTGCGTGGTCTCCTACTGGATTGATACCTTGCTTCTCAAAAACTCAGGGCAATACTTACACTACTTTGCTGCATCATCCTCTCCTCTTCGGGGAAATCCAACGCAGTGCTCAAGAGGTAGCAGTCGCCAAGGGCAGAATCATTCAACTGGGCAACCCTGTGTTCCACGGTAATCCGATGCCACCCATCGTGTATAGGGTTCAACTGGTTCGGGTGCTGGCAGGCTGCGATGACTTGTTACCTCCGTTTCGACCCGCTGGGACCGACGAAGATTATGTGATGACCCTTAGCTCCTGCTTAAGCTGGCCCCTGCTTTGGCTGAAGAGCCAGATTTGTTTGGGGGTGGGGGACACCACCCCACAGACAACACCGCCAGTCGTGCCGGCGCTAAGCCATGGCAAGACCGCCGCAACGCTACCGGACATGTAGGACATGCATATGGCACAGGATCCGGACATGCATATGGCACAGGATCCGGACATGCATGTGGCACAGGATCCGGACGACGACGACGACGATGATGGTACATTTACCAACGTCGATAAGTACTTCAAAGAACATGGGTACGGTGACGAATTCTTGGGGCCTCCTTCCCAAGAACACAACCCTGCAAAAGACGACCGTGATCTAGCTGGTACCACGGAGAAACCCAATTGCAACAGGCATCGTCTGGCGTTCAATTCTCACGATACGCCTCCAGCTGCCGCCTTCACCGAGCCTCAGATGGCCGAGGTGCGAAATATTATCAGCCCCAACACACTCAAGAAGGCGGTCTCTGAGCAGAACTCGATCCCATTATAGCAGAAGAAGAAGGGATGGAAAAGAAAGAATAAAAAGGGTGCGAGCCAGCCGGCACCGAGTACAATCCATGCTCAGGACGGGCCACCTTCACCTAAGGATATCTCGAGGAGGGTGCATGTGGCGGGTAGGCCGATGCTACCTACTAATCTGCTCAATGCTGCAACCGGTGCTATGCGGAGTCTGCATGACAATGTTATTTCTTTGGAGAAGCGGCGTCTCTCCGAGAATGATGTGGCATACCCGGTTTTCATGGCCAAGGTGTCAGAGGGCAAGGGCTTTGTGTATAGCACCATTGGGGGTATGATCGTCCTGCAGTTTCATGACATCTTCGCTATGTTTAACCTTCATCCGCTGCACTACACCTTCGTTCGGCTATTTTCGCTGAGTATGAAGATGCGGATCATTAGAGACAAGACCCCGGACATCGTGATAGTCAACCCCTTCTACATGTGTGCCAAGATCTTCGGCAGTGCTGGGGAACGGCAAGTTGCGAGTTCATACCTCGAAGGCGTCATTCTGGCAAACCCAGATAAGGATTACTTCCTCGTGCCTTACTTTCCCGAGTAAGTCATCCCCTCACCGCCCCGTAACATATGATTTCTTAGATTTCTATCGTTCTTTTTTTTCTAACATTCCGTGTTTTGTGCCGTGACACACATTGCACACTCGTCCTCTTAAGCCCGAAATATTCCATGGCCATGTATTTTGACTCGGACCGTCAGTCAAAGAAACACTATACAAATATCAAAAAAGTTCTTGATGATGTTCTCCCCAGCTACACCAGATCTGGAGGCACCTTCAGCAGGCCAATTCGTAGGTACGGCACGCACATGTTCACCCACAATACGATGTTCCCCTGTGTCAAGCAGCCGCCTGGCGGTCAGAAGGAGGCCTACTATGCCCTCCATCACATGCGGGCGATAGTACGGGACCATAATCACCTTCTGCTACCAAATAATTTCAAAGATTGGGCCGCACGCTTGTCGGCAATCCAGGACGCGGACATCAGATAAGAATTCTTTCGCATCCAGTCGGAGCTTGCGGAAATCATCCATCAAGATGTCCTTCGTAACTCGGGGAAGTTTCTACCTCAGATATCAACCATCCAATAGTGAGATAGAAACAACGCTACAAATTCAGGTTGACAACGCCCGCGATTTCATGACCATCACGAAAGATAGCGGCTTTATCCATGCTTCGGTCCCTGAGTCGAGTCGAAAGTAGTGATGCTATGTAGTTCTGAAATATCGATTAGCTCATGTTGTAATTAAACTTTAATGAACTTGTATGTCTCTTTTATTTGGAAAGTCATTCAACTTACATGTAATCGATGCTATTTATTAGTAGGACCACGAATCTTGCTATTAATGTGTTGCTTTTCTCTTCCGATCCTTTTGTTGCATACTTATATATTGCTTATGTATTGTCTGTGAATTGCTACTAACATTTTGTTTGGCTAGTGCATAGAGATGTCGTCGTATGTTGTGTACAAGGGTAAGGTTCCCGGAGTCTACGACGACTGGGAGGAGTGTTGGAGACAGGTTCACTATTTCAACGGTAACAGTTACAAAGGGTACACCACTAGGGCGGAGGCGGAAGCTAGATACGCGCACTATCTAGTGGGAGAGAGGAGGGAGCGTTGGAGGAACCGGATGAAGGCCAGTTTCATCGTGATGATGCTCATCATGATGACCGCAGCTCTCTTCTATGTGATGGTAGTTTAGATGATCGATATCGACTTGTAATGTGAAGACAAACTCGCTACTCGCGGTCTCGAGACTTGTAATGTTCTAACTTTGTTCGGTATTTTAAATTCGGAGACTAATATGATGAATTCTATTCGGAGACTAATCTTCTATTGTATTCGATAAATCTGCTATTTATATGTTGTGCTGTCTATATTCTGTGCAGTAATATATTTTGTAACCTGTGCAAATATCAGAAAAGGAAAAAAATAATTCCTAATATTCATACTAGTGGCGCACCACACTACACTTTAGTGGCGCACTGCAATAAACATACTAGTGGCGCATTATCTAGAAGTGCACCATTAGTAACCCAGAGCACAAGGTAAATATGGCCCCCTGGGAGGCATAGTAATGGTGCACCGTTTGACATACTAATGGCGCACTTCCTGGTGCGCCACTATTGTCTGGTATACTAATGGCGCACCAGGGGTACGCCATTAGTATTAATTACTAGTGCATTATGATAGTGGCGCACCTGTAGTGCACCATTAATGGCCAAAACAGGTGCGCCACTAATTAGCCTTTTGCTAGTAGTGCCAACTCCTTGTGATACACCTCACATATGCGTCCAAAGGTGATATGTGCGGCCATGCTCTTTCCTATACTCCAGCTTGGTGCATCCAGGTAGAAACCAATAGGCTCCGTTGTTGGTGCAAAGGTCCTCCCAGGTATCCAGACTTTGATCTTCCAACGCTCCTATTCCAGTACAGATGTAGAGAAAGTCCCCGTGAAGTTTGGTAGTCCGATGTTCAAATACTTAGTTACTTCCTTCAAGTGCTTTTTGAAAGCAGTGTCATCATTCGGCTGAGTGAACTTGTTCCTGGGATCCGCCAACTATAGAGTAGAAAGAGAGGAGAATTAGAAATGAGTAGAGAAGAGAAATCCCGTGGCTAATTCTAGTGGTCGTGTCCTACAGTCAGCATGTGCTCTGATACCATCTTGTAGCAACCAGACCTCAAACGGTCCAGTCTCTGTGCATCAGTGTCATCCCTGGATCGGTAATGCTGACACGCACAGTACTCAAGGAATTATAATAGAGTTTCAATCACACACTTATTACATCGAGTCCTCATAAAGAGTATGATTACAAAAATATATCATGGCTGAAGGCCATCTAAACTAAATAACTGCGGAAGCTTCAAAGGTAAATGAGTCCATCAACTCCAACGGCATAGCTGAGTGCAAAACAACGACCTATCGCACCTTATTCGTCGTCTGAGTAGTCTGCAACATAAGACGTTGCAGCCTGAAATGGGTCAGCACATGGATTATGCTGGCATAGTTACACTATAAAGCAATGAAATGCAAGAACTATTTCTACATGCAATATTTGGCTGGTGGAGGCTATAAGTGTCATGGTTTTGCATAAAGCTAGTTTTTCCCTACAACAAAGGACTAAATTTATTTAACTGCTCCCATGTTGCCCATTATTTGAGAAGGTAACCCCAACTCAAATCCCAATTAAAAGTATCATCATTAACCCAATTCAATTAATTAAAGTATCGTGATGAGATAACATCAATAGATTCAAGTACTAGATACTCAAGAAGTCCATAATCGGGGACACGACTAGCCATGATTAGTTTATACACTCTGCAGAGGTTTGCCCACTTCTCCCCACAAGACTCGACCGCATCCATGGTTGGATGATTGAGACATAGCCTTTCTGAAGCATTAACTCTCTACTCCGGGTAGATAGTACCACCTACAACCCTCTACATCTGCTAGTCTACCTCGTCAAGAGCTCACGCAATTTACTCAACTATGCCAGAGCCCATAATGGCTTGTGGCTGCACACGGAAGTTTCTAGCATGAACAATCTTATGATCCCTTTGATCCTGGGTGGCATTCCATAGGATAATCACATGGGTACTCCGGGATTTCCAAAAACACGCAACACTGGGTTCCCCAGGTGCCTCAACCAATCCACCCAAATGTATATTAAAGTTGCCACCTTAGTGTTATCCTTGATTAAAATAACTCTCAAACTTCCATGTGTGAATCACGATCCAATCCCTGTCTACGAGCATGGCTAAGCAATAATAAGCATAACGTGTATTCTCGGGGTGATCAAAAGGTATTAGGTTCCTACCTCAAGAACTACAACCAAAACCACATGTTCCCAATCCTGCTCATGCAAATATTTGAGAGGCAATACTAATGCATAGTAAAAACTGGATAAAAAAGAGTATGATCAAAGTATAACTAGCCTTGATGATGATCAGCAAACTCTAGAGATTCGTAGTAATAAGCTTCGCACTCCGGGTAATCTAGCATAGACAAACAATAGCATACATAAGCAATCACTCAAACGAAACACGAGAAAAACCGAGAAAAGATCCTAATCGAACATGAAACAAGCAAACGGCTTAAACTAACAAGAGTCAGAACCTAACAGCATTACTAACATGTGAATTAGATCTTAACAGTAGGTACAAGTGATTAGCTACGATTCGCAAAAAGATTCAACTCAAACGGAGCAACGAAACTCAAAATACGAACGAAACAAGATCGTTTACTAATTTGGACTAAAGTCAAGTTTTACAGTAGCAAAATCATGTTCAAGTTGGTTAACTGGAAAGAACAGAACGATACAAAGGTTTTGGCACTGGTTCCATCTAATTTGGATAAACAAGCAAAAATTTATGCCAGTTTAAAGATCAGGGGCTAAATTGCGATAAACATAATCGCGGATAAGTCCCTGGCAGAAAATAAACTAAAAAGAAAAAGACTATCGAATGAATGTTCGCTATCTGGACTAATCCGGCGAAAAGCGTTTGTTAAAATGAATGATCGGACGAACATCCGTAAAATAAATAAACCAAACGAACCGATCGAAAAAAATCTGAACGTAAAACCAAAAAAAAACTCGGCGAACCGGAGCGGTTTTATACCGGTCAACGGGCGGAGGGTCAACGGCGGCAGGCGATGACTTTGGCGGGATTCGGCGCGGGCGGCGGCGTTGGTGCGGGGCGGCGGGTCTGGCATCGTGGGGCGGCGGCGGCGGTGCGGTGGAGTGCGGGAGGCGGCGCGGTGCCACGTCTTGAGCTTGCGTTGGTTTTCCTCGAAGAGGAGAGGGTGATGCAGCAATAGTAGCGTAAGTATTTCCCTCAGTTTTTCAGAACCAAGGTATCAATCCAGTAGGAGGCTCCTCAAAAGTCCCACGTGCCTACCACTACTAGAAAAAGGGCTATAGATGGGATTGACACTAATGGCACATCAGAGAAGTGGTGCGCCATTAGTATATACTAATGGCGCACCACCTTCTGATGCGCCATTAGTGTTGAAACTACTAATGGCGCACCTGGCCAGTGGTGCGCCATTAGTATCAATTTTTTTTTGAACTAGTGCGCCTGTCCAAACATACTAATGGCGCATCCTTTGGAAGTGCGCCATTACTAGTTGTAACTAGTAATGGCGCACCTGTCGGAAAGTGCGCCACTAATGTTGTTTTTTTTATTATTTTTTTAATTCCTTTTTTTGCAAAACTACTAATGGCGCACTCAACTGTGGTGCGCCATTACTAGTTTAAACTAGTAATGGCGCACCGTGGTGGAGTGCGCCATTAGTATGTTTTTTTTTGCAAAACTACTAATGGAGCACCACCAGGGAGTGTGCCATTAGTAACCTGGATTACTAATGGCGCATTTGTGGTTGGTGCGCCATTAGTAAGTGGGCAGCAACAAGATATTTTGGACAGCCTCTCCTCCCACACTCACTTTCTCCCCACTTCATTCTCTGCACGGCCTCCTCCTTGTCTCGGGTGCCTCCTCTTTTTCACCTCATTTCCACCATAGATTCATTCAAATTAAGTGGTTAAGTTACCTTGTTTTGATAGGTAAGTAAGGGGGGAAGCTATATTTATGTTGTTCTCCCTACAACAATGTGCACATGCACTTTTTATGGCCTAGCTAGATCTATGTATGTTCGTGGTGTTCATATGTTTGTGGTGTTGCATATGTATTTGTGTTTGGAGGTGTACCAGTATTTGAAATGCGATAGTTGCCAATATTTTGCCGGAATGTTGATTCATTTCCGTTTCGGCGAGAATTTTGGCATTAAGCATTCTTTTTGGTCCTATTTTTAGGGAAATTCATGCCAAATTTTTTCTTGGTTCTAAAATATCGTTTTGCTCTACCCCGCAGGCGACCATGGTCCGCACGATGACCGAAGGCATTGTGAATAGGTTTTTGAGGTCGGTGAAGGCCGAGATGCTTCAAAAGAACGAGACGGAGATAAGATGTCCGTGTCGAAGATGCAAGCTGAAGAGCCTTATTGCGGACCCGGATTCCGGGTAGGTGCGGGACCACCTGCTCTTGCGTGGTTTCATGGATGGCTATCGGTGGCAAGGTGATGAAGATGACTACGAAGTCGTCCATGGGGGTTGGGCAAGAAATGAGGAAGGGCAGCAAGACAACCACCGCGGCTCGAGCGGGCGAGAAGACGAAGAATCCCCAGGAGATGATCATGACGGTGATGATGTACACAGTCATCATGTAGAAGATGCAGGACATGATGATGATGCCGGCGGAGTAGACAACGTTGGACCATCGATGGGCTGGGTGCAGGACCCTCATATTCAAGAGCTGCTTCTCAAGCAGACGGATAACGCAAGAGCTGCCGCCCGAGAGAAAGCCAAGATGGATCAACTTGAGTTAGACGCGGTTACTCCATTGTATGAAGGATGCAGGCCCGAGGATACCCGCATGAAAGTAACGCTCATGGCTCTGGAGATGAAGGTAAAACACAAAATGACCGATTCATGCTTCGACGAGAACATGTCATTCTGGCACGAACGTCTTCCCAAGGGGGACAAGTGCCCGACCAGTTTGGAGGAGGCGAAGAAAATCGTGTGTCCTCTGGATTTACCGCACGTGAAATACCATGTGTGCATGAACAATTGCATCATTTATCGGGACGAGCACGCGGAGTCTACCATATGTCCGGTGTGCGGTGTAACTCGATACAAGAAGAGGAAGAAAGCTCCTCGAAAACTGGTGTGGTAATTTCCGATCACTCCT